>BPUM01000892.1:0-685305 GCA_020521455.1 Prunus kanzakura
CCATTGTTGATTTTGGGTGTGTTTCTATGTTTAAATAGTGTTTGGGTTTTTTTATAAATACATGTCTAGGATTGGGTTTATTTATAAATTTGTAATATATTTATTAGTAGCTTAAATTTTTTTTTAAGACTTTGCGCGACCAATATATAATATTTCGTCGCGCAAAGTATACTCTAAAAATTTGGGCGGTACGAAAAATGGGAATTTAAAAAAAAAAAAATTATGGCTTTGCGCGACCAATATATATTTTCAGCGCGCAAAGTATAGTCGAAAAATTTGGCGGGTACCAAAAATGGCTATTTAAAAAAAAAAAAAAATTTATGACTTTGCGGGACCAATATATAGTACTTTGTCGCGCAAGTGTACTCTAAAAATTTGGGCGGGTACCAAAAATGGGTATTTAAAAAAAAAAAAAGTTTAGGACTTTGCGCGACCATATATAGTATTTCGTCGCGCAAAGTATACTCGAAAAATTTGGGCGGGTACCACAAATGGGAATTTACGACTTTGCGCTACCAATATATATTTCGTCGCGCAAAGTATACTCGAAAAATTTGGGCGGTACCAAAAATGGGAATTTAAAAAAAAAAAAATTTACGACTTTGCGCGACCAAGATATATTATTTCGTCGCGCAAAGTGTACTCGAAAAATTTGGCAGGTACCAAAAATGGGACGCGGGAATATTTTGGTCGCGCAAAACTTTGAGAGACCAAAATTTCGTCGCGCAAAACCCTAAAAATTTGGGCGGGCTCCAAAAATGGGAAATTTTTTTTATATTTTTTTTTAAAGACTTTGCGCGACCAATATATTATTTCATCGCGCAAAGTGATCCAGTTTTTAAAACCAACATAACTCCACCATTTTCTCAATGTCTTCTACTCTTCTTACCTCTCCTCCTCTTTCCCTCTCCCCAAATCCTACCCTTTCTCTCACACTCACTCCTCTCACTTAATCTCTCATCTCTTTCTTCACTATCTCTCACCAAATCCTACCCTTTCTCTCACACTCACTCCTCTCACTTAATCTCTCATCTCTTTCTCACTATCTCTCACTCTCACTCACTCTCTTATCTCTCTTTTCATCATCTCTCACTCTCACTCACTCTTTCATCTCTCTCTCACTATCTTCTCTAATTCTCTCACACTCACTTCTCCCTCTCATTCTCACTCACTCAAAATCTTGTCAAATGATATATTCTCTCCAAATGTTAAATTTTTTTCAATAATATGTGTTTTTAGAGTTAGTTTTGAGTTTATATGCCAATTTTTTGTTATTATTTTATGTTATTTTTTTTATATTTGACAATATTTGTTTTTTTTTTGTAGGGAATTGTCGAGACCTTGACGGCTAAAGTCGAAAAACATATCCTCCACCACTACCATCACAATAGGCTTGTAGATTTTATTATTGTACTTTGTTAATTTATGTGTACATTTGAATATTATATATATTGGATAATTTGACCACTATTTTTCATATGTAATTTTATTTTGAATATGTCAATTTAAATTAAAGTAATTAAAAAAATAAAATCATACAATTAAATTAAATTTAAAAAGTAAAAATTTGAAAAAATTAATATAATGAAATTGATATAAGAGAAATAATAAAAAAAATGTCAAAATCCTTGCGCAACAAAATATTTCGTCGCGCAAACTAACTAGTTTATTTTTTAATTAATTTTTTTTAAAAAATAAATATTTCGTTGCGCAAAGTTTTGCGTGACGTTAAGGTTCGTCGCACAAAGTGGTTAAGGTTCGTCGCGCAAACTTGCACGAGACGAGTTTTGCGTGACAGAACTTGCGCGATGAAATTGTACTTTGCGCAACAAACTTATTTCGTCGCGCAAAGTGTTTTTTGTAGTAGTGCTTGAGGTTTTTCTCTCCTGTGTGGAGGGTTTTTTCCTCGTGCGAGATTTCGTACAAATACTTTGTCGTCGTTTATTTTCTCAGTTTGTTGTGTTCTAATTTTTATTTGCTGTGTAGTACAAGGATTGAATCACATATCAATCTTGCATATTGCATTTTAACATTGATCCATCCAGGTTTACAATTACACATATAATGTTGGCCATGCATTAATCCAAGCTGTATTTTAGGAATTAATTCATTAAATAAATATAGAAATAGTGTACATGTCATGCCAAGCAAATAATACACTTTTCTATGTTAAACCACCCGACAAGCTTAAGTGGACCCAAGCCATATATGTTTGGGGCTTGCTGAGCGGGTTGTGGTATGGATGGTTACAAGTGTTCATAAAGCCCGTTGAAGGATCAGACAGTGGAAGTTTTAGGGCTGCTTGGGAGTACCAAAACTCATACCCACTTTCTTGAGCCTAATTACACGGGTAACCAGAGAGAGAACTCCTAGCCTCTCCCAAAACTGAAACCCACTTTCATTACTATGCACACAGTAATTACTGCACACTCATGGAGAAACCAACTATTGAGCACTGTACACTCACGGATCCTTCCTTACACAATCATTCTTCAGCCTATAAATAGACCTTCATCCCTCCTTGCACACACCGAAACTAGAAGAAGAACGGCAGGAGGCAAGCTCATCCTCCCACTGCCGTTAACACACAAAGCCCAAGCCTTCCTACATCATGCTTCTCTTATTTCATAACACCACTCCAATCCCTGAACATCACCCGGAAAACCATCCCAAACCATCCGAACTCCTGAAAACACCACATGCATCTCACCTCCAACATCTTATTCCAATCCAAGCAGCATAAGCACTCTCTCTTACTAAACTTATGGAGACTTGCTCCCACACCATAAGCCTTTCAAGCCAAGCTTCATATTGATTCACTGAAGCAAGCTCTCATGCCAAGCGTACAGTATCAACGTAGGTACTCTTCTTTAGAGACCACCTCCTCTAGCATATTCTTTAGCACTATTAATTCCACTACCTGCATCACATATTTCACACTTCAAGAAAAACACTTCCAACACCACAAAATCAATCACAATCATTCTAATACCTGTTGTACATCAAAACTCTCAAGGAGCCACTGAAGATAACCAAATCTCTCCTTAAGTCTTAAACTCTTTCGGAGTGCTTTGGAGCCGGATGCTACAAACTCAAAAAGAGTAAAGGAGAGCTCAGTCCACCTCACACCAGTCCAGGGACGGTCCTATGGCTTGTACAACCTGGGCTATAGCCCAGGTGAGTGAGTTTTTTTAATTTATTTCTTATAGTTAGTGTTAATGTTAATCCCATTTATAGCAGAAATATTAATTTGAACTAATAGGATAATTGTAGTGTTACCTTTAGTTGCCGTGTGTCTATCTGACTCTATCTTTGTGATGATAAATTTTCATTTTTGAATTTTCTTATGAATTTTCTTTTCTTTGAGATCATTTTTGTTCATCATGGTAGACCTTAGTTGGCATTGTTGGTGTAAAATAGGTCTTTTAAATAAATAAAATAAAAATGATATGTTCTTACATTATATATATATATATATATATGATCAATTTCATAAGCCTAAAATCTAACAGTTCAATAAGGTAAATCTAGCCCACCCCATTTTAAAATCCTGGGTCCGTCCCTGCACCAGTCCAATAAGCCCATTGCATCTTTCAACAAAAAGACTCTCACATAAATGACGACTCTACTAAGGACATAGGCCATTATTCTTATTCTTAGAGTGGGTCCTCCACAATCACAAACTTTGTTGATTCGTAAGTCACGCCACTTGGGGGGGTGCTCATGCAAAGCGAGTTTTCCGTTGCCTTCAAGTTCTTCCTGCAGCAGGAAAGAAGAAATCGTGATTTTTCATTGTATTCAGTATTTATTACTATAAAAAAAAAAATGTTCTTTCGATCAAGCAAGCTGCCAAAAAAAAAAAAAAACGAGTCAGCATCCGGAGCTGTTGATTTTAGTTTTCTTCTGGAACAATAAGAGAAAAAACACACAACCAAATTCTACAACCATTTGCTGACCAAGTGGCTTGGGGGCTTCATGCCGAGGAAATTTAGAAAACAATATAATATCAGAGAGAGTGAATCACTCAAACAGAAACCAAAATATCCAACATCAAATATCCATCTGCCAACAATATTATTTTAGTCCTCCACGATTCTCCTTTTCTTACCAGATAAAAGAAAAAAATGAACGAAAAGCTAAAGAGACAGAATACAAAAAAATGCCGCAAGGGTTGAAACTAATAACCCCTTGCTATCACCTTTCTCACAGCGAAAGGAAGATTTTCTCTACAAAATACACAGATCGACCACCACCATCGCTGCAGGACCAGCCAGCTCGCAATAAACAATGCATGAATCTCCACGTACGGCACCCACTTCATGCGCCAATATTATAATGTTAGCCGTGTCTTTTTTCTAGTGAGAATGAGACAGGGCATACAACTACTCGCTCAACACAACTCACCCGGCGCAAGATTTTTCTTATCTTTGAATTATTTGGTTTTCAGGCACCTAAGGCTTAAAATAACTTATATTCTTTGACTTTTTTTTTATAGGAACTAGTTTGTGCAGAGGTGATGGGTGAAGGCACCAAGTTAATTAAATAAAAAGAAGGCTTAAATTTTCAAAATGGTCCTAAATTTTACCTCATCGACCAATTTAAATTCCCCTGTTATCAATTTGGCCAATTTAATCCATGTGTTTATATATATTAGGCAAAAGTTGATCCTTTTCATCAAATTCTCTTAAAACTGAAGAAAAAAAATATTTAAAATTAATTTAAAAAAGGCAATTAACTATTAAATATTCAAATTCAATCTAAAAATGGAAATTGATAAAGAAATTTTTGTCTCCCCCCATTTCACACTCAGACCTCACCACCTAAACCACCATTTTCTCTCTCGTGCCTTCCTCTCCGGCAAACTGCAAAGAATTTCGTCGCCAATCATTGCAGCCTTCTTGGCTCTGCCAGTTCATCATCCTTGTTGTAGCAAAGGTCAGCGACATTCACACAAACAACATGCACACTGCAGATTCCATAGCCCCTCGAACCCTCGTCGTTGTTCGCACCAAGACCACCCTTGAGCTCGATTGTCCCAACAAGATTTGCACTCTGCTTCGTCTGGGCGTTGGTCAATCCGAAATGATAGTCTAGGTTGGAATGGGCTACTAGGTCCCAGGTGGTGGTGGTCTTCTTGTATTGGGTTGAAAAGGTAGGTCTGGGTTGCGTGCTGGTGTTGGAGAGGAAGGAGGTAATTGCAGCAAGAAAATAACTCAATAACTTTCTTTTACTACAGAATGCAACAACATGACTTTAATAATTAAGTTTTTATTATTATTTGAATTTGAATATTTATATATATTTTTCTTATTTTTACAGAATTTTGACGGAAAAAGACTAAATTTACTACAATATACAAAAAGCATATACTAAATTAGCCAAATTGATAATAAGAGGACTAGATGGCCATGAGTTAAAACAAAAAGAACCCATTTCAACATTTAAGCCTAAAAAAATACATTTTGATTATGTGGGCTGCTTCGCAAGAGATAGAGAAAACCTCTTTTCTACAACCTACTATTTATAATAAAATATTATTTATCTTACTATTTCTATTGCATGCTGTCATAAGCCTTATATTTTTATATTGTAATATAGGGTGAAACGCGTCACTCAATGACTTTCAGTATGGACAGTAGCAAAAATATTAGAATTTAATTTATGCATATGCTCAGATGCTCAAATTTAAGGGATAAAGCCACGTGAAGATTTTGTTATATAAAAAACAAAAAGAAGCAAAAAAGAAAAATGGAAGGCCGCCCCACGTGAAATGGAGAAGCAACGGCTACAATTACCAAGCAAAACCATCAACAAAGAAATAAAAAAAGCAAAAGGAAGCATCCATGCAAATAAATAAAAAATTAATAAGAAAACCATGCGAATGCCAAGTCTTCATTCTTAATAGCTACCATGCCAAGCATACAAAAAGTAAAATCTAATAGTAAAGATTATTAGCTAGGTAAAATATCAATTTACGGTGCCTAATACATTAATTAGCACAATTGTTATTTTTTTGATACTCTAACAATAATATTGATAATTAGGGGGTGTATCTAATTCAAACTTTTAATGAATTTTATAGAATTTAAAAAGTCTGGAATGTATTCAATTTAGATTTTTAAAGATTTTATAAAAGTCTAGTGGTATTTAATTGTGACTTTTAAAAAGTAGTTAAAAATAGTTTAAAGTTTGGTAGTATCCAGTTATGACTTTTAAAAAGCTTATTAAATGGATGACTTTTCTATACTTTTAAGGCTAATTATTAAGAGCAAAAGTCTTGCTAATTACTAGCGACTTTTATAATTATATAAAGGTATTTAAGAATTTTTCAACTCTATGAAAGTTACTCATTTAAAAAAAAGTCTTTATAAGTATGAATTGGATACACCTAGTGTTGAATTCATAATATATTCCTTATCAGGGCGGTAAGTAGCTACATAGCCATATTTTCGAGTAAATATTATATGAGCTTTGAAGATAATTAACATTTGTTCTCTTTGTACTTTAGTAGTTAGGTTGTATCTGGTCCTGATTTGCATATCTATTATTTGGTAAAGTACTTTTGAAAAAGCACAAATCATCAAAGTTTGTGGACATGAGAGAGAGATTACTGTGGCTGGATTGTCAACAAAGTGTGAATGGCTTTCTTCATGGTCCTTTGGCTGCATCTTCTACCCTTCTGCGTTGGTCACGTTCATGTAATCTTATAAAGTAAGCCACGTACCACGAAGGCTACCAAAGGCTGAGTTGGAATCCCATTCTAACTAAGGATTCTTGTGGTTCTGGACGATCTAGTTCTGGAGGATCATCTCCCTCATCTCAATCCTCACTCCCATTCTCACTTTAATTTTCCTCTACACTTTAACACAAAAAATAAAAATCAAAAACTAAAATTGAAATGGTTATCAAACAGCCTTAGCTTTTGCATTCCCACCTCTAAGAAAAGCTTACTTAATACGTAGTCCTATCAAAAGCAGAAAAAAAGCATTGCATGATAAAGTCCAAAACCAAAAGATTAAAAATAGGGGTTGAGTTTGGCACTTTAGCCTTTAATCATACTTATCTTCTGATTTATAAAAAAAAATCACAAATTCTTCTCTTCTGTCTCCTTATCTTTCCAACCCCACTGATATCTCATAAAGGTCTATAAATAGGGAGAACCAAGCCACATTATACTCCACTCAGCAATCATCTCTTGCATACCTTCATATATACATTATCGTGTTTGTTAAAGAAAACATGGCATCCTCAAAGGCTTTTCTTCTTCTTGGTCTTGTCTTTGCTGTTCTCCTCATCTCCTCTGAGGTCTCAGCTGCTCCAACTCGTGAGTTTCTTTCTTTCTTAACTAAATCATATATATTAAATTAGTAATTGTATCTTTCTTTCCAGTAACGATTTGTGAATTTAGGCACATTTTAATTAAGGTGCACTAGTCTTGAAAATGATTATGCTTCGAATTTGTACTAGATATATATAGCATTTGTGCTCCAAAATATATTAATTCTGAGAATATCTGGATGTAATTTACTCTTTTCTGCTTGGAGAGCTAGTGGTTGTTGAACAAGCATGGCTTAATCTATGATGGTTAAGTGATGTATATTTTAGAGACTAATGCTATTTGTAGCACATTTATTGACTACATTGCTGATCACTTCTCTAATATAGATGGACCGTACATATACTGGTGGGGCCACGTCTATTAGAGAGGTGGTCAGCAATGTGGTCAGTAAATGTGGTGCAAATAGCAACACCCTATTTTTTTCTACATATTTTTTTGGGTGCTGATTTTTCCACTTCCTTTTTGATTTTTTAATGTTTTTTACTTTAACTTACAAGGAAGTGTAAGTTAACAAAAGATGAATGGGAACGTACAATTTCCAACAAAGGGAGTGTAAGTGGATAAAAGAGGAGGGAGAAAATCAGCTCCTATATATTGATAAAGTTTTTGTTTGATCTATCAGAGGAGAGTGCAGTCAACTACGGTGACAATTTTCTTGATGACCACGAGCATGGGCAATGGGCATGGGCATGACCACAGGCCGCCCATGGGCATGGGCATGACCACAGGCATGTCCCATGGGCATGGACGACATGGCCACGGCCACCACGGCAAAAGGGGGACCTGGTGCTGCTGAGACTGAAACTGAGAATTAGATAACCTGTTAGTTTCTATGACTTATGTTGCAGATGTATCGTAAGGGTAGTAGTAGTATGCAATAAAGTTGTATTGGATTGAGTAATATCTATAAACTCTCAATCATAGGTTCGCCTTAAGCTTGTTCTTGTGTTCCTCTGTCATGTACGGTTTGGATCACCTTGTTATGTACTAAAATGCGATTTAACTTGCTGAATACATATTATGTCAAAAATGTCCTAGTATGGCTTGGCTCCTTAAAATTGAGGAGGACATCCTCACAACAAATGAGATTTGGGAAACTTGTTAAACTTTAAAAGAAAAAAAAATTTAAGGAATTGCCAAGTTTCAAAAGTCTATTTGTTTTGAGGACGAACTCCTCCTCAGCTTTAAGGAGTCTTAAGTTTTTTCCTAATACTAATGGAGTTTCATATATGACTCATTTGTTTTGTGTGATCACCATTTTGTTAATGAGTTGTGCACCTAATCTAATGAAGGTGATTTATGATTGATTTTATGTGAAACATTGGGAGCGAGAATAGCGTTTCCACCGTTGACAAGGGATTGGAAGATCTAGCTTGATGGAAAAATAAGGAGTGAAGCTTGTAGAAGCATGCCGTCCATGTATTGTTGTTATCATGGTGATTACTAATTTGGCAATTTCTAGCTTGATTAAAAAAAATAAGATAACTTAACATCTACTCGTTTACCCATTTGAATACATATGTCTTCAAGTAATGTTTACATTTTTATTGGTAGGTACGGTTTGTTTTTACATTTTTTAAAAGAGAATGGGAAAAATACAAGGGAGAAGCCTCTAGGGCATCTTATAAAAGAAAAAAAGAATCCCAACAAGCATGAAAAGCATTTGATGGGATGAGAATGTATCCAAACATGCGTGTTTCCTATGTCATGGCCTAGGAGTTCAAGTCGGATTGGAAAAATTCGATTCTAACCAATTCCAGTCAAAATATTTCCAAAGAAAATCCGACTTTGATAAATTTGATATTCAAAATGTCAAATCCGATATTTCCGATAAATGCCGAAAAATTCCATAATTCCGATCTAAAGAAATTCCGAAGTTCTCCGAACCCATTCCGATCCGATTTTTCCAATTTTTTTTGGAAATTTTCCGAGTTTCTAATTATACTTGCATTATTTTTAGTATATAGGTCTTATATATGTTTCATTTCTTATTGGTTATATTTTAGTACTCACATACAAATATTCATATATACAAATTTTAGCACCCACATACAAATATTCTATGTATGTATGTATGTATTTTTTAAATATTTAAAACTATCTTTATTTAAACTTTTTAATTATAAATTTATTTTATACATGAAACACCACATATAAGATAAGTATATTCATTGGAGCTTGACAATTGTAGTATTCCATTTGTCTAGAGAATTAAAAAAATTCTGATGATAGGTGAAGGGCAAAGAATTCTCACATCGTGTGAATTGGCTTATGACACTTGATCTAAAGTCGAATATATAAGATAAAATTAGCTTCCTCGCATAACATGACTAGAATGTTCTTATGATTATAGTGTGAAGGCATAAAAAAAATTCAGACTTGGCGTTTATGGCATCAATTAGTGTCTGGAAATCACCTTCAACTTCTAGTCTTCTCTTCTGTCTGCTGGCAACAAAGAAAGGATAAACAATCTTAGCAATAAGCACATAAGTGTCCTACAGTATTTCGAGCTCATGAAAAGAGAGGGTTTCCCATTACAACAGTGGCGGACGCACGTTGGGACAAGAGGGGTCACACGACCCCTTGGGATGCCGGAAATCTGGCCATGGACTCCACCGGCGACCCCTTGGCCGTTATCTGAGCGACCCTTTGTGTGCAAGGTGCTAGATGAAAGTCCCCTGTGGGCTTGCCTTGCGCTGCTCTCTAAACTTCTTCCAGACGCATATGCTTTGCTCTGGCAGCACCACAACTTGAATTTTTTTTTAGGTTGCAGAGGCAGCGAAGAAGATGAAGTCGTGAAGATGGTGTTGGTGATTTGCCCTAGCTTATGCCTCATTTTAGTTGAAACTCACCGTTTCACTAGTTGTAGGTTTTTTTAAAGGTCTGGGCCATGTATAAGTCTGGCCCAAATTTTTATTAAAAACTTGTAGGTCTTTTGAAAAGTCTAGCCCAAATGTTTATTAATAAAACATTTTAACCTTTTAGTCTATACCCAGTGCTATATTTAACTAATATATTACTGCAACAATAATTTATAAAAATTAATAAATATATTATTTTAATTTTCGTAGTACTCATATCCTAATTTTTAGAGAATTGAATAAATGTACTATCTTTATGCTTTTTAGTGTTTTTTTTTAATAAAAAAAATTTCGACACTTTTTACACTGTGACCCCTTGGACCGAGAATCCTGGATCCGCCACTGCATACAAATAATAAACCCTCCACGGTCCCTGACTGGATTTGAGCACCAAACCATCAAAGTTGAGCTTATTGTGGGGGAAGGCGGTTTCCATTTACTAAGGGATACTCCAGTCTAGCATGGCGAGTCCCGACATGTCTCGCAGCATGTATGACTCTGATGAGCGGGTGGAGTTGGAGTTGCTTGAAAATCCATTTATTTCTGCATATCCCAAAGTTGTAACAGATAAGAAGTACTTGAATTATGGTTGAAAAGGTATTAGCCAAACTTCGAAACATGGAAGCCTAGAGATTGTATCCAAGCTGGCAAATCATTTGGTCTCAAATTAGAAAGACAGAGTTCCATACTTGAGAAGAAGAAAAAAGGCTGTTGTTTATACCATAGTCAACCAATCTCATTCGCTCACGGACACGACAATTGAAAACCACACATGCCGAAGGCTTAACCATCATAATCGACCGAAGTGTTAAGATGAAGAGAAGAACAAAGAAATGAAGAACAAGAAGATGGAGCGGAGAAGAGAATCTTAGGAGAAGAATCAGATTTTCTGTATTTCGTTAACCACACGTTGAGCACAATTACACACACTGAGCACAATTATCATCGCTACAATAGCCTTAGCTAATATCTCACTTTTATGACTATCCTAACTGCCTTGTAACAATACTTAACAACTCACTAACAGCTTAACAGCTCACTAACAATATTCTAAACAGCTCACTCCTTAATCTGCTGACACTTGGCACTATCATCATCTGATCATGCATCATTGATACTCTTACACACGAAGAACGTCCTCTTGACTGCAATAACCACGCAAGCCCACAACCAGGATTGTCGATGTAAGACCCTGCCGATTGGCGAGGCACAATCCGCCATCGCCGAACGACAATAATGACCATCAAAAACTCCGAATAATATGCTTCTTAACCACTCGGCATGCTATTTGCCGAAGAAGGATACCAAACAAGGATGCCGTGTCGACTTTAGGACACGTTTCATCACCACAACGATTGACAAGAATTCCCACATCGAAGAAAATGTGCAAATATCCCCTGCCCATTTGTCTATAAAAGGAGCACTATTCCTAAAATGGAAGGTAATTAATCAATGCTAGCAATTACTCTATGAAAATCATTTTTGACTTCACACTTAGTTGACTTAAGCATCAGAGAGCCTTCGGTCGGTACCAGACTTTTGCTAATGTTTCACCAATCATCTTCCTTAGAGCACTTCCACCCGTTGTGTAAGGGCATACACTATTCACATGAATAGTGACTGGCTTAGCAATTTTTTTGATGCATTCCCACCCATTGCCATGGCAACCCAAGGGCAACCACTATTCACATGGGATATGAGGAGAGAAATTTGTATGGATTTGGTGTGGGAAGTGAAGAACGTGGCTAGGTATTTATAGGAAAAAAATTCTGAATTTTTTGGTATATTTTCCTCTTTTTTTTTCAATTTTGTTGATATTTAAATTGGTTGCTGACATCACACTAACATCGACTTGCCCAGGCAACAGCCCAGACAAGTCTTGCCTTTGTGCTTGCCCAGTTTTCATGGTCCACTTCTTGTCATGAAAATTTTTCCTTGGGTGGAGGTTGTTTTTGGAGCCTAGGTCCCCTTTTGCTGGAATTGCTCTTACACGTCATCCTACGTTTGAGGCAAAGTTTCTGAAGAGATGGTTGAAAGATTCAGTTTTTGTCTCACATTAAGCACACATTCGATTTGCATAGGGTAAAAAGACACTTTAGTATGATCTAGTATTTAAATGATGTTTCACCAAAAGCCAAGCAAAAAATTTGTGTTCGGTAAGTTTTAGCTAAATTTGATTTTTGGCTTCCTTGGACAAGATTATATTTGTTACTGTAAATCATCAAGCTCAAAATTACTTAGTCTAGGTTAGTTTTGGTTGAAGAAGACTTCAATGACTGAGACAAATTGCAGCTCATGGCAAATCGGCTCAAAGGTAAATTATGCATTTCATACATTCGGATATGACTAGTCAACTCACATGACAAGTCATCTGTTGAGGTATAAGTGTACTTCCATACCATTTAAAATTCTCATGTGAGTCTCACACCTGCCCAACTGCAGGTTTTCTGTCCTAACGAATTTTGTCTCATTATTGCCCCAATCATTAGCTGACAACTCATTAATTATGACCTAGCTTTTTGTGGGGTAAAAAAAGGGAGTCTTGGCTCTAGTAGTTGTCACTTGCACAATGAGGAATATTGAGAGCTTCTTCATCTTCTTCTTTGTGTTTTTTCCTTCACTGTGTGAGGTCTACATATTTTTCCAAAATGAGATTTTCAACATGCTTTTGCAATCTGCTTTGGTTCTTTAAAATCTGCATCTAGAATATACTTTCATTCATCATTTATTTTCTAGAACAAATTTTAGGATTAGTTACTTCAAGAATGATTTCTTGAAGAAATTGATCTCTTGGTTGTTGAATCTATAGTCCACTAATATGTTACAATCCGGAGTTGAGTTGCGGTACCATGGGGTGAAGAAGCTGATGGACTAGCTGTCATTTCCATGAATAACAAAATACTAGCTCAACTAAATTTGGAGAAGAAGCTTGCACATGGAGGTAGTGCTCATTTCCTTAATAGATCTAAGATTATTTGAGCTGGCGATTACTTTTACTTGTAAGATTTTTCTTGACTTAATGGATTGCCTGGTCAGAGTGATGACCTCTAGTTTTTCCCAATGGTGAGTTTCTGGGTGAACATTTATTGTGTGTTGATATGATTGCTATGACTAGTCATACTATATATGTTATCTATGGAATATGTTAATGAATCTTCACACACCTCTCACTCTAGTTGTTGCTAGCACAAAGGATGCCTAAATGGAAGGGTCCTTTTGAGTGCATAGGTTGTCACTTAGTCATCTTCTAGGTTTGCAGGGATTTGAATATTGATTGATAAGGCCATCTCCAACCCTAGAGGACTCAAACCCAAAATTTTTCCCTCCAAAATACAACTATTCATGTATTGCCTGGACTCAATTAGTTTTTTCCTCAACCCCTTAGACTTAAAATTTGAGTCTCAAACTTTATTAAATTCTTTTAAAGTATTTTACCTCTAATTTTTTATTGTGTTTAATTTTTCTTGAGTTTATTATTGTTCATACCTTCACGATTTATATTTTCAAACATTTTAATCTAATTTTTTTTTTTGAGATTTTCACTTAAAATAAAAACTTACAACCCGCGTCCATCTACACCCGTTGGGAGGTTTTTTTGGGCTTAAATCCCAAATTTTGGGCTAACCATTTTCAGCCCATTTTCCACTTTCCTTTGAAATTCCATCTTAATATGCTAGCTATTAATCACGCTATCTAACCAACTTTTGAGTTAGCTATTCGTCATTTTCATAATCAATCGTATAAACAACCACACTCAAACCAAACTCTATTGACTTTAGTTATTGCTTCTTACATTTTGCGCATAAGGAAAGAGCCATCTACACCAATCTGACCACATTGCTTAATACATAGTTATCAACCTATCAAAATCAAAGCATTCTTGATATAGTCCAAAAGTTTAAGCTCTCCTCTTCACTCCCTACCGCTCCATGCAATTTAATCTAAGTTTTTTGGTGAGAAAAAAAAACCTAAAGGTCTATAAATAGAGAGCCAAGTGCCACATTATGTTCACTCAGCAGAAATCATCTACCTTTCATACATCATTTGTGTTCACCTTGTGTTGATTACCAGAGCATGGCATCTTCGAAAACTTTTCTTCTTCTTGGTCTTGTCTTTGCCGTTGTCCTCGTCTCCTCTGAGGTCGTCTCAGCTCGCGAGCTGGTTCCGACTACTGCTCAAACCCGTCTGTTTCTTTCTTTCTCAAATAAATCTTTCGTTTCTTTTACTCTAGTATGGATTCGTAAACTTTTCGAGGCACATTCTATATGTGGTGCAGGATAGATCATGACAAATTTTAATGCTACGAATTAATTTGTATTTATATATGTGACTTGTAAAGAAATGAATGGTTAAGATTCCTTTAGGTAAATGATGTACCTGCATGGCTTAATTTGCAACTTTTCGACATATATAACGTTTTTCTTTTTACGTTATTTTCCTTTTCTTTTCTTTCAGAGGAGAATGTAGAGAAGGATAACTATGGTGACGATTTTCACGGCCATGAGCATGGACTTTGGGAGCATGGCCATGGCCACGGACATTGGGAGCATGGCCATTGCCACGGACACTGGGAGCATTGTGGCCATGGCTGCCACGGAAAATGGGGACATGGTGCTGCTGAGAGTGAAATAGAGAATTAGATATAACCCTATAATTTGCCTGTGGTAGTATATGTTGCAGGCATGTTATAAGGTTCATAAATAAATCTTTGTTTGTCAATAAAGCAGCATTAATTGGTTGAGTAGATCCATAACTCCCAATCACAGCTGGTTTTTAGGGTTTATTGATCCTCTTATATATTCTCCGTAATATGTACGCCTTAGATTTGGTACAATGCGCTTCGATTTGCTAAGTTGATGTTGTGTCGAAAGTGTACTGTTGAACTTTGGAATCTATCCTTGTAAATAAATAAATTTAAAGTTTCTTTTTTAATTACTGTGTTCCAGTGAATTGAAGTGCATTCAATAAAAGTATATAACAAAAACTCTATGCGTGGTTGATTTATAGATAGAGTGATAGAAATTTGTACACGTGTTCGATTGTACTCGGTCCACATGTAATGTGATGATGTGGCTGTTAGTCTGTTTGATATGATTAGGGATTGCTTAATAGTTAGTTTGGAGGTTAGTTTTGGCGGCAATTGATGACTTTGCAGAGCTGTCGATGATTTCGTAAAAATATTGTATTCTTGAATTTAATAGCACAAAGTTCTTGTTCATATATCTTCGAGTCAAGGTTGAGGATAAACTGGGTCCTATCATAGAAACAAAATTGCAACCTTCTACTGGATTTCAAATTGGAAAGCCTCTCATCAATCGGACTTGAAAGAAGCTCACGGCCCGATACTTTATGCAGCACTGGAGCACTTTCTTGAAATCCTTGCTAAAGTAGTGCGTATAAATAGCTTACTATATATAATTCCCTTTTTCTTCATTGTTCACAGCCTCTTTCTCTCCCACATTTCTCTCTGTCAAACCATAGAATGGAAGAAGCTTGTATAGTTTGGGAAGGGTTTTTTTATTGATAAAAAAGAAATGTGTTCTTACGTCACCCAATATACGTGTTAATTACGTGTTAGGCTTTAGTCATGCTACACATGCAGAGGTATGTTGTGAGTATTTGTTCCACATTGATAAATTAACTGAGCTAGCATAGGCTTATAAGGAGTTGAGACACTCTCCCATTGCCAATTGATTTTGGAATGAAACATTAATTTCCTTATAAACCAATGATCCTAACTGCTAAGTTTTTAGGTTCTTTTTCAAGAATTATTCATGCATAAAATCAGCTAAGTCAGAAAATTATTATAGCCATTTGATTATCCACATTTTTGTTTTGGTTTTATTTAACGAGTTTCCACATTTTATACAACCAAACAACTTTTGATCTGAATGATTTCTTTTGCATGAATAATTCTTGAAAGATGATCGAAAAAATATACGGTTTCAATTGTGGAACATAAATTGTTGGGTAGCCAAAGGAAGGACGTGTGCACTTTTGTTACAATTATGACATACTTAACATAGAAAAACTCTATGTACATGTATGTATATTTTCTTTTGGGAAATAGCGGTATATGCCACCAAAATTATAATCTTAACTAAAAATACCACCCCCTCCCAATTTTTTTACAACTAACATCTATAAATATAAAATTATTGTACACTTATTGCTCACCTAACACTTTTTCTGAAAATCACCTCTCGCGAATCAGCTCTCTCTTTGGCTCCGTCTCTCACAGTCTCCACTCTCTGGTCACTGAGCTCTCACTCTGTCGTCGCTCGTGGCTGAGCTCTCACGCTCTCAATCTCTGGTCGCTGAGGTCTCACTCTCTCTTCTCTCTTCCTCTCCCAGCGGAATCCGTTAATTGAAGATCAATGCCATCGATTACCTGAACCAGGTACTGTTCATCGACATTTTCTTACGGCTTAGGGTTTATGGGTTTGTATGAAAATCGTTTATGGGTTTGTTTGAAATTGGTTTAGGGCTTTCTCTGAAATTGGTTTAGTGAGTTCTCTGAAATGGGTATAGGGTTTAGGGGTTTTTCAGAAATTGGTTTAGGGGTTTCACTGAAATTGGTTTAGGTCTGAAATGTTGTGATTCCGATGATTCATTGTATTTACGGCAGTGAAACAAACACGTCATTGATAAGTTTAGGGCTTGCATATTGGATATGGATAAGTTATCTTTGTTTTTCATATGCTGTTGTGATTATTTGGAATTTCAGTTTGGGGATGAATATTGAATGTGTAAACAAAGGGCAAACAACCATATGCGGGGATGTATATTAGTTTTTGGTGCACAATGGGCTAGTTTAGAAGTTACAGTACCTGCAGATGTGTTGCTTGTGCTATCTTTTAAATGGATTTGAAGAGCCTATACTGAAATAGCTTCTCCTTCCCATTTCCCTTCTCATTCGGGAAGCATTTTCGTGTTAGGCCTTTGGTTTATCAGTCACTTATTTGTTCAAACAATATTGGATGTAACTAGTGTTTCGTATCTAATTGTAGAAACTAATTTGCAGGTTTCTAGTGAGCAGAAGTCAGCATAACTTGATCTTTTGGAGAATATTGTAAAGAATAGCGAACGGGACTACATAAAATATTTTGTTGTCAGACTCCCTGAGGTTAGATTTCTGTTTTTTGTGATGCCTCTCATTTCTCAGCATGCTTTTTGTGGTTACGTAACGCAGCTTGTTGATTTATTGACATGTAACAATGTCTGAATCAACCTGGAATACACAACATATTTAGTTTGAGGTTTAAATAATGGCAATTGGGATTAAATTATCTTTGATATCCACACTGTTCACTGCTTACGAATTACATTGTTTCTTTCAAATAAAATGATGTTTTTCTGCACAATGTGTCATTATTACCCCCTTGTGTCAAATCCGACGATAGGCTTCACTTCACTTCACTCCGTAGTTACTTTGTAGTCAAAAGTTTTTCCCATTTTTTGCACTTGTAGGTGTATGAAATGGGAAAAACTTTTGTAGGAAGCCTTATGAAGATAAAATATAAGAGAAGGACGTGGGAAAATATAAGAGCACGGCTTGTGGACAGAAAATATAACATAAGGAAATTGGAAAATATAATAGAAGGAAATGGGAAAATATAAGAGCAAGACTTCTGGAGATAAAAGATAAGGGTTGAAGGTACAATGAATGTGTATTTTTTCTGTCATGGGCCATTGGTGAACAAACATGAAATGCATATAAAGTTCTATTGGGGCTGTATTGTAGGTTTTTCACTGATATATCTAGTGCATATTGCCATGAGATGCATCTGTATTGCGTGTTTATTGCTTGTAATTGTGTATATTTAAAAGGCTTGAAATTATTCGTATAATGGTGTTGTGTAGGGAAATATGGTGTCGAAAGCAAAGTTGATGATTGCTGCGGATGAAAAAATCCAGGGAAAGGCATTGACCCTTTCCCATACAAAAACAGCGATCTGTACAATTAAGGACAAATTTAGTGAGCAACAGTTACAAAGGTTCAAGGACAGTTGTTTTGGCCATTTGTTAGTAATTGAGGACCTGAAGTGGACAACACAAATTATCCATGGCTTGTTGTTGAGAAAGGCAGACCCGAGGACAGTTTCTCAAGTCAACGGGATCAAATTCATCGTTGGCAACAAGGTCATACAGTTCACAGCGCAGCAGTTTTGCGTCATCACAGGGCTGCAGTTTGGAAACCTTCCCTTCATTCCGACTGCAACTAATGACAACTGCTCATTGAAGAAGAAGTATTTCTGCAACAATAAAACGGTCAGCCTTTCCGAACTCGAACAAGCCTTCATCGACTGCAGTGATGAGGAGGACGTCTTCAAGTTTGGGCTGTTATACTTCGCTGTTTTTGTGCTGTTGGGCAGTGAAAAGCATGTCAACATTGACATGCGCTACTTGAAATTGGCCGAAGATGTTGAAGAATTCCAGAAGTATCCGTGGGGTGCTGTGTCATATGCGAAGACAAATTCGTCATTGTTGAGGGCACTGTGCGCAGAGTACCAGCGAGTCAAAGTGCCCCAGAAAGCCTTAAAAACCAAAAAATCAGCAAAGCAATCGAAGACAATGGCAAGTGGTAGACCAAGGGAGTACCACATAAAAGGATTTGGCTTTGCACTTCAGGTGAGGAAATATCCGTTTATGTCTAAGTTCCATTTACTTTGTTTACAGTGATTGATATATATTTCTTGAAAACAGATATGGGCTTTTGAGGTGTTTCCAGCATTCGCTGCATTGCATATCGTTGTGCGCGAACATAATGCCCAAGTCCCTAGTATACTACAGTGGAGAATCAATAGTTTGCCTCGTTTTCACGAAGTAATGAGCCAAGTCTTTGAAAATGCAGAGGTTAGTTCTGTTTATAATACTAATGTTATGCTTCTGATTCAAATTATAGGTTTAATAATATGTTTTTTGTCTCTCTAAATTGCAGGTTGATGTGCAACCTCTCCGCCCATCTGTAATTGAGAAGCAGCAGCCGTATTGGAGTTGGGGTGACGATGTTGACGAGACTGAAGAAGTTGTTGAGTTGTTTGGCGATGACGAAGAACCAAAAACCAGCACTTCTGCCTCTGTGCAAGAAAAAGATGAGGACATTGCTGAAACTGCTAGCCATCCATCGTCTTCTAAGGCAAGCATTACATTTTTTCGAATATATATGTCATAATACAATAGGAAAAAAACTGTTGTTGATGGGAAATATTTTCGAAAGATTGTAACATTTGCATTATAACTTAATGCAGGGTAAAGTCGCGTCCAATGATTTACGCACGTTGAAGCGTGAGTTTGAAAGGACAAAGGATGAATTGGCCAAAGTAGCCGCTTCGAATCGAGGACTTCGCACGAGAGTGCATCAGTTGGAAGAAAATGTACGGATGGAGTCCTTGAAACGTGAAACAGAGGCTGCAAAATATAAAAAGTCAGTGGAGGATTTTGCCAAGACCCTAGCTTCCATGGAACAATATTTCAAGGGGGAGATAGAGCAGCTGAAAAAAAAAATAGTGGGTTGAATGAGGGTGGGGAAGGACATGAGGACCTCCGTAGTCCTCATATGAATGAAGGATCATTACATGACTATGGTACTCCGCATATAGAACCGGCAGCAATGGAAACAAAAAGCCCCGGTCATGGAGCCGAACCATCTGCTGCCTTGGTAGTCGAAGAGGCACAAATGGTCACTTCCGTTCCTCACTTAGAAGTGCATGAAGCAGCTGACCATGCACTTCTTGAGAAGCTGCCTACCCCGGAAGATGTGGCCGGGTGTGACGAAATCTGCAAAAGACTGATGTTTTTGTTAGAAGGTTGGAAAATAAGTGATAGTATGGCATCGGGAGGTCCGATCAATCCTCCAAGTATACTGAAAGTGAGTATGGCTGGTGATGGAGAAGGGTCTAAAAGTGTTGAAGCAAAAGAAGAGAAAGGTAAAGGCTGTAGACAGAAGCGTCCGTCCCACACTTTGTGTAGTCCATTTACTGATCCGTTGAGGAAGAAGAGGACGATGAGTGTGTCGGATGCGACTGAAACCCTGCCATGTTTTGATCCATCAAAACCCCTTCCCATTGAAGATGTGAAGGCAGTAAT
Organism: Prunus kanzakura; assembly: GCA_020521455.1. Classification (NCBI taxonomy): domain Eukaryota; kingdom Viridiplantae; phylum Streptophyta; class Magnoliopsida; order Rosales; family Rosaceae; genus Prunus; species Prunus kanzakura. The sequence goes on from BPUM01000892.1 coordinate 20,290, forward strand.
GGAGTTTTGCATTGGCTGGAAAAATGAGATCAGGTTAGGATTCTTTACCTTCAAAATCCAATGTTCATGTTATGCTAGTATGTGCTGATATAGAAATGAGAGAATTACCAAGTTCGCTTTAATATACATGTGTATATTTGTGATGAACAAAATTCAGACTTTGTTAAAGGAAAAAAATATTGACTGCTGCTGTTAAATGTATTTTGTTAAATATAGGTACTAAGAAATTTTGAATTGTAGTTTATTATTATAACATTTAGACTCAAAAGAAGACAATAAAAGAGATTTAGAAGGGGTTGTAATAGCGGCTCCTTCCGCCCATGGCATCTGGTCTTCTCCTCCATGTTATGTTCCTCATGTTCCTCGACTCTGCTAGTGTCTTTCCTCAGTGATATTAATGCAGTCGAGGATCTGGAACATTTGGATGGAGGGCAATCGAAGATTTTGTCACGGTCAGTTAGGAGTAAGGGCTAAGGAGTTATGGGATAGAGTTAAATTCCGGGCTTCTCTTTGGGCATCGGGTTCTAGGCAGTTCAAGGATTATCATTACTCTATAATCTTGAGAGACATGGCTGCTGTCTTAAGATGATGTTACCTAAAGTCTTGTTTTCTTCCTATAGTTTTATCTTCAGTCATAGCTGCATAGATTTTCTTCAGTTGTTCTGGAGTTTTCCTTTTCATTGTTTAATCGAGGTTTTTTCCTCTTGATTATCAATAAAACGTTTCTATTCATAAAAAAAAAATATTAATGCAGTCGAGGATGTTTTTAAAGTGTATATGGCAGTTACCTCTTGGATTATGGTTATGTGTTCAAAGAGTTTCTTAATCTAAAACAAATTATTACTCGAACAAAGAATTCAACTTATGGTCACATTTGAAGTGAATAAAAACACAGTTGAAATAGAAGACAAATACAATTGCTTGGTTGTCGTTACAATTTGAAGGCCGAGAAACAAATAGAGATAAGTAGTTTACCTAAGAATACTCAATTGTAGCCGAACTGTAGCCAGATTTCAACTTATGCCCGTAGGGCCTCTGCATGACGGCCATGTTATTGATTGCTCACGGCCCAATGTGCTTATAGTATAATTTTACAGCATGTATACGACTATTATTTTACAATATAAACGATTTGAAATGGGAATTTACGTTTGTGCCTAAGTTCTGAAAACTTTAATTTTCAATGGGACAATATTATTTTATATATGTTGTGAAAACTGTTACCACCTCAGTTCTGATGGGGAATTTACGTTTTTGCCTCTTGTAGTGCGGAGGTGCAGCTGGAATCATGTTCGGTGGGCGCTGATTTTTTCTACAAATTGATCGATGATACGGAATGGATTAGCTCAAGGGTAAGAATACACAAATCTCTACTTTATTACGAAACTTCAAATGTTTTCTAACCTTTATTAAGTGTATAGTTTTATGAAATTGTGCTGATATTATATACGTGAACTTTCAGCACTTGGACATGGCAACCTTTCTCATCCGGAAAAGGCAACTCGCGCATCCGTTGGTATTTGGAACTCACTGGACAACGGCTGATTGTTGCTTGCAGGTCAACATGTTTCCATTTTACATTCACTGCTTCATTTGCTTTTGGTTGTCATTATGTAATATGCCTTCATTTCAATGTGTGCAGCAATTTCTAGAGTCGGTCAAAGCGACTGGCAAGACACGTGGAGCGAAGAAGGCAGTTGCTTCAAAAATCAGTGAGCTTACACCCAGCAAGCTCAACAATATACATCACTATGTGCGCGGTACGTGGCAACACGGGTATGGCCAAGCTTGGACAAAAGTTAGGAAGGTATATTTTCCATATAATCTGAAAGGGGCCCACTGGGTTGCAATCGAACTTGATTTCGTCAATCATACTGCAACTGTGTATGACTCGTACTCTGATTTTACCGCCACAAAGAAGCTGGTTGGACTGCTTCGCCCTATTTCGGAGACGCTGGCACGAGTGCTGTTTGAAATGCAGTTTTATGAAGCTTCTGAGCTTCAAGAGGTTAAGCAAAGGGGCCTGCAGATGTCAAGCTTTCGGCATTCTCAGTTTGCACCATTGGAGATGTGCCACAACAACGAGATGGGTAAGGTTTGTCAATTTAGTCGAGTTTAGAAAATATTTTACATAAATGCATTTCTAATTTCCCAACTTTTTGGCTTGACAGTGCGTCTTGTGGAATCATGACCGTAAAATTCTTGGAGCATCTCAGTGCTGGGATTTCGTTAACAACAATTGACCCTTTGAAGAGCAAATATTACAGACTGAAGCTTGCAATAGAGGGTTTAAGGGGGGAGGCTTATGTATGAGGTATATGGCTTCATGTCTGTGAATTTAGTTGACTGTGGACTTAGGACTTGGGAATTGACTGTGGTGATTAATTATGTCAGGAACTCGTGTATATGAAGATGCAGACGTGGATGGTTTGCTGGAAATTCCTGCCTTTTTGCTAGAGCTACTAGGTTTAGTTATTATGTGTAGCAACCCGGGTCGTTGGCCCTGCTGTATATTGTGAGGTGTAATATTGTACAGTCTAGAAGCAGTGGGTAATTGCCTTACATGGCACACACACTGTTTCGATTTTGAAGGTTACCTATTTTGTACACCTCCATATATAAATATTGTTGCTCTTTATGGATGCTTTTGTAGCCATTGTTCACATTTTCTGTCTGTGGTTTTGTTTGCAATTTATGTGATATAGGTAAATTTCATTTCCTGCTCTGGGAATCTGTTAGTGGACTTACTGAAGCATACAGCTTTCTTAAGATTTCTGAATTTAGTTTTGACTTAGTTCGTTTTAAATAATGTCCGCCGCAATTCTACTTTTCTGCGTAGCATTATGTTGTTATTGGAATTTGGAACCTCATACTGTGTTTGCTGATGTTAGCTGGAGCAGGATGAATGTCACAGGTCGTTTGGTATATTTTGGAATTGCTACAGTTTTTCATTACATGCCCTCTCTCAGTTTTTTACTTTCCCTTTATGTACTAATTTTCCTTTACATCACTCTCTGTGAGACAAATTTTGCTTTCAATTTGTAGCAACTTATGTTACTTTTCCCTTTGGCACGATTACAAGCTAGGTTCCATTTCAGAAAAGCAGGTAAAACGGCTTTATTTTTAGACTACTTTAGACTTTCGCGTGTATTCCAATATTGAATTTCAGTCATGCTTTCTTGCAGGGTCTAAAAGAAATTGCGGAGTGTTTGTCTGGAACTTTGACGAAGTCAACTGATGCTATTGTGCAAGACGATATTGAAGGTCCAGCAATGAAACCGAGAAAGCTGCTGAGGTTTGAATAAGAACTCTTTTATCTAGTGTTTACATCAATCTTGAACATTGTAATGGAGCCAATCCGCTTCTATGCTTATGTGATGCTTTCTGCTGAGGTTCCCATTTATGCCATGCCTCTTTTTTCTTGTTTACTTTGCTTTTTTTCTTGGGATCTTTTGGCTTGGCACTATGAACTGACTCGGTGGCAGTTACAAATTAACATAGGTCTTAATTCTAGAACTGGCATTCAGAAACTCTATCTATGTACTTAACCTAGTTGTTTTTGCAGGTCGGTCTCAACCAAGTGTTGATTGCAATATTGTAAAGAAGATGACCATACACTGTTATTTTCTGTAGGCATACGTATGAGATGCCTTAGCTTTAATTGGTTAGGTTGTTCCAAGTTTTATCTACACAATCTCACAGTCACGGCCGAGTTGTTTTTCATTTCACTCTCTCTTCTCCGTGCTTTTTTATCCCCCATTATTCTGATTATGGAGATGAAGTAAATACTACTGTGGAGCTTATAGCATGTTTACTTTATTTTGTGGGCTTAATTGTGTGAGAGATGCCCTTATAATGTCAAACAAACAGTTTTGACATCAATCTTTTGAAAGAATTGAAATCACACCATTTATTATTATGAATATTTTTGTTTCTTCCTCCGAGAACAAGCAAAGTGGTTACAAATATCAAATTCCGCATGGACCTAGAGTTCTATGGTACCATCCTAGGATACTTCACACTGGTCTTGGAAGGACATGTAAAATGGTTAGTGTGCGTTCCATTGTACAAGGTTGAATGGATTTTCTTGTCTTCTGTTTGGCCCAAGCATGCCAAAAATCATTCTCGTTTTCAACCAAGTGGACAGTTACTACACCAAATGACATGGACATACGATATAATAGCAATATTAGGCCAATATACATACACTATAGAGGCAATATTAGAGCAATAGAAGGATAATACGATAGCAATAGTATCACAATATACATCCAATAAGGTGGCAATATGCATACACTATCTATACAATACAAAGGCAATATGAAGCAATATACATGCAATATACTTACAATATAACTGCAATATTAAGTGAATCTACATACGATACACACACATCCATTACAGACTACATTTTACACATGCAAAACAAATCGCCACCGAAGCTTAACAATACTATCCCGCGAAGGGAAAACGAAGAAGCAGTAGAGCATTACATTAACAACAATAAATTTGGCTTACAAACGAAAAAAGCAAACCTTAATGGGAAATTGGAAATTGTGGATTTGAACCCAAAATAGGACTATGTAACTAAGCATTTATTGCGAATTTCAGACAAGAACATTGGGAATTAGGAAAATAGGAAAATAGCAAAACTGCAAACTTGGAAAATGGGAAATAACGAAACTTGGAAAATTCAAAAATTGGAAATATAGAAGAAAAGGAAAATTGGAAAATCCGAAATACGGAAAAATGGAAACTTGGAAAAATGGAAAATTGGAAAATTGGAAATAGGAAAAAAGGAAAGTAGGACATAGGATAAAAGGACACTTGGAAAATTGGAAAATTGGGTAATTGGAAAATAAAGCAACTTCCAAAATTGGAAATTGAACAAAAGGAAACTTGGAAAATAGGAAACAGCAAAAAAAAGAAACTCTGAAAACATGAAAATTGGAAAAAAGGAAAATTGGAAAATTGGAAATAGGAAATAGGAAAAAAGGACAGTTGGAAAATAGGCAAATTCGCAAATTGGAAATTTGAAAATTGGATAATTGGATAGTTGGATAATTGGAAAATTGGACTATTGGACTATTGGATACCGGGATAATTGAAAAATAGCAAATAAGGCAACTTGGAAAATAGCAAAATTGGAAATAGACCAAAAGGAAAGTTAGCAAATTGGAAAATTTGAAAATTGGAAATAGGAAAAAAGGAAAGTAGGAAATAGGATAAAAGGACACTTGGAAAATTGGAAAATAAAGCAACTTCCAAAATTGGATAATTGAACAAAAGGAAACAGGGAAAAAAAGAAACTCTGAAAACATGAAAATTGGAAATTTGGAAATTTGGAAATAGGAAATAGGAAAAAAGGACAGTTGGAAAATAGGCAAATTCGCAAATTGGAAATTTGAAAATTGGAAAACCGGAAAATTGGATAATTGGATAATTGGATAATTGGATAATTGGAAAATTGGACTATTGGACTATTGGATACCTGGAGAATTGAAAAATAGCAAATAAGGCAACTTGGAAAATAGCAAAATTGGAAATAGACCAAAAGGAAAGTTAGAAAATTCGAAGATTTGAAAATTGGAAAAAGGAAAAAAAGGAAACATTGAAAATAGGGCAATTGGAAAAAAGAAAATTGGTTCATTGAACAATTGGATAATTGGACAAAAACTGAGAATTGGATAAATGGAAATAGGAAACAGGGACACATGGAAAATAGGAAAATTGGAAACGAATTTAAATTGTGGAAATGGGAAATAAGACAATTACCATATTGGACAATATTAGTTACTTTCTCAATTAGCCAAAGCATGCAACTTTTTTTCATTACATAATGGGAAAATAGGAACATTGAAAAATTGGAAAACAGGAAATAGAACAAAAGGAAACTTGGGAAATATAAGGATGGATAACAATTGTCGTGTCCGTGATATTTGAAATCAGGATTACTTTGAACGAAGTGCACTGTTATTAGACCAAATGCCATTGACTTACGATATAATAGCCATATCAGACCAATATACATACACTATAGAGCCAATACTGGTACAATATATGGATGATACGATAGCAATAATTTTACAATATACATCCAATAGGGTGGCAATATTCATACACTATATCTTCAATACAAAGTCAATATTAAGCAATATACATACAATATAAGAGCAATAGTAAGTTTATCTACATACAATACGCACACATCCATTAGAGATTACATTTCACAGATGCAAAACAAATCGCCCCCGAACCTTAACAATAGTATCCCGCGAAGGGAAAACCAAGCCAACAACGGATCCATGTACTGGGGTCAGATGACCTCAAGCAGCACTCACCCTTACTACAGCTCCATCAAAAGATCCATGTGTTTGTCCTTTGTCCTCGCTGCATGCACGAGACTATGATGAGCCATTCCCTCAGCACCCGTATTCAGCACCTCCCACACACCAGCTACATCAATTTCACTCCAATTGTAGTTTGGTGAGATGACCGAAGCATAATCTCGGAACATTTCGAAGCCGTTGTTGAAACAGTCAACCATTTCATGGTTATATTCTTCAGATTTTGTGAATTTTTCGACGGCATCTTTCTTTCGCTCTTCCAATTTCAACTTCAACGACTCTAACTTTTTGCTCCGAGTTTTTGCTTTTAGAGTTTGCTTAACTTCTCCAGCAAATGCTTTGTTCAACTTGTTGGCCAAGTTTCCCATAACTTGGCCATGAATATCGCATTTGCTCTCCCACCAATCTGTTGCCTTTGACAAATATTGGAGGTCGTGCTTCACGGCAGAGATTTTGTCAAGCGGATCACTGCTCTCGGCCTCACTTCCAGATGAAGTGGGATCATGATTCGGAGTCAGCGGTGGAGATGGGAATGGCACATGCCAGGGCAGGTCCCCCAGGTAACTGACTTGGTCGTTTGGAGGCCGTACATCCGACATGTTGAAGTATTGAAGTATTGAAGTATTGAAGTATTAGAGTATTGAAGTACTACAATTCACAGCTGCCGACTGCAACAAAACAAATAAACGTAGATTCTGTGTCAAGTTGTAAATGACAATATGGTTAGCTTTAGTGGACAATGTTTGGCTTTGAGTAAGACTGATATGAAGTACTGATATGAATGTGGAGAATGTTTGCCTTTAAGTAAGACTGATATGATTGTTTGCCTTTGCCTTTGAGTCAGACTGATATGAATGTTTACCTTCGCCGTTAATTAAGCTGCCTATGTTGCAGTTATATATAGGAAGGTTCATATATTGGGTATGTAGTTGGTGCATTAAATTGATGGGATTGCAACCTACACCATTAACTCCTTGGCTGTAATTTACAGCAGTACAGCATTACATTAACAACAATAAAATTGGCTTACAAACGAAAAAAAGCAAACCTTAATGGGAAATTGGAAAATTGGAAAATTGGAAAATTAGAAAATTGGAAATAGAACAAAAAGAAAATTCGAAAATTGGGAAATCGGAAATACGAAAAAATGGAAACTTGGAAAATTGGAAAATTGGAAATAGGAAAAAACGAAAATTGGAAAGAGGAAAGTAGGAAAGTAGGAAATAGGAGAAAAGGACACTTGGAAAAATGGAAAAAGGAAAAAAGGACACTTGGAAAATAGGAAAATAGGAAATTGGAAAATTGGGTAATTGGAAAATAAAGGAACTTGGAAAATTGTTCAAATTCGAAATTCGAAATTGAACAAAAGGAAACTTGGAAAATAGGAAAAAAGGAAAAAAATGAAACTCTGAAAACATGAAAATTGGAAAAATGGAAAATTGGAAATACGAAATAGGAAAAAAGGACAGTTGGAAAATGGGCAAATTCGCAAATTGGAAAATTGAAAATTGGATAATTGGAAAATTGGATAATTGAAAAATAGCAAATAAGGCAACTTGGAAAATAGCAAAATTGGAAATAGAACAAAAGGAAAGTTAGCAAATTGGAAAATTGGAAAAATGGAAAAAGGAAAAAAAAGGAAACTTACAAAATACGGCAATTGGAAAAAAGAAAATTGGTTAATAGAACAATTGGATAATTGGACAAAAACTGAAAATTGGATAAATGGAAATAGGAAACAGGGACACATGGAAAATAGGAAAATTGGAAACGAATTGAAATTGTGGAAATGGGAAATAAGACAATTACCATATTGGAGAATTTGAATTACTTTCTCAATTACGCAAAGTAGGCAACTTTTTTTAATTACATAATGGGAAAATAGGAACATTGAAAATTTGGAAAACTGGAAATAGAACAAAAGGAAACTTGGGAAATTGCAAAATAGGATAAAATTGGCACAACAAATTAAAAATTGGATAATTGGATAATTGCATAATTGGATGACAGATGGAAAATAGGAAAATATGAAAAATGGAAAAATGGAAACGAATTGAGATTGCTGAAATCAGAAATAAGACAATAACCATATTGGTCAATTTGAATGAGTTGATCAATTACGCAAATAGGCAAATCCCTTATTTGAATTACATAATGGGAAAATGACCAAGTTCGGAACATCCAAAATAGAAATATATGACAAAAAGGCATACAGTGAACTGGGTCATAACTCCCGCCCAATACTATCCCGCCTAAGACTCCCGCCCAATACTATCCCGCCTAAGACTCCCGCCAAGCCCTCCCGCCAATGACTCCCCCTAATCCCTCCCGCCACTAACTGTCTCTGTTACTCCAGGTCATTAAAACCTGCCTATATTAATCAACCCAACTGTTTGGAATGAAAGCTTCCATCACATTAACTCCTGCTTGTAGCCATTACCTTCCTCATTGATTTCACTCACATCGCATTTAGTCCCCCTTTTTTCCAATTAAGTCATACACCAGCCTACATTAAATATCCAAGACCATGGACCATAACCTCACACCAAACCCAACGCTTTCAATTACTAAAGGAGGGGAGACTGAAACAGAAGGCAACTCACCCAATTCACTCACTGCAGACTTGGTCCATGGCATGCAGCAATGTCGAGGCAATACCATGTTTTGGAAAAATCTCCATGCAGACATAGTATCAAAAATTGTGGAGGGCCAAGCTAGATGGGATGTCATAAAAAAGCGCACAATTCGCTCTCGTTATCATGCCCGCATGCATCTCCTACATATAAAGGCAATCAAAGCAAAAATTGAAATTGCCCAATCCACTGCAATTATGGTATTCAAGGAATCAGAAGAAATGGCCAAGTTGAAGCAACAATACGTGGAAAGGGGATTTGAACTATTTCGTAAGTTTGCAAAAATAGTGGATACGGCAGGAAACTGGGCCAACATCACTGTGGCCGGGGTCATGAATTTCATGGGTCGTGGTCGCCGCACTTGAAGAGTATGCAAACTTCGAATTTGTCAACAGCAGGGAAATGGAACTATGAGGTGGCCTCTTTTTGTATTATGTAACCATGGGGTGGCCTGTTGTTGTATTATGTAAGTTTGGAAATAGGATTTTATGGAATGATCATGCCTCTTTTTGTATTTGTGCGTATACAGTTTATCGGTGTCCAGTTCAGTGGCGATATAGCAGCAATAAATATACAATAAACATGTGTATAATGGCAATATTATGTCAATAAGAGTACAATACAGAGGTGATACAGTTACAATATGATCGTATTACAGTACGTACTGCATCAGAATGTTTTTCAAATTATTTGGTCCTAAAAAATTCAAGAAAAAAAATATTAAGTAATTACAACCTGGAAAAAGGATGAAGTATACATCCCTTAAAAGACATGGCCTACATTACAGACCTTCAAAATGAACTCTATATATATAATGCATGCCTTGTACCACCATCACATCCCCCCCTAAATTACAGAAACATGACACCCCAAAACCTCATGCTCCTTCCTCTTTCAACCCCTAAATTATCCATTGGATGCCCAATACTAGATCACTGCTTGGGGGGTGGGATACCCTGCAACTCCATAACAGAATTGGTAGGGGAGAGTGGTTCCGAGAAGACGCAGCTTTGTCTCCAACTTACGGTACGAGCTCAGCTCCCACCCTCACATGGCGGACTAGGGGGCTCCTCCATCTACATATTCACAGAATTTAGCTTCTCATTTCGTCGATTGCAACAACTAGGCAACCTTTATCATGCATCATACCCCAACTTAATAGGGTTGGAGCCATTGGAAGACATATATGTTTGTGGTGTTCATGATGCTGAAGAACTCATCAATGTCCTTGGAGACATAGAAGCATTTATTGCCATTGATCACACCCGCCTACCTGTCAAACTCATTGTCATTGATTCCATTGCTGCATTGTTCCGATCACAGTATCAGACAACACCAGCAGATTTGAAAAGGCGGTCTGAAATGTTCTTCAACATATCTGGGACATTGAAGGGTTTAGCAAATAAGTTTGGGTTGGCGGTGGTTGTCACCAACCAAGTGGTGGATTTTATTGGGCCACATGATGGAGTGAATGGGGTGAGGTTGGGAAACTTGGAGTCCCTGGACACATCAGGCAGAGACGGGTGAGTCCAGCTTTGGGACTGGCTTGGGCACATTGCATAAATTCAAGAGTGTTCTTGGCAAGACATGAGCAATCTATTGGGGTTAACATTCATAATGCTCCTTCAACAACTATATGTAGTCAAACACATAGGACATTTCACCTTCTATTTGCCCCACATCTAGCTTATGCATCCGCTGAATTTGTAATCAGAAAAGAAGGTTTAGTTGGAGTATCAGGGTAACTGTGTAATAAAGGAATTGTAAGAACTTTAATGTTTTGGATCCTTTTGGAATTACATTCCAGGCCCTTTAATTTCGCACTCAAATTATAATAGCAATCTGGAAGCAATACCAGTACAATAAAAGTACAATAAAATAGCAATCTGGAAGCAATACAGCATGCTGTAGCACTGCAACCCAAATTATGCAAATTTAAAAAATTCCCATTCAACATAACACGAAACCCACCACAAATAAAAGTAAAGTTTACATGACCTACCAAAGCAACACAAATCATATTGTCTAAGATACATTGCGCAATGGAATATTGTTTTTACAGGTGCTTTTATTGTGGCCTGCGGAACCACACCTTGAGCACTTTCTTCTAATGGTGCCCTCTCCGTGCGAGGGAATTCTTAACTTCTTTCGTCTCCCTGGCATGACCCTTGCCATGGGAGGCAGCACAACTTGACTTCGAACATCTTCAGGAATATCCCACCTTCCGTGAGGCTGTACCGGGTACATGCTATCTGAATAAGCATCCATCCAAGTTTTCCGAGTGTAATACCGAGAAGCCTTTGAGTATACATTTACTTTCAAGAAGCGGCAAACTGCAACAACATGCTTGCAAGGTAGCTGCTCAAGCTGAAACTTTCTACAACTACAACTGTTGTTCGTCAAATCTACGAGGCCGTCCATATAACCGTCCAAAACATTATACTGTGCATTATTTACTTTAACCACATTCATCCTTGCAGCATCCTCCAACATGTTCCTCAACTTCTTCTCTCCAAAATTGGGGCACAATGTTGTTGTGCAATTCAAAGCCAAGTCACGACTTTCGGTGAACCATTTCACAAGGAGATTCATAATTTCCCCTATCAAATGAACCACTGGCATCATCCTTGCAAACCTAAGGACTGAGTTGATTGACTCCGCAATATTTGTTGTCATTACATTGTAGCGGCGTCCATCCATGTGAGCTCTAGACCACTTATGTAACCATGCCTCTTCAAGATATTGAGCAACATGTTCCTTTTGCTTGATCTTGCGAAAATGACAATCAAATTCAGCAATGGAATAAGATTTCGCAGCCTTCTCAAAGTGCATAAGTATGTGATCATGCTTTTTCAACTTGCAAGTGCGTTTCATGTTCCCCTTCATATGATAAAAGCATATGCCATGTTGCGCCGTTGGAAAAATTTTGTTCCACACATTCTTTATGCTAACATTGCGATCAGAAATAATAACAAGATTGGGACACTCACCAATGGCTTCATGAAGTTTACTGAAAAACCAATGCCATGATGCATCCGTCTCCAAATCCCCGATCCCAAAAGCAAGAGGGTATATATTTCGATTACCATCAAATGCATTTGCTACAAACATAACACCCTTGTACTTGGATTTTAAATGAGTGGCATCCACGGCTATCACTGGGCGCATGGAAGAACGAAACCCTCTAATACATGCGCCAACCGCCATAAATAAATACACAAAGTGATTGTTCTCATCAGTTTGGATGTGTGTTTTTGTGCCGGGATTCATACGCTCCAATTCATAGCAATAAGCTGGAAGGATATAATATGCCTCCTCCGCTGATCCTCTAATGGACAATAGAGCTAACTCCCTTGCTTTCCAAGCTTTCGAATAATGGATGTTGAAACCAAAGTTGTGTTTCACATCTCTCATAATGTCACTTGGTGTGTATATTGTCCGAGAATCCTTAAACTTCCTTTTAAATGAAGTGGCTACAAGTGCTGCAGTTGCTTGACGATGGTTGTCACTTACAACCCTCAAATCACATTCATGGACCGTTGTACACCTCACAATCATGAAGCTGTTATCTCCAAATCTCGATGCTCGGACTCGCCATGGGCATGGACATTGACAACAAACCACAACCAACCTCTTAGTGCAAGACGATTGCACCTTAAATTCAAAGTGGCCTCTTAATGCCATCAACTGTAACTCCGTGAACAATGCTTTCTTAGTAGAGAAAATTTGCCCAACTGTAATTTTCGGATTCCAACCACTTCGCGAAAACCCCCCATCCAAATATGCTTCTCCATCATTTACACCGGCTTCATTGTACCGGTTCTGTTCACCTATTTCATTCGAATAATGTTCACGAATGGGTTCAGATTCTCCTCCTAAACGCATTATTGGCAGTTGGGCAGATGTGTTCAAGCAGCCCAAAATAGGAGGGACAGAGTACACTGACACTTCATTTCTTTCAGTACCATTATCACCACCATGCATCTGATCCACCTCGCTAAAATCAATCATATCCATAAAATCTGTCCCTACTTCACCTCCCACATCAGTGCCATTTGTATTATTCCAAGTTACTTCATTGCTTTCAACAATGGCAACTGAAGAACGACCCATCCGACTACTATCTGTCGTGATATGCATACTATCAACTACATCATTTCTCAGTCCTTTATCTTCTATACTCACGAGTAAGGGAGCTAGTTTTGAAGGTGTTACCTCAGAATTGTACTTCAAAAAAAATTTTGCATCATCATCGTCCTCAATCTTTATGTGCTTCCACTCATTCGAGGCCACCAAAACTGAGAATTTTAAGCTAACCTTGTCTTCGCTGCTGTTTGTATTACCAATCTGATGCACACGGTCCAACAGTTCAACAAATTTGATGGTCTGTGGAACTATTAAGCCTTTTGACTCACCCCCTTCGTATTTGCACATCTTCTTCGAGGTGACCCATTTTCCATTGTAGCACAAGAGAATAACAATTGTCTCCATTTCTGACCATGACAAAACAACATTTCATTAACACAATATAACCACAATAACCATACAATACAATAGCAATATAACCACAATATAAAAACAATATACTAGCAATATAACATCAACATAACAACAATACGACAGTGAAATAAGAGGAACGCAACAGCAGTACACCAGTAACACATCAGCAATCACACTATACAGATATACTACATCAAATGGAAAATCCCAAGTTTCAAGATTCACATATCCAGACCAATCTAAGTGCAATTGGTACAAACCCAGATGACTGAGCATGAATATTCAACAGAACCTAACCCAAAGCAATTAAAGCCAAAACGAATTTAACACAAACCCAAACAATCAAAATATAACCCATTTCACATAATCCCACTAATTTTAAGAAAATAACCATCAAACACTACCTTTTCGAGGTCGGCAATCCACTAAAGCTTCAAGGTTGCAAGCAGCTATTCAGAAGACATACCTAAAGGGAGGGGTTCCGATTCCAAACAGAGAGCAAGAGACCGAATACAGGGAGAAAGAGAGAGAGAGAAAGAGCTGCGCTATGAGAAAGAGAGCAAAGAGAGAGACACAGAGTTGCGCTAGAGAGAGAGAGAGCCAAGAGAGACACAGAGAGCTGCGTTAGACAGAAACCAAAGAGAAAGAGAGCTGTGCCAGAGAGAGAGAGAGAGCTGAGTGACCTAAGAGAGAACAAACTTTCTGAACTTGTGAAAATTCAGCAATAAGTGGACAATAATTTTATATTTATAGGTGATAGTTGTACAAAAATTGGGGAGCAGTGGTATTTTTAATTGAGATTATAATTTTGGTGGCATATACCGCTATTTCCCTTTTCTTTTCGGGTTATGTTACGGAGACCAACTTTAGATACCAACTTGTGTATCATCTCTCTAATAGAGGTGGAGCCCACCAATACAATGGGTTCCACCTCCATTAGATAGGTGGTACACAAGTTGGTATTTAAAGTTGGTCTCCCTAACATTTTCCTTTTCTTTTTATATATATGAGTGCTCAAGCGCAAATTGGTTAGTAAGATAATATGATGCTAATTATTCATTTGGGCTCACTCCACAACGTCATCTCATGATCCAAACCGATTATTTTTTAGTTCATCATTCAAAGATCAACTTTGCAAAAAGTTGGCCAAATTAGACAACATTTTGTCATTTAGGTGTGATCAAATAAATACAAACACAATATTTTTTAACATTACGAAAAGAAAAACTGCAAATTATAGAAGTAAAGAAAACCTGCTTAAACAACCCAACACAAATTAAACTACAAAATAAACCAAGAAAACATACAAAACAACAAGAAACCAAAAGAACATAGAAAAAGCACAATAAACCACAAAGAGTCTAATTTAGCAGACTCTATTAGCGGGATGCCCAAGTAAGTTCCCGTCATTCTCTTTGTGGGACACTCTAATTATTTGAGGGACACCTTTTAGGGTCCTCTACGAAATTTTTTTCAACGATCCAAATCATTTATTTTTTTTTAAGTCTACATTCATAGATCATCCTTGCAAAAAATTAGACAAATCGGAAACCGTTTCGACATCCAATTGTGTCCTACAAAATCAATGAACACAGTGCTTCAAGAAAGTACTAAAATTTCAATAATTCAATTGAATGGTCAAATGATATCGGATTCAAGTGATTTTTTGTAGAGATAACCTTTGAATGAATATTTACAAAATAGAATCAATACACAGTGGTGTCCCTCAACTAAAGCTCTATATATAGAGAGGGTCAAGATCAGGTACACATGCAAAGCACAATTTTTGACACATCTTGATAGCCTTTAGATGTTTACCTATCCTAAGGTTGAAAATGCATCTGACACCCAAAACAAATCATTTATTAAAATATTTGCTTGCCACACCAACACGTTCCATGAGATGTCCATCTTCTCCACCTCTTTTAATTAAGGATTTTTAGCCGTTTTGCCCCCCAAACTATAATGCAATTCGAGCTTACCCCCCTGAATTATTTCGTCTACCGATTTAGTCCTTCAATTCGTTTAAAATAGTCAATATGGGTCCTGTCGTTAGATTTCTGGATATTTCATCCACATTTCCGTCTAAATATGGACATGTGAGGGGCATGTGTTTCAACGGTAATGCGGATGAAATCCTCAGAAAACTAAGGACAGGTCCCATATTGGCTATTTTAAACAAATACAAGGACTAAATCGGCAGACAAAATAATTCTGGGGGGTTAGTTCAAGTTCAAGGGCAAAACGGCATTTTACCCTTTAATTAATTCTTTTCTTCTCTCACAGGTTTCTCTCCTCCAAACTCTCCCGTCTCCATATTTCTTTCACATAACTTCATTATTCATACGCAGAGATATGAATCTAATCACTTCCAAAATCCGGATGCAAAATCCTATGAATTTCAGTCTCCTCAAATGCCTCATGATCTAGAACTGAAACCCGAACAACTTCAAAACTGGGCCGCCTCTCGTATAAAACTTTTGGTGTGTAACATACTAACATTGCAACTGGAACTGATTTTTTGATCTAATAGATTCTGTTTTTTCAAAAACAAATTCCTGATGGAGTTCTGATATGGGAAAGAAGCCTTTATTTCTTTTGTGTAATATCATGATATTGAACCCAAATGAAAACTTCCTACATGGTTCTCTTTACATTGTCACCATTGAAATTAGGTTTTTAAAGCTAGCCTATGATTGATGAGTCTAACTTCTAACAGTGACCACCGTATACGATTTGAATCAAACCAAAGAGAGACCATTCTAACGAATTTTTCAGATTAATGATTTGTCAAAGTCTCAACAAAAAGAAAACAGAAAAAGGGAAACTTGATATGCAGGTAGCACGAAGATTTCCAATCCTCTTTCGCTGCAAAAACAAAGGCTTCAATGTTTCTCTCTCTGTCCATTTCTTTCCTGGAAGTGTTAACAGCATAAAAACTTTTATCATTTGTTGTGAGTCGCATAGTTTGCATGACATCATCGTAGCAACATCACAAATCGTCGTAAATTGATGAACAGAACCTAAGTAGAGAATTACTCATATATTTATATTAAGGAAAAGAAATATATCAAGAAAGTAGATTTTGAAATAAATAAATAGTACTCTTTCTACTTTAGCTTGATTTGCATGTCGGAAAAGATTGATAGAAAAGCGACAACTCCACAATACATGTGAGAGTCAACATGGCACTGTGAAAAGTCTTTCTTCGAACCTCTTTGCAACCACATCCTTTGCATTTGCCTTAATTTATTATAATTTTTGGAATGGCTTTTAACTTTATTTTTAATTTTATTTCTTTGTCGGAAATGTCCTTTTGCCTTAATTATCAGTGCCTACAGTTTTCTTTATCCCTCGTACAAACAGAAATAATTGTATGGATAGATGATACAGACCAATTACAGTTAGATACACATACAAAAGTACCTCATCAAATTTACAAACTAAAAAGTTACACTTGTTAGATTGTGATTTGTTTATAAGACGGAATTATGTAATGAGCCAAAGATTTTCCTGAATCAGTTTGGATGGAGGAAAATAACTCTGAATTGAGCTAAAAGTTAATAATTGAAGAGGAGAAATTGATATTAAATAACGTGCGGAAAAAATAGTAGAAATTGGATTTTGAAATTTCCAAGTCAAATTTCAGTAAATAAAAAGGCATCATTTCACACTCTCTATTGAGCAATAATTCGTTTTTCAATATAGTTGATATAATTTACAAAATTTGACGTACATAAATCCAAACTCCGAAATTATTTATTGCCAGAAATATAAACGATAGAGATCTAAATTCCATCATTTTAGAATTCTAAGTAATTTTTAATTCCTTCATCCTAATGAAGGTTAAAGAGTGCCCTAGTATATTAGGTACGAAAAGTACCAATACAAACACAATTAATGGATACAAATACCCGTGCTATTGTTGACTTTTTTTTAGTAGAATTTATCTTCTCTATTTCTAGTGTAAATCGGGTTCTTGGAGTTGTGGTGATTATTAACAGGTGGCATTGGTTTTCACTGATCTTGGATTGGTGTCGGCTTCTAATGAGTCAGTTTGTAATGTTAATTTCTTTTGTTCATTGTTCTGGGTTTCTGTAGGTTTATTGTCAAATTTTTGTATTTGCCAGAAGCCTCATCCAAAATTGTATTTAGCCCCTGTTGCTGTATGAAGGGAAAACAAATAAGGTTCTCCAAAAAAACATATTGGTTGAGACTTACTTTTACTTGCTAAACACATGTATCACGAGTCAACCTACTTTCTTTCTTTCTTCTTCTTCCTCTATTCTATTTTTTATTTAATTATTTTTGTTTATTTTAAATTTTTTTCCTTCCCCCTTTTTCTTTTGTGCATTTACACGTTATACAAACTGATATAAACAGTTCATGATGACTAAATGAGAGCTTTCCAGTTCTTAACTTAACCTTATCTTCAACTTTATATCACATATTGTACTAATCCTTTTAAAAGCAAGACACTTTTGCAAGAGGAGGGCGCCCGGGTGTGTAAGGAGAAAATCCGCCCCGGCCTAGCTTTTTGCAAGAGGAGTGGCCTACCAAGGTATTTGAGGAGTGCTCGGCCCAACTTTTTGAGAAGTGTCGTCCACTTTTGCAAAATGAAGCGTTCGGCCAATTTTGCAAGGATATGCCCAGCCACTTTTGCAAGGATATCCCCGACCACTTTTGCAAAGGGAAGCGCCCCGTCATATTTTTGAGAAGGCACCACAGCCGCTAGGATTTCCCGGCTAGGAATTCCGCCGCTAGGAATTCTTCGACAACTAGGAATTCTCGGCAACTAGGAACTTCGCCGCTAGGAATTCTCGGCAGCTAAGAACTTTGCCGCTAGGAATTCCTCGGCCGTTAGGGATTCTCGGCCGCTAGGAATTCTGGGCTGCTATGAGTTTCACCATTAGGAATTCTCCGCCACTAGGAATTCCTCCTTAGCAGATTGGGTGAATTTTGACCACCCCAAAAAAATGTTAATTTCTTTTGCTCATTGTTCTGAGTTTCTGCAGTTTATTGTCAAATTTTTGTATTTGCCAGAAGCCTCATCCAAAATTGTATTTCGCCCCCTATTACTGTATGAAGGGAAAACAAATAAGGTTCTCCAAAAAAACATATTGGCTGAGACTTGCTTTTTCTTGCTGAACACGTGTATCACAAGTCAACCTACTTTCTTTCTTGTTGGCAAGTGTATCCTATTCTATTTGGGTTTTATTTATTTTTCCTTTTGTATAGATATTATGTAATTAGGATTTCTCTTATTTCCTAATTAAACCCTACTAGGGTTTGTAACCTGTATTATAAATACCTCCTTTCGGAGAATGAATTATATCTGAAAATATTCTACCCATATTGTTTGACTTGGTATCAGAGCCGACTTTCTGGTGACCTATGTGTGTTGTGCCCACCCGTGTTCTACTCTGTGCCCTAATTTCTTTTTAGGGTTCTTGTGCCCGTGCCTGTGCTGTGTTTATCGTATCTGCTTCGTGTTGTGTTTGTTTCCGCTGCTATCATGAGTGATGATTCCATAGTTGTGACTGGTACTAGTGCGTCTACACCGAAGGAGGCACGTCCCTTGCGTGATTACTCTACCCCGATTACATCTGACAAATTGGATGGCTCCAATTATGGCTCTTGGTCTCGTGGTGCGCGTATTACGATTACTAGTCGTCGTATGGCAAGTTGGATCAATGGGAAGAAGCCTGCTCCGTCTCAAGATTCCGCTGCCTATGCTGAATGGGAAGAAGATAATTGTCTGGTACAGTCATGGCTTCTCAATTCCATGACTAAACCAGTTCGTGCCTTGTTCGAACATGGTGATACTGCTTTTGATATATGGGAGGCTGCTCGGAAGACCTATACTGTGACTCAGAATAGTTCTCGTTTGTTTCAACTCCGACGGCAATCCATACTTATAGGTCAGAATGGTGAATCTGTGAAAGTGTTCTATGAAAAACATCATACTATCTGGCAAGAGATTGATTGTCTGCGTCCGAATGAGTTTAGTTGTTCTGCTGATGGGGCTCGTCGTCTGAAAGAAATTGAAGCCGATTGAGTTCATGATTTTCTTGGCGGGCATGATCCACCGTATGATGGTGTTCGTAGCCGTATTCTTGCTCTTAGTCCTGTTCCACCTCCTCTCGAAGCCTATGCCATGGTCATAGAGGAAGATACCCGTCAGTCCGCTATGCTTGGAGGAGGATCGCTGGCTCTCAAGGTTGACCCAGCACGTCACCGACCGGTCGCCCTGCAAGCAGTGACCGGTCGCTCTCCGTCCAAAAAATTTGGATCTTCTACTGGGTCTCGTCCTTCTGTCTCTACCTCTAGCTCTCTTGAAGGTCCGCCTAAGTGCCGCCATTGTAATGGGGATCATTACTCTGAGAAGTGTTTTAAGGAGCATGGTTACCCTGATTGGTTTGCTGACTACAAAGCTCGTATGTATGGCCCCAAGGCCACTTAAACTGTGACTCCTGATGAGGCCCGTCCTCCGACTCCATCTGCAAATCTGTGTGCTTCTGATACTATGCCAGGTATGGGTTCTACTACTTGGATAATTGACACTGGTGCTTCTGATCATATGACTTATAATGATAATATGTTTGATGAGTTGTCGCATAACCCTCGTGACCCCTATATTACTAGTGCTAATGGTTTACCTTCCCCAGTTACTGGTGAAAGTACCATCCATCTCACTCCTTCTTTACCTCTGTCTCATGCACTCTTGGTTCCCAATATTCATTGCATTTTGTTATATGTTGGGCGTTTACTTGATACACTTAACGCTTCTGCTACCTTCTATTCTACCCATTATTTTTTCCAAGATCTCAGGACTCACGAGAAGATTGGGCATGGTAAACGTATAGGGGGGGTTGTATTACTTACAGTTGCCGGCTGCAGCAGTTCGTGGTTGTGTCGCTAATAAAGCTCCGAGTGGCAGTGTCAAAGACAAGCAACAACTTTGGTTATGGCATCGTCGCTTAGGACATCCGTCGTTTGGTTATCTTAGACATTTGTTTCCTTCGTTATTTAGTTCGTGTGATGAGTCTAGTTTCAAATGTGAGATTTGTGTAATGGCCAAGAGCCACCGTACTGTTTTTCCCTTAAGTAATAATAAAGCTGCTTTGCCTTTTGAGTTAGTACATTCTGATGTCTGGGGTCCTACTCGTGTGACTTCTCATGGTTTCCGTTGGTTTGTTACGTTTATTGATGACTGCACTCACTTAACATGGGTGTATTTGATGAAGAATAAACATGATGTTGCTTCTATTCTTCCTGACTTTTGTGCCATGGTGTCTACTCAGTTTCATGCTCGCGTTAAAGTATTTCAGACTGATAATGGCGGTGAATATGTGAATCATACCTTGACCCGGTTCTTTCGTGATCAAGGTATCATCCACCAAACTACCACTCCATTCACACCTCAACAGAATGGTGTGTCTGAAAGGAAGAATCGTCAGTTACTTGAAGTTGCTCGCTCTCTGATGTTGGATATGTCTGTTCCCCATCATCTTTGGGGACATGGTGTCTTGGCCGCCGCCTACTTGATTAACCGTACTCCTAGTCGGGTTCTTGATTTCAAGACCCCACTTGATGTGTTGTGTGCTCTTACTCCTCCGGTTTCGGTCTCTAAGTTACCTCCGAAGGTGTTTGGGTGTGTTGCGTATGTTCATGTCTACTACCATCAACGGAGTAAACTTGATCCTTGTGCTCTCCGTTGCATCTTCATTGGTTTCTACGACTCAGAAGGGTTATAAGTGTTATCACCCGCCTACTCAGAAAGTACATGTCACTTTGGATGTCACCTTTCATGAAGAAGTACCCTATTATGTTTCTCCCTCCTCTTCAATTCAGGGGGAGAGGGGAGTGAATTGAAGAGTTTCGGAGTGGAAAATATGGAAAATCTTGGATCGGAAGAAGGAATTTCTGGCGAACAGGAAGCGACCGGTCGCGGGGATGACACGACCGGTCGCGAACGAATCTGTCTGGATACGACCGGTCGCGTAGAAGTGAGCGACCGGTCGCTAATGAATATGCCGGTCACACATAGGAAGCGACCGGTCGCTTCCCTCGACGAGCAACAACAGTACCGATACAAGTGACGTGACCGGTCGCGTAGAAGTGAGCGACCGGTCGCCAGACGACATTCTTGGATTTTTCGAGCCTCTCTCAGAAGGACATAACAGTGATACTAGCGACTCTCGTACAGATGAAATTGATACAAGACCCCCCTCTGCCCTGCCATTGCCTCAATCAAGTTGTGATAATGAGGTACTTTCTAGTGATGTGCCTACCTATTCTTTGCCCCCACGTACTACCTGTGGGAAACCTAAACTGCAATATTCTCCTGATATACATGCCAAGTCCAAATATCTCATTAACCATTATATTTCAACTCATCGTTTATCTAAGTCATATGCATCATATTTGTGTCAATTATCTAGTGTATGTGTGCCAACTAAGTTGCAGGATGCTCTATTTGATCAAAACTGGGTAGATGCAATGTATGTTGAGATGGAAGCCTTGAACAAGAATGCTACTTGGGAGTTAGTTCCTTTACCCAAAGGAAAAAAGGCAGTTGGGTGCAGATGGGTGTTTACTTTGAAGCATAAGGCTGATGGTTCCATTGACCGTTACAAGGCAATATTGGTAGCAAAAGGGTATACTCAGACATATGGAGTGGATTACACGGAGACTTTTGCTCCAGTAGCTAAGCTCAACACTGTACGCGTACTCTTATCCTTAGCTGCTAATCATGACTGGCTCATGTTACAATTTGATGTCAAGAATGCATTCCTCCATGGTGACCTCAAAGAAGAAATATACATGGATCCTCCATCAGGTATCCCTGTGACCTCTAAGGAGGGTATGGTGTGCAAACTACGGAAATCATTGTATGGATTAAAGCAGTCTCCAAGAGCTTGGTTCGGGAGGTTTGTTGCATCTATGAGGAAGTCTGGATATGTACAAAGTAACGCGGATCATACTTTGTTTCTAAAACGACGCAGAGGTAAATTGACAGCTTTAATAATTTATGTTGATGATATGATTGTAACTGGAGATGATCAGGTAGAAATACATAATCTTCATAAATATCTTGCGTCTGAATTTGAGATGAAATCATTAGGTGACTTGAAATATTTTCTTGGGATTGAAGTTGCTAGATCTAAGCATGGTATTTTTCTGTCCCAAAGAAAGTATGTTTTGGACTTGCTTGCACAAACTGGAATGTTGGATTGTAAACCCATTGATACTCCTAGTGAACAGAACCACAAGTTGGGGTTGTATCCTGATCAAGCTCCTACTGATAAAGAGAGCTATCAACGGCTTGTGGGAAAATTAATTTATTTGGCTCATACACGTCCAGATATTGCATATGCAGTGAGTGTAGTGAGTCAGTTTATGCACTCACCTAGTGAAGATCATATGGGTGCTGTAACACGTATTTTGAGATACCTCAAAAGGGCTCCGGGCAAGGGGTTAATGTTTTCCAAGTACGGTCATACAGATGTGGAAGGGTACACAGATGCTGATTGGGCAGGTTTAGCTACAGATAGGCGCTCGACATCTGGGTATTTTATGTTTGTTGGTGGCAATCTTGTTACGTGGAGGAGCAAGAAACAAAAGGTGGTGTCTAGATCTAGTGCTGAGGCCGAGTATCGGGGAATGGCTCATGGTGTATCTGAGTTACTATGGTTGAGGAGATTATTGAGAGACCTTGGTTTTGGGCCTAAGAAACCCATGGATTTATATTGTGACAATACGGCTGCGATTGCAATTGCTCATAACCCGGTACAACATGATCGTACAAAGCATGTGGAGGTTGATCGAAATTTCATTAAAGAAAAGTTGGATGCGGAGATTGTTTCCTTTCCGTTCGTCCGCTCAGAGTATCAGTTAGCCGATGTTCTTACGAAAGCTATTTCTACAAGTATCTTTTGCAACTCGCTTGACAAGTTGGACATGCGTGACGTCTTTGCTCCAACTTGAGGGGGAGTGTTGGCGAGTGTATCCTATTCTATTTGGGTTTTATTTATTTTTCCTTTTGTATAGATATTATGTAATTAGGATTTCTCTTATTTCCTAATTAAACCCTACTAGGGTTTGTAACCTGTATTATAAATACCTCCTTTCGGAGAATGAATTATATCTGAAAATATTCTACCCATATTGTTTGACTTTTCTTTCTTCTTCTTCCTCTTTTCTATTATTTATTTAATTATTTATGTTTATTTTTGATTTTTTTTCCGTCCCCCTTTTTTTTTGTGCATTTACACGTTATACAAACTGATATAAACAATTCATGATGATTAAATGGGAGCTTTCCAGTTCTTAACTTTACCTTCAGGGGCGGAACCAAGGCAAGGGCTGCCCTTGGCTCTAGCCCAGGGACAGTTTGGGAAAAAACAAATTAAATATACATATAGTCTAATATTTTAACTATAAAATATATAATCTCAACACCAATATGCATAGTAAGAGGTCTTCCACATTTGTATTTGGTGTTAAAGTTTGTCCCAACAACAATTTAAAAAAATTTCTATTAATTTGTCTCCAAAAGTGAAGCATTTTTCTAAATAAAATTCACCTTTTCGTAAATAATATGGCTCTAATTTTTTTTCCTTGTGTTTACAATTAGCATGATTTATATGATTTAATGTATATTTTTATTTCTAGAAAAACTATAGAAAATGTAAGTACCAAAAAAAAAAAAAATTATCATTAGATTTTAAGCTAATAACTTTAGCTAGCCCACCCATTAAAAAATTTCTGGTTCCGCCCTTGTTTACCTTATCTTCAACTTTATATCACATATTGTACTAATCCTTTTAAAAGCAAGACACTTTTGTGTGTGCATTTTCTTTTGACGATACGTTCCCATTAAGTGATCTTGATGCTTGTTATTAATTTTTTGCATAATTAAGTTAGTTTCTTGGTATTTAACTCTTTTAATGTTTTTATTTAATTATAAAATTTAATTTGCCTTCTTGAGTATACATGTCAATTTACTCTTCAATACAAACTCTAACTAATTAAATACGATTTTCCCAACTTCAAATAATTAAATATAACTAGGGACATAGAGTTGTTGGGCTCTGATATCATGAAACAAGTTGAGTTTCCATCCCAAAATTAATTGGGAATGGAGGGAGTGACCAAACTTCTTATAAGTCATTTGTGAGATTTCTTAACTTTTCAATGGAGGATATTTCTTCCCATTCTCATATATACATATACAACATATATATATGTATAAAGTAATGTATAGAATTAAAACTTGCTACTCTATCTAGCTAGCAGCTTTCTCAATTACATTTAGAGATGAATAATATGGCATTAAAGATATGATAAATATGTATAATTATTATCACACCTTTTGTCAGATGAAAATGGTGTCTAGAAATGGTGTATAGAGAATGAAAACTGAAATGAAAAGGACTTGCATATAATCACTCTACAGTGAGCGGCATGAAAGATGAGCACGGAGAGGCCAAGCCAAATTAAAAGATGAGTGAGAAACTCAGGGTGAATTTCTCTCTCTCCTCCACCACCCAACTCTATCTTAAAGGGCCTATAAATAGGGAGAGCCAAGCCCCGTTATGTTCACTAAAAAATCACATCTTATCTTGTCTTGTTAATTATAAGCAAAAATATGGCATCCTCGAGAACTTTTCTTCTGCTTGGGCTTATGTTCGTTGTTGTCATCCTTATCTTCTCTGAGGTCTCAGCTCGTGAGCTACCTGAAACTACTAATCCACCTAGTCGTGAGTTTCTCCTTTTGTTAACAAAAACATATAAGTCTCTTTTATTCCTCTGATTTATGAATTTAATTAAGTACATGCATAAGAGACATCATGACCAGAACATATCATTATGCATGACATCTACCCTTTAGGTAACGAGACGTAATAACATATCAATAATTTTTTGCGAATCTGGATGTTTCATCATTTTGCATGTACGTACTTATAGGTCGACTTATACTTTTTATATATTCTTTTATCTTATTCTCTCTCTCTCTCTCTCTCTATATATATAAAGATGCTGGTGGAAAAGGAGGCGCAGTGTCATGTAACCGTCCAGGCGAACTGTGCCATGGCCGTGGACAAAACGGCAACCCTGAACGAGAGCATTGTAAACATAATCCAACTAGCAGACAGTGCCATAGGAATGGAGGTCATGAACGTGGAGGAGAGGAAGACCCTATCCATAAAAGGCATGGTCATGAACATGGA
Source organism: Prunus kanzakura (assembly GCA_020521455.1). Taxonomy (NCBI): domain Eukaryota; kingdom Viridiplantae; phylum Streptophyta; class Magnoliopsida; order Rosales; family Rosaceae; genus Prunus; species Prunus kanzakura. The sequence goes on from BPUM01000892.1 coordinate 46,006, forward strand.
GGAGTAGTGGTTAAACCCATCCATGGAGGGAAAGGCCACGGTCACGAACGCGGAGGAGCGGGAGACCCTAACCATGGAGCACATTGTGAACCAACCAATAAAGCGTGCTACGGGCATGGAGGTCATGAACGTGGAGGAGAGGGAGACCCCTTCAAACGTGGCAGCAAAAACAGACCAGGACAACCAGGACGACCAGGACGACCAGGAGAACCAGGCACCGCTGAGACCGAAACAAAGAATTAGATAAAACCTTGGCCTGTGTTCGTGTGTGGAAAGTTTGTTTGTCAATAAAAAGGTCTATTATATATATTGGTTGAGTAGTTGTGAACACTCAAGCAAAATCAGACCTACTATATAGGGTTTATCTTTGTACTGTTGCGTAATGTAGTCTTGGATCCTGCTTGTCAAACTCCTTATAAAAATAAAAAAAAATTGTCAAATTTAAGAGCAATTTTTTGAAACTTCTTGATATATTTTTTTTCTGAAGAATTTCCCATAAAGAAGCCGAAGAGGTAAACATCTGGAGTGAGAAAACGATGCGAGAGGAAAGAGAATATAAGTAAAGAATACAACGTGCAAAAACTTAATTGTTTATTTATCTCACATGCATTCTCAACCATTAGATGATAAATGATCCAACGCTTGATTAAAATAGTTTGCGTGACATCATTGTAGCAACATCACAAATCGTCATAAATTGAAGAACAGACCTAAGTAGAGAATTACTCATATATTTATATTGAGGAAAAGAAATATATCAAGAAAGTAGATTTTGAAATAAATAAATAGTACTCTTTCTACAATTTAGATTGATTTGCATGTCGGAAAAGATTGATAGAAAAGCGATAACTCCACAATACATGTGAGAGTCAACATGGCACTGTGAAAAGTCTTTCTTCGAACCTCTTTGCAACCACATCCTTTGCATTTGCCTTAATTTATTATAATTTTTGGAATGGCTTTTAACTTTTTTAATTTTATTTCTTTGTCGGAAATGTCCTTTTGCCTTAATTATTGGATCAATGATAAGATCAAGCCATTGCAAACCACCATAAATTATAAAGTCGATGAAGATAGACAGAAGCAACATAGGTAGTGGTCCTATCAGTGCCTACAGTTTTCTTTATCCCTTTTACAAACAGAAATTATTGTATGGTATTGGAGTATGATCACGTGGTATAATTTGTACACATGTTATAATATGGTTGGACGACACAGACCAATTACATACAGTTAGATATATATACAAAAGTACCTCATCAAATTTACAAAATAAAAAGTTAGGCACACATGTCAGACTGTGATTTGTTTATAAGACGGAATGACTCCTTCCATATGCAATGAGCCAAAGATTTTCCTTAATCCGTCTTGGCCTTTGGCTAGGCCTCGATCAGCTTGACCACTTGCAATTGTGGTCTCACAATATCGAGCTTTTCTCCTACAATCATGTCTATCATTATTGCATCTTGGGTCATGCTCCGACCTTCTTTTTCACTAGATTGTAGGCCATTACATCATAGGATGGTTGCCTTGAGTTGGACCATATTGCAATTTTCATTGGTGACCACCTTTTGGGTCTCATCCCCTTTGGTGGACTCATTTTCCTCAACCAATGTCAGGTTTTCAATAGGAAGGTCTCCTTGAATATTCGATTTTAAGGTCGTCTCGCCCACCTCTTTCTCATTCTCACATTCTCTACCAACCTCATTTTCCTCTAGAGGAGTAGGTGAAACGAGTGGCTGAATTGCAACCATATGAGGATTTTCCTCTTGTGATTGAGAAACAAGGTTAGGGTTGAGAGTTTGCCCCTCGGCTCATTGGCTAAGTCAAGATGAAATCCCATGCAAACTTTGGATGAAAAGGTTGTTGGAAGTTTGCAATCCGTCTAAGAACTAATACAACTTCCATCTTAGATGTCATCTCATTTATATATTCTTTCACCATGTGGGTATGGCCACCAGATGGCATCTCACCCACTTTGAGATTATATTGGCTACCATAGCCAATGGGATGATCTGCTTGGTGGGAATAATAATTAGGCTTATTTTACATATAGGTGGAACCATCTTGGCAATATGGGTAAGTGTATTGGCCCCATGCCACTTGATTGGTTTGGCCACCAAAGCCATGTTGATCATTCGAACCATTTTGGTCACCAATATAGTTGTGCCCACCATATTGGCCACTTGAGTCATATTGGTTGTTAGACCCATCTTAATGGGTGAAACTATATTGGCCATAGTGGTTGTGGTCACCATGTTGGCCGATGGATTGGCTACTTGAGCCATAAGAATCATAGCTGTTATAGTTCTTCGGCTGATAGGAATGTTGCCATTCCTTTTGGTTGCTCATATAGTGTGAGTCCCACTAGGCGTGCCAAATTATGTTTCCCTCTTTTCGGCCAAGGTGGCCGACTGAAGGAACTTTTGGTCTTTCTTCTTGAATGCGGGGCGTGCCACCACTAAGCCACGAACTTGGGCTTGAATGGAATGTGAGTAGATGGATATGTCGCACTTCTAACTTCTGATCAAACGATTGATTGGCCAAGCAAGGAACCTCCTCTTGGCCTAGGTTCTTTCACTTCCTCGGGCTCTAGGATGGTTAGGCTTCGTACGGATGTTTTTGTGATTTTTAGGTTTTTAAGTAAAAATAGTGCAATTAAGTTAAATTTGCATTTAAATGTAAAAACAAGAATTAAAGTGCGATAAAATAAATCAAAGTGATAAACAAAGCAAGAAATAAAAGCGATAAGAACGATAAACTAAAATAAGCTTGAAATTAAACTTAATAAAAGTGCGATAACAATGAAAAGTAAAGCAATGGAAATAAACTTGAATTTAAAAGACAAGTTAATGTAATTTGAATAAGAATTTAAACTTACACTAGGAAAAGGCTCGCTACGCTAGGTGCTTGAAAAGTAAAATCCTAAGTCTAGGAAAAGAAAAGTGCAAGGCGAAAAATAGGTTTGTCTGTCTGATGTTGTGTGTCTTCTGCCTTCGTTTGGTGAAGTTTATATAGGGCGTCCGTTGGGCCATGGGCTGGCCATTGAATGGTCAAATGTCAACTCTTTTAAAATTCTTTCCTCCGTGGATTACGTCAGCGGAGATATTATGGTTGCTTGATTTTCTCTCGTTTTGGAAAATTATGAATCGTCATCAACCTCCTTGATTTTTTTCCTTGTGAGGCCTCCATCACGTGCACATTGACCTCCAGAAATCTTGGGCGTGAATCCGTTGCATGGGCTTGGACCACCGAGATTTCATCTTGACATCTGGTGGAACCTCGTGCCCTTTGAGTTTTTAGAATTCTAGAGTTGGCTTACCATCCACCAAGGTGGGTGGTATGGGAACTCCAAATATTTGGATGTTGGGCTTGGCCCCCTATTGGACTATCTTTGAGTTCTCAAAATATTCGAATATTGGAAACTCGGCGGACATACCTCCCGCCGAATTGCAACTCCCTTAGCGGAAATACTTCCTGCTAACTCCCTCGGAGGAAATACCTCCCGCCGAACTTCAGCTCCCTCAGCCCAACTTTGCTTGCCCAAGTGTTGCGAGGAGGGTGCTCGAGTGCGTAAGGAGAAAATCACCCCCGGCCTAGCTTTTGTAAGATGAGTGGCTGACCAAGGTATTTGAGGAGTGTTCGGCCCAACATTTTGAGAAGTGTCCATCCACTTTTACAAAAGGAAGCGTTCAGCTAATTTCGCATGGATATGCTTGGCCACTTTTGCAAAGGGAAGCGCCCGACCATATTTTTGAGAAGGCACCATGGCCGCTAGAATTTCCTGGCTAGGAATTCCGCTGCTAGGAATTCTTCGACAGCTAGGAATTCTCGGCAGTTAGGAACTTCGTAGCTAGGAATTCTCGGCAGCTAGGAACTCCGCCGCTAGGAATTCCTCGGCTGTTAGGAATTCTGGGCCGCTAGGAGTTGCCCATTAGGAATTCTTCACCACTAGGAATTCCTCCTTAGCGGATTTGGATGAATTTTGACCACCCCCAAACAAATGTTAATTTCTTTTGCTCATTGTTCTGGGTTTCTGTAGGTTTATTGTCAAATTTTTGTATTTGCCAGAAGCCTCATCCAAAATTGTATTTCGCCCCCTAGCTGTATGAAGGGAAAACAAATTAGGTTCTCCAAAAAAACATATTTGTTGAGACTTACTTTTTCTTGCTGAACACATGCATCACGAGTCAACCTACTTTCTTTCTTTCTTCTTCTTCCTCTTTTCTATTTTTTATTCTATTTTTTATGTTTATTTGTAATTTTTTTCCGTCCCCCTTTTTCTTTTGTGCATTTACACGTTATACAAACTGATATAAACAATTCATGATGATTAAATGGGAGCTTTCCAGTTCTTAACTTTACCTTATCTTCAACTTTATATCACATATTGTACTAATCCTTTTAAAAGCAAGACACTTTTGTGTGTGCATTTTCTTTTGACGATACGTTCCCATTAAGTGATCTTGATGCTTGTTATTAATTTTTTGCATAATTAAGTTAGTTTCTTGGTATTTAACTCTTTTAATGTTTTTATTTAATTATAAATTTTAATTTGCCTTCTTGAGTATACATGTCAATTTACTCTTCAATACAAACTCTAACTAATTAAATACGATTTTCCCAACTTCAAATAATTAAATATAACTAGGGACATGGAGTTGTTGGGCTATGATATCATGAAACAAGTTGAGTTTCCATCCCAAAATCAATTGGGAATGGAGGGAGTGACCAAACTTCTTATAAGTCATTTGTGAGATTTCTTAACTTTTCAACGTAGGACATTTCTTTCCCATTCTCACATATATATATATATATAGTATAGTAATGTATAGAATTAAAACTTGATACTCTAGCTAGCTAGCAGCTTTCTCAATTACGTTTAGAGATGAATAATATGGCATTAAAGATATGATAAATATGTATAATTATTATCACACCCTTTTGTCAGATAAAAATGGTGTCTAGAAATGTAAATATAGAATGAAAACTGAAATGAAAAGGACTTGCATATAATCACTCTACAGTGAGAAGCATGAAAGATGAGTACGGAGAGGCCAAGCCAAATTAAAAGATGAGTAAGAAACTCAGGGTGAATTTCTCTGTCTCCTCCACCACCTAACTCTATCTTAAAGGGTCTATAAATAGGGAGAGCCAAGCCCCGTTATGTTCACTCAAAAATCACGTCTTATCTTGTCTTGTTAATTATAAGCAAAAATATGGCATCCTCGAGAACTTTTCTTCTGCTTGGGCTTATGTTCGCTGTTGTCATCCTCATCTTCTCTGAGGTCTCGGCTCGTGAGCTAGCTGAAACTACTAATCCACCTAGTCGTGAGTTTCTCCCTTTGTTAACAAAAACATATAAGTCTCTTTTATTCCTCTGATTTATGAATTTAATTAAGCATATGCATAAGAGATATCATGACCAGAACATATATCAATAATTTATGCATGACATCTATCCTTTAGTTAACGAGACGTAATAACATATCAATAATTTTTTACGAATCTTGATGTTTCATCATTTAAAGATACTGGTGGAAAAGGAGGCCCAGTGTCATGTAACCGTAACCGTCCAGGCGAACTGTGCCATGGCCAAAACGGCAAGCCTGAACCTGGAGAGCATTGTAAACGTAATCCAACTAGCAGACAGTGCCATAAGAATGGAGGTCATGAACGTGGAGGAGAGGAAGACCCTATCCATAAAAGGCATGGTCATGAACATGGAGGAGTAGCGGTTGAACCCATCCATGGAGGGAAAGGCCACGGTCACGAACGTGGAGGAGAGGGTAACCCTAAACCTGGAGCACATTGTAAACCTGGTGAAAACAATAGAGCGTGCAACAGGCATGGAGGTCATGAACGTGGAGGAGAGCAAGACCCTATCCATAAAGGGCATGGCCATGAACATGGAGGAGTAGTGGTTGAACCCATCCATGGAGGGAAAGGCCACGGTCACGAACGCGTAGGAGAGGGTGACCCCCGCAACAAAAGACCAGGACTACCAGGCACCACTGAGACCGAAACAAAGAATTAGATAAAACCTTGGCCCGTGTACGTGTGTGGAAAGTTTGTTTTTCAATAAAAAGGTCCATTGGTTGAGTAGTTGTGAACTCTCAAGCAAAATCTGACCTACTATGTAATGTAAGGGTTATCTTTGTACTGTTACGTAAGGTAGTCTTGGATCCCGCTTGTTATATGTACTTAATGCATGTATTTTAATTTTCTGAATTGATATTGTGTGTGGAAATTTTCTAGAACTTCAAGTTTACCTTTGCTTGCTTACTGAGTTCCATTTGAAATCTCACAATTTTCTTTTTTGATTTGTGTCATGAATAAATAATATTAAATAAACTATGAGAGGGACCAAATAGAACTAATGCACCCACACACACTACTACATTAGTGAAATACAATTGGCCACAAAAAGTATCAATTATGGTCAATCAATGCAACTAGCTTCTAAACATGGGTGGTCACTAGATGGTCACGAGAAGGTCGTCACAAATTTTATTCAGTGGCCATCCCTAAATGTTAATTGTCACTAAAGAGTGACTTGCTCGCTTTCAATGAAAATTCTACTAGTGACCATCAGTTTAATCACTAAAAGGCATTATTCGGTCACTAACTCAGTGTGTCAATTGTATAATCCATCCAATTGCATAAGTCTAATCAGCTTCATCGATTTTTTCTGTCAAAGCATGAATTGCATTAAGAGGAGTTAAAAGCTAAACTTAATGAGGTCGAGGATAAGTTAACGCTCCAATACATTGTGAACACCAAAAAACTTTGGAGGTACATCCTGCAAGCTAAGACTATCTCCAACCATAAAAGGGCTAAACTTAAATTTCCACCCTCCAAAATACAACTATTCATGTATTGCTTAGACTCAAACAAATTTTTTTTTTTTCTCAAACCATGTATACTCAAAATTTGGGTCACAACTTTATTAATTCGTTTAATAATGGTTAACTTTATTTTTTTGTCGTTAATATGTTTTTACCTAAAAAAATTAAAATTCCAAAATATAATAGAATTTCACTTAAAATGAAAATAAGTACAACAATATAAAATTAAAATGCATACAAAAAAAATATAATTGAGGCTATCTTCAACAAAAAAGAAAGGAGAGTGAAAAAAAATTAATAATGCGAGAGGAAAAAATTGATTTTAGTGGATTAATTAACAAATGGATAGTTATTTATTGAATTTGGAATGAGTTTTGGGATTGGATATGATTTAGATAAAATTAAAACAAATATTTTGATAGTTTAATTTTAATTGAGCCATTGGATCTTTTTTTTTTTTTTTTTCACATGGAAATCAATTTAAAAAAATATGGGTCATTGGTTTTTTTGCTTGTTGGTCGCTGGGTTTGATTGGAAGAAAAATAAAATTAAAAGGTTGTTTGATTACTGCCGTTGGATTGCAACAGCCGCTTCACCTGGGCATGACATGTGGAAGAAAAGCCGCCGTCAGTGGCTTTTTTCCTGGCTTCAGTTGGGCGCGCTCCTATTTCCAGAGCACATTGACTCCTCTTTTTGTGCATAGTGGGCTCCATCGTTTATTGCGTGGACTAGAATCTTGGGCCAAATACCGCCCCATTTTCTAGTCAGTCTAAAATTCCACCCCTCCCTAGACATGAGTGGGAGATGGCTACGGGCTAAATTTTAGGATTTTTGGGATTTGGACTCTATGGTTAGAAATGGTCTAATTTACCAACTTTATCCAGAATCTCGAAAGGTCCCACAAATATGGGAGAACTTTTCTTGCTTTTAACCAAGTCTCATTACTCCCTTCATTGATGAAACTTTCAAGAATACATGATCACCAACCTCAAATTCAACACTTCGCAGCTTCAAATCAACATTACTCATTTGGCGACTCTGAGCAGTACAAATTCTATCCTTGATGGAGAAATCTTCCCTATATCTTTTGTACTATATGAGGATCCAACTCCTCAATATTACCCACCTCAGTCCAATATATAGGTGACTTATAAGGTCTATCATACAATGCTTCATATAGTGCCATGCCAATACTGGAGTGATGCACGCGTGCGGAGAGGCTAGTAAAGAATAAAACATTTAGTTTGTTTAATCTTAGCAATTCATTGTAGTTTAATCTAATGGTTGAAAATTTGTGTCAAAACTTGTGTAAAAAATATGATGCCATGAATTTGCCACCATATATATATACACACACACACACACACACACATAAACAATTATTCTCTCATTCAAATGTCCGCACGTTATTACCGTATGGATGCCATAGTAAACAGGGAAGAAAGCATGGAGGGTTAGTAAAAAATACATAGCGTTTGCACAATAATAACGTTTGGACTGTCCAATAGAAAATAAACATATTTGAGGTTCACCCTTGTATGATCCACTACACATTATATTTAATGATCTGAACCGTCTAGTTTTTAAATATTCCCTCAAAGATCATGTATGCAAAAACTCATTTGAATCAGAAATCATTTGGCTACTCAACTATATAGTTGTTATTATAAACTTTTTTTGAAGCATTGTGTTTGTGTATTTTGTTGGTTCCAATTAGATACCTTTTTTATTTTTAATTTACATGATTTTTTTGCAAGAATGATCTATAAATAAAGGTTTAAAAAATAGATGGTTTGGATCGTTGAATTTTTTTTCATAGGGTAACCTAAAAGGTGTCCCTCAATAAAAGAGGAACATATATTAAGATTTAATGGCTTTTCCTTAAGCAAAGATAAAGGTACAATCGTTATCCATTTATTAATCTTGCTCAAATGTGGAATTCTAATAAAGTTGGGTGCATTAGTGTTTGTATGATATTATATTTTCCTTATAAAATAGTTTCAATGACATCATTGTAGGACATAACATAAGTTGTCATAATTTGAGAAGCCGTTAGATTAGATCTAAGAGTAGGTGATCATAAGTCTCTTAGACCATATAGGTCCAAAAGAATGAGACTGTATACGGAGGAAAAGCAATATATCAAGCAAGGATATTGTAAAAGATTGCTCGAAAAACGACAAATCAACAATGCATGACAGTGCGAAAAGTCTTTGTTCAAAACTTTTTTATTTCGGTAGAGAGGAGGGCCTAAAGCCCAATACCAAACACTAACTAATAATTAATAAACGTAGGTGTAAAATCCCACATAAATCATTAAAAATTAAATGGGAGATAGCAATGGAGCATCCCAAATATGGAAACCCAAGGGCTTAAAAAAAAAAAAAAAAACCAGCATATCAACAACATAATTGTTTTCCCTAAACACATGATCATGAATCTGACACATACCATCAGACACATGATGAGCATTACGACCTAATTTTTTAATATATATATTTATATATTTTGTAGGAATGCCTTTTAGCTTAGTTAGATCCATAATAAAAGATGAAGCCATTGGAAACCACCAAAGTTTATAAACTTGATGAATATCCTTAGACAATGGTCATTTTCCTTCTAAATATACAAAATAAATATTAAATTTTAACCTGGTGATTATTTGTTTATATCTAATCTCATTTATTTTTCAACTAATTTTTGTTAGTAGTGTATTAGAAAAAAGGGAGTTTCACTAAAATACCCAAAATGGGGGCTGAAATTATAAAAATACCCAACACCCAAAACACTTTATAAATATACCCAAAACTCATCATTACACACACTCAAAACTCATTTATAAACATACCCAAAACCCATCATTACACACATACCCAAAACCCATTTTGGGTATGTTTCTATGTTTAAATAGTGCTTGGGTATTTTTATAAATACATGTATAGGATTGGGTATTTTTATAAATATCTATAGAAAAAACTATTAATGTGCTCAAAAACATAAATTAATTGATGAACGGTCTTTTGAGGATCCTCCTTATAATTTTAGTTTCCATTAAAAAAAAATAAAATTAGTTGAGACTACAATTTAAAAAAATTTAAAAAAAAATAAGTCATGAACGCATGTATCAGGAGTCAACCTACTCCCTTTCTTCTTGTTTTCCTTTTTCTTTGGTGCATTTACACGTTATACAAACTGATTTAAACAATTCCTACACAACAGCTATTTGATGATAAAATGGAAGCTTTCCAGTCGAGCTACTTTCTGTTAATTTATCTTTAACTTTATGTCACACTGAGTCTACTAATCATTTTATGAGCAAGACTTTTCTTTTGTTCCCTGAGCTTTGAAGTAAGACACTTTTGTGTGCATTTTCTTTTGACGATTATGTCCTTTTTAGGTCATGAGCTTGAGTTTATTTATTAATTATCTGCATACGTTAGTTTCTGGTACTTAATGTTTTTTTCTTTGCAGACGGATTAGGCTAGTTGGTTTAGACAGTGAGTTATAGGAGAATGTGCAGCGCATTGTAAAGGTACAGAAATAACGTGCTACAAGTACGGAGGAAAAGGCCATGGTCATGATGGTGGAGGAGAGCAAGACCCGCCATCCATAAAAGCCATGGTCATGATGGTGGAGGAGAGCGTGACCCCAGTGGCGGACCCAGACTTTTGTTCATCTGGGGGCGTAAAAAACAATTTCATAGCTGACTTCTACAAAGTCTAGGTTTTCATAGCAATACGATATATGTTATAACACATAATCTATTTCAGTAATTTTTTAATATATGATTTTGGGCCAAAATCTAAGGCTTTATATATTGGACCACATCTTATTAAGTCTTGGGCCTTGATATTTTCAATATAGGAGAGGTTTTGGGCTAAAACCTTAAAGGCTTTACTTATTTAGGGTGTTGAGTGGGGATTTTGCATGCAAAATATTAGCCAAGTGTCTTGTTTTTATTGGCAAAGTGTTTGGCTAGATGGGTGAACAAAACACTCAAATGTGGGCAGCTGCCCACAGTAGGCATATGCTGGGTCCGCCAGTGCGTGACCCCATCAATCGTGGCGGAAAAGGCCACGGTCATGAAAGCGGAGGAACTTGTGACCCCATCAGCCATGGAGGGAAAGGCAACAAAGAAATACCAGGACAACCAGGAGGACCTGGCACCACTGAGACTGAAACAAAGAATTAGATGAAACCTTGGCCTGTGGTTTATGTATTGCAGACAAACGTATGGTGTAAGACTGGTAGTACTTGTGTTTGTTTGTCAATAAAAAGGTCTAAGGTTGAGAAGTTGTGAACAATCAAGCAAAATCTGACCTGCTATGCAATATAAGGTTTGTCGTTGTACTGTTACGTAATCTAATCTTGGATCCTGCTTGTTATAATTACAATGCGTGGGTTTTGATTTTTTGAATTGATATATTATTGTGTGTGAAAATTTAAGTGTATCTAGAACTTTGAGTTTACCTTTAAAAATAGTTTAGAGTTCAATATCAAACAAGTTTTTAGATCTTAAAATCACTATTTGAAAACTCATCTTTTTTAAAAAAAATTATAATTTTTGAGTTTATTGTTTTGAGTAGGATACCAAACAGGCATAAGGTTCTCCAAACAAAAAAAAAAAAGGTTGAGACTTACTTTTTCTTGCTGAACACATGTATCACGAGTCAACTTTGCTTTCTTTTTTTCTTCTTCTTCTTCCCTCTTTTCTATTTTTTATTTAATTTTATTTACTTTTTTTCTGTCCCCCTTTCTCTTTTTTCTGAGCTGTAAAATAAGACAATTTTGTTTGTGCAATCTTTTGACGATATACTTTTTGTTTTTGCTTTTTTTTTTCAAGGATATTTTTTATTGAGAGAGGCGATAATATACTAAACTCACACACACTACACGGATACTAGGACTCGAACCCAAAATATTTTCTTGGGATGCTAAGACACGATATATACGTCCTTATCTTGGGCTTGTTTATCAATTTTGTACACAATTGAGTTAGTCTCTTGGTATGTAACCTTTTTAATGTTTTTCTTTATAATATTTAATTTGCCTCCCCGAGTATACATGTCAATTTACTCTTCAATATGAAGTTTAACTAATTTAATATGATTTTCCAGACTTCAAATAATTAAATATAATTGGGTGACGTGGAGTTGTTGGGCTATGATATTATGAAGCAAGTTGAGTTTCCATCCCAAAATCAACTGGGAATGGAGGGAGTGACCAAAATCCTCATAAGCCATTTGTAACTTTTCAATATATGACATTTCTTTATGTTCTTATACATATACACACACATATATATACTATAGTAATGTATAGAATTAAAACTTGCTACTCTAGCTAGCAGCTTTCTCAATTACACATTTAGAGATGAATAATATGGCAAGGACAGACTACAGAGTTGAGCATATATATGATAAATATGTCTAATTGTTATCGCACCTTTTGTCTGATAAACTGATGTCTAGAAATGTAAATATAGAATGAAAACTTTAATGAAAAGGACTTGCATAATCACTCTACAGTGAGAGGGATGAAAGACGAGTGAGAAACTCAGGGTGAATTTCTCTATCTTAAAGGGTATAAATAGGGAGAGCCAAGCCCCATTAATTATGTTCACTCAAAAATCACGTCTTATCTTGTGTTGTTAGTTATAAGCAAAATATGGCATCCTCGAAAACTTTCCTCTTGCTTGGCCTTGTGTTTGCTGTTGTCATCTTCTACTTCTATGAGGCCTCAGCTCGTGAGCTAGCTGAAACTACTACTCATGAAGCTACTTGTGAGTTTCTCGCTTTCTTGACAAAAACATATAGTTCTCTTTAATTCCTCCGATTTGTGAATTTAATTAATCACATGCATACAAATGTGCACAAGAGATATCATGACCAGAACATACATATAGTTAGATTCTTTATGCTTGCCATTTATCCCTTAATTAATGAGACATATCATGGGGAAAGTGGAAAAGCTGAACCAACTGAGCTATATAGGTTTTGAATATCTACACATATGGGGGGGGGAGTGGAAGAGCTCAACCAACTGAGCTATACCCCACTGACATATATAGCTTAGAGTTGACTGCTTGATACCTAGAACCTATAACATATATTAAGATTGTTCTATACAATCTTGGAACAATCTTCCTGCGAAGGTATTATTCTAATATATAAGATAAGTTCTTATAATTAAAGAGAATGTCTCAATTAAGAAATATTTCTCTTTTATTCACAAATAATTACTAATATTGGTTTCCAATTTAACGATAATGATCAGTGCTGCCCCTGGGAAAAGCAGCGTCATGTAACCGTCTAGGAAATCATCAGTGCCAACCTCAAGGAAAAGGCAACCATCCAACACATTGTAAACCTGGAGAAACCAATAGAGCGTGCCACAGGTATGGAGGTCAAGGACGTGGAGGAGAGCAAGACCCTATATCCATAAAAGGCATGGTCATGAACATGGAGGAGAGCATGACCCAGACCATAAATTGAGAACTTAATGTGAAGACAAGATTGTTGAGACTCTAAAGGATATTCATGCCATTCTAAAAGCCGTAACTCTTCAGAGGTAGTATATTCAAGACATTCAGAAAACTTGACATTACAAATCTTCAACAATCTTAGGCTGTCCATATTTGAGAATGGATCAACATATAACTCTATCTCTTTCTTCGCAAGCAAGCTTAGGAATATGCCTTGAACATTACTTGTCCCTACACCATAAAATAATAAAGCTTCAAGTGTAAGATATATAAGAATTATTGCATCTGCAAATGAGAAAAAATTCATGCACATATATAGAAAATTTGGGTTTTCCCCTTCAAACTAATTTTTTCTTACCTGCAGCCCATCACCTTATTTTTTCTTACCGATTCATATATACAAGGCAGGACACGTGCAGATGTATACATCGTCTCACTTCGTTGATAGATCATATGGTAAATACATGTAGCATTACTTGATATCTTACTGTATTTTTCACTAGTACATCATGAAGCCACCACTTGCTACGTTTATACTCCGAAACGTTCTCATTAACCCATAACCCATTTTCTGTAGTAAATCATGCATCCACAGTCTGTTTACTTCAATAATTTTAACTAGACATTTATCCACGAGGAAACTGATACCGATTCCTGGATAAAAGTCACAAGTGTCAAAATATTATGTACACGATCGCGATCCTCTCCTTTGAAGAAACATGCAATGTCCAAAAACATATTCTTCTCCGTTTCATCTAATCCATCATAACTGATTCGAGGCACATGAAAAATATTGTCATCAGGATGTTCGTTCAGTCTAGCAAATACACTCTCCCATTCACCTACCTCTTTCCCACACAAGGCGCGACCCTGAACTTCAAGAGCTAAAGGGAGGCTACTGGCATATTTGACAAAACCCTTGGACAGCTTTTTATAATCGTCACCCATCTCGTGGCCTTTCTTGCAGGCTTTCTTACAGAAGAGCTGAAGCTGAAGGGCTTCATCATCATTCAGTTTATCAAGCTCATATTTATATATGTGGTGCACTCTCTTCAACAATTGCTCATTTCTAGTTGTTATAATGACCCTGCTCCCTGGACCCAACCAAGGCTCCTGTCCATTTTCTCCAACTAAAGCTTCTATTTGCTTGTGACGATCAACATCGTCCAAAACGATAAACACCTTTTTAGATCGCAGTCGTCTCCTCAATGAATTTATTTGTCATCACCACTACAGATCAGTTTTTCGAAAAGAAGTTTCTGTAGGGAAACTAGACCACGTTTTTCAGATTCCTCTCTGACATTGTCAACAAAGCAGCTAGTTAACCAGAACCTAACAACCGACAGCCACACCCAAGACCACACGCAATGAAGCGACTTCATGCTACAACTTAGGAACACATACACATAGCATAAAAACGACGCGTTAAGGCTTGGTCATGGTTTTGCTAAATAACGAAAATTAACCTGTGTAAAGAGCACAAGTTTTATATTATTTTCTTTGCCAAATAAACAAGTGATATAGTATATTCTTTTTTAAAACTAAATATATGAGTAATCTATATTGTGGTAGAGGGAAGAATTATGTGAAAGTGAATCAATCTTAAATAAATATAAGATTAAAATAAACTGTGTTAGCATATATATATATATATATATATTGTTTTCTTATCCGAACGTTTTGACGTTATTATTGTGCGGACGCCATTGTAAACATGGAGGAAAGCTGGAGGGATAGTAAAAAATACATGTCATTCGTATAGTAATAACCTCCAGACGACGTCTGCACATAGGATAAAATCTGTATATATTGTATATGTCTATGTATATGAAACTTTTTGAGAATAAGAATTCATTCATAAAACCAAAAGGCATACAAAGACATACGAAACTTATTTACTGAAGATATATGTGTAGACTTGGTTTTCTTCTCTTTTCGTTAAACGATTTACAAATGGAGACAAACCATCAACGTTTGTGGAAAAAAAATGAAGGACAAAAAGAAAATGAACGTTTGTCCACGAGTAAGCTAAATATGAATGGGCATGCAAAGACTTGAAAGTAAGTCTCTTTCGTAGACCCAAAAAAGAAGAAATCAACGTCCGTACATGTGTGGTTCAACAAGACTTTTCAGTCACATATCTTGCCTTGTACGTTACTTGAACCCATACTGGAAGGAAATTGATGACGTAGACAAAAGCAGCAACCAGCGCATTGCTTCCCCAGAGTTCTCTTGGCTTTTGTATGAAAAGTATCCAAGAGAATAGTACTTCCCTTCCAATTAATTTTAAACAAAATAAATATGAAATTTTGAACTGGTCATTTATTTGTATATTTTGGAGTGTTTTTTTCAAATTAAGTCAACAAAATATGATCAACTAGGTTTGAAGCGTTCCTCTCCTTTAGGCGTCTTCAGTTCAACGATGTCCACAGAAATTCTTCTCTCTCCCTCTCTTCCCCCACCACCCCACTCTATCCTCAAGGGTCTATAAATTGGTTGAGGCCAAGCCACATTAAATTCACTCAACAATCTTGTCTTCACCTTAATTGTGTTGTTAAGAAAAACATGGCATCATCCTCCAAGACTTTTCTTCTTCTTGGCTTTATGTTTGCTCTTGTGATCCTCATCTCCTCTGAGGTCTCAGCTCGTGAGCTAGTGGAAACTGCTAGTCAATTTTCTTGTGAGTTTCTAATCTTTTAACAGATCACATAACCCTATGCATGTCAACTGATATAAATTCTTTTCATATAAAGGACGACTTATATATATAGATTACTCTTATTTCAGTTAGTAGACCCTCTTCTGAACGCGGGCCAGTCATCAATTGCGGCCGTGGTCATCCGTATTCTGAATGCGTACCAGGGCATGGCCCCCCAGCCTCCGGACCCGGGAGAGTATAGGCACGGCCAAGGCCATCATGAAAAACCAGGATCTGGTGTTGCTGAGACTGAAACTGGGAATTAAATAGATAACCCTTTTTCAGTGTATATTGCAGGTACTATGCGGTAATATAATAAGGGTTTGTTTTATCAATGATAAAGGTTAATGTAATGTATTGGTTGAGTTGTTAATAAAACTCTCAATCATAATTAATTAGGATTTTAAGGTTTATCTAAGATATATGGCTTTCTATCTTTATATATACGTTTGAAATCTATCCTAGCAATTTATTTTTCCATAATTTGTGTATCAATGAAAATCTCTCCAAGAGTAATTATATGTGGATGGAAGTTTTAAAATTAATTCAAGCAAGCCTTTCATATCATAATGTATTAAGAATAAGTAATTTCGCCTCATTTTCTTTACAATATGGATCTTTGAGAAACCGAATAAAATCTTGGAATTCATCTCAGCCAAATGGGCCCACTTGTCAAAAATAGGACCCGCTCGACTTTCTTTGGCTCTACTTGAACACTGGACTTGTGCAAAACGAATATCAACGAAGTCCTAATCCAATTTTAATAGCCTCAGATTCCTGATGCCATTGCTCGTCTCTTTTTCATTGCTTCACTCCAAGTCTTAATCTCTTCCTCTACTTTTGGTAACCATTTCGTTTCCAGTGTTGAGTTTTTGTTTTGAAAATTTGTTGGAGCAAATATTTTAGTCTCCAATCAAGGGACGCTACGTGGACATTTCCTAAACTCTAGCATAAGTCGGGAATTAGTGTGTGAATATGTTTTACTGAAGTTTTGGCACAACACATTCAATTCCGGATTTTTAATGTATGGCTGGATCGATATGAGAAACTTGATTTTCAGGTAAATCATGACATAATCATGCATTCATTATAGGATTCCTAGCTGGAGTTATTTTCACTCAAATACTTTTATATTAGTAATCTTTTAATAGGATTAGAGTTTATCTCTTGAGATTATTTTCCTATTTGGACCTTCTTTTGGTTTAAAGTTAAAATATCCCTTTTCATCTTTAACTTGGAGAGCACGTCCTCTTTGGTTTCATTGTTTTCATCTTGGTTTGTATTGTTTATTTATATAAATTGATGGGATTGGAAGTTATTGAAAAGCGTGCATAAGCTGGCGTGATTGTTTAAAAAAATCAAATATGTTTAGGCAATATTTGATCTCTTGGCTTTA
The DNA here is from genome assembly GCA_020521455.1 of Prunus kanzakura. Taxonomy (NCBI): domain Eukaryota; kingdom Viridiplantae; phylum Streptophyta; class Magnoliopsida; order Rosales; family Rosaceae; genus Prunus; species Prunus kanzakura. The sequence goes on from BPUM01000892.1 coordinate 63,432, forward strand.
AGCAATTCCCTTGGTAAAAGGAGAATATGTCTATATAAAGACATGGCGTGACTTCTTGGTTTTTTACACAGCTTTCATATGTCTTGATTGATCATCTAAATTTCTCAAGAAAAGCTGTTGTGCATATAGTTGAGATAAGTCATCAAGTGTTCCATGTTTACTTGGTGATTTATCAAATACTTTTATCATTCATATTGCATTGATTTACATGTTTTGTGACTCATACGATTGAGGGCACCAAAACCGTTTCGGCAGTTTGTCTCTCGAGAGCTTGAAGCAATCGTGACCAATATTGCGTTTAACATAAGGAGTGTCAAAAGATCATCCCGTGACAGAAGTTGGGTTACGAAGAAGTCAGTAAACATTATCTAGATTGCGTCTAGGATAAGTGTGTGAGTACTTCTTGTAATCATCATTATATAGTGGATTTGTTTTGGATTGAGGATTCCCGTGGATTTTCCCCAGAGGTGGGGTTTTACTGCGTAAAATAATTCTCAGCGTGTTCTTTTACTTTATGCTCTGCATGTTTCAGGGCTGATAAGCCATATCAATCTTGCTACCGAAGTTTATTTTTATTTATTGATATGTAATATTAAATTGGCCTATTCACCCCCTCTAGGCATTTTTAGTCATCCTATAGGTAATTTCACAAGAAGAATATCTCCTAGGTCAAATTAATTAAGTCATTTATTTGGAAAAATAATTGACAAAATAGGGATATTATCTTTATTATGGGATATTATCTTTATTTGAAAGATAATATCACTAATTAAGATATTATCCTTATTTGGAGATATTATCATCAAATTAGGAGATTTGATCCCAATCAAATCCATAATGAACTCAATCTCTACAATTTGGGGAAAGAATAAACTTTTTCCTAGTAAGAGTTTATTCTTTATAAAACCCTAGCACACAAGGAGCTTATACATACATGGATACACCAAACATTCAAGATAATCCTTTGTCTTCGCTGCTATTTTGTCTAGCAGAAGAGGTGCTTAGTCATGGTATTGCGGATTTGATTAATTCTGGTAAGCTCATTCCAATATCTTTGCCCCGTGGGGTGCAAACAATTTCCTGTGTTATTTTTGCAGATGATATCGTTGTGTTCTGTAGAGGCTCTAGGCAAAATCTCACAATCCTTATGGATTTCTTGAAAGAATATGAGCTTAATTCTGGCCAAATTATCAACAAAACAAAGTCTAATGTTTTTATGTGTAAGACTCTCCAACACCGCCATCGTTTGATTTCAAATGTTCTGGGCATCAAGGTGGGGTCGTATCCCTTTAATTATTTGGGTGTTCCTATTTTCAAGGGCAAGCCTTGTGCAATATATTTTCAGGGCATTGCAGACAAAATCAGTTCTTAGCTTTCTTCATGGAAAGGGTCTCAGATTTCTGTGGCGGGTAGACTTCAGCTACTTAAGTCTGTTGTAGCTAGTATGCTTGTTTACAGTTTTCATATCTATGAGTGACCAATATCTTTGCTTCAGAAAATTGAGACTTGGTGTCTTAATTTCCTTTGGTTTGGCTCTTTTGACAAACATGGGGTTCCTCTAGTTTCTTGGCATCGATGTTGTGCTCTTATGGTAGAAGGTGGTCTTGGCCTTAAGCAGCTAGTGGTTTTAAATCGAGCATTTTTGCTTAAAAAGGGCTGGGATGCTCTTTCGTTTTCTTCTTTGGGCTGCTAGTTTCTTCAGGATAGGTTTTGAAGAGGGGGTAAGATTCGTTCTGCTTATGTCCCATCCTCCATTTGGCCCAGCCTCAAGCGTATTTGGACAGATTTACTCAGCAATATTCGTTCTCTTCTTGGAGATGGTAGGAGCACTTCTTTTTGGTGGGATAACTTTATAGGTCAACCTTTGGCTAATTATTTTGGTCTTCACCCTTCTTTATGGCCGCGCATGAGGGAATTGGTTTCTCAGTATCGTGTAAATGGTATCTGGCACCTTCCGTCTCTCCTAAGTCTGCACTTTCCAGGTATTTGAGAGCATATTATGGATATTTCTTCTTTTCATGATCCTGCTATAGGTGATTCGTTAGTTTGGGCGTCATCCTCGTCTGGCACCCTCTCTGCTAAGGATGCTTATGAATTCACATGGCCTAAGTTTGCCGAGGTTCCTTGGTGCAAGTTAATTTGGAAACCTTTTATCGGGCCCTAGAAATCATTTTTAGTGTGGAAAGTTATGCATGGTAGGCTTTTCACATAGGATTTTCTTCAAAAGCGTGGTATTGCCCATGCTTCTATGTGCTTATTTTGCAGGATGGCTATGGAGAATATTAATCATTTATTTTCTGAGTGCCCATTTACTTGTTCCATATGGAGTTCTATGTTTATTTTTTTTGGTTTGTAGTTTACACCTGGGCCTTTAGCGGTTATTCTTTCTTCCGGCCCATTTGTTCATTTTAGCCCTCAGCTCATGGATATGTGGCTTCTTATGTTCGAAACTACTATGTGGCTAATTTGGGATTAAAGGAATAAGTTTGTGTTTGAGGAGAAGTTTTCTACAATTTCTTCTGCTTGTCGTACCATTATTAATCATGTGCATGCCTCTAGTCCTCTGGCCAGGGGTCATATGTCGAATAAGGTGCGTGATCTGGTAAAGCAGGTGCAGGTGTTGGTGGTGTGTTTCGCGATTATCAGGGCCATGTTCTTGGGGCATTTTCGGCCAATTTAGATGTTCCTAGTGCAGTTCATACTGAAGTTTTAGCGGTTATTAAGGCCATTGAGCTTGCTTGGCTCCATGCTTGGCATAATGTTTGGATTGAAACTAATTCGTTGTTAGTTACTAAATTCTTTCGCTCTCCACATTTGGTCCTTTGGCTTCTACGAGTTGATTGGCAAAATTGCTTGCCTCATCTCCAACACATGTCATTTAAGATTTCTCATATCTTTCGTGAGGGTAATCATGCTACTGATGCTTTGGCAAATCATGGTGCTTTGGGCTCTAGTTTAATTTGGTGGGATACTCCACCTTCTTTTATTTTGCCTTTTTGTCAGCGGGACTGGCTAGGCATGCCTAATTACCGATTCTCCTAGTTTCTTTTGTTTACTCTTTTAGAGTTTTGGTCTCTTAGGTCAGCATGTTGTTGTGCATTTTTGTCATTGTCTTTCTCTTCTGCAGGGTTTGGTTCGGTCCCCCCTGTTGTTCTTGTATCTATTTTTTGTTTCTTATTAATAAATTATGATTAAGGGGATGTGTGGGGGGCTTCCGAAGTGTTGGCCCCCTCTTTGAGGGTGGTGGATATTTGTGCATCTGATGACGGATACTGAGGAGCTAATCTCGCCTAATCCTTTGAGTTATTCTTTATTTATTTATTTTTTTTGAAAAGGTAATTCTAAAACCTGAGAAAATACCTTAAACTCTCCATCTCTCTCTCTCCCTAGTCGACGACGCCACCACCGCCACCGGCTACACCACTCTCCTCTGTCCATATTTTACATACATGGCCCTAGCCACCACACAAGGCTCCGGCCGTCTGGTTCTCACCATAAATACATCTCCATACCCTTTATTTAGCTATTGTTTCTCCTAGATTCAATCGACCTAACTTAAGCATTAGAGAGCCTTCGGCCAACACCCCCTGGGTGTGGTCTATTTACTATGGGTTTTTTTTTTTTACAGGAATCGATTTAGATATGAACATATGAAGTGTATGAAATGCTAGATGCAGATTTTGAAGAACAGAAGCAGATTTCAAAAGCAATACGGAAATCTCAATTAGAAAACCATGGCCTCACCAAGTAGAAAATGCATTGTAAAAGTTTTTTCTTAAAAAATTCCCAATGGGTGAAGTCGATTTCAAAAATAGAAGTAGATTTCAAGAGCTATTTGAAAAACTCATTTTAAAAACCATGAACACTCTCACAGAGAAAATGGCAGAGCTAAAAGATGCATCTCAATAATCCAAAAATGAAAGTGTTCGATGCTCTCTACCATTAGCCACCCTTTTGATAAATTATGGCATCACAAAAGAAAGACACATGTGAGCTAATGATAAGAGCTAGAATTGGACAAAAATGGTTAAGACAGAAAACCTACAGTTGCCAACAGAGGCAAGCTCACGTGAAAAATAAATGATGTGGCAATAACACGTGACAAACAATGATGACTAGTCATGCAAAAGAGAACACTACAATGCACGCAATGCAATCAATGATGAATTACCTTCAATGAGCTTTGAGAGCATGAATCCATCATGAAGTTGATCTTAGCCATAGTAGATTGTCTTAGCGCTATCCTAGATTTGAAACATCCCATATCGACCAACGGAGAGGGGGTGATGTGCCTTATATGTACATACCCACCTCCATCTAGCATGAGGCCTTTTAGGAGCTCACTGGCTTCGGAGTCATGGGAACTCCGAAGTTAAGCGAGTTGGGGCTAGAGCAATCCTAGGATGGGTGACCCACTGGGAAGTTGCTTGTGAGTTCCCAGAAACAAAACGTGAGGGCAGAGAGAGGAGCCCAAAGCGGACAATATCGTGCTACGGCGGAGCCAACCCATCTAGCATGAGGCCTTTTAGGAGCTCACTGGCTTCGGAGTCATGGGAACTCCGAAGTTAAGCGAGTTGGGGCTAGAGCAATCCTAGGATGGGTGACCCACTGGGAAGTTGCTTGTGAGTTCCCAGAAACAAAACGTGAGGGCAGAGAGAGGAGCCCAAAGCGGACAATATCGTGCTACGGGACGGCGGAGCCGATCCGGGATGTGACAATTTGGTATCAGAGCCACTATGTCATGTGGTGCATGTGTGCCTATGAGGACGTCAGGCCCCTAAGGGGGATGGATTGTAACATCCCACATAAACCAACAGAGAGGTGGTGATGTGCCTTATATGTACATACCCACCTCCATCTAGCATGAGGCCTTTTGGGAGCTCACTGGCTTTGGAGTCATGGGAACTCTGAAGTTAAGCGAGTTAGGGCTAGAGCAATCCTAGGTTGGGTGACCCACTGAGAAGTTGCTTGTGAGTTCCCAAAAACAAAACCGTGAGGGCAGAGAGGAGGGCCCAAAGCGAACAATATCGTGCTACGGCGGAGCCGATCCGGGGTGTGACAAGATTAGTCTAGCTTCTTGAGCTTGATTAAGTGCATAAAAATTAAAATCAAATTTACGTGTTTGTCAAGGAAAACTAAAAATTTTGTTAACCAAAACCTAACAACCGACAACCACACACCCAAGAACACACGCAATGAAGCGACTTCATGCTACAACTTAGGAACACATACACACAGCATAACAATGACGCCTTAAGGCTTGGTCATGGTTTTGCTAAACAACGAAGATTAACCTGTGTAAAGAGCACAAGTTTTATATTATTTTCTTTTCCAAATAAACAAGTGATATAGTATATTCTTTTTTAAAACACACAAATATATGAGTAATCTATATTGTGGCAGAGGGAAGAATTATGTGAAAGTGAATCAATCTTAAATAAATATACACTACAAGAAAACATGGATTTGGCAATGAAACATTAGGCAACGACTAAAATCTCCTCGCTTATAACAACAAATGGCAACAACTTTTGAAAGTCCTTGCGCAGTCTGACATTTGTAAATGCAGGAAACCTTGTTCCTCGTTTATTAATTTCATTTTTTTGCCAATTTCATGGAGGGGGAAATTTGCCGCCAGAATAAAAATGTAGTAGGCAACAACTACATGTGTGCTTGCGTATAGCTATGGGCAACAATTGTTTATCGTTGCTTAAATTATAAGGAGAGGACTTAGAGAGAAAGCGCAACAACGTGTCACATACATGAGGCAAGGAATTGGTTTCCTTGTGTTTTAATAAAGGGAAATAGCTCAAAATGCCACCCATTTTATAATTTTTTTTGAAAATACCAGCCCTTCTAAAAATTTTTAAAACTATCATCTATAAATACATATTTATTGTCCACTGATTGCACACATATCACTTTTTCAGAAATTTTGTTGTCTCTCAGCTCTCTTGGCTCCGTCTCTCTCTCTCTCTCTCTCTCTCTCTCTCTCTCTCTCTCTCTCTCTCTCTCTCGCTCAGCTCTCACTCTCTCTTTGGTCTTTCTCAGTCTCTCTTGCGCAGCTCTCTCTCTCTCTCTCTCTCTCTCTCTCTCTCTCTCTCTCTCTCTCGCCAATCTCATTTTTACTTATATTTCTCACTCTACCTTCCACCTGGGAAAGCTAATCGGACTTCCCCCCTGTGCTTCATCTACAATTCCACAAGAAGGTACCATTCTTTCTTGCAATTCCCCAAATTTCAATTGCTGTAAACCCTAGATCTCTTTAACCCCTTGTCTTTCTTATTTATGCTGCCAACTTAATGCTATATTTTACTTCAATTATAAATGGTGACTGATTGTTTATTTCTGGGGCAAAATGTGAGATAAAACCATAGTTTTTGCAATCTGTATTTCTTCATACATATTTAAATAGGATATGGACATATGACTCATCAACTCCGGCATCTAGAAATGCAACCATTTATTGCGGAGCCAAAATTATGTCACTTGACTGGGAATGTAAATCTGACCGATTGGTATGCAGATTGGATTTTCATAATGAACTCAAATATTGCTTGGCCTTGAAATCAAACTCTGATTATTTGAGATTGGATATATCTATTTTTAAGTGTTTTTTTTTCTTTTGACAAAAGCTTCTCATAGGCACTGCTGATGGAGGCATTAAAGCATGGAATGTCGATGCAAAGAGAGTTGTCTGCGATCTTAATACGAGTGAAGCATTTCCAAGGTTCTTCCTAATATTACTGGTACTATTGTGTACTCCTTGGTGTTTCTATTTACCTTTGTTTTTCCTGCTACAGTGTCTTGGATATAAAATGCAGCCCTGTAGAGCCAATATTTGTTTCTGCACTAGCATCCAAGGGGTATGTTCTTTCTGTAATCTTATCATTTTGTTCATATGCCAGATTCTGTGTTTGACCAAAATGTTGCCCCTATTGTAACAATCCTATTCAACTGAAGTGTGGTATGAGCACCATGCTGTGAAATGATTATAATTGGATCACGAAAAGATTCATCTTATAACTTAAGTACATGCATCTATGTCCTTGTATGTGTGTGTTGGGGTATTTAATTTTGATACATGTCAGAATTAGGAGTTTATTGTCTTTGTAGGCATGGATCAAGTCACCTTGATAGTCTCGGGTTCGCTACATTAACTGTGTGGAACATGAAGACATGAAAGGCTATGGTATGTGCTATAGCCACTTATGTTTTAATGCCTTCTTCTCTTTGTGAGAAGAAACTTGTATTTTTAAGCCTTAAATAACCTTTTGGGTTTCATGAAGACAGTTCTTCCTCTTGGTAAAGATCCACCTGCAATTACATCCCTTAGTTTCAATCACAATGGAAAGATTTTAGCAGCCGCTGCAACTGATGGAATGATTCACATGTTTGGTATCCTCACATATATTTTAGGGCTTGGTATAAATTGTAGGAAATTAGGTGGTAAATGATTTTCAGAAGAGCAGAAAACCCCTGTTTTTGACACTTTTGCATTGCCCGAGTGTTATTTATTTTTCCAAGATGGTTAAATCACCCTCAACAAGGGCATTTAACTGTATGGTTAAGCCCATGTCTTCGTAGAATCATATATGGGTTGCCCCTTTCTGTAGCTGAGGTTTCCTGCAGATGTACATGCGGATAGATATATGAACACCTTAACAAGCCAAAGATATGTCTGCCGGTCTACAAATAACTGGGTGGCCAGCACACGACTCTGCTATAAGCTCCATTCTTTTTGGGCCTGATGAGACAAGTATTTTCAGTTTGGGAGTAGATGGAAAGGCAAGTGATTTACGTTCATTTTCCCATGAAGTTTAAGTATTGCATTTTGAAATGTTGTCCCCATCATTTTTTGAACTGTAGATGGCCTTATAGTTTTGTTATCTTAAAAGTATTTACTTAAAAGAACTGGTTTTGTGGTGTCAGGTTCTTGAATGGAGCTTGCAAAACCAAGGTCAAATCCTTTGGTCAAGAAACTGTAGCAGGTACCTTCTTTGGCATATAGAAATTGGTTGCACAGCAGTCTTATCAAACAAAAATACTTGGGCATACACCTGATTAACTAACATTACTCTCTTCCATACTGTAGATTCTGTGACCCTGAGAGCTCATAAAATTGCAGACATGAAATGGCTTTAGATGCTAATGGGAGGAGATTGTTGGTAACCTGTGGTTTAGTAAGAGCACCCATATATCAGGTTGTTCTCTCTTCTTCATATGTGTGTGTTGTGTGTCTTTGTCATGTACATTGTACAGTGCTACTCGATTAGAGTCAACTTGCTAAGCATATTGAATCTAGGGAAATAGCTCAAAATGCCACCCTTTTCATAATTTTATCTGAAAATACCACCTCTTCCCAAATTCTTTGCAAATATCACCTATAAATACATACTTATTGCCCACTTATCTCCCAAATAACACTTTTAGTCAGTTTTTGGTTTCTCTTTCAGCTCTCTCCCTCTCTCTCTCTCTCCCTCTCTCTCTCTCTCTCAACTTTATCTCATAGTTCTCTCTTCCTCTCTCAACACACACACACTCTCTCTCTCTCTCTCTCTCTCTCTCTCCATCTAGCTAACTACGCCTCTTCTCACGAAGAAGAAGATCAAGAACAACCTACAAAACCCACAGCTTTGCCCTCAAAACCCAGTTCTTCCTCTTCCTCTCTGTTTTCTTCTCTACCCAAATCCAAACCCCAATTTCGTCTCTCTTCGAATCCCTTCTGCAACCTAAACAAACCCAAACAAAACCATCTTTTTTGAATATGACAGCATGTCTTGGCATTAGTTGGCCATTGTTTGAGCATTTCCAATTTTGGGGGGTTTTGAAGTCAGGGTTTACATGTCAGCTGAGCAAATGAGCAATTTGAAGCACCTCCTTGTGCCTTAATAGGTCCGCCACAACACATGTTGGCACATATCAAAACGTAAAGTATTTGAAATAATATACATATAGAAATACATAACAGTATATTTAAACGATTTAAACGCCAATGACCACACTAGTCCTAGTGTGGCTCCGCCCCTGAGTTCATTCATGAAACCAAAAGGCATGCATACAAAGACATATGAAACTTTTTTACTGAAGATATATGTGTAGACTTGGTTTTCTTCTCTGTTAGTTAAACGATTTACAAATGGAGACAAACCATCAACGTTTGTGGAAAAAAAATGAACGACAAAAAGAAAATGAACGTTTGTCCACGAGTAAGGTAAATATGAATGGGCATGCAAAGACTTCAAAGTAAGTCTCTTTCGTAGACCAAAAAAATTGGAAAACCAAAAAAGAAGAAATAAACGTCCGTACATGTGTGGTCCAACATGACTTTTCAGTCACATATCTTGCCTTGTACGTTACTTGAACCCATACTGGAAGGAAAGTGATGACGTAGACAAAAGCAGCAACCAGCGCATTGCTTCCCCAGAGTTCTCTTGGCTTTTGTATGAAAAATATCCAAAAGAATAGTACTTCCCTTCCAATTAATTTTAAACAAAATAAATATGAAATTTTGAACCGGTCATTTATTTGTATATTTTGGAGTGTTTTTTGTCAAATTAAGTCAACAAAATATGATCAACTAGGTTTGAAGCGTTCCTCTCCTTTAGGCGTCTTCAGTTCAACGATGTCCATAGAAATTCTTCTCTCTCCCTCTCTTCCCCCACCACCCCACTCTATCCTCAAGGGTCTATAAATTGGTTGAGGCCAAGCCACATTAAGTTCACTCAACAATCTCGTCTTCACCTTAATTGTGTTGTTAAGAAAAACATGGCATCATCCTCCAAGACTTTTCTTCTTCTTGGCTTTATGTTTGCTCTTGTGATCCTCATCTCCTCTGAGGTCTCAGCTCGTGAGCTAGTGGAAAATCCTTATAGTGAGTTTCTAATTTTTTTTTATAACTCTGATGTATGTTTGTATTTTTTATTCCATCGATTTGTGAAAATATGTGTATGAGTGGGTATACGTGGATGTTCATATTTATGACCTCTACTCATGTTACTCAACTCATATTATTTTCTTTGTGGGTGTTGTATTATCCTTCATATAATGCAAACTAAAAAATTTCGGCAAACATTAAAATGACCTTAAAGATAAACTACGTCACATAACCCTATGCTTGTCAACTGATATAAATTCTTTTTATATAAAGGACGACTTATATATATAGATTACTCTTATTTCAGAGGCTAGACCCTTAAAACCCGGGCCAGTAGTCAATTGCAGCCGTCAGCAGTATTCTGAATGCCTACCTAAACCGAAAGGGCATGGCCCCCCAGCCCCCGGCCCCCAGAGAGTATACGCACGGCCAGCCCCCGGCCCCGGGAGAGTATAGGCACGGCCAGCCCCTGGCCCCTGGTGTTACTGCTGAGACTGAAACTGGGAATAGATACGTAACCCTTTTTCTTTGGATATTTTCAGGTACTATGTGGTAATATATAATAAGGGTTTGTTTTATCAATTACGAAGGTTAATGTAATGTATTGGTTGAGTTGTTAATAAAACTCTCAATCACAATGAATTAGGATTTTAAGGTTTATCTTTGTACTAGTACTCATATCATATTGTGTCTAAGATATGTGGCTTTCTATCATATACGTTTGAAATCTATCATAGTAATTTCTTTTTCCATAATTTGTGTATCAATGAAAATCTCTCCATTAAGAGTAATTATATGTTGATGGAAGTTTTAAAATTAATTCAAGCAAGCCTTTCATATCATAATGTATTAAAAATAAGTAATTTCGACTCATTTTCTTTACAACATAAAAATAAGTAATAACGACTCTCAGGCTAGATACTTGGGTAAGAAATCCTGGAATTCATCTCAGCCAAATGGACCCACTTGAGAAAGAAAAAGGACCCGCTCGACTTTCTTTGGCTCTACTTGAACACTGGACTTGTGCAAAACGAATATCAATGAAGTCCTAATCCAATTTTAATAGCTCCGGATGCATGATGCCCTCAAACAAAATTCACATCAATTTAATATATATTCATACCACAAGACAGCTCCCCACAGTGGAACCTTAACTTTACATACTAAGAAATCCAAGTGAAAACCACCAAAAAATAATACTTATACTGACATATAGAACCCATCCAAAATATGTTGATATAGAAATGAAAGTAACAATATGAATATGACCATAACGAATTGCTAATAAAATAAAAAAGAACAATAACTTTTCCCATGTTCTATTACTTCAAAGTTAAGCCACCAATCCTTTGTTCCAAAACTTTAAATTATTCCTACGACCACAACAATATCAATGTAGTTTTTCTATATATTGTTGAAGAAATTTTTAGCTTCTTTTTTATTTTCGTTTTCCTGTCATTCCATTTACAGATATAATGATGTAGGACAAAGAAGTACAAAAAGATATGGAATTTGGCATCACTACTAAAAGTTTCTTGGATCATTCCTAGTAATAGATCAGGCGGTGTCTTTGGCTCACTCCAATGACATCTATAAATTGCATTAACTACAGAAAAATAAAAAGAGTCTCAATCATCTGGTCCTGGGTAGTTGGATGGGATCATTTATCATACTTTGAACTTCACTCTTGAAACATATAAAATTATCGAATCTCTCAACAGGTATAGGCGAATGAAGTTACATGGGCTTCTAGATCAAAGTGAAAGACAGTTTTTGGTTAGGAATACTTGTACAGGTGAATTAAGTGATGTTTATGTCCAACTTCTGACAAAAAAATAAAAAATAAAAAATGTTGACCATCAGTAAAGTCAAATACAGTGATACTATACATTTACCATAACCAATTTTCTTTTTGATTCCCTAAAGCATTTTATAAATCAAATTTTACTTATCAATGAATATAACCTATTTGTTTAATTATTATATCAAACTATTTAAACTAAAAGACATATGTGCTAATAAAGCACCATACTGCTATTGGACCACACCTACTTTTCTACAAGACTAATGCTCATCAATTGCTACGTGAATGTCCTCAAATCTTACTATTCTCCAACCCATAAAATCTTACGGTTTGACTGAGAAATTCAGTAAGATTAGCCCCACAGTTCGTATTATCTGTTTGTACGTATCACAAGTGTTAATATGCAAAGACTTTTTATAAGGGGTCACGTTGACCCTTGGGACGATGGAAAACACCATTTAAGTTGGTGTCTTGACCCATTGATTGGTTGAGTGGCTGGGCAAGAACAGCCACCACTTGTTTGTGGAAAGCCCTGACTAAAGGGAATCAAAGCAACATCCAGCTTCTGCTGCCTTGCTCATTATAATCCACGACATGTTCATCTATATATAATTCATATATTGTATATGACTCATTCTTATATCTATGGATCCGCCACTGCTTCATATCTTGTATATGACTCATTCTTATAATCTATTCTCATAGGCATCTTGTATGCATTCTACAGATGAATACAACTCAATAACCTCAATTATCTTGAGCTCTACCTATCATGATATGTAACTTATAGGGTTGTGGTAAGCCACTAGGTTATAGTGGATTGCCCTTTAGTCGATGCTTTTATGAATCTGGTATTCCATTTCAGATTAGTATGTTTCTTCTTTACTTCTTTTGATAATCTGGTCATATGTTCTCTTTATGTAAGGCTCATCTGTTTATACCTAATCAGTCACGGCCAGGAACTGGCCGAGGGAGCTCTTTTTCTCGGCCCTAGTACTTATTCGTGGAACCAAAACGCGGCGTTTCGCCGAAGTACTTGGCCTTCCTGAAGACAGAAGAAAAGTGGCTAAGGCACGAACATCTCGGCCTCGATCATAGGCCGAGACCGAGGCCGAACAAAATTACGGCCAAAGATATTAAAATCAAATCGTCAAGTGGCAGCAGGGTCCCACGCTTCATTTAATGAAGTAGTGCCTCTGTTTATTGCAGCAAACCCACTGGCCAAGAATAGGCATTTAATGCATGAGGGAAGGTGGGAAGTGACTGAAGTCAGGATTTGACGACAGAAAACAGAGTGATTAGACGCAGACATTCTCACAAGAATTCTTGCAGCTTGAGAGATTGGGTGACTAACTATCAGAACAATAAATGCGTCCCCATGGCCAGTTGCGCAGGAACCACAACTACGGCGCGGCCGAGATTCACCGGGATTCATGGGGTCACACCACCATGCTTCACGATCCCAAATGTCGATTGGACTACCCACTTGCTCTGATCAGGCTCCACCATGCAGATTTTAGGCCTCGATTACTCCTCCAGGAACTCTTCCTATAAATACAAGGCTCAAGCTACATTCAAATGGTTCAAACACCAAACCAAAGCCTCCCACAGAGCAACTTATATTTTCCTGTAATGCACTTTCAATATCTTTACTTGCTTTCCTAGGAGTAGTGTTAGTTTGTAAGGAAAATCCATTCATCAATATATCATACGATCCTTGACTTTCAAGGCGCCGGAGCACCACCTCTGTTATTCGCTCATTCACCTCATATATCATACGACCGCCGCTCACTGAGCAGCGCGCCGGAGCACCGCCCTAAAACCACCATCAACACCACCACTAAACGGCCTTGTAGCTCAGGCCGTGAACCTGCCGGCCGAGATTAGTTCCTCTCTCGGCCACAATCGTTTGATTAAAAGTCAAGTCCAAACAGGCGCACCATTTCACCACTTCCATCCAAACCACACCTCGACGCACGGTAGATCGTGCTGGCACGCTCGCGCACAAACGCACCACATCCAAAAGCAGGAAGCCGCGTGTCCACGCATATCCCCTCGGCCCGGAACTCCAGGCCGTGAGATTTGCACGGCAGACATCATCACCATGCATATAGGACTTACATCACATAGCAGCAATACATTTCTGTGCATTAATGAGGTTAAAACCAACAGGAAGTAACAGGTGATGCAAAAGTATAATAAGCAATGAGAGCAGGAATGTAAATTTTCAATGGAAGTTAAAAGGTTTCTTGTACTTTAAGAGTAGTGAATTGTCAGTGCTTTTGGTCTTCGTGTTTTAGTTGACTACTTATACATGTCAAACCACTAAAATGTTAATGTATATAGTTGAATATGAATGCAGAGGACAATTGATTGGTCTAATCCGGAAACTAAAAAGAAGGCACCCAAAATACAGGTCGTGGCTGAGCAGAAACTCAATCATCTTTGAAAGAAACACAAGGCCAATCTAAAAAAGAATTGGTATTATCCTTTTTTAAATTCAGAGGAACAATGGAATTGCACTGATGATAGGGTTAGCAAAGAACAATGGAGGTTATTGGTGAAATATTGGGAGACTAGTCCAGCGCAGGCAAAACATGAAATATGTCTTTGTTTTTTGTTTTTCAAATGGTCAATTGTTTGACACTGTATAAAATATTCATACAGAAACGATCGATCACAAAAAAATGTAAACACCAATTAAACAGTAGTGCAGGAAACACACCAATTGTACTATTCATTCTGCACAATAGTGCAGGAAACACACCAATTAAACAGGAAGACCTTCCCCAAACCAGTTTACCATTCAGTACACAATCTGTTATCCTAACTTTAAATACAAGGCTTAATTACACCATTGCCCCCTAAAACTTCGGTCAAATCCCACTTCACCCTCCAAAACTTAAAATGACCCACTTTCGTACCTTGACCGAGATTTTGTGACTCACATTGCCCCTTGCCGTCAACTCCATCTAAAATTTTGTTAAATCTGATGATGTGGAATGGCCTTAGTGGTAACTTCATACACATGAATTATTATACTAATTGAGTGGGTGACGTGGCAAGTGGAGCCCACCTCCACATAGATAAAAATTAATTAAATATTCAAATAACTAAAAATTTAAAAAATAATAATAATAAAAACTCAAAAACCCTCAACTTCCTCCCCAACAACACTTTCTCTCTCCTCGCCCACACCCATCTTTGGACCTAGCAGCCCCACCCCCAACCTCCGCTGCCATCTCTGTTCTTTAATATGAGTAAAACCCAAATGCAAATCTTTTTTTTATTTTTTGGGTCTTTCGGGTCTTTCGGGTCTTTCGGGTAATCAAAGGATGGTACACAACGACACCCAAAAGAATACCACATCACTTTCAGAATCACACACATAAAGAATATAAACAGCACTTCAATTTGCACTTTATTATTCCTAACACCAATGAGCTCATCGTTCAAATATGAGCTAAACCCAGAACCTAAGCCCAATTCTGATAGATGAACACCTCAGCTCAAGTTAGTTTAGTATTGTTAGAATACCCACGTGCTATTCACGTGTTTGTGTTGGCATCTGTTAAGCATGGCTGTTAGTTAAGCCTTCAGTCCTTACAATTGTATATAAGCTAAACTGTGCATTGTAATATTCATTCAGTGAAAAATATACAGAAAATCTCAATATATTCTCTCTGTTTTTCAGTCTTCTTCTTCCTTTGTTTTCCAAATACTTCTTCTGTTATCCTGGTATCAGCGCCCATGGTGGTGATCAAGATCTAATATTCCGCTTCCGTCTCTCAGCTTCCTTCGTCTCTCTTGTTCTTCTCTCTCTGCAATTCCTCATTTCTCAGCTTTCTCAGATTTCTCAGATTTCTCGGCTTTCTCCAATTTCTTCGAATCCAAAATTTCTAAAAACCCTAATTTCTTCATGGCTTCTTCTTTTCCCAAAATTGAGAGTCTTCTTGGCCTCCTTACGATTCGTCTTGCTGATGATAACTTCTTGAAATGGAGTTATCAGATCGAATCTGTGCTTCAAGGCTACGAGCTTTTTGGGCATTTTGATGGTTCTTCGGTTTCACCTCCTCAATTCGCCATTGTTGATGGGGAAGGCGACACTTCTGAGCTTACCACTGCTTATAAGGAGTGGATTCGTACTGATAAGGCACTTTTGAGTTTACTCATTGCTTCTCTGTCTGACGAGGCGCTTGAATACGTCATTGGATGCAAAATAGCTCGTGATGCTTGGATCAACCTCTCTGATCGCTATGCTTCAGTTTCTCGCGCTCGGATCAACCATCTCAAAACTGAGTTGCAAACTGCACATAAAGGTGGAGATTCTATCGAGCGATTTTTGCTTCGTCTCAAACATCTTCGAGATCAACTGAATGCTGCTGGTATCAAGATTTCTGATGATGATTTCATCATTAATGCTTTGAATGGATTACCACCCGAATATGACATAATTAAGACTGTCTTGATCGCACGAGATACTCCATTGTCTCTCAAGGATTTCAGAGCCTAGCTTCTCGTTGTTGAACAAACTGCTGAGGCTCGTATTGTTCATCATACTGCTTTATATGCGACTAATTCATCTTGTGCTCAAGGTTCCTCTGTGTCTTCAGGACAAGGTATTTTACGTACACCTTCTCAGCCTTTACCACATGTTCAGTCTTTTGGTGGTCAGCAGAGTTCTTTTTCTCGTGCCTCTGGTTCTCGAGGTTTTTCTGCACAAACCTCTGGTCGTGGAAGGTTTAATGGTGGTCACCATGTCTCCTCTCAGTTTCGGGGTGGTAGTCCTTCTGGTTTTCATGGGGGTTCTAATTCCTATCGATCTCATGTGGTGCCTGAGTGTCAAATTTGCAGCAAGCGTGGACATGTTGGAAGGTGATGGACCCTCACTCATAAAACTCACAATAAACAATATTTGGGAGAAGTTACTTTATTTCATATTGCTTGGGTTCAACCAACCGATTACATGACTTTGGCATATATAGCAATTACAACCACTGAAGGTAATAAAGCCCCACTACTTCCTAGTCTTGAATACATGCACCCAATCAACTTCTAGAGTCTTTCCAAATGCTTATACATCAACTCAATATATAACGCATGAATCTAATTAATAAAGCATGTTTATTTTCAACATTCCCCCCTAAACATGATTTTCTGGTTTGAAACAAACTCCAAGTGATCCTCGCAATCTTCTGAATGTCTCCAACTTCAAAGGCTTGGTGAAAATATCTGCAATTTGGTCTTCAGACTTCACATACTTCAGCTCTATCTCCTTCTTGCTTACGCGCTCTCTTATGTAGTGATATCTTGTATCTATATGCTTACTTCTGTCATGAAAAACTGGATTTTTGGCTAAGGCCAATGCAGACTTGTTATCAACATAAATTTCAGTAGCTTCCTTTTGTGGTAGATTCAATTCACTCAACAAGTTTCTAAGCCATATGGCATGACAAACACAAGATGTTGCAACAACATATTCAGCTTCACAGGTTGAAAGTGTCACAATGGGTTGCTTCTTTGAGGACCATGTGAAAGCAGCATCTCCCAAGTAAAAAACAAATCCTTTGATGTACCGGAGAATCCTTCTAGCTGACTTCATATGAGTGATTGTTGGCTCCTCCATGTAACGACTAACTAGGCCAACTCCAAAAAGTATATCCGGCCTTGTGCAAGTTAAATATCTCAAACTTCCTACCAAACTCTTGAAAATAGTTGGATTCTCCTTTTTAGCTCCATCTTCAAATTTGGACAACTTCACCCCACATTCAATGGGAGTACTCACTGGATTGCAATCACCCATATTGAACTTCTTGAGAACTTCTCTTGCATAACCTTCTTGTGAGATAAAAATTCCTTCTTCCATTTGCTTCACCTCAATGCCAAGATAATATGCCATGAGCCCAATATCAGTCATCTCAAATTCTCTTGTCATTGCTCTCTTGAACTCCTCAAACATTTGTGGATTATTACCTGTAAAAATCAAATCATCGACATACAAGCAAACCATTAACATATCATCATTTGCATTCACCTTTAGATAGAGAGCATGCTCATAGGGGCATTTCTTGAAACCATTTTCTTGAAAATACTTGTCAATTCTGCTATTCCACGCCCTCGGTGCTTGTTTTAGCCCGTACAACGCTTTCTTAAGTCTCAGAACTTTATCCTCATGACCTTTCACAGCATACCCCATAGGTTGATCAATGTAGACCTCTTCTTCAAGAACACCATTCAAGAATGCAGACTTTACGTCCAACTGATAAAGCTTCCATCTGTTTTGGGCTGCCAAAGAAATCATCAATCTTACGGTCTCCAATCTCGCAACTGGAGCAAACACCTCTCCATAGTCAATTCCAGCCCTTTGGTTGTATCCCTTGGCAACCAATCTTGCCTTATACCTTTCCACTTCTCCTTTAGCATTCTTCTTAGCCTTGTAAACCCATTTTACACCAATTGTTCTTTGGCTTTTAGGCAAGACAGCAAGCTCCCATGTGTTGTTCTTCTTGATTGCAGCTATCTCTTCATCCATTGCTTTTCTCCATCTCGAGTCATGCACTGCATCTTCAAAGCCTATTGGTTCACAATCAGCAAATAAGCAAAACAAGGTCAAATCATTTTGATTACTTGTGACATCATAAATCTCACTTAGATCTCTGAAGTGTGGTGTTTTTTCATTTGAGCTTTCACTTGATGAGGATGATGGGGATGAGAAATCTCTATGAACTGATGGTGGTGATGGAGGTGGAGTTTGTTGTTGCTCTTCAAATGGTTGCTCAACATTGTCTTCTTCTTCTTCCAAGAGAGGAAAAAAGTTATAATCCTTCTCTGAAGCCTCCCAATTCCATATACCTTCTTCATCAAAATGAACATCCCTGCTAATAATAATTTTCTCCTTCTCTGGATTATAAAGCTTGTACCCTTTGGAGGAAGCATCATAGCCAACAAAAATGAATTTCTCACTCTTGTCATCCAGCTTGGAACGATTTTTATCTGGCACATGTGTGTAGGCAATGCTCCCAAAAACTCTTAAATGAAAGACGCTGGGCTTTCTTCCACTCCATGCTTCTTGGGGTGTTTTGTTCCAAAGGCTTCTAGTTGGACACCGATTGGACAAATAAACAGCACACTCAACAGCTTCAGCCCAAAATTCTTTTGGCATATTTTTGCTCTTCATCATGCTTCGAGCCATATTTAGAATTGATCTATTTTTTCTCTCCACCACTCCATTTTGCTGCGGGGAGTAAGGGACTGTCAAGTGACGACGGATCCCATGGTCTTCACAAAAATTCTGAAATTCTTTTGATGTAAATTCACCTCCTCTATCGGACCTCAAAGTCTTGATCTTGTAGCCACTAACATTTTCAACATAAACTTTGAACTTTTTGAATGAACCAAACACCTCAGATTTTTCTTTTAGAAAATACACCCATGTTTTTCTACTAAAATCATCAATAAAGAGAAGAAAATAATTGTTCTTACCAAACGAACTTGGTTTTATAGGGCCACACACGTCTGCATGAATGAGCTCCAACGGCTCTCTTGCTCTTGTACTTGCTTCTCTAGGAAAGCTTCTTCTAGATTGCTTCCCATGTAGACACCCTTCACATAATTGATCTGGAGAATTGATAGATGGCAAGCCCTTCACCATTTCTTTCTTGCACAGCAAAATCAAATCAATAAAATTCACATGCCCAAATCTCAAGTGCCAGAGCCAAGAAGGATCTTTGAAACAAGCCTTCAGACACTTTGCAGCTTCACTTTGAATATTCAGCAAAAACATCCTATTCTTTGTCATTGGAACTTTAGCAATTAACCTGTTTTGTTCATCTCTAATTGAGAGACTACAATCAATCAACTGCATATTGTATCCTTTCTCCAGCAATTGGCCCAAGCTCAAAATATTACTCTTCATAGTAGGCACATAATAAACATTTGAAATAAATTCATGGCTGCCATCCTTCAAACGAATTAATATTTTACCTTTCCCTTGAACTGAAATCTTCGAATCATCTCCAAAAGTGATCTTGCCACCTAACTTTTCATCAAGGTCAACGAATAAATCTTTATTTCCGCACATATGGTTGCTTGCTCCGGTGTCCAAATAAATTTTTCTTCACATTTGTAGGCCAACAGCAAAGTGGCTTCTTTGTCTGCTTCTGCATAATTGGACTTCCCTCGGACATTTCCACCACCTCCTCTGCATTCAAATGCTTTATGCCCATAGCCTCCACAGGAATAACATTGGATTTGTGATTTATCATACCTAAAATTTCCTTGCTGATTTGTATTGCTCCATCTTCCACGTCCTCTTGATGAATATGAATTTTGTTCTTTTCCTTCATTGTGACTTGACTTGAAATCGCCTCTGCCACTTCTTCCTCCTCTTCCACCTCTTATTCCTCTGCCACCTCTTCCTCTTCCACGACCACAACTTGTTCCACTTCTTGAGCTTTCTTCATCATTTAAGGTGAGCTTCGTTTGTAAGACTTTCTCCACAACTGGTTCTTGAGTTTTCTTCTTCAGTCTTTCCTCATGAGCTTTTAATGATCCAGAAAGTTGATCAACCGTCATAGTGTCCAGGTCCTTAGACTCTTCAATAGCAACAACAATATGCTCAAACTTTGAATCTAATGAGCGAAGAATCTTCTCAACTACACGGGTGTCACTGATTTCTTCTCCATCTCTTCTCAATTGGTTGACATTGGCTTGAACTCTTGACATATAGTCTGAAATTGATTCGGATTCCTTTTGATGTAGGCTTTCAAACTCCCCTCTAAGGGTTTGGAGCCGCACCTTCTTTACTTTATCAACTCCTCTATAAAAATTCTGCAAAATCTCCCACGCATTTTTTGCCGTTGTTGCATTTGCAACCTTCTCAAATGTGCTGTCATCCAAGGCTTGATGGATGAGGGTGAGCGCCTTCTTGTCTTTCTTCCTTGTTTCCTTCAATGCTTCTCTCTGGGCATTAGACAAATTTGCTTCATCTCCATGTTCACCAATTCCTCTCTCAACGACCTCCCAAGCATCATAGCAGCCAATCAAAGTCTTCATTCTAACACTCCAATTGTGATAATTATCTTTGGTCAACAGAGGAACTTGAAATGGAGTCATCGAACTGTTCGCCATCTTCTAAACTTCTTCTTATGGCTCTGATACCAATTTGTTGGAAGGTGATGGACCCTCACTCATAAAACTCACAATAAACAATATTTGGGAGAAGTTACTTTATTTCATATTGCTTGGGTTCAACCAACCGATTACATGACTTTGGCATATATAGCAATTACAACCACTGAAGGTAATAAAGCCCCACTACTTCCTAGTCTTGAATACATGCACCCAATCAACTTCTAGAGTCTTTCCAAATGCTTATACATCAACTCAATACATAACGCATGAATCTAATTAATAAAGCATGTTTATTTTCAACAGGACATACAGCCGCTAATTGCTATTTTCATCATGCCAATTCCTCCTCTTCTACTTCCAGTGTTGTTGAATGCCAAATCTGTGGAAAACGTGGGCATGGCGCACTTGACTGTTTCCACAGGTCAAACTACTCATTTCAGGGCCAAGCACCTCCTTCTCTGAATGCTATGACTGCTCAGACTTCTTTCTCTCCTGAGCACGTTCGGATTGCAAACAGTGGTGCTTCCCATCATATGGTTGGTAATTCTTCTCAATTGGATCATGTGACTCCTTGTAATGTTGATGAGAATGTCACTGTTGGCAATGGGGCAGGTTTGACTATTCAGAATCTTGGCACTACTACTATCTCTTGTGCCCAATCTCCTTCATTGCATCTTCCATCTGTTTTGCATGTTCCTAAGCTCAAAGCAAATCTATTATCCGTCCATCAACTGTGTAAAGACAATAATTGTTTTATAACATTTGACATCTCTGGCTTTTATATACAGGACAAGATAACCAAGGCAATTCTTCTTCAAGGCAAGAGTAATCACGGTTTATATCCTATTCCTCTTGCTGCTTCTCAAAGATCTCGAGGTGTTTCTTCTATTTCTTCAGCTCCAGTTGCATATCTTGGACAACATGTCAACGTCTCTATCTGGCATCAAAGGTTAGGGCATCCAACAAATACCGTTGTGCAAAGAATGCTTCAAGATTCTGCTTTATCTGTTTCTGCTGATACTTCTCAAGCACTATGTACTGCTTGTTTACATGGTAAAATGCACAAGCTTTCTTTTCCTAAGGATCATGTTAAGTCTAGTGTTCCTTTTCAATGGATACACAGTGATGTATGGGGTCCTTCCCGACATAAATCTATAGATGGTTTTAGATACTATGTCAGTTTCATTGATGAGTGTACTGGTTACTTGTGGCTTTATCCATTGTTTAATAAATCTGGAGTGTTCGAAAAATTTCTCAAGTTCTATGCTCTTGTCACTAATCAGTTTAAGGCTCCTATTCAGTATTTTCAAAGTGATGGGGGTGGTGAGTTCATTAGTAGGCAATTTTCTTCTTTTTTGGATTCAAAAGGGATAATTCATCAGCTCTCTTGTCCATACACCCCTCAGCAAAATGGTTTGGCAGAGAGGAAGAATCGCCATATTATCGAAACTGCTCTTACTTTACTAGTTGATGTTGCTCTTCCTGATAAGTTCTGGTTTCATTCAGTTGCTCATGCTGCTTATCTCATCAATCTTATGCCTAGTTCAGTTTTAAGATATCAATCTCCTTTTCAAAGCTTGTATGGCAAGGCTCCTGATATTAAATCTCTTAGGATTTTTGGTACTGCGGTTTACCCATATCTCAGACTTTATAATGAACATAAGCTTCAGCCAAGAACAGCTCAATGTGTTTTTATGGGATATTCTCAAGGTTATAAAGGGGTCATTTGTTACAATAGATCCACCGCAAGGTTTATTGTTTCCAGACATGTCATTCATGATGAAACTGTTTTTCCTTTTAAGTCTCATTCCATCTCAGCAGATTCAATTCCAGTTTCATGCTCTTCCAAGACTCAACCTTTACCAATTTGTGTTACTTCCTCCATGTGTGCAAGTCTTAAATCCTAGTGATATATTTGGTTCTATATCTCCTCAACACGTTTCTTCACAAAATCATAATTCACAGAGTGTTTCTATTTCATCTTTAGAATCTACTGAGAATCCTGCCTTGTCTTCCAGTGATTCAGTCTTATCTGTGATTAATGATCAACAACTCCAAGTCCTCTTGCCTGCCTCCCCTTCTATCTCTAGTTATGTGTCTCCTTCTTTTAACACTCATGCTATGCAGACTAGATCAAAGGCAGGTATCGTTAAGTCTAAACAGTTTGAAGATTATCAGTGCTATCATACCACTCTTCCTGTTCTACATGATGCTGCTGAACCAGCCACTTATAAGGTTGCTTCTCAATCTGTTCATTGGATTCAAGCTATGAAGGACGAAATTGAGGCATTACAGGCTCAGGGTACTTGGGAGTTAGTTCCTATGCCAGTTCATAAAAATATTGTTGGTTGTCGATGGGTATATCGAATTAAGAAAAACTCATATGGTACTTTGGCTAGATAGAAGGGGAGAAGTCTATATGCGTCAGCCCCAAGGTTTTGAGGATCCAAAACATCTCAATTATGTTTGCAAGTTACGAAAGTCTCTTTATGGTCTTAAGCAAACTCCAAGGGCTTGGAATGCCAAATTCACAGGTTATCTTCCAGCTATTGGTTTTGAATCATCTCACTCTGACCCTAGCTTATTTGTGAAGCATCCAGGTTCAGATATTGTGATCCTTCTCTTATACGTGGATGATATAATATTGTCTGGTTCAAAGGTAGCTTTGGTGCAAGAAGTTGTTGATGAATTAAGCTTAGCTTTTGATATGAAAGATATGGGGAAGTTGAAATATTTCTTAGGATTACAGATTTCTTATAATACAGCTGGAGATATCTTTGTTAACCAGGCTAAATATGCCAAAGATTTGCTTGCTAAGGCTGGTCTGAGTTCATGCCGACCTTGTACTACCCCTTGTAAACCACATGGTCAACTGTTACAGACTGAAGGTGATGCTTTGACTGATCCTACAACCTACAGAAGCATTGTTGGTGCATTACAGTATTTAACATTTACCATACCTGAAATCTCTTATGTTGTTAACACAGTATGTCAGTTCATGACAACTCCTTCAGAGTTACATTTTCAGTTAGTTAAGAGGATTTTGCGCTATCTTCAAGGTACCTTGGATCATGGACTTACCTTTACTAGTGGTGCTTGGGAACTTAATGCTTACAGTGATGCGGATTGGGCAGCAGATATAAGTACTAGACGATCTATCACTGGTTTTGTGGTTTTCTTAGGTCATAATCCTATATCTTGGCAATCTAAGAAACAGAACTCAGTCTCCCGGAGTTCAACCGAAGCAGAATACAGAGCATTGGCTCATACAGCAGCAGATTTGGCCTGGATTCGACAAGTTTTGCTTGATTTGAAAGTGTTTCTACCTCAGCCTCCTACTATACATTGTGACAACCTTTCTGCTCTAGCATTGAGTTCTAATCATGTGTTTCACTCACGGATCAAACATCTTGATATAGACTTTCACTTTGTTAGAGAAAGAGTACAAAGAAGAGATCTCTCCATGCAGTATATTCCAACAGTATATTCCAACAGATGAACAGGTTGCAGACATATTTACAAAAGGGTTACACAGTCCAATCTTCACAAAGCATTGTGGTAATTTGCGTAGTTTAGTATTGTTAGAATACCCACGTGCTATTCACGTGTTAGTGTTGGCATCTGTTAAGCATGGCTGTTAGTTAAGCCTTCAGTCCTTACAATTGTATATAAGCTAAACTGTGCATTGTAATATTCATTCAGTGAAAAATATACAGAAAATCTCAATATATTCTCTCTGTTTTTCAGTCTTCTTCTTCCTTTGTTTTCCAAATACTTCTTCTGTTATTAAATTCAACTCTCATTTCATCATTCAAAAAACAACAGCGAAAGATTTCTCCAAATCAGATTCCACTACTACTTAAATAACAAAATTAAATTAAAAAGAAAAAAAAAAACAAACCAACAAAAAATAATCAAAGCCCCAACCTCTCCATGCACCCCCAGCTGCCTCCTCACCCATCCACAGGCCGATCCCTCTACCAGCCACATCCTCGCCGATCAGCCCAGACAATGGGCAAGTATTCCGTCATTAACCCCAACAAGGACTTTCCTATACTTGATCTCAGTGGAGAAGTTCTCCTTCTGCAAAAACCCTTGCGATGACTCGCTGTAGAGAAAATAGGGTCTGGGTGTTGCCCAAATAGTGAAGAAATTGGGTTTGGGTTTCGGGTTGGCCCGATTGGGTCTGGGTGCAGAGGAGGCTTTCTTCTTCCTTCATTCTTGGAAGTGGTTGTTTTGTTTGCCCTGCTTCTTGGCTGGTGTGGCGACGGTGATGGTGGTGAGAGAGAGGTCTGAAGTTGGGTTGGTGGGGTGGATATGGCTGGGGTAGGTGGGTTAAGGGGTTAGTGTGGCTGAGGAGGGGGATGGGTGTGGGTAGAGGATTGGAGTAAGTTAATGGTTTTCGAGGAAAAATTCCTTTCTCTATATGCCAACTCAAGGAGCTCTAGTACCTTGATCTTCAAAACAATTCCTTAAAGTTTTCAATCCTCTATGATGGATATGGTGATTTAGATGGTAGGTTTGATGTTTGGGTATGTGGGTATGGTGGTGCTGGTGGTTTATATGGTGGAGGGATATAGGAGGTGGCGGTGGGGAGTAGGAGGAGTTGGTGTGCGGTGGTTCCTGGGGAAGAGAGAGAGATGGAGAAGAAGAGAATTTTTTGATATTAATTTTTCAATTTTTTAATTAAATAAGTATTTAAAATAATAATTTAATTTTAATTAATATTTTTTTTCCATACTAATACTTTAATTTTTTAAATTTTATTTTATTTTTTCTTTTGGATTTTTGAATTATATTGTTGTATCTTTTACCATAATGACCCTGCCATGTCAGCTTTTTTGACGGTCTTTTGAATAGCATTAACGGTGAGGGGGAAAGTGGAACACAAAACCACGGTCAAGGGGGTTAAGTGGGTCATTTTAACTTTGGGGGGGTTAAGTGAGATTTGACCGAAGTTTCAGGGGGTGCTACAGTAAATAAGCCTAAATACAATAACATTAGTTCATAATTCATAACCCTTTTCAAGAAAATCTACACATTAGTCAATATTTACATATAAAAGTCTCATCTCATACATTGTGAATATCCCACAAACCTATCAAATTTAACTTTCCAATATATATATATGAGTTTGACTCTTTTTCCCTAAAAGATAAAGGGAAATTATAACCAAAATAGGTTTTCCACTAATCTCACAAATTGCCCAAATGTTGACTACTCCCAGATGAAAAACCCAAAGAGAGACAAGAACAAACACAAAGACATATTTATATACAAATTTTCTCTTGCCAAATATTGGCATGCTATGTTTTCAGACTCAATCTTGAGTGTGAACTATACATTCAAACAAGAATCCACCTACTCAAATGTCCAAACTGACAAGCTGATATCATGACATGCAGGATTGATTGCCAGGAGAACAATTGCATATGTATATATTACATATAGGTATATTGATAGAAACCGTACCCTATTAAGCCAACCTCTTTGGAGAGGAACCACTAAAACACTTATCATACTCTGCTAAACAACACATTGCATTGGAAAAACTTTTTTTAGGTACTCGTGCTATGATTTAAAATGATATTTGATATGTGAACTGCCTGGTGGATTTTAGAAGGTGAATCACAGGGGTGTCTCCATATATGGTTAGAAAAGGAGGAGCATGCAAGGAATGTAGGCCCTGTGTTAACACAAGGGTGTCTCCATATATAAGTTTGAAAAATATGGTTAGAGTTTATCGTATCTAGACCATGCAGTACCATTATGCTTTTTGTTAACACCATGCTTATCAATATATATGTGTTTTGGTATTATGAAATTCATAATACCAAAATACATGTTAGTTTGGTATTTTGATCATAACTGCTTCGTTAGTACTAGGGTATGCCATTTCCTTTATGGAGGCCAAGTTCAAGTGGGATGAAATTAGTTATTTTGAAAGTAGATCCCAAATGATTGTATATTTAGTTACCAGTGACTTAATATTTTGGGAGGTTTAATCCTCCATATGTGTAAATTGTAATGAAAATTATGAAATCAAAGCTAATAGGTTTATGAAATGTTTACTGTACTGGAAGAAATCGCAATAAAAGTCAATATTTTTATTAAATTGTTTATTGAATTTTAATGAAATTACAATAAACACCAGACATCAATAAAAACAAAAAATTTATTAATTAATTATTGGAAAATGAAAAGTAAGATATGTACAAATAGAAATTGTAATTCTTTTTAATAATTCTAATATACAGATATAGATTTAAGTAACAAAAATGTATTGTCAATTTGTTGAATTTGATGGGCCCCATTGTACTTAAATGCTATTAACAATCAAATACGTAATATGAAGTTGATTGGATGGTCAAATAAGTAATAAAATATTATAAAGTGAAGTTGATTGGGATAAATGATGGGCCCCACATGCTGTTAAGAGTCAATTTCCACAATGTCACGAATGTTGTTATAACAGTGACAATAGCCTTTAGTAACGGCTTCATATGTAACTATTGCTTTTATTCACCAAAAAAGGTAACTAATGACGCCAACAGTCACCAATAAAAAGAAACAATTGTTGACCTTTTTTGTAGAGCTGGAAGGAAATTGATGGACGTAGACAGAAGCAGCAACCAGCGCATTGCTTCCCCATAGTTCTCTTGGCTTTTGTATGAAAAGTATCGAAGAGAATAGTACATCCCTTCCAATTAATTTAAAACAAAATAAATATGAAATTTTGAACTGGTGATTTATTTGTTTATTTGTATAATTTTTATTTAATTTTTGAGTGTTTTTTGTCAAATCAAGTGTTCCTCTCCTTTAGTCGTTTTCAGCTCAACGGTGTCCATAGAAATTCTTCTCTCTCCCTATCTTCCCACCCCACTCTATCCTCAAGGGTCTATAAGTTGGTTGAGGCTAAGCCACATTAAGTTCACTCAACAATCTTGTCTTCACCTTAATTGTGTTGTTAAGAAAAACATGGCATCATCCTCCAAGACTTTTCTTCTTCTTGGCTTTATGTTTGCTCTTGTGATCCTCATCTCCTCAGAGGTCTCAGCTCGTGAGCTAGCGGAAATTACTAAGCCAGGAATTCCTATTAGTGAGTTTCTAATTTTTTTTTTTTTTTTAACTCAGATGTATGTTTATATTTTTTATTCCACCAATCTGTGAAAATATAGTAATTAGCAAACCCTTAATCTTCACTCACCCACTTTTACCCTCCTAGACTAGACCCAACTGTAGCTCTATTCTAATTTCTACCTTTATGTGAATTAATAGTCCCAATAATTTTTTCTTTTACAAAATGATATGAAATTTCTTAATCTATCAAGATCTTCTCGATGTTAAGTTCATTTTAACAAGGCTGCTGTATGCATGGCTTTGCTCCGTACAAAATACAAACCGATCTGTGCTTGTCAAAGTGATATAAATTCTTTAGACTTATATAGATTACTTTTCTTTCAGGGGGTAATACCTATCCCTTTAATGGCCCACAAAGTAAGCGAACCAAAATATGCAGTCCGATTGGACACTGTGGCCCGCGCTGGCGCTCGCCCCCAAGGCCACCATGAAAAACCAGGACCTGGTGTTGCTGAGACTGAAACTGGGAATTAAATAGATAACCCTTTTCAGTGGATGTAATGTATGGTTGAGTTGTTAATAAAAGTTTGTTTTGTCAATAAAGGTTAATGTAATGTATTGGTTGAGTTGTTAATAAAACTCTCAATCATAATTAATCAGGATTTTAAGGTTTATCTTTGTACTAGTACTCATATCATATTGTGTCTAAGATATGTGGCTTTCTATCTTTATATATGCGTTTGAAATCTATCCTAGTAATTTCTTTTTCCATAATTTGTGTAACAATGAAAATCTCTCCATTAAGAGTAATTATATGTTGATGGAAGTTTTAAAATTATTCAAGCAAGCCTTTCATATCATAATGTATTAAAAATAAGTAATTTCGACTCATTTTCTTTACAATATAAAAATAAGTAATAAAGACTCTCAGGCTAGATACTTGGGTAAGAAATCCTGGAATTCATCTCAGCCAAATGGACCCACTTGACAAGAAAAAAACCCGCTCGACTTTCTTTGGCTCTACTTGAAACACCGGACTTGTGCAAAACGAAAATCTACGAAGTCCTAATCCAATTTTAATAGCCTCAGATGCCTGATGCCATCACTCGACTCTTTTTCATTGCTTCACTCCAAGTCTTAATCTCTTCCTCTACTTTTGGTAACCATTTCGTTTTCAGTGTTGAGTTTTTGTTTTGAAACCCAAACCATGTTTGTTAACAGTTTAAACTGTTTTTAGTTTTCAGTATTCGTTTTTAATTTTTTTTCTCATTTTTTTATTCTCCAATTTTACATAACCACACATACATCACGCTGTTTTGTTGTATATTCTAAAAGGTATATGGTAGTATAATGAACCTTTTAACTGTAAGAACATAATTATACATTGGAGCACGGGGTTCTTTTGGCATGAATTTAAGCACCTACAAAAGAAGTGTGTCAAAAGTGTTGGAATAAACAAATCAAGTGCCTCATGCACTGTGATAGTGTCAGAGTAAATAAACCAAAGTGCTTACGGCACAATGATAGTTATCAGCCAACAAAAGATGATAAGCCACTTACGTATTTTATTTTGGTTGCTTTCTATAGTGGTTTTAATTTAATAATAATGTGTGGTTCTTGCTGTACCACAATGTCTGTTTGTAAACTCTATAAAGAGAGTTGTCAGTGTGTTGTTTTCGATAGAGAATGATAAGGAATTATAAGAGATTTTAAAAGACTATTTAGAATAAAAAAAAGTATTGCGGATTTAAGCGCAATATAGTTATTTACAGGATTTTTTTAATAGATTTCTATAATCAAGATTTTTTACTTATGAATTTGAAAGATTTCAATCACATGATTTATAAGATTTGAAAGGACCACATAGATTTCTTTCGGGGTCGACATAAGATTTTTTTAGAAACAATAGACCCTTATTAAAAATGAAACGTTAACATTGTTTCTATCTCTTCCCCACCCCGACACCCACAAAGCGAACCTTTGCTCTCTGCAACCCACCCTCCCGCAGCCACCACATACACACTCTCTCGCTTTTGGTTCTCACCTCTGTCAAAATCATTTATTTGTATCAAAATCTATTTTTTGTTGATAAAAGACGAAATTTCATTGAAACTCAAATAGGGGCACAATATTGAAACAAAATATCATGAATCAAAACAGGGGGTTCCTCGACCCAGAAAGGAGCTCTCCACAATCCACATGAAGCCTGCCCAAGACAGCTCCATTTGAGTCACTTTTGTTAACATCAAGTACAGTTGTTAAACCCCACGACACCACATTTCTCACAGGTGGTTCTACCCATGTGCAATTGTTAACATGTCGCCACACTCTGGCTCCAATTGCACAGGTTCCTATGATGTCCACGACACCACATTTCTCACAGGCATTTCATCAAACGCCCTATAGGCACTCTGTAACTCACTGCATCTACCATAAAACTTACCAAAGATCTTCCAATATACACATTGGCAACAAACCCACTTCTTATTTCTGTGCATGACGGAGAATCAACAGAGCTAGAATCAAACATGTCATCGAACAAAGTTGAGATTTTTATTGGTGAATTAGAATCAGAGGAAAAAAAAACAGAAAAAAAACTCTCTATGTGCCCCTCCATGTCTTCTATCTCGTCAGCCCACCGCCCCACTGCCCCACCACAGAAAAATCAGAGAACAAAGTTGAGATTTTTATTGGTGAATTGGGGGGTTGAAGGTGATGGAGAATTCACAAGATTTTATTATGCAACAGAGAGGGAGATGGGGATGGAAGGAAGGTCGTTGCTTACACCCAACAGCAAGTAGCTCTAGGTATTGGTGGTTTGGTCTTCGGGCCAGTGCACAACTGCTTGGGTGGAGGTCAAGGTGAGGAAGGAATGAATAAAAAAAGTCCCACGTGAAAATCTGATGGCTTAAGGTGGGATTTGAGATAGGGTTTGGTATTTATATCTCTCACTAAAAAATCTCACACATTCCTTATTTTAAAAAATCCTTCAAAATTTGCAAATTTTTGAATACCATAAGACTTTTTGTTATTTGTTTAAAGTCTTGATTGAATACCACCAAATTTAATAACCCTCTTTAAAAAATCCTAATAGTCTTAGGGCCAGTTTGGCATTGCTGTGCTGTGAAAATAATCGCTGTCAGATTTGCTGTGAGAGAAATCAGCTGTAAGAGAAAGCAGTTTGGCGTTTGGTAAACTTTTTGTTAGAAGTATTGTTGGTACTGATTCCAGTATAATTAGAAAAAAAATTGCAGCATAATCATTAAACTCAGCGTCTGTTCGAAACTGATTCCTGCATAATCAGAAAATGAAAGTACCTCATTAGCTGCTTTCCCTTATAGCTTTCTCTCACAGCAATTTTTAACAATAAGTGATTTTCTCATAGTTTACTAAACGGGCTGGGCTTCCCAAAATTTTTAAAAAATCACTTATCACCCCAAATAAGCAATGCCAAACGGGCACTTAAGGCCAGTTTGGCATTGCTGTGCTGTGAAAATAATCGCTGTCAGATTTGCTGTGAGAGAAATCAGCTGTAAGAGAAAGCAGTTTGGCGTTTGGTAAACTTTTTGTTAGAAGTATTGTTTGTATTGATTCCAGCATAATTAGAAAAAAAATTGCAGCATAATCATTAAACCCAGCGCCTCTTCGAAACTGATTCCTGCATAATCAGAAAATGAAAGCACCTCATTAGCTGCTTTCCTTTATAGCTTTCTCTCACAGCAATTTTTAACAATAAGTGATTTTCTCATAGTTTACCAAACGGGCTGGGCTTCTCAAAATTTTTAAAAAATCACTTATCACCCCAAATAAGCAATGCCAAACGGGCACTTAATGGAATACCCCAAGACTTTTTAGATTATTTAAAAATCTTAATTGAATACCACAAGACTTATTTATCCCAAAATAGTCTTTTAAAATCCCAATTGAATACACCCCCCTAACAATCATTCTCCCAACACGCTTTCTTTTATTATTGTGTGAGTGTGATATAGTTTGTAAACTAATCACCCAGTCAAAGAAGTTTGGTATCAAGTGTCTGTTTACCAATAAACTGTATCAGAGAGCTCTCTGTTCAATTCAGTTTTGCATGGCTTCTAGTATGGCCCAGATGCAAGTCCCTGTATTGAAGAAGGAGAACTATGAAAAATGGTGTATTCAATTCAAAGCTCTCTTTGGATCCCAAGACCTTTGGGATGTGATCTGTAATGGGTATACTGAACCCACTGCAGAGGAGGAGGCCGCCTACACCGCTGATCAAAAAACTACTCTACGAGAACAAAGGAAAAAAGACAAGAAGGCGTTGTTTCTAATCTATCAAGGAGTAGAAGATTCAACGTTCGAGAAGATCGCCGAAGCGACGACGAGCAAGCAAGCATGGGATATTCTCAAAAACATTTTCAAAGGTGTTGATCATGTTATGAGAATACGCCTTCAATTATTAAGGGCCGACTTCTAATCCGCCCATATGAATGAAGGAGAAAATGTCTCCGACTACTATTCACGATTGGTTTCGATTGTGAATCAAATGAAGAGAAATGGTGAGAAAGTTGATGATGTTAGAGTCATGGAGAAAATTCTCCGGTCTCTCACACACAGCTTTGAGCATGTGGTGACAGCGATTGAAGAATCAAAAGACTTAGAGAAGATAAGTGCAGAGGAGCTGCTAGGATCTCTCCGAGTTCATGAGCAACGTATGCAGAAGCATGTGACATCCACACCACCTAACCAAGCTTTGGAGTCAAAGCTAAATCTTGATAAATCAAGAGGAAGTAGTTGTGCATCAAGTTCACGACGCGGAGGTTCTCACGGAAGAGGTCGAGGCCAAGGACGAGGGCGTGGCAACACAGAAAGTCATGAGGAAAGGAAAAAGAAGATCAAGTGTTAGAATTGCAACCATCTTGGACATTATGCCTCAAAAGTGTTCAAAAGAGAAAAAGAAGGACCAAGTCAACTTTGTTGGCGGAACAATAGAAAATATGAATTTGAAGATAATAATAATTCTCAATAAAATTGTAATAATCAAATACAATAACAAATTTACATGAAATTAATGTAAATCAACAAACATAAGTAGAAATACTGACAACTTTAGCGATTGAGGCTTGCAAGAATTGCAATGTCCTAAAGACAGATTTCGCCCCTGCCCTTGTGCTCATAGTTCTATAGGCATCCATCTCCCATGATTCAACAATCGATAATCCTAAATTGAAGCACTTCAATTTAAGACTCTGGCGAACCAACTATATATTTGTACTCTACAAACGTCAGAAGTATTTAACAAAGAGATAAAATAGAGTATTGGGGAATACTCTATTTTTCACGAAAAGAATCCTTTGGAGATGTACAGGTTGATGAAGGGTGCTTGATTTATATAAAACTCAATCCACCCATGATAAAACAACGTATCTATGAATTAGTGTAAGTTCAAGAGATACAACCTTTGCATCATTATGCTTTGAAAAGCAATAGGCACAAATCTAAGGAAGCCGACCAGATGGAGAAAGACACACGTCTCTTAGAGAAACTTATTTTTCATTCACTATAGAAATTTTATATTATTTAGAAACTAAATATTATTAAATAATATAAAATTTCCAACAAACTTTTCAGAAGCAACTAACAATGAGAGTAATGAACCTACTCTTTTGTTAGTACACAATGAAGCTGGTGGTCAAGGTGATGTTTGGTACCTTGACTCTGTGTGGAAGAAGAGAGTTCTTTGGTGAACTCAACGAAGAAGTTCATGGAGATGTGAGCCTTGGAGATTCTTCAAAGCTATCTGTTGAAGGAAAGGGAAGAATAAAAATCTTCCAGAAAAATGGCAAAGAGGAATACATCTCTGATGTTTACTATATTCAAAGTATGAAAAGTAATATTCTCAGCATTGGACAATTACTCCAAAAAGGGTACGTTGTTCTCATGGTAAATAATTCTCTCTTCCTCAAAGGTGCAAGTGGAAGATTAATTGCAAAAGTTCCAATGACGAAGAATCGCATGTTCCCGTTGAACCTAAATACCAAGAAGGAAAAGTGCTTCCTTGGTCTCATGGAGAAAGAGTCATGGAAGTGGCATTTCCGATTTGGCCATCTTCACTTCAATGGCCTAAAGCTTTTGTCAACGGGAGGAATGGTGCATGGTCTACCACTAATTGAGGCACCGAACCATGTTTGTGAAAGGTGTGTACTAGGAAAGCAATCAAGAATTTATTTTCCTAGAGGCACGGCATGGAGAGCAAAGGAGCCACTACAATTGGTACACACGGATATTTGTGGACCATTGGAACCTATTTCATTTGGAGGTAATAAGTATTTTATTACTTTCATAGATGATTTCAGTAGAAAGGTGTGGGTTTACTTTCTTAAAGAAAAATCTTCAGCCTTTACTGTATTCAAGAATTTTAAGGCTCGCACTGAAGTAGAAAGTAAGTGTAAATTGGTGACTCTTAGATCTGATCGATGGGGTGAGTATACTTCAAATGCATTTCAAGAATTTTGCAGAGAACAGGGGATAAAGCATCAGTTGATGGCTGCCTATACCCCACAGCAAAATGGGATAGCTGAACGAAAAAATCGCACTATCCTTGAAATGACGAGGTATCCATGCTAAAAGAGAAAAGTTTGCCAAAGCAATTCTGGGCATAAGCTGTACAATGTTCAGTATATTTGCTGAATAGATGTCCAACCAAGAGTGTCAAGAACAAGACACCTCAGGAGGCTTGGAGTGGCTACAAACCCAATGTTGCACATCTACGTATCTTTGGATGTGTTGCATATGCTCAAGTACCTGAAGCCAAAAGGAGGAAGCTTGATGATTGTGGAGAAAAATGTATCTTTGTAGGATATAGTGAGGAGTCAAAAGCCTACAAACTCTACAATCCATTAACAAATAAGTTGGTGATCAGTAGAGATGTTATATTCAGTGAAGAAGAAACATGGAATTGTAGCAGCAAAAAGAACACTGAAATTCTGGTGGCAGATGAACCTGGGCAACTCTTAGAAGTTGTAATACCAATCACTCGCCAAGCTCCACCAAGCCCTTTACAATCCACCGAACACACACCGACCCCATTGAGCGCTCGACATAACTTTGAGCTCTCGGAAGCTCCATCAAGTCTTCCCTCCTCAACTCACAAATCTGCTACATCATCTAGTCGCAGCAGTAGCAGCTCTCTAACTCCCATCAAAATTAGAGATCTCACAGACATCTATGAGCATGAAGAAGGTAATGCAAACATGTTTTGTTTGTATGCAGATCATGAGCCATAATCATTTCAGGAAGCTGTACAAGAAGATTGTTGGAAATCAGCAATGGAAGAAGAAATCCATGCAATTCAGAAGACTGACACATGGAAGGTAACAAATTTGCCCCCACAACAGAAGGCTATTGGTGTCAAATGGGTGTACAAGGTCAAGCGCATTGCAGATGGTAGTGTTAATCGGTACAAGGCAAGGCTTGTAGCTGAAGGCTACAAACAAAAATATGGAATAGACTATGAAGAAGTCTTTGCACCTGTTGCTCAACTTGATACCGTGAGGTTGTTAATCTCATTTGCAGCCATCATAA
The DNA here is from genome assembly GCA_020521455.1 of Prunus kanzakura. Lineage (NCBI taxonomy): Eukaryota > Viridiplantae > Streptophyta > Magnoliopsida > Rosales > Rosaceae > Prunus > Prunus kanzakura. Next base: position 98,888 of record BPUM01000892.1, read on the forward strand.
TTGGAAGATTTACCAAGTTGATGTCAAGTAAGCTTTTCTCAATGGAGTTCTTGATGAGGAAGTTTATGTTGAACAACCTGAAGGATTCAAAATAAAACGTGAAGAACAAAAGGTGTATCGTTTGAAGAAGGCCTTGTATGGTCTAAAGCAAGCCCCAAGAGCTTGGAATTCACGTATCGACTGTTATCTTCAAGAAAATGGATTTGTTCAATGTCCATATGAACATTCTGTTTACATGAAGAATGGTGGTGAAGGTGAATTTCTTATCCTTTGTCTTTATGTGAATTATCTAATTTTTACTGGTGGTAGTGAAAGTATGTTTGCTGAGTTCAAACAGTCCATGTTCAAGGAGTTCGAGATGACAGACAATGGATTAATGTCCTTTTTTCTTGGGATAGAAGTCAAACAAGAAAATGGTGGAATATTCATCTCTCAGAAAAAATACATGAGAGAGATCTTGGAGAAATTCCAGATGAACAGTTGTAATTCTGTCAACACTCCAGTTGCTACAGGTCTCAAGTTTGTGAACTATGGATATTAATCAGTTAGTGAGTTAGGTGTGCAAAGCACTTGAGTGGTTAGTAGTGAGGAAGTTAGACAGCTAGATTGGTTAGATGGTTAAGCCTTGCTTAACAGGTATAAAGTGTAACAGTGTTGTAGCAAAACAGATTAAGCAATATAGAAATCAAAATTGAAATTTCTCTCTGTCTTCTTTCTCTCTTCTTCTTCATTCCTCTTTCTCATACTTCTCTGAGAATATTAGTTAACATGGTATCAGAGCCCTTAGTGGCTTTCACATAATCAATCGATCCTTCTACGCTTTCTCTGGCTGCCATTTCACTTCTTGCCTCCTTTCTTTTTCTTCCTGATTTCCTCCTTTTCTAAATTCAATTTCAATTCTAGGGTTCTTCCCCAAATTCTAGGGTTCGTTCTTGCCTGAGAATATTAGTTTCTTCTCTGTTCTCTCTATTTTCTCCTTCAATTTCACTTCTAGGTTTTTCTCTCTGCTCCATCATGGCTTCTTCTTCCTCCATCAAGATTGATGGTCTGCTCAGTATGGTTACCATTCGTCTCTATGACAACAATTTCTTAAAGTGGAGTTTTCAATTGGAGTCTGTGTTGCAAGGGTATGAGATTTTTGGGCATTTCGATGGCTCTATCGTTCAGCCCCCAAAATTTGCAATCTTGGACGAAGAGGGTGTTACATCTCAAGTAACAGCAGGTTACAAGGAATGGCTGAAGACTGACAAGGCCCTTCTCAGTTTGCTCATCGCCACTCTATCGGATGAAGCTTTGGAATATGTCATTGGGACCAAGACGGCTCGAGATGCTTGGCTCAATTTGGTGGATCGCTATGCCTCAGTTTCACGAGCTCGCATTAATCACTTGAAGCCTGAGCTCCAAACCGCTCAAAAGGGGGGAGATTCTATTGAAAGATTTCTGCTTCGTTTAAAGCATGTTCGAGATCAGCTTGCTCAAGCCGGTGTGAAGGTCTCAGATGACGATTTCATGATTGCTACCCTCAATGGTTTACCTCCTGAATATGACATGATCAAGATCGTATTGATTGCAAGGGATTCCTCCATTTATGTGAAGGATTTTAGAGCTCAATTGCTCGCGGCTGAACAAATTGTTGAAGCACAAATCTTGACCCACTCTGCCATGCTAACCTCTCACCATCCTTCATCTGGGTATCATTCTTTGGTGTCTTCTTCCACTGGGTATGCTCCTATGTCGCCTTCTCTGTCTAATGGTACAGGTATACTTTCGACCCCTCCTGGTTCAACAGTTGCTTTTTATGCTTCTAATGCTCATAATCGATATCCTGGTCCACGTGGGGTGTCTGGTTCGAGTGGTGCTCCGATGTATAATGGGTCTAATGGCTTTGGTAGAGGAAAGTATTCTAATGGGGGTTTTGGTAAACCAGTATCTACATCTTCTCCGATGTTTGGCTCCCAGGTCTCTGGCTCCAAGTTAGGTTCTAACTCCTTTCATAAGAGCAACATTGTCCCTGAATGTCAGATTTGCTGTAAGCGTGGCCATACTGCTGTCAACTGCTATTTTAGGCATGATGCCTCTTCTGCTCAGGGCACTGCACAGGTGGTTGAATGCCAGATCTGTGGCAAGAGGGGTCATGGAGCTCTCGATTGTTTTCAGAGATCCAATTACTCCTATCAGGGGCAACCTCCATCTTCCAAGCTCTCAGCGATGACTGCACAGAGCTCTTATATGCCTACTCAGGTTTGGATTGCAGACAGCGGCACATCTCATCACATGGTCGCAGATGTTTCATCTTTGCATCAGGTTACTCCATGTGACTCTGCAGAACAGGTTACAGTGGGAAATGGCGAAGGTTTGGAAATTCAGAATATTGGCACTACATCTCTCTCTTGCAACTCTTCTTCTTTACATATGCCTTCTGTTTTTCATGTGCCTAAAATGTCTGCAAACCTCTTATCTGTTAATCAGTTGTGCAAGGACAATCAGTGCATTATATGCTTTGATGCTTCCGGATTTTATATACAGGACAAGCGAACCAAGACCATTCTACTCAGAGGCCTGAGCCGTAATGGTATCTATCCGATCCCCTGTACATTGTCTCAGCCTTCACTACCCAAGGCAGTGGCTTTGCTTGGACAGAAGGTTAGTTCCTCTTTGTGGCATCGAAGACTTGGTCATCCTGCCAATGCCGTCGGCAAAATGATGCTCAAGAATTCACAGTTAGGGTCTTTAAGTGATGATTCAAGTGTGATTTGTTCTTCTTGCCTTCATGGGAAAATGCACAAGCTGCCTTTCACAGAGACACATGTTAAAACTAGGATTCCTTTTTCTAGAATCCATAGTGATGTATGGGGTCCTTCCCACTTCAAGTCGCTAGATGGCTATAGGTACTTTGTATCATTTTTGGATGAATGTACAAGTTACTTGTGGCTTTTTCCACTATTCAATAAATCAGAAGTTTTCTCTAAGTTTCTGCATTTCACTGCTTATGTTGAGAATCATTTTAAGGCATCTATTCAGTGCTTACAAAGTGATGGGGGTGGCGAATATATTAACCACATGTTTTCTCAGTTTCTGTCATCGAAAGGCATTCTCCATCAGGTGTCTTGTCCATACACACCCCAGCAAAATGGGATGGCCGAAAGAAAGAATAGGCATGTTATCGAAACAGCTATTACTCTTTTGACTGAAGCATCATAACTAGGGAAGTTTTGGTTTCATGCTATTGCTCATGTTGCGTATTTAATAAATAGAATGCCTAGTTCTGTTTTGGATAATCAAGCTCCATATTTTCGATTATTTGGTAAGGATCCTACTCTTCACTCCTTGAAAGTTTTTGGGACAACTTTATATCCATATCTTCGCCAGTACAATGTACGCAAGCTACAACCTCGAACTGCTCAGTGTGTGTTTCTAGGATATGCCACAGGATATAAAGGGGTTATTGGCTACAATTGTGCTACTGGAAAATGCGTGATCTCTAGGCATGTAATTCATGACGAGTCTATCTATCCGTATGTGCCCTCCACTACTCCTAAGCAGTCGTCTATTGTGAATACATCTCCATCTCCTATTATAATTTCTCTACCTTCTCAACCCCATCAAGATTCACAACCTGCAGTTAATGATTGTCTGCCGCGCAAATCTCACGGCCTGGGGTTCCGGGCCGAGGGGATTCGCGTTAACACGCGGTTTCCTGCTTTTGGACGGGGTGCGTTTGTGCGCGGGCGTGCCAGCACGGTCTACCGTGCGTCGAGATGTTTGAAGTGGGCGATAGTGTTTAGATAGTGCGCCTGTCTGAACTCGTCTTCTAATCAAACGATTGTAGCCGAGAGAGGAACTAGTCTCGGCTGTGAGGTTCACGGCCTGAACTACAAGGCCGTTGAGTGGTGGTGTTTGGTGGGTTTTAGGGCGGTGCTCCGGCGCGCTACTCAATGAGCGGCGGTCGTATGATATATGGGGTGAGTGAGCGAAATAACAAAGGTGGTGCTCCGGCGCCTTGAAAATCAAGGGTCGTTTGATATATTGATGAATGGATTTTCCTTACAAACTAACACTACTCCTAGAAAAGCAAGTAAAGATTTTGAAAGTGCATTACAGGAAAATATAAGTTGCTCCGTGGGAGGCTTTTGTTTGGTGTTTGAACCCTTTGAAAGTAGTCCTGAGTCTTGTATTTATAGGCAGAGCTCCTGGAGGGGTAATCGAGGCTGAAAATCTGCATGGTGGAGCCTGATTACGCCAAGTGGGTAGTCTAATCGACATTTGGGATCGGGAAGTATGGTGGTGTGACCCCATGAATCCCGGTGAATCTCGGCCGCCGCCCTGATCGTGGGTTCTGCGCTTCTGGCCGTGGAGACGCATTTATTGCTCTGATAGCCAATTACCTAATCTCTCAAGCTGCAAAGAGCTTTGTGAGAATGTTGGCGTCTAATCATTCTGATCTCTGTCACCAAATCCTGACTCCAATCACTTCCCACCTTCCCTTGTGCATTAAATGCTCATTCTTGGCCAGTGGGTTTGCTACAATAAACAGAGACCTTGCTTCATTAAATGGAGCGTGGGACCCTGCTGTCACGTGATGATCTGACCTTAATCCCTTTGGCCGTGACCTTGTTTGATCTCGGCCTCGGCCTATAACCTTGGCCGAGATAATCATGCCTTGGTGATTTTTCTTGTTTCTCTGGAAAGCCAAACACCTTGACAAAACGCTGCGTTTCAGCTTGAGGCCGAGAAGAGAAGCTCCCCCGGCCAATTCTTGGCCGTGATTTATTAGGCACAAACAATGATGTATTTGAAGATGAAGTTCCCTTAAGCTCTAGCTCCGTTCCAGCTCAAGCTATTCCTAGCAATGCTTCCATGTCCTCTGCGTCTTCCTCATCACAATCTGCGAATTATCAGCCGGGATTTAGTGATCAACAATTACAAGTGATACTACCTTTTGAAGCACCTTCCTCTCTTCCCCCTTCTTCTACTCCAGAACCAGTCAACACTCATGTTATGCAAACCAGATCCAAGTCTGGTATCTTTCAACCAAAACAGTTTCAAAAGTATCAAGGCTATTTTACCTGTTTAACATCTAGATGAACCTTATAGCTGTAAAGTGGCTTCTTACTCAGCTGAATGGAGGCAAGCGATGCAGGAAGAAATAGATGCCCTTCAGTTACAAGGTACTTGGAGTTTGGTGCCTAATCTTGGCAACAAGAATATTGTTGGAAGTAAATGGCTGTATAAAATAAAGAAGAATTCAGATGGTTCTATTGCAAGATATAAAGCAAGGATGGTTGCTCAGGGATTTAGTCAACAACCAGGATTAGATTTTGGAGAAACATTTAGCCTTGTTGTGCGGCATACCACAGTTCGGTTGATTTTAAGTCTTGCTGCTATGAATCAGTGGTCATTAAGGCAACTAGATGTGAAGAATGCCTTCCTCCATGGAGATTTAGAGGAGGAGGTGTTTATGTGCCAACCACAAGGGTATGAAGATTCTGCTTATCCGGGATATGTGTGTAAGCTCAAGAAATCCTTGTATGGTTTGAAGCAAGCTCCAAGAGCTTGGAATGCTAAATTCACGGGACATTTACCAGGCCTTGGTTTCAAATTATCGCATTCTGATCCAAGTCTATTTGTAAAACACGAAGGTTCAGATGTTGTAGTGTTGCTGCTGTATGTGGATGACATTATGTTGACTGGGTCTAATGCAGATTTGATACAAACTATGGTTGACAACTTGGGTTCAGTATTTGAAATAAAAGACATGGGTCGCCTTGCCTATTTTCTGGGATTACAGATTACATATCCTATCTCAGGAGGTTTGTTTGTGAGTCAACCAAAGTATGCTAAGGATCTTTTGCATAAAGCTGGGATGGACTCCTGTAGAGGATGTTCAACTCCTTGTAAACCACACAATCAAATTCTGCAAAACAGTGGTGAGCCGTTATCTGATCCCACCATGTATAAGAGTGTTGTTGGGGCTTTACAATATTTGACATTCACTAGACCTGACTTGGCCTATGCTGTAAACACAGTTTGTCAGTATATGAATAGTCCTACTGATGATCATTGGTTTCTGGTTAAAAGAATCTTAAGATATGTTCAAGGTACTCTGAACTTTGGGATTAGGTTCACTAGTAGTACTAGCCCTACAACAACAAGTGATCCTTGGCAGCTGTCAGCCTATAGTGATGCCAACTGGGCTGGAGATATCAACACCAGAAGATCTACCACAGGTTTTGTAGTGTTCTTAGGAAATAATCTCATCTCTTGGCAGTCCAAAAAGTAGGGCTCAGTCTCCAGAAGCTCAACAGAGGCAGATTATATAGAGCTTTGGCAAACACTGCTGCAGATATTGCCTGGATCAGACAAGTCCTGCAAGATTTGAAATTCTTTCTACCTAATCCTCCTGTGATGTATTGTGACAACCTATCTGCTCTAGCACTTAGTTCTAATCCTGTCTATCATTCCAGGATCAAACACCTCGACATTGACTATCATTTTGTGAGAGAGAAGGTTTAGAAGAAAGACTTACTGGTACAGTATGTTCCTACAGAAGAGCAAATAGCAGATGTGTTCACAAAGGGACTACATAGTCCTATATTTTCACAACATTGTAATCATCTTCGATTAGGGAATGTAACAGGGTAGGGAAAATGTGAACTATGGATATTAATCAGTTAGTGAGTTAGGTGTGCAAAGCACGTGAGTGGTTAGTAGTGAGGAAGTTAGACAGCTGGATTGGTTAGACAGTTAAGCCTTGCTTAACAAGTATAAAGTGTAACAGTGCTGTAGCAAAACAGATTAAACAATATAGAAATCAAAATTGCAATTTCTCTTTGTCTTCTTTCTCTCTTCTTCTTCATTCCTCTTTTTCATATTTCTTTGAGAATATTAGTTAACAAAGTTAACAAAAGAGGGAGAAGGGAAAGTTGTTAACTCTACTTTATACAAAAGTCTAGTTTTGCAAGCTTGAGGTACTTAACAATGACGAGACCTGACATTGTTTATGGAGTTGGACTTGTAAGTCGTTACATGGAGACACCAAGAGAATCTCACTGGTTAGCTGCTAAAAGAATACTAAGGTATATTAAAGGTTCTCTCAGTTTTGGCCTTTTTTATGCTTATGGGAGAAGATGCAAATCCAGTTGGCTACTCAGATAGTGACTGGGGAGGTGATCGAGATGGAGGAAAAAGCACTACAGGGTATGTGTTCTATCTTGGTTCAACAGCTTTCTCTTGGACATCCAAGAAGCAGGCAATTGTAGCTTTGTCATCATGTGAAGCCGAGTACGTGGCACTTTCTTCAATTGTATGCGAGGGCATTTGGTTGAGAAATTTGTTAAAGTCTTTGAATCATTCACCAGAAGAATCTACTGTGATTCATGTGGACAACAAGTCTGCAATCAAGCTTGCAAAGAATCCAATACAACATGGAAGGAGCAAGCATATTAATATTAAGGTTCCATTTTCTGAGAGAGCACATGAAGAAGAAGACAATTGAAGTTGAATATTGTCACACCATGGAGCAGGTGGCAGATATCTTCACGAAACCACTTCCAATTGATTCCTTCAGAGAGCTACGTGGAATGCTTGGGATGAAGGACTCTTGATTTGAGGAGGTGAATGTTGGAATAAACAAATCAAGTGCCTCATGCACTGTGATAGTGTCAGAGTAAATAAACCAAAGTGCTTATGGCACAATGATAGTTTTCAGCCAACAATAGATGATAAGCCACTTACGTATTTTATTTTGGTTGCTATCTATAGTGGTTTTAATTTAATAAATAATGTGTGGTTCTTGCTGTACCACAATGTCTGTTTGTAAACTCTATAAAGAGAGTTGTTAGTGTGTTGTTTTCGATAGAGAATGATAAGGAATTATAAGAGAATAACAATCATTCTCCCAACACGCTTTCTTTTATTATTGTGTGAGTGTGTGAGAGTGTGATATAGTTTGTAAACTAATCACCCAGTCAAAGAAGTTTGGTATCAAGTGTCTGTTTACCAACAAAAAGAAGGGCACTGCCCTTCACAGACATACCCACATAAGGTGATTAAAAAACATGCTTCTCGTGATAGAGAGGTCGTATAACTCTTGAATTATTTCAAGGAGATATTTAATCCACACGGTTGACTTGTAAGAGAACACTTCTTGACTTTTATTAAGAGATATAAAACCATAAACCTAGCTAGTGATTTAAGAAATTAAACGACAGCAGAGAGGACCCATGAACCCTCAGTTATTCAAATAGAAAGCTAACACACTACTTGACTTCTACGAGAGAACCAAACATGGAGCTGTCTGTTTTCCTATTACATTCACAGGCTATTCCAGAACTTGTTTACCCTTGTCCTTATTAAGCTTAGGACCCTCGATTCCTTCCATGCTTTTAAGGAAAGGGTCTTGCAAGGAGCTGTCTGTTCTGCTGCTAGGTCCTGCCTTGCCCTCACCGCGATCATGGTGGCGCTGATAATTTGTTTCTTTGGTCTCAAGAAAAGAGGTAAACTCGTCCTCATGCTGATATACTGGACAGAAATCACACATTTTCGTGTACAGCCCTCCCCTATCGCTTGCAAATGAAGCGTTTAAGTGACTACACCCATTCAACTGATCTTGAAACCACTTCCGTTGTATATAGGACAGCCAAATGAATCCTTCATCTTCTAACCACTTTAATTCTCCCCCCGTTGTTTGATAGGGGTGGAGAGAATATTCCAAACTTGTGTTGTCAGTTTCCAAGTGACAAATCAGGTAGTGAGGAGTTTCTGGATCCAATTTGTCGTGGCATGTAGTTGGATTCTCAAGCTCTGAGAAAATTGCATAAAGCGCCAGTCCCATCCAATTTATTTGACTACATAGAGATGGCGGTAATGGGATTTGCACTCAAGGACCACTGACGTGAAAAGGACTAAACCACTCTAGAATTTGGATAATTGGAAGGAAAGTTGCTTGAAGTATGATGTCTCGATTAAAGTCCTACAAAATATAAAAATCAAGAAATATTATTGGATTCAGATAGCTGATGTGAGAGAGAAAAAAGGAGAGAGAGACCTGACCATGTTGTGGTTGGGGTATTAATATTCCACTGGTTTGCCCCATATCATCTTGATGTGGCTGCTTGGGAGAGAGATCTTCCACAAACTGAGTAATGAGATCCACATTGTCAAAGAAGGAGGTCCAGGACTGGATTATTGCTTGCTTAAATTCCTCCTTGTCTTGCTGGTACAAGAGACGGATACCACAGCTGTCCACTGTCAAGGCTAGGCAATTGTTGTAAATTTTGGGCACTACAATATCAGAATTAGTAGCACTAAACTCTGATAGACGAACACGGGGTATGTAAGTCACCCAAATAAATCCCCGCACATGTAACCACCTGAATTTCTCTTTTGTTATGGAACACATGGCAACCGGATTCAAGCAATGTTCACCCATTCTTAAGTGACACAGAAGTTTGACAGTCATTGCGGAGCTCAGATCTTCAAGGGTGGCAGTTGGATGCTCATGGACTGAAAAAGAAGCAATTATAACAAGTCCCTTCCAATTTTTATCATCATACAGTTTTGGAGGTAGTTGGATTCCTTCCCAGGATGACATAGCAGTCCAATGTTTGAAATACTCTACCTTCTATGGAAAACAAAAATTGAAGTGGGGTAAAGCAAACTGAAAATGCAAAATAAAAAGTACAATATTAATAATATATATCTAGCCTCTAAGCCTTCTTTTCATCCTGTTGAGGGGGACTATTATCATCACACATAGCCTATCTTGTAGATTGTCTATGAATTGAAAATACACATATCTCCATGTCTTGTTAATAACTAAAGAACCACAGACTCCCCAAAATCCTACTATGAACCCCGACGTAACGAAAATGTAAAACCATGGAAGTTGATGATGCCCATCGCCCTTGTCTTTGTTGTTCTTGTTATCTACATCAGTTCCCTTACTTGGTCCGCACTTATTTGGAAGTGGGGCGCCACAAAGTTTTGAATTCCCCTCAAAGGCAGAAGCGTTGAAGCTTTGGAGCTGGGTGCCTGTTGGTATTGGTCCTTCGAGGTTATTGTACGAGGCATTAAAATATTTCAAGAAATTAAGGCTCTCCAATGACAATGGGATTATTCCAGACAAGTGATTCGTGGAGAGGTCCAAAACCTCTAAAGTTTTTAGGTTAGATATTTGGTTTGGAATGACGCCGGAGAAGTTGTTGGAGCTAAGATCCAACTCGCGGAGAAGCTGCAATTCGCCGATCTCAGCAGGTATATAACCACTTATGTTATTATCAGATACGTCTATCACTGCTGGAAAAAAATACAAGTTCTGAGGTAGAAAAAGTTTATTTCCAGGATCTAGATCTGTGATGCTGAAGACAGGCAATTCAAATTCATATTGGTCTTCTGCTTGAGATGCAATATTAGGTTCATAAATCAACCTTGGTAGTCTACAAAGTTGTTTTGGAAATTCACCTGAAAATCGGTTCTCTGACAAGTTGATATGAAACAGTCTAGGAAGAGTTCCCAACCAACTTGGAATTGGCCCTGTGATTTGATTAATATTCAAATTCAAGAGCTCTAGATTCTTGAGCTTCAATAACCATACAGGTATTTGACCAGTGAGGTCAGAATCAGCCAAACTCAAAAACTGAAGATTTTGGAATCCGTCAAAGTCAACCATGTCATCATCAGATGGAATTCCCTCTCCCACAAAGGAACCACCAAGCAAGAGTGTGTGAAGACTTTTGCAACTCATCAATATCTTCATTGCCCCTGTGAGGTTGGTGAATCGGTTGTAACCAAGCGAGAGGAAGGACAAGGATTTCAATGAAAGAATGTCAGCATGTATTTGTCCCTCTAGATGATTTCCAGTCAACCCAATGGCTTTCAGGGACCTACACGAGTAAAGGCTTCTTGGAACTGTACCAGTGAAATTATTGACCCTTAGGTCAATTTTAGTAAGTTGTTTAAGTATGGAAAAATCAAGCATGGAGATATCTCCTTCCAAGTTGTTGAATCCCAAACGCAATTCTACAAGGTTTGTGCAATTCATCAAAGATGGGGGCAAAGCACCATCTAAATTGTTGAAACCAAGGTTCACAAACTTCAACTTAGATAGCTTCCCCAAATTGAGAGGAAGCTCACCGCCAAAATGATTATAGTAGAGATCAAGGGTTGCGAGGTTAGTGAGGTTGACAATTTTATCACTAATGGCTCCATGTAGTGAATTGAGAGGTAATGCAATTTCTTCAAGTTTTGTAGCATTATAAATATCTTCTGGAAATAATCCGAAGAGGTAATTGTGACCAGCACGAAAAACCTGCAGTTTGGAACACTTCCCTAGCCCAGGACCAAGGTTGCCACTAAATGCATTGGAAGAAAAATCCAATAGCCTAAGGAAGGGAGAAGAATGTTGGAGACAAATAGAGGATGGGACATACCCTGTGAAGCTATTGTTGCTGACATTGAAACTTGTCAAGTTGCTAGCTTGTTGGAAGAATGAAGATGGAATTGAACCAAAGAAGTGATTGCTGGACAAATCGATTGTCCGGATATTGCTAGATGGTAGAGAAAGTGGTAGATCTCCAGAAAGATGGTTATAGCTCAAATCGAGGATCTCAAGTCGATCCAAAGACAAGAAAAAGTGAGTTTCAAGTGAACCATATAGTGAATTGTGGGAAAGGTTCAAGTGGGTGAGATGTGTGAGATTTGCAAGTGAAAAGGGAGAGATACCTCCTTTGAGCCCTTTGGAAGGTAAGAGCAAACGGGTGACCCAACCATCTTGATCACAAGTGATGCCCTTCCAACGACAGCAGTCAAGGGATGTCCAATTTAAAGGAGGAGAAGATAGAGTACAAACAAAGGACAGGAGGGAGCTGCGTTCAGTTTGTTTGCATGCATGAATATTTGTAGATATAATGCAAGAGAATAAGAGGAAGAGAAGGAAGGCATGAGCCATTAGGTTATAAGCTTGCATTAGCATGTTGCTTTGTGTATGTGCTGTTGCTCACATGTATTTACATATATAAGAGCAATGATGCTTGAAAAGGATGCAAACATCAGTACAAAATTGAGAAGTCGGCAAACAACAACCACAATGCAAATTGTGTGGTTGAAGAGATATTCCCACTAATGAAACTAGAGAGAATTCCTCATTGGGTCTTAAGTGATATTCCCACTAATGCCACTAGGAGTGGACTTGACCTACTTAATTTAAAGTCCACAAGGCCTTCAAAGTACTCAAAGTAGGAAATTAGCAAACAACCATAACCATACAATACAAATTCTTGAAACCCCTTCTATACGTTGAAGAGAGATTTCCCTTGCCAATATCCATGCTGGTCGAGTTATAAGCTGTATAGGATGTGTCATGATTTTTTTAACAGTAATAAAAAATCTCACGGATGTAGTTAATGCGTTTTCAGATTTGGATGCAAACATCACTGCATATTATTGATATTGAAACCTTTGGGCCACCATAAGAGGACTTGACCTTCACAAAGTACTCAAAGTTGTTGCCGTGATATATCATATATGTGATAAACATTTTCCTTTTTTTCCACAAAATAGGAGAGAAGACATAAGTGATAAACAGAATCCTTGTTGAATTCAAATTGGAATATGTTTTGACTATTTCCTTTTATTTTTAAGGAGATTCATTATTATACCCAATATAGGAGCCCAAATTATTAAAAAAAAAATCTATATGAAATAGACTTTAGAAATATACCCAAAACCCATTTACAACATAACAAAAAGGTTTTTAACTTCTTTTAAATTACGAAACTGCCATTAATTTCTTAAAACAAACCCAACTCAAAAACCTCATTAAAAAGCTCAAAACACTCAATAGGGCATCAAAGTAATTTAATAATTTAAATTAAATTCAATAGGACCAGCTGTCATTTTTTGAGTTCTTTTTGGGTTTGTTTATAGAAATTAAATGGTGTAGGATTTATTTATAGTTTTAGTGCTAAAAATGGGTATATAACTAAGGCAGCTGATAACTGATACCCGCGCATCTTCCTTTAATCACTCAAAAGTCCAAGTTCAAAGTTGTTTTTCTTGTTGATCATTCTTCTAAGAAAATTCAAAATTGGAGGATAGTCATTCTTTCCAAGTAGTATGCCCCACAAGAAGGCAACTACTATAATAAAGATTCTTGGTAGAGCAATAATGTTCAACCCTCTGAGTGGGCACAACTTAACAACTACTTGCTAAATATATTGATATAGCAATAAAATCAACCCCAACCAGGACCAAAGATGGAGAGGGTGGATGTGGACCCCACCACATTTTTCTGTTTATTTTGTCAATTTCTCCCACTTTCTATTTTGTTTATTTTTTAGTTTGTTGCCCACTGCTCACCTTTGATCCCTCTATTCCATCTTCTCGTGCGTTTATCCCTCTCTTGGGCTGCGTTCTCGCACCACTGCTCAAACTCTTTATAGTCTGTTTCAATTATAAACTCATGAATTTTAGTAAAAGTAAAATGAAAACCAAAAAGTCTGTAGGTGCATAACCAAAAAGTAACTTTTGTGATTGATGTAGGACTTTCATCCAACACGTAGTGTGCGCCAAAACTACATAAGCCCATACAACTATAATATCCCCTAGACACAAAACCCCCGTGTAGGTACACTAAATATACCTGTAGGTATATAACCTGTTAGACACTATTCTTTAATCCCTTTTACACTGTTCTGTAATCCCTTTTTTGATTCCACTTCAAAAGTAACTGGGTTGTAGGTATGCTGTAGGTACAAAACCAAGTTTTAAAAAACCAAAAATCAAACCCATCTATTTGACGGCAGATACCCATCCACTTCACAAGTCAAACTGGGTACCTGAATGCTGTAGGTACAAAACCAGGTTTTAAAAAACCAAAAATCAAACCCATCTATTTGACGGCAGATACCCATCTATTCCGTGTAGGTAAACTAATACCCAGATACCCAGTTTTGCTCTGGTTAGGACTAACAATCGATGGGGCTCCATGTACATGCAAGAGAGAGACGTTTTTTACCTGCTATTTGACGGCAGACCACTAATGCTTGCTAGTCCGTGTCGAATGCTCCGGAATTTTCAAATGGAATTTCTTGAACTGCAACAAAAGAAACCCCTCAACCAAAAACCCACCTTTAGGAACCCCAATCAAAACACCAATCTCCAAACTAAAACCATAATCAAAACGTCTTACTAAGAAAATCAACCCCATAATCAAAACGGATAATTAATTGCAAACACAAATTCTGGAGAGGATCTCTACAATAAATTTGGGGACCAAAAATTCAAATACCAGCCTCTTAGACGCTGAATTGTAAACAGGGGTATTTTAGGAACTTAAAAATCATAATAAATCAGATATGTAGCTTAATAAGGTAATTTGATGAGTTGGATCCTAGTCATGGGTTTTGGTTGATAAAAACAGGGTATTATTTATAGAAGCAAAAAGTGAAGGGTTGTAGGTAAGTCAAATTGATTTTGAAGGGGGTAAGACAAATTTGCTAAAATTCTTTTTAAGTCCTTGGGTTATAACAAATCCCTATTTTTATTCTTTTTGGTGCAAGAATGATAATTCTCTATCTTATAGTGTAGTACGGTAGTATGACCACATAATACTTATTAAAATGGAAAGATATCAACTTAATCCATCCATATTATAACACTTATATGAGCTATATTGAACTAAAAATTTTCAAAAGGGTAGGCTAATATTTTGATAAACAATAAAACAAAATTAAGTCGAACCAAGAGCAACAAAATTTTAATTTTTTTGAACTTGAACGATGTAACATCCCGACCCAAAATAAAAGGAATAGTGAATTAATTAATTTCAAGAATTATGAATTTTCAATTTTATAGGATGTCCCCCGGAGCGATCCGGGATGTGACAATTTGGTATCAGAGCCACTCTGCCGTGTGGTGCAAGTTTGCCGACGAGGACGTCGGGCCCTTAAGGGGTGTGGATTGTAAGATCCCACATCAACCAACAGAGAGGGGGTGATGTGCCTTATATGTACATACCCGCATTCATCTAGCATGAGGCCTTTTGGGAGCTCACTGGTTTCGAAGTCGTTGGAACTCCGAAGTTAAGCCAGTTGGGGCCAAAGCAATCCCAGGATGGGTGACCCACAGGGAAGTTGCTTGTGAGCTCTCAAAAACAAAACCGTGAGGGCAGAGAGGGGAGGCCCAATGCGGACAATATCGTGCTACGACGGAGCCGATCCAGGACGTGACAAACGATTCAATTAACACAATATAAAACTAGAAAACTACGACTTTTCTTAACTACCCAGCCATAAAAGTGAAGAATTTGCACATATGGGAGTTGGCTGGGTAGGCTAAATGTCAAAATCTTGAAATTACGTGTTATAAAAAGTATTTTTGACCAAGGTTGCACTGGGCTACCATTACTACGTGACCGGACTCCAACACTGTTGTATAATTTCTCGTTAATTACCAAGAAGGTGCCTAGATTGCATAGGAAATGCTTGAAGCATTTGTTTACATCTTCAAATTGCCCATATCTAGGGAACAAAGCCATAATTAATTAAACGTAGAACTGTTGGATTTGTTTAATTCATGAGAGTTCACCACGGAATTTCATAATGTTTCTCGAAATAACATGCATTATCCATTTTTATTCAGGATACCTAATCCCATTACGTGGCTTACTCGTTTCCTTGTAAAACAACCAACCTAACATTGAGACTTGACAGTAAACCTACTTATGTAATTTGAAGATGATATTTTCATGAATTGTATCTTTCTTTTTGTTTTTTGTTCTTTTGTTTTATATATACAAGAGTTATTGGAGAAGGGTTTTTCTCATACACATATTGTCAAGGTGACATGAGAGTTTGAAATTAAGACCACTGATTTACAAATCAAGGATGTTTTCCATTAGACTAGACTTCATTGGCTTCATGAATTGTATTTTTGACTATATTATAAGGGACCGAAAATTTGACCCGTCACTACTACAAAAAGTGAAAAAGACGACCAGAAAAAGACAACGGCAGAACATAAAACCGTCGTTGTATTTAAAAAGACGACGGTAACAAAAAAACCGTCGTGGATAAGTGCCTTAAACAACTAAAAAATGGAGGTACTGTTGAATATTTTTAAAAGACGACGCACACAAATAAAAAAGCGTCGTCTTTTTAAAAAGGTTTTCTTTAGAGTTAAAATCTGACCAAAAAACAACGACAGCAGCTATGAATCCACCGACGTAGAACATAAAGACGACAGTTCACCAAAAAACCTGCCGTGTTAACTCCTAACTAAACACGACCAACTGTTCTTAGTCCGCGTCGTATAATATAATGGAATCCACGTCGGTATACTACGACGGTGCCTTCTCTGTAAACCGCCGTCTTAATTTTTATTTCTTTTTAAGATTTAATTATTTTTTAATTTTGGTGGCCTACGAAAATTAAAATGAGATCCCAAGAGGTATGATATCTTACCATAGAGATCTTTGAATCCTGATCATAATCGAACCACCAAAGTGTGAAAGACAATATTTTAAATACACAAAATCCAAAAAGAAACCTGAACTGAACTGACCACTGCAAACTTTGAGAAAGACAATGTTTTGAAAGTTAATGATGTGTGCGTTTTGGTGTCTTTGAGATACACCAAAATGCATACATCATTAACATCCAAATTATTATCTTTGAGATGTGAGAGAGAGTGATGATGTATGTGTGTATGTGAGAGAGGAAGACGAGCCTCCAGAGAGATTAGAAGAACTTGGAACCCTAAATGAAAACTGAAACTGAAAGAAAGAGTCAAATTTATACAATAAATCTTTTCAACTCACGGCGGTCCTTATACACATACTGCCGTCTAATTGTAAAAAACCACGTCGGTTATTCTTTAATGGAATCCACGTCGTATAATTTTATGGAATCCACGTCATATAATGTAATGTAATCCACATCGGTATATTACAAAAAAATGACGTGTTAAATAATATACCATGACGCGAGAGATTAATTTATCGACTTATTATTTTGGAGTGTACTACGACGGTACCTACAACACTACTGTCGTATTTATTTACCACGTCCTAAGTTCAAATTACCGTCGTATTTTTTCTATTTATACGTCTGCCTTCTCTGTAAACCGCCGTCTTATTTTTATAGCTTTTTAAAATTAATTAATTTTTCTTTTATTTTGGTAATATCTTTCTTAACACAAAACAAAATTTAATTCTCAATCCTCAACAACATTTACATCTTAAAAGGCAAATCTCTTCGTGTTAAATATTGATCAATATTTACACAATATATGTAAACAAATTAGGCAAATACATCGTGGTTTCTTTTCTGCCTTCACCCTCAGCTTGTTCAACTGTTTCTTCCTCTCATATGCAAGTTGGGCCCTCTCCTTCCTCTTGTTCTCAAGCTCCTGCACAACCACAGATCAATATCTAATAATTTCATAAAATCAAAATCAACAGAGTGTGAGAAGCTCACTTTAGAGCATTAGGAATGACCATCCTCTTTATCTTATCATAAGGAGCATCAGGAACACCCTCGTATGCCTTCAAACGGGCAAGTGCGGCTGCAAACCCATGCTTGGTCTTGTGAGGAATCATTCTACAAACCCATTTGCTTTCATAAAGACAATTTTTTAGAATTTGATGAGACAGAGCAAAGGGCAAGAAGAAGTTGGAACCCTAATTGAAAACTGAGAGTTAAAAAACGCGTGAAAAAATCATATTTAAACAAATTATCGTAAATATCCACGTCGGTTCTAATATACATAGCGACGTCATATTTGAATAATCAACGTCAGTTTAGATAAACAAGCGCCGTCATAACTACATCGGAAATCCAAAAGTCATTTGGCGCGTATTAAAAAGAGAACGACGTCGTTTTCAGAACCCCAAAGTAACAACGTCGGTTTATTAAAATACATAGTCGTTGAATTTTGAAGTACAACGTCAGTTTAGATAAACAAGCGCTGTCATAACCACATCGGAATTCCAAAAGTCGTTCGGCAGTTGTGATAACCACGTCAGTTCTGAATTATTTACCGTCGTTATAACTAAATAATACCGTCGGTTTTGTAATAAAAACGTCGTTGTATTGAACTCTGGGAAAATATATAAACAAGATTCTGTTAAATTGCGACAATAGAATGGACACACCACGATGGCCGTTAAATTCAACCGAATGCAAACTGCACGACGGTGGTTAAAAACCGTCATGGTGTGACAATTAATACGTTGGAAACAAGATAAAACCATCGTCTTGTGGGAGAAGAACAGTCGTTTTGTGTTTGATGTTGTAAATTTTAAACCACGTCGGTTCTCAGGATGAGTAACCGACGTAGTGTGTACACATTTACGTCATGGTCTGAGAGAGTGTTTAATAGGACATTGCTGTTTTAGTGTTACCGTCGTGGTGTTCTATTTACGACGACGGTGTTGTTTTACAACTGTCATCCTAATGAGATATCACGGCTGTATTTTTTAGGACGTTGTTTCTTTATTATTACGTCGTTTCTTTTTAATAACCGACGTTGTTTTCCTTGCAGATTAATTAAAAATGGTTTCAAAATCTCAAAACAAGGAAGCTCAAGCGTCAGAGGCCAAATCAGTTTCAAACGCACAAGGGGATGAAGCCAAATCAGTTTCAAACGCACAAGGGGATGAAGCCAAATCAGTTTCAAAGGCTCAAGTGGAAGAAGAAAAATCAATTCAAAGCAAACCCTCGAAGAGGATGAGATTTTCCTCAACCTCCGAGAAAGACTCGAGCACAGCCACATTTGTTGAGGAGCCAAAATCCGGCGGCGGTATCAGCACAATGAGCCGTGTTATGAAGAGGAAAATTCAGAAGGTTAAACCTGTGGTTGAGTTCAATAAAAAGGGCAGACCACATGGCAAGGCTGCTATTGAGATGCAGTCTTACATTGGTGTTTTGGCACGCACCAGAGTCCCTCTTGTGGACAAGAAATGGACTCAATTGCCCAAGGACATGAAGGAGCAAATTTGGGAAGCTGTTCAAATGTCCTATGTTGTTGGGGATAGGTACAAGAACATGGTCTTGTCGTCTGCCGCCAAAAAATGGAAGGATTTCAAGTATAACGTAACTAGACAGTATATCCTTCCATTCGCACATGACAAGGAGAAGTTAAAAGAAACCCCTGCGCTTTATAAGTTCATAGAGAAATCGCAATGGGAAGCCTTTGTAGCTTCAGGGTTAACCCCAGATTTTGAGGCTGTGCATACTGAGCAGAAACAGAGGAGGGAGAAATTGGAGTACAACCATAGGTTGTCTAGAAAAGGGTATGTTGGTTTGGAGGACCAATTGGTAGAAACCATGCCCGATATTGAAGAAATCGATCGAGCTGTTCTATGGAAGAAGGCAAGAGAAGATAAAACAGGAAACATCCCTGATCCAAAGGTTGCAGAGAAGGCAAAAATAATCGTAAGTCTCACTAACTCTGTTCTAAATTTGAAAAACATAGTGTTTTATTTTGGTATAGACGTCGTACGTTTAAATAACCGACGTTATAAAATAAACACCAAGACGGGTTTAATTTACCACCGTTTAAAAATGAATAGGACGTCGGTTTTTGAATAAAGTAGACGTCTATATAGACTTAATACGACGGCTTAAATTCCTCTATGAACTGCATTTTTGTTTTAAGTTTACTCACGCACAGACTCTCCCTCTCTCTGTCTATTTCACTGAAATTTGTGGTGCACAATTTCTGGAAAAGAATGCATATTTCAATCGAGTTTTTTCACTTCTTCATTAAAATTTACGACGATTTTATCTTATTTAGACGTTAGAATGTTTATACAACGACGGTAATTTTGTGCAGCCGTATGAAATTAAGTCCTACGTCTATTTGTTCAATAGTCCGTCGTCTTACTTTAAATACTACGATGGTCTTTGATTTATGTTTTAATCTGTTTTATTTTGAATATACGACGGGTTTTTATCTACCGACGTTTAAATTATAAACAACGACGGTATTTAAATACCGACGTGTTAAATTAATACTACGTCAGTAATTGAAGAAAACCGTCGTTGTTTATACTTTACAACGTCGGTTTATTTATCTGTTTTACACCCTGCTCAGTTTCTAACAATCTCTCTTTCTCTCTTTTAGGATGATTTGCAAAAGTAAGTCTCCGAAGGTACTCTAACTGTCTCCGGGACCAATGATGTCTTGACTCTTGCTTTGAGAACCCCCGAGCATGGTGGGAGAGTCAGAAGAGTTGGTGCTGGCGATTCCCCAACTCAATTCTTCAATTTGCCGAAACAGCAGAGAGTGAAATTTGGTGACAAATTGAAGGAAAGTGTGAGGGAGGCAGTCAGAGAAGAGACCTTGAGGATTGAGGCGAAGTCAAGGGAAACTATAATGGAAGCAGTAAGAGCAGAGAGGGAGGCTATGTTGGCATATTTCTGTCAACTAGTTCCTAATTTTGATCCCAGCCAGATGCTCAAAACCCCAATTTCTCCAATTACTCCAATTACTTTACCCCCTCAAGATCAAAGCCCAAAAAATCCAATGTCTGATAAGGCAAGCTGGTCTGGGGCCACTGGTATTAGACCCCTAGCTTTGGAATTAGAAGATCCAAAGCCTGAAGCTGATACTGCTGGAAAACAGAAAGAGGACACAGTAAAATCTCTGATATTTTCTATTTCTGCCTTTTAAATTTTAAATAGATGTCGCTCTTTTTAATATCCGACGTTAAAATTTAAAATAACGACGGTATATAGGTCTGTTTCTTCCAAAAAGCGTCGTGTTTAGTTAAATACCACGACGCTTTTACTTGTTTTGCAAATTATTGGACATTAAAAATAACGACTGTGTTTTTTGCCGTCGTCTAACTCTTTTATAAACCGTCGTCTATTTCATGATGTCATTAACTGCATTTTAATTAGACGACCTTTCTATAGTATAGCGACGTTATAAATTTCACACAACAACGGTTATGTATTTACCGACGTGTATAACCTTTCCTCCATCAGTATTTACTAGAAACCGTCGTTTATATTATATACCACGTCTTTTTTTGGGTTTAGTTAGAGTCGTTTATTTTAGTTCACACACAAACTAACTTATATTTCTTGTAACATGATCTCTAAAAGCTAGACATGCCACCTCCTCTATTAGCCTTATGCCAACATGTTCAGACCAAGTTGTTGCCTACTAACGAGGCTCTGACAGTTCACATGCCCAAGGAAGTGTTTGGTTTTGAGCATGATACCTTCCTCTTACCTGATGATATTTTGCAGTTTGGTTCCATGGTTGAGATTGGAACCACAGTGATATCAGTATACATGAGGTAATTCTAGAAATCCCATTTTGTTTTACATTTCCCTTTCTTTTAAATTAAAATTTCATTTAATTGACTTTCATATATTTAGGTTCCTATTTGACTATTTAAAATTGGCAAATATGGTAAACCTTGTTGGCCTCGTGGACCCTGGGCTAGTGAGCTCTCAATCTAGATCTCTATCAGACCGAATAAAACACCTGTCAAGCCGCCTGAAAACAGCAGATGGGAATCAATTTTTCTTGGTCCCTTATAATCCAGGGTTAGTACCATTTAAAGTATTTTCCTAAGCTTGTAATATTTTTCTTTGTAGTACTATTTAACCTATATGAATCATTATGTGCAGGGGTCATTGGGTGATGGTAATTGTGAGACCAGCAACGGAGACTGCCTATTACATGAATTCACTGCCAAAACGCATGGTTGACGACGACATGAAAAATATAGTGAATACATAAGTTGATTTCTTCTGATCTAAGATTTTTTTTCCTTTAAAGTATTTAAATATACGACAGTTTTTAATAATACCGACGTTATAATGAAAATATAACGACGGTAAGTTATTACCGACGTGTTAAATAATTTATTACGTCAGTATTGTCTTAAAAACGTCATGTTAATTTAACTACCACGTCGTTTGGGTTTTATTTAAGAACGTTTTAATTTTTTCTGTTCAATTTTTTGTTATACGACGTTTTACTCTTACCGACGTTATAATGTTACACAACGACGGTAATTTTTTACCGCTGTTTGAAACAAAATATCACATCATTTTTTTTAAAAGTCCGTCGTTTTGACTGATTTACCACGACGGTTACTATTTGTATTTAAATTTTTTGTTTTGTCATTAACACCCTTTGTTTTCTTGTAATAGGTCAATTAAAATGTTTAACATTCATATAAACAAAAATTCACATAAACAGCAGGCCATTTGGAAAAATCTACACGGCACTCCTGAACAACCAACAAGTGTAGAGTGTGGCTATTACGTGATGCGATTCATGAGAGATATAATTCATGATCCAGACCTAAATTTCGAGAAGAAGGTAAAACGCAAAATTTTAGATATACTTTCTTTATTTTACTACGTCAGATTTTTGTTTAAAACCGTCGTTTGTATCTTTATAACACGTCGGTTTTTTGGTTTATTTTGCAGTTTGAAAAGAAAAAAGATAAAGTTCAGTATAAACAAGAGGATATTGACGAAGTTAGGCATGAATAGGCAGAATTCGTGAACAAATTATTACTGAAGGATAATTTATGTACATAAATATTTATGAACAATGTTTAGGTTTATTTTAGTTTATTTAAAATGTACATAAATATTTTTGTTGTAATCAAGCGAACAACCATCAAAAAAATTAATTTTTTTTTAAAAACTTGTTTAGTTCCCAAATACCGACGTTTGATTCTAATTTACACGTCTCATATGTGTACACAATGATCGTCTTGCTGTAACTGGAAATATAACATCGACGGCAATTCTTAAAAACGACATGTAATAGTCATAAACACGATGGCTTATAATTAATTCATCTTGTATAGATGAATTTTGTACCGATATACTACGTCGGTTAGTATAACCATTTCGACGTCTTAATAATATACAAAGGCGGTTATTCTTAAACATTTGACGTTGTATAGATAAACAACGTCGGTTATCTACAATAAAATGACGTGATAATACAATAATCCACGTCGGTTATCCAAAAAAAGACGTCGTTTTCTATTCGTTTCGACGTCTAAAAATTATATGACGTCAGTTTGTGATGTTTAACGTCGTTGTAAAAGGATACAACGTCGGCTAGGTCATTTTTCATTTAATTTTTAATGACTTTTATATTTTATTTAATTCCATATTAAATTCAAAACTAAATCCAAAAATTAAACTGAAAACTACCAAGCACTCATTGAAATATTGTCTCTATCCTAAAGCTTTAAAAAATATAATTTTAGAAATATTTTTTTATTGTATTTAATTACTAATATTAATAATATATTCAAAACAAAATCCGAAAAATATACCGGAAAATTCTATGCACTGATTGAGACAATATCTTGCCCGTTAAGGCCAGAAAAATGTAATTTTAGTTTTCAAAGTTCAAATGATAACAAAATTCAAACAAATTTAGAGACAAAGCACGGTACTCCTTATACTTTACATAACATAACCCTAAAGTTTATGTGATCCATTGGTGCCCATAAATTCAAAATTATGAAATCCATATTTTAGCCTACTATTGTAGAAGGCATTGTTGTAAGGAGTCCATAGCAATTTTCGGTTCATTTTTCTCATACTTATGTATTTTTTTAAAATTATTGTAAAATTTAGGGTTTAGGGTTTAGGGTTTTTTTAAACGACGCCGGTTTTCTCCCGTTGTTTTTGGTCAACTACATAAACCAAGACTAATTGAATTCGGTCTACGACGTCGGTTATTAAATAGCGACATCCGTTATGTTTACAACGTCGGTCTTGTGTTGAAACCGCCATTGTAAGTAAGAATTAGACGTCCATATAAGTATTGACCGTCGTCGTTGAAAAACGCGGTACTTTAAAATTTTTGACTGCGACCTAAAATTTTCAGAATTTCCCTTGAACCCTCAAATAGTTCTGTAACATCCCGACCCAAATTAAAGGAATAGTGAATTAATTAATTTCAAGATTTATGAATTTACAATTTTGCCCTCGGAGTAGGGGTAATTTGATCATTTTATTTCTGGAAGGAATTGGGGGCAGCGGGTTGTATTTTTACGTAAATCGTACCGAGATGAGTCCGTAGACACGTAGCGGGCTTGAATCAGAGTTGTAACGAGAAAGTTACGATCAAAATACCTTCAGGGGCATAATCGTAACTATTTCAAAATGGGATTTTAAATAAAAATCAGAAACCCATTTCTCTCTCTCTCCCTGCGCAGAAACAGCTCCCTCGCCGTGGTTACTGTTCATCCGAACGGTTTTTGCTTCGCCACCACCTCCACCGACCACCAAATCGCATGATATTAGTACCAAAACGTCAAGCTCACTTCCCTCTTCCTATCCCGACTAATCTCTGCCGCTGGAACCACCGGAGATGGCCGGAAAATGCAAAAATCCGATCGGTTTCGACCCAGTTTTTGACAGAGTTTTCGCCGGCGATTTCTCCCTCCTCCGGCCACCAAACGGGTCGATTAAGGTATGCTTTTTCACCTATTTTTCATGCTCTAGCTGATGGTTGGGTAGGATTGCTTCAATTTTTAGCGTAGGAAAGTCGATTTTCGAGTTGAAAAATCTGCCGGTTTCGATCTCAGTTTTCAGCCACTTCCGGTCACTTTTTGGGGTATGTCTAAGAACAAAAGTGACTCCAAATTAGGTGTATTACCTAGGGTAGGAGTCTTGGCCCGAGATTCTAAGATTTTCCGGCGATGCGATTTCGCTTTGGACACCCACGCGCTGACGGCGCGTGGAAACTGTATCAGAGGGGAATTTTATCCAAATGCGATCCCCTGGTCGTCACGAGCGCGTAGGATTTTACGGACCTCAATTTGGATACCGTTTGAGTCTCGAACGGATATCGCCTATTACGCGTTATCCGGGTTTGATAGGTTTGGACCATTGGATGGTCTTTAATTTATTATATGTTAACCTGGGCATCCTTAGGATCGTGTCGGATTCGACGGATCGTGAAACGGAGTCCCGGATACTCCAGGAATGACAACCCTAGGGCTAGGATTTCAGTAACCGTCCGATCGTGCGATCGTGAGCGATCCGGCCGTCCGATCTGGACCAAACTTGCAGGACGTGTATCCTAGACCTTGTGGAACCCATAGGAACTTTCGGATCGTAAAATGGAGGTCGTGGGCCCCGCGGGCCCGGTTGACCAAGTTTGGACAGTTGGATTTCCGGTTGACCATGAGTTTTCCGAGGTAGTTTTATCCTTCGAAATATATTGGGATAACCTTGCAAGCGAGTCTAGGGTCTTGGCTTGATTTTTAGTATTTAATTGGACGTTTGTCTTCAGAAGAGTAGTTTCTTATTTATATTGTTTTAGGATTTTTATGTAACTTATGCTCGGGTGATTGATCGTTGGCTTAGAATATTATTTGTCTAATTGATTAAATTATCATGAAATCTACTAGGGATTTATATGCTTTTAGATTGAATATTTATATTTATAAGCAGATTGTCAATTTGTGAGTAATCCTATTATTGTTAATATCCGAGTATCTTGAGAAAGTACTATCTTTGTTGATTATGTGTGGGATACTTGGAATGTTAGTTGAGTGCTATTTAGCACTACCTTAGGTACCTCCCCGGTTATGGATTTTATGTTTGAGAATTTATTTTGCCCAGGCCTGTCGGAGTTTGTCCAGGCCCCTCGGAGATTGATTTATTTTGCCCAGGCCTGTCGGAGTTTGCCCAGGCCCTTCGAAGAATGATTTATTTTGCCCAAGCCCGTCGGAGTTTGCCCAGGCCCTTCGGAGATTGATTTATTTTGCCCAAGCCCGTCGGAGTTTGTCCAGGCCCTTCGGATGTCTTCTTAATACGATGCCTTGGGATGGAAAGTTTATGCATATTGTTTTAATGGTTCCTTGAAATATATTATATATTTGATTATTGGATTTAATATGTTATGAGGTATTTGTTATATATATTTGGGTTTTGGACATATTGGAGTATCTTGAGTTCCTATATATATAATATTTGAGAAAGTGTTGTTTTAAAATATTTATATAAGGGATCACGAACTCCACCATCATACGTACCTCCCCCCTTGGAGAATGATACTTGGAAACAGTGGTTATGGACACTGGGATATATAAAAATGGGTATGGTTTGGATATACTATTCACACGTGCCGAGTTTAGGGCATGTGGGCTTTATTGGTCACGGATCCTGGAATTGTTGGATGCCGGAAAAATCGTGATATGGTATGGATATGACGGAACCTGGGGCATACCTTAACGGGGTGTCGCTATAGACCCTTAATTGGGTAGTCTGCGCGCGTAGGACGGTTCCAAGCGTACGGGTCTTGATTCTTCGTCCGTACGTGCTGGGTTAGAGTGTCAGTCCCCCAGTTGGACGACTCATCCCTAGCCACATGGACGTTTGAGGGTCGGATAAGTGTGAGCTAGCCAACAATCCCCTGTTGGATTGTTTCCCCCAGTACATGATGTGCATCATCATATGTACCTTCCCTTGGATATCGATATATGGAAATTGTGGATATGGTCTGGATATGACGGCAACATACGCCTTGGATAGGGTATGGTTGCGAGATTTGAACTGATATAAAAGGAAGAACTACGTGTGGCTTGATCCCTTGTCCAAGGGTACGTAGGCAGCCTGGGGTTTCACCTAGGTGCAGCCGCGGAATATTATTATGTTTAAAATGTTTGATCGATTCTGAGCATGTGAATGGGTTTTGATGTGATTTTGGATTTGAATTCGGTTTAATGATTGTTGGGGGTATTCGTATAGTTGTTTGAGATCATAAATATTATGGTTTTTGTATAGTGCGACTTAAAAGCTTGTTGGTAGTTTGGTTTCGGAATATTTGGAGGCCGGAGGACAATTAGATGAATTGCCTGAGTTTATATTGTGCATGCTGCCAGTTGGGTTATAAACTGTGTTTTGTTTGCAGGTTGAAATTTTGGGGAAAGCCAAATTTTAGGGGAGACTGCCGAAATTTCGGTAGAAAGTCTCGGTTCTTAATATGTGGCCCCGGCATCGGTGTGATGTCGAAAAATTCTCACAGGATTCGTCTCGGGTTCCGAGGAATTCGGGGCGGGTCCTGTCAAGTTCATTCTCTCTCTTCAACATAAATTTGTCTGAAAGTTTTCGCTCTCTCTCAAGCAGTTGTTATATTCTCCCAGCTCTCTCTCAATATCCATGTAAGTACAACTCTAGTCCTTTTAACCCTAATTCTCTCATCTCTCTCTCAAGCTTTTGTTACATTCTCTCAGCTCTCTTTTAAAGCATTGAGTACGTAGATTCTCCAAGCTCTCTCTCAAGTAGTTGTTATATTCTCGCAACTCTCTCTCAATATCCATGTAAGTACAACCCTAGTCCCTTTAACCCTAATCTCTTCGTAAATCCATAAATGTTTTCGTTGGTAGCTATGGGTTCTTAATTGGTAGCTATATTAGGGTTCTTTTATGTTTTGGTGTTTGCATTCCTGTAATAATTACTCTCTGTTTGGGTTCTTTTATGTTTGTTTGGCCATGGGTTCTTGGAAAAGGAATGGGTATGGGAGATTTAGCTGTTTTTTTTTTAACTACGACGACGGTTGACGGATCAAACCGTCGTCCAAATGTTTATTATACGTCGGTTGTTCATTTACTCCCGTCGTCTGAGTTTTAAGCCCCAACTGGTAGCCTAAAGACGACTGTTTCTCCATTAAACGTCGTCTTTAGGCTACCGGAACCCCGTACAAATTTCTGGGTTTGGGTATCTTAATGACGACGGTGACTATAGATGCCATCCTCTGAATTTATATTAAACGACGATTATTTTGTTCAAACCGTTGGATCTGTTTTAATAACCTTGTGTGGCTGAGATTGTTTTACATCTTTTAACCCGTTTTCTGCCAAATAACCCGACACATCCAATGCTCTGGAGAAGACCTAAGGCACGCAGGCTCTCAGATGGGAAACGAAGGAAGAGGAAGAGCCCCTTGCAAGCCTAAGAGAAGACCCACTCTCTCGAGATGAAGAGATGACCCACCATTGCCAACTGAGCATGCGAGATTTCCATTTCTATAAGGTATCCACTGTCCTGGTTTTTTTTCCTTTCGAAATCTGGGGTGTGGTCGTCGATTTGGAGATGTACGAGGGTTTTTTGATATGGGGTTGTAGATTTCTGGGTTTTTTTAAAATCTGAGTTGAGATTAATCTCCAGATTTCATATGGGTTTGGAAAAATTCTTGTGAATTATTATTGTTGTGTTGTTCTGGTATCTGACATGGGTTTTTTTAAAATCAATTTGAAGATTTCTGCTAAAAGTTGAGATTACATCTCCAGATTTGATATGGGTTTGAAAAAATTCATGTGATTTACTCATCATGGTATCAGATAACACCACAACAACAACAGAAAGTGTTGAATTCTGATATGGTTTGAAGATCTGTTGAAGAAGAAGACTCACCATCGTTAGTTGAAGAAGAAGACCCACCATCTATGCGACAGAGGTATGCTATCATTGGTTCTGATTCTTTCAGTATCTGAGCCATGGTTCTTCGATTTGGAGTTCTGGGATGAATTTTGATATGGTTTCAATGGGTTTGAAGATCACTCCTCCAGATTTTTAACGGTTTCTTAAAGTTTTGGAATATCATGTGTATGAAGTAAAAAAAAACACAATTTGATTAATGGAAATTCGATTTTGGGTTTCTTGCGTTTCTGTGTGATGAGTTTTGATTTGGGTTCTATTGAGTAATTCATAATTTGGGGGTTCTTGCTAATTATTGTTAGTTTTTTTTATTGTTAGCCCCAATTTTTTTATTCAGGGACGAAGTGCTGCTAGAACAAGATGTCAACCCAATTCAGGATCAGGGTCCAGTAATTCACAACAGTACTTCTCAGTTACAAAGTGGTAAAAGATGATTGTTGATTTTGCCATACTAGTTCAGTATCTTAGTTAAATCTCATGGGGCTCTGTTTTCTGTACATCAGATAGAATAGAAGGGAAAATGAAATGTAGTGTTTCAGACACTTTTTTCCTTGACAGATAGTTTTGATATGTATAGAACTATATCAGACATTTTGCTGCTTTCAGGAGAAAAAAAGAAAAGCATTTTGCGGCTTTCTATCAGTGTGAAACATTCAAAGTGAAAATGATTGTACTACTTTCTGTTTAGATGAATACTTGCTGGATGCCAACTTGTGAAATTTATTGAATAATCAATTTAAGGACCGCCTTGCTTTCAAGCAATTCTATGTTGAACGGCTTTGTGAATACAAGGCTAACCTCTTTGTCCCAAACTCAATATTATTTTCAATACACTACGCATCAAAAGGCATTCTAATGAAAACAAAAATTACAAACACAATCTTTCCATTAGGAGGCTAGTTGCAGGAAGCTTGATTGGGCAAACATAGTCTTTTCTTCAAGTATGTCAGTGCAACTCTACAACCCAAGAAATAAGTGGAATCACCGGAGTTCGAAACATCATCCAAAAAACTCATCATCCTGACAAGACAAAGTAAATGAAAAAATAAATACAAATTTATCATTCTCAATAACAAGCAATTTATATGGTGGAAGAATTATTGTCCATTTCATCAACAAAATACTCCATATAAGTTCTGTGTATAACTATAATTACCTGTGACGAAGAACAATTATCCATGCCATTAAAAGCATCTTTGTCAACATTTGAAGAGCTATCATGGTCAAAGATAAGTGGCGTCTTCGCGGGGTTGTCATTGGATGAGTATGAGCCTCTTCAAATATGGTGACTACGTATCCACCATATTTTGATTTAACAACTATTAGCCGTGCCTTACAAGACTCTCTGCCTACTCCACGACGCCTTTTTACAACACCACTTGTTTCAGTTGACCAACTTCCCTCTTTATTGCAAACGTACTCTTTTCGTATGACCTCTCCGTCTTTACTCTTCTTACTAGAGTATGATCGAACACTAAACCCAGCTTCCCTTGCATACTGATTGTAAAAGTCATACATTTCTTCTAATGTTTCAAATTGTTGACCTTGGAAGGGAGTGAGCTCCCCAATTACTTGAGGATAGAAAATTGATACAGAAGGATTTGTTTCCGAATCAGTTTCCATGTGAACTAATATGCCATTATTAGCTTCCATAGTTGAACAACAGGTGAGCAAATCTGTTTACCATAGAACATGCACAGATACACTTTAATCACAAAACATGGACATATATATGACATTCTGTTTTTTCTTCTCAAATATCAATTAAGAGTAGATAAAAAAATATATTATATGTAAGAAATTCGGTTTTTTTTTTTTTTTTTTTTTCCTTAAACCATGTTGAATGGAGCATTGAAAGCACGATGGAAAACTACAAAACTACAGTACTCCAAAAAAACAAAAAAATAAGTAGCTATGAATCACAAGAAACACAAACCATGTTGAATGGAGCATTGAAAGCACAGGTTTGATGGAAAATTACAAAACTACAGTACTCAATAAATAAAAAGTTGTAGAATTGTTGATGAGTTCTTAAAATCCATATCAAAACTCAGGACACCATATCCGTTTATTTTTGTTTTTTTTTACTTCATACACATGATATTCCAAAACTTTAAGAAACCATTAAAAATCTGGAGGAGTGATCTTCAAACCCATTGAAACCATATCAGAATTCATCCCAGAACTCCAAATCGAAGAAACCATGGCTCAGATATTGAAAGAATCAGAACCAATGATAGCATACCTCTGTCGCATAGATGGTGGGTCTTCTTCTTCAACTAACGATGGTGAGTCTTCTTCTTCACGTTGGGTCGTTTGGTCTGCGTGATAGGTTTCCCAGCGTACGTCGTTCCCTCAACTGAAGTGGAGTTTGTGGTGGGTCAGGAGTGTGAAAACGGGTTAAAAGATGTAAAACAATCTCAGCCACACAAGGTCATTAAAACAGATCCAATGGTTGAGCGCCCCATCCCTCAAATAACACTATTTGAGGGATCCCTCAACTGAAGGGGACTGTATATATATATATATATATATATACATATATATTTATATGAATTTTATAGAGTGTGAGATGGATAAGTCATGGATGCATGCGGATAGAAGATCGAAGGCATATGAGTTAGGGGTGGAAGGATTTTTGAATTTTGCGTCAGAAAATCTTGGAAATACAACTGAGATTCGTTGTCTATGTGTTAAATGTAGGAATATTCGATTGTTTGGGGTTGGAATTACAAGGGAACACTTATACTTTAATGGAATTGACCAAAGCTATAAGATTTGGACATGGCACGGAGAACCTTGGGAATGGACTACCAATGCTAGTAGAAATGAGGAAGAAGATGAGCAAAGTAGGTTCAGTTATGTTTCTGAAGAATTAGGGATGGATGATAATGATTTTGCCAATATTGGATTTGATCCTTATGAGTTTGCCAATGTGATTAGGGATGGCGATGAACCCTTGTACCATGGTTGCAATAAGTACACGAAGTTGTCGGCTTTGGTGAAGTTATATAATTTGAAAGCAAAACATGGGATGAGTGATGTTTGCTTTACAGAATTATTGATACTTCAAGGAGAATTTCTTCGTGTTGTAGGGAACATATGATCCACATCAAGACCACTTATCCAAAATTTAGAAAGAGAACAAAGTGGCTACAAGATAAGCACAATAGCACTTTCATTCAATGGCTACGCTTTAAGGTATATATGTTATTGAATGACATATTGAACTTATTTTAATTTTCTTTCTTTCTATATATATGTTAGATTTGAATTAAGATATATGTTTAATTTGCAGGTTCAAAGTGAACTTAATGGGGAAGACAATAATGGCGTATCAGAAAATTTGAGGTGGTTAGCAGCTGATCCAAGCATGGCAGTGCCATCATATATGAGCTATCTTATTAATGGTGTCAAATTTAACACCAAGGCACAAGATGATGTGCGAACTGTCCAAAATAGTGGAGTTTATTTACTTGCACATATTATGCAAGTTGCTATAGTGCCAAGGATAAAAACCCTATTGTCTCCAATATGGATTTTTATGGGGTTATTCAAGAAATTTGGGATCCTGACTACCAAAAGTTTAGAATCCCAGTCTTGAGGTGTGATTGGATAGATAACACTTCGGGCCTTGTAGTCGATGAACTTGGATTTACCCTTGTAGATCTGAGTAAAATTGGACATAGGAATGACCAATTTGTTATGGCTTCTCAAGTCAAACAAGTATTTTATGTTGACGACCCAATGCATCGTGGTTGGTTGGTAGTGTTATCAGTGCCTAATAGAGAATATAATGATGTTATTGGTGATGTTGTGCTATGTGATATTAGAATTGAGTGTGAGCCATTTACTAGAGGGATACCAAATGTTGACACATTTGATGACCTAGTGGGTGAGTTTGGGAGTGAGAATATTAGAGATGGGTGTGAAGATATATGGATTGATTGATTGTTGTAATGTATGACATTAGTTATGCAGTTAATTGTATGACATTAATTCATAGCTCTGTATATCATTTTAATTTCGATCACATTTTCATTCTGCAGGCTTTGGGCACGACAAATCAAAAATTAAAAATAATGGGTTAAAGCTGAAAATACGACGGTCAAGTTACAAAAATTGCAAAAAGAGACGTCTACAAAACAACCAACGTCGGGGTTTCACAACCGACGTGGAATGACAACGCAAAAATGAAATAAAAACCGCTATTTGAAAAAGAAAACACATCGGTTAATTAAAAATAATTTCAAAACGGTTAATAAATATTTAAAACAACGACGGTAAATAAAATAATCAACGACGAACAATAAAGTATAACACGACGGCAGAGCTCAAACCGACGAATTTACGAATATAATCAATTGATGATTAACGTCGTAAAAACATTGTTGCACGTTAGTTATAATTAAACAATTGACGTCTCGGAGAATACACACGTCAAAAAAGGTTATAAAAGAGACTTAACAAAGACTAGCCACATCATGGAACAAATAAATAACCGACGTAGTAAGGATATAACAATGTCGAAGAATTGAATTCTTGGGACATAGTAAAGTCTAACCACGACCTTCATTTTACAATAACCGACGTCAAATCCATAATTCACGGCGTTTCCTTACTTCTTAACGACGGTTAGGCTAAAAGCAATGACGTCTCAGAGATTACACACGTCTAAGTGGCTCACAAAAGAGACTTTTAAAATGCCAACCACGTCAAAGTCTATAAACACCGACGTTGTAAATTACTAACAACGTCCTAAAATGTGACTCCTAGGCCATAGTAAATGGATTAAACATGACAGGTATTTTAATTAACCGACGTGTAATATTAAATCCATGTCGTTTATTTCTCTGTTAAAGTCGTCAAAATAATTTTCAACGTCTGTGGTGACCTAAAGGGTCGTGGTTATTTTTTTTTTACATCAGTCCAAGTAAATATATGCCATGTTAAATCTTTAAGACGTCACTTTTTTTGACAAAAGTGACATCTAATTTACCTTGTTATATGTTTTAGACGTCAGTTTTTTTATTTAGTGAACATAGTATTTATTAACCACGACGATTTCTACGTTTTACACGTCGGTTTTGTTTTAATTAGAGACGTTGATAAGAATATTTACGTCGGGTTTGTAGTTGTTTTTGACATTTAACATTATTTAAACGTCTGTGTTTTACTAAAACCGTCGTCTAATATAGTCGAATGTTGTCTTTTTATGCTTTTGTGTATGAATTAGACGTCGGTTTTAGTTTTTTTATGACGTGTAATATATTAACCACGTCGGTTATTTGCCGTCGTTATTTTATGTGTTAAAAGACGGCGGTCGATTTCACGTCGGTTTTAAAACATGATACACGACGGTGGATTCCCGTCATCTATTTCGTTTTTTGTAGTAGTGCATTCCAATCCTAAACAATTTTCTCCATCTTCGCTCACCACTTGGTCAATACCGGACATTAAGAAATTTATATCATTCACTTTCAAGCACAAGAAATATCTGATTTCCCTTGCCAATATTCATGCTAGTTGCGTTATCGACTTTATGACAGTCGAGTTAAATTGCAAATGTCTTACAACTTGTTTATTGCAGAGTTGTTATAAGCTGTATAGGATGTGTCATGATTTTTTTTTAACAATAATGAAAAATCTCACGGATTTAGTTAATGCGTTTTCAAATTTGGATGCAAACATCATCGCAAATTGGGAAGTCGGCAAACAACAACAACAGAATGCAAATTATTGATGTTGAAACCCTTGGGCCACCAGGAGAGGACTTGACCGTGATATATGTGATAAACAGAATCCTTGGCTCGGCTAGAGGAAGAAGCCGGAGCCTATGCACTACCAAAGTCAAGCCCTTCTTGTGGCCAGGGAAGGAGTGGCGGAACGGTACAATTCCCCTTTACTAGAGCTAGGCGGGGTTGTCAACTTGCTTGTACAAGGGGGGAGAGAGAAGAGTGGGTATGCGGGCTTCTTTCGCTTGAGTTGTTTCAGTGTGCCGTCGAATTTTGAAGGTGCTCAGTAATCGGATGCTATCGAAGAAAATGAATTAAATAGGCATAATGTCTCTCAAAGCAGCTCCCTCACAGCCTTCATAAAGTCTTATTTTATTGCACTAGCATTCCGATGCAACAACGTGTTGCCCTAACCCAAGGAAGGGCACTTGGTGAGGAGCATTGTTTTGCGGGAGGGAAGGCGTGGTTGACAAGCGTCGTCGCTAGATTGAGACCTGCAGGGTGGTGAGGACTTCGACTGCCTTGTATTGGGTGTAGAGAAGGGGGGGTGACACTAGCCAATCAATTCATTCAATCGACGAACTGGTCAGGATGATAACCAAACCTAACGTGTTAGTTTCCAATCATAGGGATTTCTATCTATAGATTAAGCCATTACCAAGGAGCTAATTCTTTTCAGAACTCAGTTGACTGCTTCTATACATAAGGCGGAGCAAAAGGAAGGTAACTATAAGGGCTTAAAACTGGCCTGGTAAGAGACTCCACTCCAATGAGAACTCAAACTGGATTTAATGACAAAGGAAAGTATTCGTGGATCGGGAAGACCGACTCTCATTCAAGGAAGCGGGTCGTTGACGACAGCAGGCCGGGAAGGACAGAGCTTTCGTGAATTCTTCCTCACTTGCACTTGGAGTAACCAGTGCCGTCTTGTCTTCAAAGGGCTTTCTTTAAATGAGGGGAAGGCTTTTTAGGTATAGGGAGGGGTGGTTTCCGAACGAGGCCCACGCCTCCTATTTGTTCAGGGCGAGCGGTGCTTGGAATATGAATGCTATGAGGCTTGGGCGAGAGAACAGGTCCATGAGGCTTAGATATTGCATCATGTGAAAGCAGCGCTAGAATGAAGGAAGCTTATGAAGATTTAAAGATACTAAAAGATATAGAAACCAACACCCTAGAAAGAATTGTATCATATCTAATAAAAAGAGGAGAACCAAGGGAGTTCGTGGTAGGCATAGGAGCTGGGCGAAGTCGAAGCAATTGACCTTAATTCCCCCTGGTCTCTATCCTTCAGGAAGTCATGCTTTTGCCCTTTCGAGTGAGTCCTTTGGAGAACGGACTGTTACTAATCTGATGGAAAGAATCCTTGATCTCATCCAGGGAACGGAAACACAAGCTGCTGGTGGCGAGCGGGGCCTTGGTTGGACGGCCCAGCTTCCTGGGAACCCACTGGATTCGCGGGCGTCGCAGCCTCAGAAAGGCGCGGATCCCTCGGACGATTCCATAAGAACTCCTATCTCAAAC
The DNA here is from genome assembly GCA_020521455.1 of Prunus kanzakura. Lineage (NCBI taxonomy): Eukaryota > Viridiplantae > Streptophyta > Magnoliopsida > Rosales > Rosaceae > Prunus > Prunus kanzakura. Next base: position 134,589 of record BPUM01000892.1, read on the forward strand.
GAGTCCTCGGAAAAAGTACTCGTTGAAACGGAAACTTCTACTGACCGAGGGTGAGTAGCTTCCCGTCCTTGATTGTCTCTTAGTTTGCTAAAGTCAAGGTTCTTTTGCTCTCCGTTTCACTTAACGGCCACTTGGTATTTGCCATAAGCAGCAGCTTGGAGCGTTCACATGACCCCATTCTAAAAGGAGAAACTGTGAATTTTTTGCAATTCACCATCATAGCTGTCCCCACTGGAATCAAAATCTTTAGTTGGATCGCTACCATGCTTCCAGCTAGTTCTGGTTCTCTTGATTGAAGATGGGTTGATATGGGTTCATACGAGCTCCTAGTCATTTCAAGGTACCTTGGATGTTTTGGGGTCAGATTTCGGGTGTTTGGATGTTGGCATGCAGATGTCACATTTGTAGTGGAAGATAGCAATTCTGTAATTTCGAGCAAGCTGCAAGCTAAAAGGCAATTCTATGAAAGTTGCATCTAATATTTTGATTTTCTAACAGTTAGCTTGAATGCGATGCAGTTATAAAGGATTCAGGAAGGAAGAGTGTGCGAAGACTTGTGCAACGCATTAGTATTTTCATTGCTCCTGTGACATTGGTCAATCTATTGCCACCAAGGTCTAAAACATCGATGGTATCAGAAATATCGATTGTCTAAAAACACGGAAATTTCGATGGAAATATTGAGATATTATCGATATCTATAAAAATTGAATAAAAACCACGGAAATTATAAGAAAAACTTGGAAATTTTCATTGAAACTTTGGAGGATGTTTATTCAGTCAATTATTTATTAGTTTATCACAAAAAATTGGAAGGAAGTGCATTGCATGATGGGTTAACTGATTTAAGTTGATTATACAGCGAGTTGACAAACACTGTGAGTGTAGAAAATATGTAGTAATTAATAAAAGAAGATTAAACACACCATAATCATTTATATATAATGATTTACTACAATATTTTTACACTTTATACATTGCATGGTAAGATACATGAGTAACTTACTACCACACAAAGTTCTTATGAGGTTCAAATTTTTCACTATCTTCATCATTTCTGTGTGTAGAGTAAGTGTATTAGGAAGAGTAGTCATCAAATGATAAACCCCCAAAATAGTTTTGCATGTAATTGTTCAAAACAAAACAATATAAGTATACATATTTTAGACTATTATCACAAAAACATAAGAAACATGGTGGTTAAGGTTTTGGAGGAGTGAAATGGTAAGGGTTTGAATCCCCCTTGTGTATGCTTTGAGTTTTTTTTTTTTCATTTTTTTTCATTACATCGATATTTTCGACATTTTATATCTGAAAAAGAAAAAAAAGGGAAAAAAAAAAAGAGAGAGAGAGAAGAAACTAAATAGACGCTCAACATTAAGTCATGCGTTGGAAACCAAAACCAATGTCTCCTCCTTTCCAATAAAAAATCAAGTGAACATAATAATAATTTAAGAATTGATAACCTGTTGGGCAAAATCAAAGTGATTGATTCATCAATCTGTGAGTTTCAACCAGCAGTCAAAGCCAAAATAAAAAAAAATACTTTTAAAAAGGAACTGGTATTTCTTCTATCTTTTTTTTGGTCGAAATGGTATTTCTTCTATGGGTCTTGGCCATCTTGAAGAGAGCACAATTGAATGAAGGGTTGTACTACTTGAAATTTTGCAATTTGGATTTTTGAAGAGGTATCAAAACTTTCGTTTGTTTTTTTTCTCATTCTTTTCCTTTTGAGTTGGTTTGGTTGAGTGCCTTTTGTTTTTGGCTCAGCAATTTTACTCACTCATTATCTTTTTCGTATTAATAAATTAACCAACATATTCTGTCAATATGTTTTGTTAGTTTTCTTAACCTTTTTATACTAGTACTTTAAGTTGATTTGAATTTTTTTCAATTTTATACGAGCAGTGAATGTTTAGAGGATGAGCACCGAATGTTTAGAGGATGAAAAATATGCTCAAAACCCAGATGTTATATTGTTGTCTGTTTACTAGTTAAATTATTAGAGTTGAACATTTCATGCTTGAGTGTGATTGATCATATTTTTAGTTTCTTTATTGCTATTGCCTCTAACTTGTTGTGGTGATTGTTTAGATTTTTATTGTCATTAGTTCTGTTTAATATAAAATTTAACACTCTGGAAATCTTAAAAAGTCAAAAGAAAAATAAGACATAGCTCAAAGTCTAAAAAAGATCTTTAGAAAAATATTTTCTTAAAATCAATGCTTAGTTTATTAAAATAACCTACAGTTTCAGTTATTAATGTGTGTACATGGGCACACTTTAGATTTTCGCCCTAGCCCTTTGAGAGCTCAGGACCGGCTTTGTGCCCCATCATAGTGGTTTCATTAAACAGTCTTCTGCTTTCTGCAAATATGTGCACTACATGACATGACATGACTAGTACCAAGTCGCAAAGCAAAGATACAATTAATCCAATTAGATACGACCCTGAAAGTGTAATCATATTCAGATAAAAAAGCAACCACATTCGTGTTGAGATTTGGATTATCAAGGGAGCTAGAAGTCTAGAGAGAGTAAGAGAGTAAGCTTAAGAGAAATCAGAATTTGGAAATGTTCTCTGATGCAATCCCCAAATAGTTGCAGGGATCACACCATTTGTATTCATTCTCATTCTTTCAGTACATCAGCAAACATCACCATTCAATTACAAGGGCCAATGTGAATGTGACACATGGCAGCTCAAGGCCTAAGAGCTGTTGGAAGCTAATTGACTGATCTACACCTTACACTTGGCATATGAGCACAAGTCACTTAACTAACATAATGCTTAATGAAGCTAAGAGTAAAACAGACTAAGTAAATTACTAACTAACAAGAAATTAGCTAGTCAATTTACATTTCAACACTCCCTTCTAAAGTGCTAGCTGATTTCACACCAAGCAGACTCCTCAAATAGTTGAATCTGTCTTTGGGAAGTGCCTTGGTGAAGATATCTGCAATTTGCTCTTCTCCTTTGCAGTAGAGCAATTCAATCACACCTTCTTGAATTGCATCTCTAATAAAATGAAACTTCCTGTTAATGTGCTTGCTCCTTTGATGAAACACTAGATTTCTAGCCATTGCTACAGCTGAAGTGTTGTCACAAAACACAGTAGTTGCAGCAGTTTGTTCTTCTCCAAAATCTTCAAGAACAAATCTGAGCTAAATGGCCTATGATGTTGCCTCTGCTGCACTCACATACTCTGCCTCTACTGTTGAGAGGGCCACACTATGCTGCTTAACTGAAGCCCATGAGAATGCACCACTTCCAAATGTAAATGCATATCCTAAAGTGCTTTTCATATCTTCCTCAGATCCACTCCAGTCACTATCACAGTATCCAATCAGCAAAGCAGATTTTCCAGTCACATACTCAATTCCAAAATCAATGGTTCCTTGAATGTATCTTAGAACCCTTTTAGCAGCTCCATAGTGTTTCTTAGAAGGATTGTGCATGAATCGAGCAAGCAGACTAACAGGGAACATGATGTCTGGTCTGGTTGCAGTTAGATATAGGAGGCTTCCAACAATCTTCCTATATAAACCTTCATCTGCAGCCTCACTTCCATCTTCTCTTTGCAACTTATCAGTAGCAAATAAAGGAGTGCTCACTGGTTTGCAGTCTTTGAGCCCAAATTTATTCAAGAGAGTGAGAGCATACTTCTTATGATGGATAAAGATGCTCCCTTCAGTTTGAGTTACTCCCATTCCAAGAAAATGGTGGAGCAGCCCTAAGTCAGACATTTCATACTTGCACATCATCTCAGCCTTGAATTCCAGTATACACTATGTTGTCCTACATAAATTGACACGATTAGTGTGCCAACACCTTCTTTGGCTCTCACATAAAGGGTTGCTTCACTTGGACTTCTGTGAAAACCACACTGAGATAAGTAAGTGTCGATTTCACTGTACCAAGCCCTTGGAGCTTTGCTTTAGCCCATAGAGAGCTTTCCTCAACCTATACACCTTGTCTTCAACCCCTTTAACCACAAAACCATCAGGTTGATCTACATAAACTTCTTCTTCAAGAATGCCATTCAAGAAGGCTGATTTGACATCCAATTGCCACAGTTTCCAGCCTTTCTGTGCAGCTAGTGCAATAAGAGTTCTAATAGTATCTAACCTTGCTACTGGAGCAAACGTTTCATTGAAATCAATCCTTGGTTTCTGTGTGTAACCTTTGGCTACAAGTCTTGCCTTGTGTTTTTGAATGGAGCCATCAAGGTTTAGCTTTGTTTTATATATCCACTTCACTCCCACAATTGGTTTGCTTCTTGGTCTGTCAACCAATTCCCAAGTGGAATTCTTCTCTATCATCAATATTTCTTCAGTCATAGCCTTTTTCCAAGCTTCATCCTTGACTGCTTCATCCAAATTTTCAGGTTCAATGATGCTCATCTTGCATTGAGCATACACATCAGTCAAACTTTTCCATTTCCTTGGAGAGTGATCATAAATTTCAGAGGTTGAAACTGTAGAATCAGTTGGGACTGATTCCATGGATGCTTGCAGGTCATGACCAGTTTGTGTTCTCAGAGGAGATTGCACAGACTGAGATAGGTCACTTTCTTCTGAATCAATTTCAGATGTCATTGAGCTTCTTTCATCATTCCAAGGGATTGTAACTTCCACTTGCACTACCTTATTTGATTCCCAATCCCACAATGCTTTCTCATCAAAATAACACTCCTAGATAGTTCAATCTTTTGTGTTTTTAAGTTAAAAACTCTATACCCTTTTTCACAAACTCCATATCCTACAAATACTCCCTTCTCACAAGTTTCCTCTAATTTATGCCTTTTCTGTGACGGAATGTGGATGTAGCATAAAGAACCAAAGATTCTCAAGTGTTTGACACCTGGTTTCCTTCCACTAAACTTTTCAAATGGAGTTGTATTGTCCAAAGCACTTGTTGGACTTCGATTTTGCAGGTACACAGCTGTATTTACAGCTTATGCCCAAAATTTCAAAGGAATCTTCTTCTCATGCATCATTGTTCTTGCCATTTCCATCACTGTACGATTCTTTCTCTGCAACACCACTCTGTTGTGGAGAGTAAGCTACAATCAGTTGTCTTTCTAAACCCATCTCTTCACAAAACTTTGAAAATTCCAGTGATGTGTATTCTCCACCTCTATCACTTCTTAGCTTCTTAATTTGATAACCACTCTGCAGTTCAATCATGTTTTTGAACCTTTTGAAAATGTTGAATGCTTGAGACTTGTGCTGTAGGAAAAACACCCAACACATTCTAGTGTGGTCATCAATAAATATGAGAAAATATCTATTCCCTCCAAAATTGGTGGTCTGCATTGGTCCACAGATATCAGTGTGGATCAGCTCTAGTGGTTGTGTAGCCCTCCAAGTTTTCTCTTTATCAAAAGAACTTCTGTGACTCTTGCCTATAGCACAACCAGAACAAACCTTCTCAGATTCTCGTAGTTTAGGTAAGCCCTGCACCATATCTTTCTCTTGCAGGAGCATCAAACTATTGTAGTTTAGATGTCCATATCTTCTGTGCCACAACCAGGCTGATTCTTCTAGAGTTGCTCTATTTGCCATAGGAGGGTTGACATAGTTGAGATTTAGTGGAAAACATATGTTTCCTTTCATTTGAACTCTTGCAATCAACTCTTTCATCTGCTTATCTTCATAAATATCAACCACATTATCACCAAACACCAACCAATGCCCATGTTCTACCATCTGCCCCACACTCAACAGATTCTCATCCAAACCAGGTACAATCATAACCTCTTTGATATACCTGTAACACCCTGCACATCTATAGCCAATGTACCTTTGCCTATTGACTGTACTAAATCACCAGTACCCATCTTAACTCTACAATTCACACTTCTATCAATATTGATAAGCAAAGACTCATGCGAAGTCATATGGTTACTACATGCACTGTCAACATACCAAACATTCACATTTCTTCCAATAGTAGCAAAATGGCAAGCATAAAACATAGTTGCTGGTTCTGTTACCTGATTTGCAATATTAGCAAGCTTCCCTGCCTTGTTTGCTTGATCACAATCCTTGATGAAATGCCCAAATCGATTGTAGCCATGACACTTTGGTTTCCCTTTAAACCAACACTCACCATAGTGTAGCTTGTCACAATATTTGCATTTTCCCTTAGCTTGCTCAGACTTCCTTCCTTGGTCATTTTTCACTCCTTGATTGACAGAATTCTGAGGTTTAGGATCCCATTTCTTACCCTTTGATTTCCAGTTCTCTTTGGCTTAGCATCACCAGAAGGAGAGCTTGACTGTGTTTGATTCACACTCATACTACTGAAGGCTCTCTCATTGGTACTTTCAGCATGCCTATAAAGCCTTTGAGCAAAGCCTCTTAGTGCAGCAATAACTTCTTGCACCTCAATAGTTTCAGTGTTTTTAGTTTGCTCAATTACATAGCAGACTAGATCAAACTCTTTGGTTAGACTTATAAGCAATTTCTGAACCAACCTTCCTTTGGATAGATCTTCTCCATACCCCTTCATCTGATTCACCAGCTCAAGTAGGCGAGTAAGATACACAGACAAGGTTTCATCATCCCTCATCCTTGTGTACTCGAAATCACGGCGTAGACCTTGTAATTTGATGGATCTGACTTGCTTATCACCATGAAATTCCTGATGTAAAATATCCCAAGCACCCTTTGAGGTTTCTTCATTTGAGATTCTGGGGAAAATGTCATCTGAGACAGCCCCTTGTATAATACCCAACGCCTTAGCATCCTTCATGAGCAAAGATTCTCTCTCTGATTCCGATGATCCTTCACCATCCACCTTCTTTCCCTTTGAATCTGGAATTTCAAGACCCTTTTCAACGAGATCCCAGATTCCATGAGATTTGAAGATAGTTCTCATTTGAATCTTCCAAAACTCATAGTTATCACCATTGAATATTGGCGCTCTAAGATCACTACCACCTAACCCAGCCATTTGAGACCAGAATTGATGAACTGAGTCGGAAATTTCTCGTTGGATTTTCCAAGCTCAGCACACACAGGTTCAACGCCCACTATCCAAATCCCACCTTCGCTCTTGATACCATGTTGAGATTTGGATTATCAAGGGAGCTAGAAGTCTAGAGAGAGTAAGAGAGTAAGCTTAAGAGAAATCAGAATTTGGCAATGTTCTCTGATGCAATCCCCAAAACGTTGCAGGGATCACACCATTTGTATTCATTCTCATTCTTTCAGTACATCAGCAAACATCACCATTCAATTTCAAGGGCCAATGTGAATGTGACACATGGCAGCTCAAGGCCTAAGAGCCGTTGGAAGCTAACTGACTGATCTACACCTTACACTTGGCATATGAGCACAAGTCACTTAACTAACATAATGCTTAATGAAGCTAAGAGCAAAACAGACTAAGTAAATTACTAACTAACAAGAAATTAGCTAGTCAAATTTACATTTCAACAGTTCGTACCCAGCAATAACCAAACAAAATATCATTCCAGACCGGTGAAATAAAAAACCTACAGCCCATCTCGAGCAACCTCCTTGCTTATTTACAGCATGCCTACAAGACTCATGGTGGCGTAGCCGCAAGCTCAGTAACTGTTTGTACCGGGGATGCCTCCATCGTCCCTGCCTGGTGTGAGATCTATGTGGTACAAGGGTTGGTTTGGACTGGAGGAGCGGGGTGGCGGAGGGAGATTTGGGGTAACGATGGGGAGGAAGAGAGGGTTGGCTGGGTTGGAGAAGAGAGATGAGAAATTTTTTTTTTTTCATTTTTTAATGATTTTAATATGATTATTATTATTTTTTTAACATGTACATAATTTTGTACTAGTTTTTTGTCCACGTGGAAGTCCACGTCATCAAAAACAGGGGTCCCATTTTTGACACGTCAACATTTAACAGACTCACTAATAGTTTCGCTAACATAAGGGGCAAATTGTAGGTTTTCTGCGACGTTGTGTATGTACTCGTAAATGTCCCCAAAATCGGGTATGAACTCGTAAGTGACCCTATAGGTTGGGGGGTTTTCTGTAGTTTTTCCTAATTTTTAACATCAGCCTTTAACAACAGTGGTCATGGGTAGGATTTTTTACGTCGGTATTCAATAATATTGTGTCATTTTAAAGTATTCAAACGTCCGCTTTCTAGAAAAAGCGTCGTCTAACGCTGTCCAAGTCTCTTCTTTGAATAATTTAAACGACGATTCTCGCAAGGAACAGACGTGGATAATCATAAAAGCGGCGGTTTTTATAGATGTGTGTCGTGGTTAATTAATTTTACGTCGGTGCTTATGTCATTTCTATCATGTAATATACTTTAAATGTCTGTTCTTTTTTGTATGCATCGTCGTTTACAAGTTAGACATCGGTTTGTTTATTTATTTAATGTAGTATAGGTTAACCACGACGGTTTCTAGGTTGTACAAGTTTGTATTCCTTCAATTAGGGACGTGGATAATTATATGTACGACGATGCTTTATTTGATCTTGACATGTAAAACATTTTAGATGTCTCTGTTTTAATAAAACCGTCGTCTAATTTTGACAAAGGTTTCATTTTGCGCTATATATATAGTAATTCGACGTCGGTTTGTGATATGTTTTGACATTGAATGTATTAACGACGTCGGGTATTAACCGTCGTTGTTTTGATATTAAAAGATGGCGGTCGATTTCACGATGGTTTGAAAACCTTCTAGACGACGGTGGATTCCCGTCATCTATTTCGATTTTTGTAGTAGTGGAGATTGGGCTTGTTTTAAGAAATTTGTGGCAGTTCTGTAATTTATAGGAAGTTCGAAGCCTCTTTGTTATGTTGTAAATAAGTTTTGTGTGTTTTCTAAAATCCATTTCATGTAGAGTTTTTTATATATATAATAGGGTATAATAGTGAATCTCCCTTTATTCTTCTTCTTTTTCAGCGTCTCTACAAGCATCTTGCTCCTCCAAGCTGAGTTTGAATATTTATTTCTAGCAACAACCACTGTGAGCTCATAGTATATTATCCCCCCATGCTGCATTAGGCGGTGGACCTCCCATGTTATTTGGTGGTGGGGGCACCCCTCTCCTGTTGTTTGGTGGCATATGATTGTAGTTAGGCGGTGGTGGCGGCATCTAACTATAATTATGAGGCATTTGATTACTATTGTTGTTGGGCTGCCCACTACTCCAGTTGTTTGGCTGCTGCGCATTACTGTAGTTTGGACTCATATTGTTGTGGCAAAGTCCTGGGCCTAACATGCCTGGACCTGCCAACAACATGAGTACTCCCAACAATTGGGCATAGGAAGCTGACTATGTAGCAGGGATCCCAATAACAACACATATAAAACTAGGCCTCATCATTTGGCCCGCGGGCTCATGGGCCTATGGGGGCCCGCCCAACCCATCGAAAAAAAGCCCGGCTCTGCCCGTTATGGGCTCTGAGAGGGCCCGGCCCACTTGGCTTGGGCTAAGCTTGGGCTTGGGTGTTTGAAGCTCGGCCCGGCCCGCCCACAAAAGCTCGGCCCGTTAGGCCCGCATACATATATAATTATGTATAAATAAAGGTTTAGGATTAGGATTACTTCACTTGAATGACAAATCCCCCTCTTTCCTTTTTTTTTTTTGTGTGTGTTACTTGTTTGAAAAATTGTATTTCTATTGAATTCTACTCATTCATAGTTATAATTGGATGATTAGCACATTAATTTGTGTCATTTATTAATACAACAATTATATATATATATATATATATATATATATATATATATATATATATATATATATATATATATATAAAATAAGACGAACAACATATCATATCACCAAACATAATCATACCACCAAATATAATCATACTTTTCTTTAACACATCACCAAACATTTGCATATTTATTCATACCATCCTTATAAAATAAAAAAAAATTTAACACTTAATATTTTTTAGGCCCATTGGGCTTAGCCCGGCCCGGCCCGATGGGCTTTTTCAAGTCCGACCTATGAGATAGGCTTGGGATTTGAATTTTCTAAAAAACTCCGGTCCGATATTTTCTCTCCTCTTTAAAGTCCGACCCGGCCTGACCCAAGCCCATTAAATTTGGGCCGAGCACATTGACGAGTCCTATATAAAACAACAGATTTTTTTATTTTTTTTATTTTTTTTAATTTTTGGGTAACAAAGAGGGCCTGGCCTGAAAATATATGAGGCAATTGTTGTATAATCTAACAGGTTTATGCTGGTATAATGAACCTTACAATGTGGACCAAAATTCTTCGCCTCATCTTTCATTTCCTTACAATGTGGACCAAAACTTGGGTGTTGACTAGTAAACTCACTTAAATCGTCCGCAAACTTTGCAGCACCTTGGTGGGAGATCAAACGTATCCCGCACCCTTTGACTATCAAACTGGGTCAATTCGTTGAGACCGAAGCTCGAAGTAATCCCGGGCTTGCTTTTTGCAAAGGCCCTGCAAAGTTGCGTGCTGGCTCATAGCAACAAACTCCATGCGACCCAACTATGAAGTTTTCAAAGTTTCCGAAGACCCTTCGATTTTGAAGACGACCATCCGAGGCGTGAAAATGACAGAAGGTCTCTTCCATTTCAAAACTCTGATCAAGAATTTCGAAAAAAACAAAAAGGGCAACTCCCATCCACGAAGAATTACTATGTTCTGGATATGATAGTTGGATTGTTACAGAAGTCCCACTCTGATACTCACTGCACCAGTGTGGAATTTTAGTATACGGAACACGAATTTCAAGTCCTTTCTCAGGACCAATCAGATCCTGTAGAAAAAAAAAAAACAATAACATTATATGCCTATATAGTATGTACACATATATCATATATGTTATGTATGAGCAACACCTGGATCCCTTTTTACAATTTACCAAAAGAGGTCGTAGGTGACGACCCAGCCTGATATAGTATCCAAGGATGTGTAAATGTGTACATATGTAACCCCTGCCTAAGACAGATCCCTTTTTACTATTCACCAAACAGATTGATAGGTGGCCCAACCTTCAATAGGATCCAGTGATTTAGGAAGGAGTTGTTCATTATGAGAGTGAGAGAGAGAGAGAGAGACCTCCAAGTATTTAGGAAGGAGTTGTTCAACATGCTCTTCAGGAATTGGACGTGGGTCATGTCTTGTCTCATCTTCATCCCCCTCTGATTCTTGGCACTTAAAGAAACAGATACCCTTATCAAAAGTCCATATGGTCACCCTTTTTGGATAGTTTGTTTGCGTAGGACAATCATGTGCAACTAAAGGTTTTAGGCTGGGTGGAAGATGTTTTGGCAACAAGCGCAGATTGCTACACTTAAACAAGGTAAGTTCTTTGAGCTTAGAAAGTTGAGATATGCTTTCAGGTATGCTCACAAAATTGTTTTCACTCAAACCTAAACTCCGCAATGAGGATAAGCTTCTGCCAATATCATCAGGAATTGCTCCTTCATCTAGACTGCATCCGCTTAGATCTAATGATATTTGTGGGAGTCAAATTCCTCCCACGGGAATATTCGCCTAAAGATTCCTTCGTCTTCTCCGCCTCTCTTTCTCCTTGCAAAACGAATAACAATAAGAGGACCACACCCGGGGGGTGTTGGCCAAAGGCCCTCCGATGCCTAAATTAGTTCAATTGATTTAGGACAAAAAACCAATAGCTAAATAGGGTACGGAGTTTATATGTGAAAGAGGGAGAGAAAGGAGGTGGCTAGGGTTTCTCAGAGATGATTTCTGCAGAGTTTCAGTAGGAGTTTAGACGTACCTTCACCCTTGTGTGTAGCTAGGTATTTATAGGAGTCTCGGGAGCTAGGGTTTCAGAGGAATAATTCCATAGATGGAAGGGAATTATTCCTCCCCAATTTGGCGAGATTTGACTTAATTAGGGATTTGATTTATTGATTTAAATCAAATCCCTAATCAGGATAGCAATCAGATCAATACCTAATTTAATTAGGTAACTCCTCCATTAACTGAGAATATTCGTAGGAATTTAAATCAATCCTCAACCTAATTAGGAATCATTCTATTTAATTGAGTAACCCCCAATTAAATTGAATAATTCCTGATTAGGTCAAATAATCCCCAAATGGAAGGAATTATTTGACCTAGGTTTGCGAATTAATTAGGTTCCCACAATATCAAAGAGGATAAACCTAAGAACTAGTGAGGCAGCTTCAAACCTTTACAACCATGTAAACATAAGCTTTGAAGGTTCTTCAGAAATAAAATAGACAGGGGCAATCTTCTGATGGCGGTTTGACAGGCATAAAGCTCTTTTAAATGTTCCAGCCTCCCAATGTTTTCTGGCAGTTGGTCAATCAATGAGCAGCCTGATAGATATACATGTTTCAGGGATGTCAAACTGCAAATGCTGCTCGGAAGACTCAAAAGGTTCTTGCATTGTCTTAGATTTAACAAAATAAGGTTAGTCAAGCGCTCAATTGATAACGGCAACTCCCTTATCCCCGTCCTATCTAAATGAAGTTCTGACAAGTGTTTCATATTTCCCACAATCTCTGGAAACCTTTCCAGTCTAGAACATCCTGAAGCAATAAAAGTTTGAAGAGATTTCCAGCAGATGGAGTGGGGAAGAATCTCTAGACATTCACAACCCTTCAAGTTCAATGAAACCAGATGTTGGAGATCCCAAATTGTTGGGTGAAGCTCTGATAACTTTTCACAACCTTCAAGAGTCAAACCCATAAGATTTGGGACCTTACTGAAGTCTGGGGTCTTGGTCAAGCATTTGCAGTTGGAAAGATCGAACAGCCTCAACTTTTTCATCAAAGGAAGGCACTGTCATGAAGGGAAAGAAAACAATGTTACTTCAACAAATTTTTTGTAGTAATTACAATTGGGAGGCTAGTTGCATTGGAACGTATAATTTCTGTCTAATTTAATGCAAGAAGAACAAATGTAATTAAGTGAAAAGTTATCGTAGTACCATTTCATGCCATAGTTGTTTAATGCGGCTGCTAGGCAACTTAAGTTCAACAAGGGCAGATGCCCGAAAACTTGGGGGTAGAGACTCTAAAGGATATTCATGCCACTCCAAAAGCCGTAACTGTCTGGAGAAATATTCAGGACATTTAGAAAAGTTGGCATTACAAATCTTCAACAATTTTAGTCCGCGCATATTTGAGAATGAATCAGCATCCAAGTCTATCTCTTCCTTTGCAGGCAAGGTTAGGAATATACCGTGAACTGCAATTGTTCCTTATACCACAAAATCATAAAGGTTCAAGTGTAAGATGTATCAGAATTATTGCATCTGAAAAATTTAGGTTTGTTTTAAACTGATCACCAAATACGCATATTAAGTACGGATTGATATATGCATACACAAAGGTGGACAAACCGTGGCTTTTGCCTTTTTTTAAAGGTGCACCTTCGATGTATCATATGCTTATTGTAGTGAAGCTTGTATATATGGTGCCTATATGTAGCATATTATTTGATATCTTACCAAATTATCCTAATATTCGTAATTTAAACTTTAGTGTACAAAGTGCCTTGAATCTAGAATTTAAAATTATTTTCCCTTATACCTCAAAAGGGAAAATTGACATAAAAAAATATGTAATATATGTCTAGACCTAAATATAAAAAAGTCAATACGCCTAAATCAAAGAAAAAAAGAGAGAACGCTTTGGATCCCGTCATATCTTCGGTGTTCTTCAGGTGGACCTATGTCGATCTAATTTTTATTTTTTTTTGGCTCTCATATTTGGGCTAGCTTTGGTTGTGCCTCATCTAGCGAGGTTGCCCTTTGAGGTGTTACGACTTTTTCATGGTAGATCCATGTTGTGAATTTATTGCAAGCGCACAATTCGCACAAGTAATACAGTGATAAGTGAAGTGTCGTTCCCACGAAGAGTGATTTAATTTACTAAGTACCGATTGTGATTGACCCAAGACTTTATTTGAACAATTGAATGATGAGATTTGGTTGATTAATTAACTAAAACAATGAATAAAAGCAAGCATAGAAAAATAAAGTAGTAAGATTCAAGTTATGAGAGCACTAGAGCTTCCGATTTCACCATAGCCATTTCTTGAAGATATTAAGAAATTTGGAGAATTGTGCATCCACTTTGTTTTTTCGAAGACGTTGTGGGAACGGAATTTGCTGTACATATGGCTTCATAGGGGCAGCAAGTTGAGATAATTTCTCTACAGCAGCAGGTTCAATTTCTGCAGAAATTTCAGCATGTTGTGTAGCGGGTCCAATGGTGGTAGACGACGACAACGACGCGCTAGCAATTTCTGATTTCTCTGCAATTTGCTGCTGGATATTCTTTTCTTCATCCAGTCTACTGCTATTTTTATTGGCCTCCCATTACGAAGAGTTATCGCCTTCGCATGTTCTTGGTTTTTCGGATTAATCTCAGTTTGGCTTGGCAAAGCCCCATTTACTCTTCCTGTCAATCCATTAGCTAGTTGGCCCATCTGAACCTCCAAATTTCGGATAGAGGCAGCTTGGTTCTGAAGGGTCGTTTCGGTTCTGCTCATAAATTGATTTGTATTGACGGAGAGAGTGTTAACATTTCCAGCAAGTTGAGTAATTATATCCTCCAATCCATGCTTCTTTTCTTGAGGTGTGAAACCAGGTGGTCCCTATACATTTTGGTTGTTACTCCATGAAAAATTCGGATGGTTCTTCCATCCCGGGTTATAAGTGTTGGAGTAAGGGTCATTCCGTTGTCGGTTAAAATCAGAGACTTGGTTCACTTGTTCAGATGAGAATGGACCAGCTCCACACTCATTGCCATGATGAGCTCCTGCACAAAATTCACAACTTAAATTAGTAGACTGAATAGCATTAACATTTAAAGTACCAAGTTGTTTAGATAGAGTAGAAATTTGCGCAGTTAACACAGATATGGCGTCAATCTCATGAATTCCAGCTTTCTTTGGTGTTGATCTCTCACTAGGCCATTGATAGTTATTAGACGCCATCTCTTCCAGCAAGTTATACGCTTCAGTTTCTGTTTTTCCCATCAAAGCTCCTCCGGCTGCAGCATCAATTGTTGTTTTGCTTGCATTGTTCAAACCATTGTAGAATGCTTGAACTTGCATCCAAGTAGGTAGCGCATGATGTGGGCACTTCCTTAGCATATCCTTGTATCTATCCCATGCTTCATAAAAATGCTCCATGTCATTCTGAGCAAATGACATGATGTCATTCCTGAGTTTCGCAGTCTTTGCAGGAGGAAAGAATTTAGCTAAAAATTTCTTGGCCAAGTCGTCCCATGTAGTAATTGAATTAGGTGGTTGAGAATTCAACCATGACTTTGCCTTTTCCTTTAATGAGAAAGGAAAAAGCCTTAAGCGAACAGCATCATTGGAAGCTCCATTGCACTTAAATGTGTCACATATCTCCAAGAAATTAGAGATATGGCTATTAGGGTCTTCTTGAGGTAACCCACAAAAGATGGAGGATTGCTGAATCATTGAAATTATGGCTGGTCTGATTTCAAAATTATTGGCGTCAATGGTTGGACGACGAATGCTCGATGGTGATGCCACCACAGATGGGACATCATAGTCTCTTACTAGTTTCGGTTCCTCAGCCATAGTTGATGGCTTTTCCAATATTTTTTCCTTCCCCCGGTTGAGTTTGTGAAGCGTCCGCTCGATCTCTGGATCTAATGGTATGAGCGTAAGACTCTGCGAACGTCTCCCAAAACTCATGCACTAGGTGAAGTACCTGAAAAACAAAACAAAAACAAAATTCAAATTAAAATCCGAATCAATCTATATCGATATTAATAAAATTGAAAACACTCCCCGGCAACAGCGCCAAAAACTTGTTGTGAATTTATTGCAAGCGCACAATTCGCACAAAGTAATACAGTGATAAGTGAAGTGTCGTTCCCACGAAGAGTGATTTAATTTACTAAGTACCGATTGTGATTGACCCAAGACTTTATTTGAACAATTGAATGATGAGATTTGGTTGATTAATTAACTAAAACAATGAATAAAAGCAAGCATAGAAAAATAAAGTAGTAAGATTCAAGTTATGAGAGCACTAGAGCTTCCGATTTCACCATAGCCAATTCTACCCAATTCCCTTAGCATGTTAATCCTAATTATTCTCCACGTTGACAGTCGATTTTCCCTACTTTATTCGATACTCCATCCTTGGTTATACCAAAAGTACTCTTATTACCAACCCATTCTATCCCTAGTGATGGAATTAAGATAATAAGAACCCATTAAACTCCTTGGAAAATCTGCAAAACAACCACATAAGTCATGACAAACATCCCTGTCTAATCATGTAACTCATGGCATCTACTACAAGAAGCAACCCTAAATTGGATATCCCTATCGTCAATTTAGCATCAAAACAATTAAATGTTGGCCAAACATTCAAAGCATTAAGCACGGTAGTAGATACTCAACATGGAAAAATACTTGGAATTAACATTGACTAAAGTAATTGAGTATTCGTGGCTAGGCTACATCGTAGCCCTAGCATAATAAATTAGTTCATAACAACTTTAATGAAAACCATGATAAACAGTGTCATAGGAAAGAAAAAACCAATTGAGGATTTAATCTCTGCACAGCAGCAACTCTAGCTCCAGGTCTTGTTCTTCTCCTCTCTAAAACTCTCTCTCGTGCCTTTGTAGTCTATGGTCTCCCAATAATCGTCCCCCAGCCTTAGGTTAAGGCTAAGTATTTATAGGTCAAAGGAATTCTCCAAAGAGAAAAGAAAAAAATAATAATTAATTAGGAATTAGATGAATAATAGGACAGCCAAAAAGCAAAACCCAAACAGAGGGGGAAAAGCAGAATAGAGTACGGCTGAGGCAGACTTGGGAATTATCCAAGTCAAAATAGGAAGTTGCTTTGTGGAGAGATGGGTGCAACTGAGACTTTGAAAATAAGGATTTTCCAAGTCAAAATAGGGAAACTCATATTGGGCTTTTTGGGGCAGAGAATATGGGGAAAACCTGCGGTTGTAATTGGAGAAAAATTCTTCCAACTTGAAGAAGGCAACCAACCTTGTGACACCTCAACACATGACGACAACTCCTCCAATTTCAGCAAATGATTGATGGCAGCTTCTTCCCAAAAGTGAACAGCAAATGCAAAGCCGTGAAATGCTTTCAAAAGTTTCCAGCGACACTTGTTTAGGCCAGGCTTGTGTGCTTTAACAAAGTAATCAAGGGATTCTTCTTCAAAGCCTATTGCAATACGAAGGTACTGACCCTTTTTCTCAATAATTGATCACAAGATGCACAGCCTTGCTAAACCTCAGCAAATGCAGATGGGTTTTGACACCAAAGCTCGACAGATGCACAAGGCATAACCTAGCACCTCCATCAGCTTCATACATTTCAGCTCCAAAAAATGTTGGTAAGTTTCTCCAACTCTATCTTTCTGGCACTGGTCACTGAGACCAGTTGTGGGTATAAATTGACACTTGCACAGATGCACTCCAGGTATAAATTGACACTTGCACAGATGCACTCCATGTATTTGATAAAATGACATAATGAGTTGCTGAGATTTTGTTGAGTTGATAATTCTATCCATTTTGGTCCCTTAGGCTTCAAAAACCATAGTTTTAGCTCCAGAGCCTTGCTAGGAACAAAGGCCTACAAAATCTTCACTAAACACATTAAATTAACCAATTTCACATGAAAACAATGCAAAATAGAGATAGATTATATATGCAAAATATTAATCTATCAATCCACTGCTCATTAGTGCATTGTTGAGGCCTTTGAGTAACTAGGTGGCGCTCTCTATAGACTATATGTCATGCCCAGAAGGAAAGATTAGCGGCGGTTGGAATTCCTTTTGCCAATGTTGTTTTAGTTTTATTTATTTATTTTGGTTTAGTTTGTTCAATAAAGTCTAGAAACTCTATGGGTTTTGTGTGTTGTTCCCCTCTAGTGATTCTAGAAACTTAATTGAGTTTGCTGGGTGTTCTTAGTTTCTTTAAGAGGGCGATGCCGTTAGCAGCTAATTTTTTTCTTTGATGTCATTAGACTAGATTCTGGGAAATAATTACGATGTTTGAAAGAGGTTTTAGAAAAATTATTTTCGAGTGTGATTTTCTCCAGATTGTTACAGTATTTGTCTCTTGACAAATTAATTAATGTGCCAAACATCACCTTCAAGTTTCAATATTTTGATCAAGAAAAAAAAAGGTTTCAATATTTTGTTAATGGCCATATATAAGATTAAAGTTTCAAACAATTGAAGAAGTTAACTAGGTACCTGGCTTTATCCAAATCCCATCCGCTGATAATGGCTATTTCCGTTAAAGCTTTCCTCCACTTGCCCACCTCGCCCAGTACGGTCTTTTCTTCATGTTTGGCAAAGGCCTGACTAAAGCTTCCAGTTTGATTTCTCACCTCGGATGGTTTGACGTGATAGAAAACCGGGAAAACTTGGAGTTCCGTCTTTTTCATGCATTCAACAATATGTGCAAGTTCATTCAAACACTACGTTGAAGAAGCATACTCTTTTGAAAGAATGACGACTGAAAACCTCGATTCTTCAATTGCTTTCAAGAGTTCTGGGCCGATGAATGTTCCTCTCTTCAGTTTTTCATCATGCGTAAAGGTATCAATTCCTCTCTGGTTCAAAGCATGGTGTAAATGGTCCGTAAAACTATTTTGGGTGTCCTCACCCCTAAAACTGAGAAACACATCATGTGCCCGTATTTTAGGGGTTGAAGAAGCGGATAATGGCAGCATTTCGGTGTTGGTGCAATCGAATCAAAACTGATGCAGCAGGTTGTACAAGAAAAGTAAGCGACAAAGAAGAAGAAGATCGAGCACGAAGATAAAAAGAGGGAGGAGCAAGAGGATGAAGATGAAACAATGATGTTGATCGATGGATGGCAATGGAAACTTACCGGGAAGCTACAAGGGAGCTGAGTAATTAAGTTGCTCAAGTGATGAGAGATGGAGTTTTATTGCTTTGGGTGAACAAGGCTTGAATTATAATGGAATATTTATAGGCAAGATCGAAGGACCAAGTAAATTATTATGTCTAGTTAATTTAACATTATTTTATGACTAAACATGTTCATTTATTCGCCAGGTGTGACATAACTAAATTATTACGTACTAGTTAATATAAGATTATGCATAATCAATTGCCAATCAAGTGATATAATCAATAGATAACATTTAATATTGGAAATACAATCAATAGATGCTGATCATGTTACACATGATCAAACATTACATTGCCAGGTGTTACAAAAAATATTAATACTAGGTTTTTCTTTTCGTTGACATTATAGTGTGAAACATTTGATGAGTTGCTCATGCTACACATGATCAATATTAAATTGCCTATACAAAGTATTAGTAATGGAGTTTCTTTTCATTGATATTATATAGTGAAATTTTTGACGAGGGAGTTGTTATTACTAGTTATGCGCAATCCACTTTTATATTACTTTCTCTAGTAGCGCTATGCCTTACCTTTTTTTTTTTTTTTTTTTTTGGAGCAAATGCTTTTATAAAATAGTACAAAGGATAGCAAAATCATAGAAACTCAAATGTGAGAGGCAAACACAATAGCGTAGTCTTTAAAAAATATTTGGAGCATGAACCAAATACAAGGCAACAAAAGAAAAGAAAAAAGAGGAATCTTGGACACCTCTTCAATTGATCGCACCAAACAGTAGTCTAGCTACTGAAACACCCTACAGGAGAATAACTTCAATTTTGAGACCTTCAAGATCTGGGAAGGGAAACATGACATACTCACAAGCAAGCATCTATATGCACCTTTCAAAGAAATTGCACCCCCCTCATAAAAAACCCTAGCCCCCTCTCTCCCAAAAAACCCTCCTAGAGCCATTTTCACTTTGAGGGGGGAGGAAGCCATTGTTCTTCCTCTCCTCTCCCCTCTTCTCTTCCTCCCTCTCTTCTCCCCTCATTTTCAGAGACAAAAGGTTTTCCTTATTTGTCTTCTTTTTGTTATGATTTTCCTCCAACCATCATAGGCGAATGCGTCTCAGCATCGGATCTCCATCTGCGTTTCTGCGTCGGATCTCCATCTTCTTTTTGGCATCGGATCTCCACCACCATCCTTTTTGCGGTTTCTTTATGTTCGGAATAAGTCACAGAAACTCTAAGTTCTCTGTGTAGTTTTCACCTCTCCTTTTGTGTGAGCTTTTCACCTCTCCTTTGTAAGAGCTTTTTATCTCTCCTTTGTGAGAGTTTTATTTGTATTGTTATGGCTTGGTTTTTTCAAGCTTTATCTATTTTTGATTATTATGAGTTTGCAATCTTAGTTGGGATGCCTATGCTAGAGTTTATTCGATCCTGCATGATCGTTAGTAGAGGAGCACTAGATTGTCTTAATTTTGATGTTAGACCGCTCCATTATTGTAATCGCCCTTTGTGGCTAGTTTGTTTTGGCCCCTTGTGGCTAATGGCTTTTTTGGCTGAATTATTAATGCAATCCTAGAATTTCTCAAAAAAATAAATAAATTGCACCCCATAAATTTGGGTCAGGCTAGTTGGCTATGTCAATGAATCCGCCACAAAAGCTTCAAGCTTAATTATTAGTTAATTGAACGATTCCCCAACTTTAATTAATATAGGGTTTTTATCACAAATGATCCTTGAGATTTGCGAAATTATCAATTTTGGTATTTTATGTTTTCTTGTTCCTGACATTATTAGTCCTTTATGTTACACCTAACACATCAATTTGGTCACGTCATTAGGTTCAGTCTGTTAGATTGCTGGCGTGGATTAAACAATGTTTTTAAAAATTGAAAAAAAATTATTAGAAAACAAAAATAAAAATCTAGGTAGGGGATGGGGGATGGGTCTTGGGGTGGGGCTAGAGCTGGGGATAGGGGCAGATCTCTAGTGGGGATGGGAGTGGTTGTATGGTGGTGTTGGTCTTGGGGTGGTTTGGGTAGAGAAAAAACAGAGGGTGAGAGAGAGGAAGAGAGGGAGAAAGGGTAGGGTGCGGGTTGGGGAAGGGGGATTAGGGGTTGGGTAGAGAAAGTGGGGGTCCGTGAGAGAGAGAGAGACAGAGTTGAGGATGTGGAGAGAGATAAAAGGGGGATGGTGGGGGAAACGGAAGGGGAAGGAGGGGAAGGGGAGGAGGAGGAGGAGGGGAGACGGAAGGGGAAAATGGGGAAGGGGAGGGAGGCGAAAGGGGAAGTAAGGGGAGGCTTGAGTTTTGTTTTCTCTTTTTTTTTTTTTAAATTTCTATTTTTTAAGATTTTAAATGTTAAACTGTTTTTAAAAAAAAATTTTGTTTAGTTCTACGTGACATTCTCTCATTAGATATGCAGGCATCATATATATGTCACATCAGCAATTTAACATAAATTTTTTACTAAACTTAACGACAAAACCAAATTGATGTGTAAAGTATAACATACAGGACCAATAATGTCAGAAAAATAAAAACATAAATAACCAAAAGTGATAATTTTGCAAACCTCGAAATTATTTGTGATAAAAACCCATTAATATATGCAAGATCTACTTACACCAAAGCACGTCCAAGCAGCTTCTTGGCCTTCCACTTTCGGGGAAATGGAAGCAAATAATGGCCAGTTTTAAAACTTTCCTTTCTCTGCAGCTTTGGTTGTTTGAAAAATAAAATAATATCACAAAGAGGATCCCATGAGAATTCTTTGAAGATACAAAAGTCTTATAGCTATTTTATTCATAAAATTATGAAACCAAATACAAAAGTTCTAGTAATGGTGTCCAAAATTAGCAAAAAGTCAATAAATGGAATAAATGCCGCTGTTGTAAAAGCTTAATATGCTTTAGACAATTACTTTTCAATAAAGAGATTAGAAAAGCGCTTCGTAAATGTAATTACACGAAAAAAGGTCAATAGTAACCAAGTCACCGGTCACTAATAGCGTAGGATCAGTGACAAAATATGCGAATTCGGTCACTAATGTTTGTTGACCACATTGAATTTATTTTACACATTTATTTCCACCTTTTAATCACACCAATATTTAAGATAAGTAGTGATCCATTTTAGCTTGGTCACTGAAAGCTGCTTGCTTTTAAACCAAAACAATGCCATTCTATTTTTAGCGACCAGGAATGAAATCAAGAACAGAAATTGCCTCTATGCAATGGGGAGGGGAGAGGGCTGTTGTCTCACCTTTACAGAGTTCTTAAAATGAATGGATATATACAAGGCATCTTTTTATTGTTTATCAACAATAACCAAAAAAAATATTATATCTATTATTGTTTATCAGGAATCTGATGAAAGATGATACCACAAAAATTATATATATACTAAAGCCCAATGCAACTAGATACTATTCATAAGCACTGTTCCTTGAACAGTGAACTGACATAAAAGACCCCCGTTTCACTGTTTAATCAGCTTCTTCTTCCCCCTGCACAGCAAAATCCCGGTTTTGCCCTTGGCTGATTGTTTTGTGTTTTCCCCTTTTTGCCCTCTCTTTCCTTCGGATGTAATTAGCGACTGTTTCTTCTTCAGAGGCGTCTGGTTCGATTTCGACTAGCTGGTTTGAGAGTTTCGGAGGTAAAGATGGGAGAGCTGGGTTGGGTTGGTTCTTCGATGTCTACATCTAGAGGCTTCGAATGTTTTACATCTGTAGGCTTCGACTGTTGGTTCTTCATTGTTCACCGACTTCCTTGCCTTCTTCTTTTTCATTGCTCTGATCTTCCTCTGATCTTCCAAGCTGCTCACTTTCCGACTCCCTTGGGTTCTATCAGGAAGGGGATTGAATCTCACATATTAGCTCAGGTATTTCCATCGTTCTTATTATTAATTTTTTTAATCAATTGTCGATTCAATGACTTTGCTCTCTTGGAGAAATCTTAGAATGGAAATCATTCCTAATTTCTGTTTTGGTTGCCGATAAAACACTGGAAAGCAAAGACCAAGCGTGCTTTAAAAAAAAAAAATCCCTTTTTTTATCTGCTTTTGGTTGCTGTATCCTAAATATGGAGAAAAAAATTAATGATAAAACACAAGGAAAAATGAAGTGGAGATTAATCAGGTTTCGACAAAATAGAAATTGGGAATTATTTGGGTTTATCAATTATGTTGTTTGATAATAAAAAAATGAGCTTTCTAACCCTAAACCTTCTAATCTCTGAGTATGTTGTTGAATCTTTTGGGGTGTGATTTTAAAGTATGAGCTAACCAGCTAAATGGATGGTATGTACTTGGATTCATTGAAACAATTGAGATTGAGTGCCTGTATCTTAGCAGCTGACTTTGAACCTTAAAGTTTTCAGATATTTATGATGACCTATACTTGAGTCCGTTGCAGTAATTGAGATTTGAGTGCCTAGGTCTAAGCAGCTGAATTTGAGTCATTAATTTTTCAGGTGTATATGATTTTGATTATTCCTTCAGGTTTCTTTATTAGTTATTTTCCCCTAATGACAATTCTTTCACTTCCAGAAACTAATGGCATCATTTGTTCATTTTGCAAGATTGGTGTATACTATGCTTACTCCACAAGTGACATCTGGAGGAATTGCATTAAAATTCTTTGCCACAGTTCGGAGAGAAATACGTTCTACAAGGAAGATAAAGTCTGTAAGAACAATAGCCATTGTTTCTTATTGCATGACAGCTTTTGATAAATAAGTATATTTATCTCCATGGGTCATCTAATAGAGTTTGATCTATATTGTTTGCTCATAGAATGTGCTTTTATACTGATTAGGTAAATGGAGATGAAGAAATTGGGGTTCGGATTTTGTCTAAGAGTGCAAAAAAGTGAGGTAAATTTGAATGCATCAAAATGATTTCTGCATCTATGAGAGTTGTATGTCATGTACAAAAAAAAACATTTCTATTACTTTTGCCTTTATGATTACTTAAAGACATGAAAAAATTTGCTATTCAGTGGAATATTTGTACTGAAATTTGTTTTACTCTGTGCTTTTTGCTCTTCCAATTATTGTTTTTTTTATACTTAATGATCTGTTTATCGATGACGTGTAAATAATGTAGTAGCATATTTAAATTCTTCTTAAAGGGTATTTTGAATCAAGTGCTTGGTTCTATTCTTCAAGAAGACGTCTATCTTCGTAAACTAAATTGAGTTTATGCTCAAGGGATTAAATATTTTGCCATATTTTTGTTGCACTGTTTGTTTTCTTATTCTTATGTGCAAGGATGATTTGTTTTCTTTTCTTTTTCAGTTTCAAACAGATTTACAGTTCTTTTCTCTTGCTTAAATTTGTGAACTATATGTATATGGAGAGCTCAGATTAAGAAATAGCGGTTATGCATTATGTAGCCTTTTTATTGGGTTTAGCAATAAAGTACAAAGTGTTCATTTGATGTTTTTAACTGAGATTGTGATCATTTTCATTTTGTGGAGTTTCAGTTTTTGCAAGATGGTAATAGTGTATGAGAGCGTCAAGAGGAGGCTGTGAGTAGAAGGAAGTTCTTTGCAGGCTAGACAAGGTTGAAAATAGTTTTTATTTTATTTTATTTTTCCTGCTTTTGTTAGACCCTTTTTGTTCACTTATTCTTCCTGAATATTATGCCCAAAGCAATTAAATAAATTATCGCAATTATTCAAAAGTATATATATGTTCGGTATCATTTCATGTTGCGTACGAATTGAGCAATAAAAAGGTGAAAGATCAATTACAGAGAAACAGGTGGTGCAAATGTTACATTTGTATTTTTTTGGTTTCATTCTTTTGTTATACGAATGCCTCATTGCCTTTTTTTTCTTTTCCTTCTATGATGTGTCTCTAGAACCAGAAAAAGTACTTTCTGGACTTGCTCCACTTGAAGCAGTGCTATTTGATATTGATAGAACTCTGTGTGATTTAGATCTCATTCATTTCAATGCCTTCCACAAAATGCTTCATAGGTAAAGCGATTGTTATGTTTCCTAATATTCTGTCATAAGGAAAATATGCAGGATTTATTTGGTCATAATTTGACATTTTTCTTGGCTTTTATGAACTACAATGTGTTCAATTAGAAAGCATTAGTTCATTTGGTGTTTTTTGTTGAGGTTGGTGATTTTCATTTATTTTCTTTTTGTGGCTTTTCAATTTTTGCAAAATGTTAACAGTGTACAAGAGAATCAAGAAGAGGCTATGAGTAGAAGGAGGTTCTTTGCAGGCTAGACAAGGTTGAAAAAGGTTATCTTTTTTTTTTTTCCCTATTTTTGTTCACTTATTTTCCCTAAATATTATGCTCAAAGTAATTAAATTTTTGTCCAAAATGTTTTATTTGTGTTCTTGATTTCAATGAAAGTTTGGTATTTCATCCTTTTTTTGGGAATTTTCTTTTAAATTTGTTCATAGCCAACTGCTATTATACCATTTTTAATAATTTGTTACAAACTTGATTTTAACCTACGTATTTGCTTGAACATTAATTTCTCACTGTTAATAGAATGCTTGATGTATCTAAACTGTTGTTTGTCTTGTTGATATTAATTATGTGATAATAGTTATTGACTTCACTCAAATTTTTTCATTTATCTACATTAACACCTACCATTTTCTGAATTTGTACCAACAGAGTTAAAACCCTGCAGAAGACGAGGAAAAATAGAAACCACTTCTATAGTAGAGCCAACAAGAGACAGATCCCTAGATAGATCCCCTTTCAACATACATCAAGGCAGAAAAAGCCCCTTCCCCCACCAATAGCATATATGTAAAGACATGTCCAAACTCTTTTGAACAAGGAGCACCTCCATTGTTGATATTTTGATTGCTGCTTGGTTTAATAAAATATAATCAATATTTTAATATGACAAGCAATATATAAAACATGTTATTAGTCTTTATTTTCTAACTTAAACTTCCTACATATTTTCATAATTTTGTACACATTTCAAACGGTTTTATAACCCGCAGCATCGCGCTGGCATCTTTGCTAGTTATATCTATACCGACTATCCGTCACATTAATATAAATAAAATATCTCTAGCAGACAAAATACTCCAAAAGACTTACCCTTTGAACTTCTCCCAAATGAAACTAGCCACCGCAAAATCCACTGGTACACTTATTGGAGCAAGAAAGCGCAATCTGTTTATGCCAGAATTCCAAAACACAGATCAACATACAACAAAACACAACAAAGGCCCAATGACAACATCCATATTGTAATTCACTAAATTCCCAAAAGAAAAAATCCCCCACTTCACTGTATTTGCTCAGTCACCAACCCAGGAACAAAAGTTAGGTGGTCAAGAACATCAAAATAGTCCAGGCATATGAGATCAAGTTAAAGTTGCAGATCGAATTCTATAATTTTAATTCTAATCTAAAGTCATACTAAATTATCATAATAATGGACCAGAAATCTTACATGGCTGTGCCCTGAGCAGTCCTACATTGTGAAAATACATTGAAGAGTGTAATATTCTCCCACAAACTTGTATTCCGTCATGAAAACATCAGATAAATTACAAAACCTAGCTTCTTGCACATGAATGAGTAGTAATAAATCAACGAGACTCCCAATCCTTCAATTTCTTGCTTCCTTTGGGTTTTGCAATAGGTGCGTTCATTCCTGCCATTTTAGCATTATACTTTGCCCGAAGAGGATCGTTGTACGTCCATCTGAAATACAGAAAACGGTAAATAAATGTTCTTGTTTGGCAAAAAATTTCGGGAACAATCAAATAAAACGTATTCAGATGTACCATTACTGATGATACAGATATATTCCCCAAAATACCTATAAGGTATTCCAAGCCACTTCCTTTACCGAAAAGGGGAAAAAAGCCCTATGAAAAATTCATCAGAATTTGTATGGTATGTTCGCCTATTCACATCTCAACTTTTGTTCTCCCTCAAACAAAATTCACATCAATATAATATATATTCATACCACAAGACAGCTCCCCCCAGTGGAACCTTAACTTTACATACTAAGAAATCCAAGTGACACAACCACCAAAAATTAATACTTATACTGACATATAGAACCCATCCAAAATATGTTGATATAGAAATGAAAGTAACAATATGAATATGACCACAACAAATTGCTAATAAAATAGAGAAGAACAATAACTTTTCCCATGTTCTATTACTTCAAAGTTAAGCCACCAATGCTTTGTTCCAAAACTTTAAATTATTCCTATGACCACAACAATATCAATGTAGTTTTTCTATATATTGTTGAAGAATTTTTAGCTTATTATCCTAAAATTTTGACTCAACCCATGGCTATTCTTTTCATTTTCGTTTTCCTGTCATTCCATTTACAGATTATGGATTCCTGCCCAACCGGACTTTGGAGTCTTGAAAACATATACAGATATAATGATGTAGGACAAAGAAGAAGTACAAAAATTATAATTTATTCGATGTTCACTAATTTTCAAATCTTACTAACTAGTCCTTTTTAAAAGGACTATTTACATGAACCATTGGTAGACTCAAATGCCTATACCATTGATCATGTGACAGAGACTTAAACACGATGATTAAAGAGCTCCAAAATAATAAACGTAAACGACATCTATAAATTGCATTAACTACAGAAAAATAAAAAGACTCTCAATCATCTGGTCCTGGGTAGTTGGATGGGATCATTTATCATACTTTGAACTTCACTCTTCAAACATATAAAATTATCGAATCTCTCAACAGGTATAGGTGAATGAAGTTACATGGGCTTCTAGATCAAAGTGAAAGACAGTTTTTGGTTAGGAATACTTGCACAGGTGAATTAAGTGATGTTTATGTCCATCTTCTGACCAAAAAATAAAAAATGAAAAATGTTGACCATCAGTAAAGTCAAATACAGTGATACTGTACATTTACCATAACCAATTTTCTTTTTGATTCCCTAAAGCATTTTATAAATCAAATTTTACTTATCAATGAATATAACCTATTTGTTTAATTATTATATCAAACTATTTTAGCTAATAGACATATGTGCTAATAAATCACCATACTGCTATTGGACTACACATGCTTTTCTACAAGACTAATGCTCATCAAGTGCTACGTGAATGTCCTCAAATCTTACTATTCTCCAACCCATAAAATCTTACGATTTGACTGAGAAATTCAGTAAGATTAGCCCTTCAGTTCGTATTCACTTCAAATAAACTGTGGGTAAACTGACACAAACTCTAACTTCCCTTAAGAAAACAAGAAACATAATAGTGCTTGTGGTGTTTAATGAATTCAACACAAAAATAAAATAGGTAACCAGAGTGGTTAATGCATTAAAGAAATTGAACTTACGGATTGTTCCAATCAGTGGTATCCTCATTGACAAGATGAGTCCATTTCGTCCTTCCACTACGACCAAAATGTTTGACCTGCATGACCTTGGGCAATATTGTTTTGTCCATCCTATCTTCTCCAGTTGGGGCAGAGAAATCACGTTTGTAAATTCCATCTGTTCCAACAGTTGC
Organism: Prunus kanzakura; assembly: GCA_020521455.1. Classification (NCBI taxonomy): domain Eukaryota; kingdom Viridiplantae; phylum Streptophyta; class Magnoliopsida; order Rosales; family Rosaceae; genus Prunus; species Prunus kanzakura. The sequence continues at coordinate 162,958 of BPUM01000892.1, forward strand.
AGCATAGTCATCAGGTTCTGACTGGAAGAAAGCACCCTTGTGGTAATATTTCTGCATAAATCTCCACTTCTGCTTTGGTTGTGGTGCAGCTTTCGGATGCTTCCTCTCCCAGTCCCTCCTCTCTTCCTCTGTCATGTTTCTAACCCTTTCAATCTCTTCCTTCTCCTTTATCATTGCTTCCCGGTCCTCCCTATCCCTCTTGATCCTGGCTATCTCTCTTGCCTTCCAAGCTTCATACTCCTCTGCCTCGTTTACTTCATCATCAGTATCAATATCAGCAATATTTCCTTCCTGTTCCAAACCCTTCTGAATCTCTTCGTCCTTCCGAATCTCCTCAACCACAATCTGCTTTGTCTCTCTCTTCCTTTCCTCTAAATTCCTCTTCCTTGATTCCTCAAGGGCTCGTTCTTCAGCCTCAAGTCGCTCACGTTCGGCAATAGTATCTCTCTCTGACTTGGGCACAAAGACAGGCTTCAACATCACCATACCAGTAAGCTCTTCTTCTGAGTCAGTATCATACTCAGACTCCTCTTCCTCCTCTTCCTTTACTTCTTCCTCCTCTTCCGACAGAAGGAGTGGAGCTTCTTCTTGCTCCCTTTGACGCAACTTCTCCTTGATCCTTCTTCTTCTTTCCTCCAAAGCATCTGCGTCCTCTTCCTCCGCTTCTAACCCTTCCTGCCTCTTGGCTTCTTCTTCAATTGTTGAAACAATCTCAGCTTGCCGGATACGCCTATGATCAGCTCGAACATCCTCACGATTATCAGTCCTGCTCTCAGCCAAACGGCGCAGTCTAGGATCATCTTTTCTAACAACATCAGAATATTCCTGCGTGGGGAAAGCTTTCTCCAATGAAGCAGCTGCGGACATCCTAATATCCCCATCTTCGTCGGCATCATCTGCCCACTCAGGAGCTTTTCCAGGCCAATACCTTTTAACTTTTGTTTGCCCAATTTTACCTCTGAGCTTATCCCTGACTGCAATCACAGTATCACTAACACCTGCTGTTACCGACATTGTTGCACCTTATAGACACCCTCTAAACACTGGTTTAAATCACTACACCACAGTTTCTCATAGACAGTGCTGAAAAAACACTATAATAGGTTATAACAGAGTTATAGAAAGCGCCGCGTCAGCCAAAGATATGAATGCCTGAGCTATATAATAGCGTTTTTTACCCTCTATCGAAAGAACATAAACTTGACAAAGAACAGTGCCAATGACAAACGAATGAGAGTTATATATGCAGATAATTCATCAAATCTAATGTTGTGGCTATTAGAGCACAAAAAGCCAGATATTCATTTTATTTTTTAAAATTGCCTGAAAACCTAAGAATTCACTTTGAGCTATCAGCATTACGAAGGTAGAGGAGCTTTACACAATAAATTAAGAATAGAATTAGCTTTCCAACTCCAAATCTCCAACCCCCAACTTGAATGCTATTCTTATTGTCTAAGTTGTAATCACGAACAAGAGCAAAGCTCCTTAGCTAGTCCTATTTTCAAGCAAAACCCAGAAAAAAATTCAGAAAACTTGCCCCAATTCAATACTCAACAAATTTAACCCTAAATCAAGGACATAACAAATGTTTTGATATACTGATTTGTTGGATGGCTAGACCATAACCTTAAGAGAATGAGAGTTATTACCTGTCACAGAGCCTCAGACGTTGGGACAAGAGCAGCGAGCGAGAAAGATAGTGCGAGTTTGATAAACAGACAGCGAGCTAGAGAAAGATTTCCACCATGAGAGAAAGAGAGTCAGAGCGGGAGAGAGACAGAGAAAATCAGAGCGAGAGAGAAAGAAGGAGAAAGCTAGTGAGAGCGAGAGAGCGAAAGAGAGATCCCTAGTTTTTTTTTTGTCAAAACAGACAGAGTTGGAGCGATGGAGAGAGAGAGAGAGAGAGGGTTTTCACGCCTAATTTTTTTACGCCCGGTAAAGATTTTGATTGTCCGCGCTATTTAAACACTTCTCTTTATTTATTGACTCTAATACTTATATCATTAAGCTATTAAATTTTACTATTATATAAAAAACCAGAAAAGGTCATCCTTAATACTTAACCTTAGCACACTCCAGACACCCCATCACTCTTCATATTAAGTTTTAGAAAAATACGAGCTCTACATCTTATTGTTAGATTACTCTTCTTTTTTACAAACGTCGAACATTGAGGAGCCTATCTCTTTAAAAGTTGAGTGTAAGTTGATGAAAAGGCTTTTTAGTGCATATGTCGTCCCCAATAATGAAATTTAAGAGTTTAATGGTTTAAGTATTGGAGTGAACAAAAAAAAGTAAACTCAAAAAGTATGGGGTTTAAATAGACAAACTGAAGAAAAAAAATTATCTTTTGAACTTTAAAACGCACTTGTTGTCCATTGCATTTGTTTCCCATTTGATTCATACAGTTCATATGTCGGCCCCAAGGGTGAAGCTACCATATAGTTTTCGAATAATTTTAACGTTTCTCTTTATCTCTTTTTATTAAAAGTATGGGGTTTAATTAGAAATTTTATTTTATTTTTTATTTTTTCTAATGGGTGTGTATTTAAGGGTAGTTTGGGAAGATAATGGGGTTTTCTTAAAAATTGTGAAAATTTGAATTAGAAGTTGGGGTGAACTTAGAACATGAGGTGAACAAAGAAAAGTGCGGGGTTTAAATAGAAAAAAAACTTTTTTTAAATACCCCCGTGTTTTTCATCTCATAGCGTTTTTTTGTTTTGCTTTAATTTTTTTTTTAGTCAAATCCCTATCTTTTATGCACTTCTGTAAAACCGCTAGGGGGCATGGTGACCGCAAAACTGAAAAACCGAGCCGTATTGAATCAGGCAAATTATGAATGGAACTGATGGATTACTACTTGCAACAACAGGTACTGCCAAAGAACTGAAAACTAGGATTCACATGGTACTCAATTTATCTCTCACCTTTCTAACATATACATTTATGGGTGATGTTGAAACTTAACATTCACTTAGCTCCTGTTTCCAATGCTTAGCATGTTGCAGAGATAGCATATGAGAATCAATTTGTGACAGAGACGCAAAAAGTTGACCATGGAACAGTCATACACTTGGAGAAGATACAGTTTCTTCACGACAATTTGCTAGCGGCTCATACAGTTTGGGTCAACCCTGCTGAGGTGAGTTGATGTTTCTATTCCTGTGTTGAACTCATACAAAATTTGTAAAACTGATCACACGGTAAATATGTATCCGAGTTTCCACGTCTGTTGCGTGTTATGTACATCTTTCATCAACACAATCAAAACTCACATGGTTTTAAACTTGTTCTTATATTGTATGGATGGTATGCAACTGTTATTCAGTATCTCCAGACTGATTGTCTTTCAAGGGATGGGGTCAAAGTATCTCACTGCCCTGCTGTTGCAATGTGAATGCTTGGATTTTCACCTATAAGAGAGATGCTTGATGCCAGCATTTGTGTCTCTTTGGGAACAGATGGGGCACCCTCAAATAATAGAATGAGCATAGGTTGAAATTCTGATTGTCCATTCTTGCATCTTTTCCTTATTTGTGGGTTTGCACATTGGAAGTATAATACTTGAACCTGGAAATTCATGCATGAATTTTGTTCCTTGCAGTTGATGAGATGTACCTGGCTTCTCTGATTAACAAAGGACGAGAAGTTCATACAAATGGGACAACTGATCCTACTGCTCTTCCTGCTGAAACAGTTCTCAAGCTAAATGGCGACTTTAAACTCTGATTTACCATTCACAAACAATAGACCCAAGGCTATGGAGAACAAAAGACCGGCCTTCATTATACCCGCACCAATTGAATTGTGATCGAATATAATTAGAGGCCTTCATCACACCCACAAATAAAAAGCATGCTTCTTGTACGAGCACGTATATTAAACCTAGTGCTTTAAGAAATTAAACGACAGAAGAGGACATGAAATCAATACTCAATTATTTCAAATACAGGACACAAACCAAACACCTAATATTGCATGCATGCCTTTAAGAAACGACACGTCTTTACTAACAAACATTTTATTCCAAACAGTTCAAGATAATGCAGACCTTGTGGTTTTTATTTAAATTGGATGGACCACCTAATGCCACATATTTTTCATCCGCAGCCTATTCCTGAACTTGTTTACCCTTGTCTTTAGACTTAGGACCCTCGGCTCCTTCCAATCTTTCATCGTGAGAGTCTTGGATGGAGCTGTCTGTTATGCTAGGTCCTGCCTCGCTCTCATCATCATGGTATTGCTGATCATTTGTTTCTTGATTGACAAGTAACGAGGTCATTCTGATATAGTGCTGCTTAAACTCTTCCTCTTCATGCTGATATACTAGACGGAAACCACAACTTTGCGCCAACAACCTTCCCCAATCGCTTGCAAATGAAGCCTCCAAGTGACTGCACCCATTCAACTGATCTAGAAACCACTTATGTGGTATATAGGTCAGCCAAATGAATCCTCCATCATGTAACCACTTGAATTCTTCGCACGTTGTTTGGTACATGTGGAGAGGTTCCAATCTAGTGTCCTCAGTTTCCAAGTGACAAATGAGGTAATGAGCAGTTTCTGCATCCAATTTGTCTAAGGAGGCAGTTGGATTTTCAAGGTGTGAGAAACATGCACAAAGCGCCAGACCCATCCAATTGCTGTCACTACATGGAGATGGCGGTAACTGGATTTTCACTGAAGGACCACTGATATGATGATGACTGAACCACTCTAGAATTTCAGTATTTGGAGGGAAAGTTGCGTTAAATATTGAGTCACGATCAAAGTCCTACAAAATATAAAAATCAAGTAATTATATTTTTGACTCTGAACATCTATGTGTGTGTGTGTGAGAGATAGAGAGAGAGAGAGAGAGAGAGAGAGAGCTTAACATTTGTTCCTTGGGGCATATGATATTGATGTGGATCTTCGGGAGAAAGACCTTCCTCAAATTGACGGAAAAGATCCTCATTGTCGAAGGAGATATAGGATTGGATTATTGCTTGCTTAAATTCTTCCTCGTCTTCCTCGTCTTGCTTGCTCATACAGCGCTGCATAAACCCCTCATCATGCTGGTATACGGGACGGAAACCACACCTTTTTGCATATATCCCTGTCCTGTCGCTTGCAAATGAAGCATCCAAGTGACTACATCCATTCAACTGATCTTGAAACCACTTCCGTGGTATATAGGTCTGCCAAATGAATCCTCCATCTTTTAACCACTTTAATTCATGGCCAGTTGATCGATAGGAGTGGAGAGAATATTCCAAAGTAGTGTTGTCAGTTTCCAAGTGACAAATTAGGTTGTGAGGATTTTCTGGATCGAAGTTGTCTAGGGAGGCAGTTGGATTCTCAAGGTCTGAGAAATATGCATAAAGCGCCAGTCCTGTCCAATTTCTCTGACTACATAGAGATGGAGGCAACAGGATTCGCACTGAAGAATCATTGACGTGAAAAAGATACCACTCTAGAATTTCGGTAATCGGACGGAAAATTGCGTGGAGTATGATGTCTCCATTAAAGTCCTACAAAATATAAAAATTAAGTAATGTTATTGGATTCAGATAGCTGATGTGGGAGAGAAAAAAGGAGAGAGTAAGAGAGACCTGAACATGGTGTGGTTGGGGCGTATGATCTTGATTTGGCTGCTCGGGAGAGTGACCTTCAACAAACTGACGGATGGGATCCGCATTGTCAAAGAAGGAGGTCCCGGATTGGATTATTGCTTGCTTAAATTCCTCCTCGTCTTGCTGGTATATGAGACCGATACCAGACCTTTCCACTGTCAAGGATGGGCAATTGTTGTAAATTCTGGGCACTACAACATCAGAATTAGCAACACTAAACTCTGGTCGAAAAACACGGGGTATGTAGGTCACCCAAATAAATCCCCGCACATGTAACCACTTGAACTTCTCTTTTGTTATGGAACACATGGCGACTGGATTCAAGCAATATTCACCCATTCTTAAGTGACACAAAAGTTTGACAGTGATTTGGGAGCCCAGATCTCCAAGGGTGGCAGTTGGATGCTCATGGACTGAAAAAGAAGCAATTATAACAAGTCCCGTCCAATTTTTATCATCATACAGCTTTGGAGGTATTTCAAGTCCTTCTCCGGGTGACATAGTAGTCCAATGTTTGAAACACTCTAGATATTCCTTCTGAGGGAAACAAAAATTGTATGTGTTCCGAGGATCGAAATGCTTGAAAACAGAAATTTTATCTCCTTTAAGACTCAGTGTTGCCACCTGGGACTTTTGAAGGTAAGCCTGTAGGTACCTTTTCCATTGTGCTGGACTATAGCTTCCATAGAGTTGAGTCTCAGCCAATACATGTACATGACCAGCCGACAACGACAATGGCGGTGGAGCATATTCTTCTGCAACCTTTTGTTGGGTGGAATCGCTGTTGGCAAACGTGAAGCGTTTTGAGTGGAGTAATATTACTCCACCACCCTCCTTGACATCATGCTTTCGTTTTAGATAGCATCTATAGCTGTGCAGTATTGAAGTAAAATCCTGTTCTGGTATCAGAAACTCTTGTCCAGATTCAGCTAACCCTTGCCTATAAGTACAACTTATATTAGTCCAAGTAATTTAAAAACGTTAAAATATTTTGCCAGGATTGAGAGAATTTAAATATATAAACAATCAACACACACACACACACATATATATAAGACCTTTGGATCCTCATGGAATCAGGAGCGATGGGCATTTCTCTTTCCTCTGCATTATTATTGCGCATAGTTTCGGCTTCCTGCTGAAGGTGATCTTCCATTGTTTGTGCAGAAAAGGCTTGGGCATACGCGCAAAGCTCATCAAGCATATCTGACCTCCCCAATGTCAACTTAGTTAATGAATGGATCAAGCCTCCCAAGTCTTCCTTGTATACTAAACGGGCTCCACAGAGTTCAACCTCTACAGCTGAGTTGGTGGTTCTAAAGAATGCCCTAATAACCTGACATTGACTCCACACATGTTGTTGAAAATGCACACGTGGCACGTGTAACACAAGAAGTTCATGGGACCTTGTAACTTTCTGAGGGAAGGGATTGTTTATCTCGACACATCTTGGTATTCTACTGCTTTCTTGGTCACACAAATCAACACAAAGGAAGGAGGGAAGATGGAAGAGACTCGAAATGGATTGACGCGAAGAAAATATAACATATAGTTCTAATCCTACCCATCTGCTTTCATCAAACAAGTTTTGAGGAAGGTCACACAGTGCTACATTCCCCAAGTAGTGATTGTCAAACCAGTTCGGAATTACCACTTCATGACGAAAGCTAAAAAATAAATCCTTCTTGCGTCCATTGTGGCCCTATCGATGTAAAGCGCACAAGTAACTAATTAATTAATGGTTAAGACCTTCAAAAATCAACTGCCTTAAACATAAATTTTGATTTTTGTCCTTTGTCAAGTACATTATTCTAACACACGCATATATAGAGATGAGACAGAGGGAGTAACCTCATAGAGCTTTGAAAGCAACGATTGTACTGGTTGGATGCTAGAATCAGTACTAGCTGTGGTAGAGCTGCCGCTGCTGCTGCCCTGATTCACAGTTGAAGTTGATGGTGGTTCCCGTTGTTGGGAGATTAAACGTATTCCGCATCCTTTCACTCGCAAACTGGGTCGATTTTTTGAGACTGAAGCTTGAAGTACTCCTTCGCTTGCTTTTTTCAAATTCCCTGCAAATTTGCGTGCTGGCTCATAGCAACAAACTGCATGCGACCCAACTATGAAGTTTTCAAAGTTTCCAATGACTCCTCGATTTTGAAAACGACCATCCGAGGTGTGAAAATGATAGAAGGTCTCTTCCATTTCCGAACTCTGCTCAAGAATTTCGAAAAACACAAAAAGGACAACTCCCATCCATATACTATCTTCTGGATCTGATAGTTGGATTGTTACAAAATCCCCACTTGAATACTCACTGCACCAGTAAGGAATTCTAGTATACGGAACGCGAATTTCAAATTCTTGCTGACGATTAATCAGATCCTGTACAAAATAATAAAAACAATAACATTATATACATATATATACACACATATATCATGTATGTATGAGCAGCCCCAGGATCCCTTTTTACAATTCACCAAAAGAGGTTGTAGGTGATCCAAACCTGATATAGGATCATTATATGTATGTATGTATATATATACATATAGAAAATTCCCCTATTGGGTTGCAACTGGAAGGCTCCTTAAGGAAACTTACAAATGTATATATATATATATATATTGAGAGAGAGAGAGAGAGAGAGAGAGAGAGAGAGAGAGAGAGAGAGAGAGAGAGAGCTCAAAAAATTTAGGAAAGAATTGTTCAAGATGCTCTTCATGAATTGGCAGTGGGCGGTGGATTATCTCATCTTCAACTCCCTCTGATTCTCGGCAATCTATGAAATAGATACCATCATCAGATGTCCATACGTTCAGGGTTTTTGGATAGTTTGTCTGCGAAGGACAACCATGTGCATCCAAATGTTTTAGGCTCGGTGGAAGAGGTTTTGGCAATAATCGCAGATTGCAACACTTGAACAAGGTAAGTTCTCTAAGCTCAGAAAGTTGACAAATGCTTTCAGGTATTCTCTCAAAATTGTTTTCACTCAAACCCAAACTCTGCAATGAGGATAAGCATATGCCAATATCATCAGGAATTGCTCCTTCTCCTAGACCGCATCCGCTAAGATTTAAGTATACCAAAGAGGATAAATCTGAGAACGAGTGAGGGAGCTGCAAACCTTTACAACCAAATAAACATAACCGTTGGAGGTTCTTCAGAAGTAAAATAGACAAAGGCAATCTTCTTATGGCAATTTGACAGGCATCAAGCTCTTTTAAAAGTTCCAGGCTCCCTATGTTTTCTGGCAGTTGCTCAATCAGTGACCCTGACAGATATAGACATTCCAAGGATGCCAAACTGCAAATGATGCTTGGAACACTCCTAAGGTTCTTGCATTCCCTTAAATTTAACAAAATGTAAGACCCGTGTCTTGGGGAAACAAGAACGGTGAGCAATCCCACATCGCTCAGGGAGGGAAAGGTGAAGTGCTTTAAATGTGTGGGCACTTCTCTTCCTAGCACGAGGCCTCCTGAGGCAAGATACCCTAGCTTGAGCCCGAGGGCAAGATAGTGGAAGGTTGAGCCTAGGAACAAAACCCAGCGGGCCGAGGCTCGGGCTGGGACAATATCGTGCTGTGGCAGAGTGGGGCCCACCATGTCTTCCCTATACGAGGCCTTTTGGGAGCTCACTGGCTTCGGAGTCATAGGAACTCCGAAGTTAAGCGAGTTGAGGCTAGAGCAATCCCAGGATGGGTGACCCACTGGGAAGTTGCTCGTGAGTTCCCAGAAACAAAACCGTGAGGGCAGAGAAGGGGGCCCAAAGCGGACAATATCGTGCTAGGGGAGTCGGGTTGTGACACAAAATAAGGCCAGTCAAGTGCTCAATTGATTGCGGCAACTCGCTTACCCCGGTCCCATCTAAATGAAGTTCTAACAAGTGTCTCATGTTTCCCACAATTTCTAGGAAACTTTCGAGTCTTGAACATCCTGAAAGAACAAAATTTTCAAGAGATTTCAAGCAAATGGAGTGGGGAAGGCTCTCTAGACATTCACAACCCTTCAAGTTCAACAAAACCAGATGTTGGAGATCCCAAATTGTTGGGTGAAGCTCTGATAACTTTCCACAACCTTCAAGAGTCAAACCCATAAGATTCGGGACCTTACTGAAGTCTGGGGTCTTGGTCAAGCATTTGCAGTTGGAAAGATCGATCAGCCTCAACTTTTTCATCAAAGGAAGGCGCTGTCATGAAGGGGAAAGAAAACAATTATACTTCAACAAATTTATTGTAGTAATTAGTATTGGAACGAATAATTTCTGTCTAATTGAATGCAAGAAAAACATATATAATGAAGTGAAAAGTTATCGAAATACCCTTTCATCCCATAGTTGTTCAATGCGGCTGCTAGGCAACTTGAGTTCAACAAGGGCATGAGGTCGAAAACTTGGGGGTAGAGACTCTAAAGGATATTCATGCCACTCCAAAAGCCGTAACTCTCTAGAGAAATATTCAGGACATTCAGAAAAGTTGGCATTACAAATCTTCAACAATTTTAGTAAGCGCATTTTTGAGAACTGATCACCATCCAACTCTATCTTTTCCTTTGCTGGCAAGGTTAGGAATATACCGTGAACAGAATTTGTTCCCTATAGCACAAAATCATAAAGGTTCAAGCGTAAGATGTATAAGAATGATTGCATCTGAAAAATTATATGTTTGTTTTAAACTGATCGCCAAATATGCATATTAAGTACGGATTGATATATATATACACACACAAAGGCGCGCACATGTGGCTAGGCAAACCGTGGCTTTTGCCCTTTTTTTAAAAGGTGCACCTTCGATATATCATATGGTTATTGTAGTGAAGCATGTATATGTGGTGCCTACATGTAGCATATTATTTGATATCTTACCAAATTAAGCTCGAGTACATTGTTCACGTCATGCCACGACCTGCTATCATTAACGCATAACCTGCTGCGTTCACCTGGGTCAGAGGATTCGCTGAGAACAATGCTCCAACCCATTTGCTGTACTAAATCATGCATCCACAATCTTTTTCCTTCAATAATTTTAACTAGACATTTTTCCTTGAGGGCATTGAAGCAATTTTCCTTTGGGTAAAAGTAACAAGCGTCCAAAATATTAGATACACGATCTTGATCCTCTCCTTTGAAGAAACATGCAATGTCCAAAAAGATTTGCTTCTGGGTTTTGTCTAATCCATCATAACTTACTCGAAGCACTTCAATAATGTAGTCATCAGGATGTTCCTTCAGTGTAGCAAATGCACTCTTCCATTCACCGAGCTCTCTTCCGCACAAGGCGTAACCCAAAACTTCAAGAGCTAAAGGGAGGCCCTTGGCATATTTGACAGCAGCCATGGACAGGTTTGTGTAGTCATCAGCCATCTTGTGGCCTTTATTGAAGGCTTTCATACAGAAGAGCTGAAAGGCTTCTTCATCATTCAGTTTCTCAACCTCATATACGCGGTGCACTCCATATGCCTTCAACAAGTGCTCATTTCTAGTTGTTATAATGAGTCTGCTCCCTGGACCCAACCAATCCATTCGAACTAAAACTTCTATTTGTTTTTCATGATCAACATCGTCCAAAACGATAAGCACCTTTTTAGAAGGCAATCGTCTGCTCAATGAATTCATTCCCATATGGACGTTATGTATGTCATCCCCGCTATGGAGCAGTTTTTTTAAAAGAACTTTCTGCAAGGAAACTAGACCCTGTTTTTCAGATTCCTCTCTGACATTCTCAACAAAGCAGCAAGTTTGAAACTTGCTGCAGATCTTGTTATACACTAGTTGCGCCAGAGTTGTCTTGCCAATACCCCCCATCCCCCAAATCCCTATGGTGCGAACATCCTTCAAATCCAAGACCGCCTCCATTTCTTTTATACGAGAATCCATTCCAATTAAACGGTCGTCGTTATCACTTGGCGTCATTTAGGTCAAGATATTTGAAATCTTGTTAGCTATTTCTTGAATAACTTCTGATTCAGGCCTGCAAATAGACAGGACCTACTCAACACACCCAGCCAGCAGCAAGTGCTCAACACACCCATATATATATAACTTCAAGACCAGCCAGAGACAGTTTGGCAAGGATAGCTTGCCGTGAGTAGGGGTGGCAATTTCCGACTCGACCCGTTACACGACTCGAAACCCGCACGGGAAAAACACGATCCGAACACGGCACGATTATAAATGGGTAATTTTCGGGTCAACCCGCGGTTGACCCGTTTATAAACAGGTGGGTTTCGGGTCAACCCGCCAACCCGATTAAATACCTATTTAACCCGTTTATTAAACGGGTCGTGTCATGGGTCGTGTCAACCCGTTTAATACCTGCCAACCCGCGAAAAAAATTAAAGAAATTGAAGCTTCAGCACACCCAATGGGTTTCGAACCCCAACCAATTCCACCTCTCCTTGCACCTTATCCATCTTGGTGTTGATAACTTTGTGATTATATGTTACAACATTTGATATTTATAATGTCTTTACAAACTGATGAGCACTTAATTATTACATTTTAATCCCTAAATTATATTTGTTAGTAATTATTCCTTATAATTTGAGTTAATTATGTATCTAGGGTTTAGGGTTTAATGTTTTAATCCCTAAACCCTAAACCCTAAACTCTAAACCCTAAACCCTAGTCCCTAAACTCTAATCCCTAAACCTAAAACCTAAACCATAAACTCTAAACTCTAAACCCTAAACCCTAAACCCTAAACTCTAAACTCTAAACTCTAAACTCTAAACCTTAAATCCTAAACCCTCAAGGGCATGTAACACATCCTTTTGTGAACATTGCAAACGAAATTAATCAAGGACATGTTACTAGTGAGGATATTTAATAATTTCATTACTCTATTAGCTTAGCAAAAACCTCAATAAGTATGTGATGCATTGATATGTGAAGAATACACAAATAAAATCCAAATAAGTTCATGGTCATCCTTGCCGAATTGTTGGAGAAGGCTATTTATAATAGTTAAACACTAGGTTCTCTCTTTGATTTCTCCCACTAAAAAAACAATTGATGGCGTTGTTCAAAATGCAATAATTATTTTCTTTGTTTCTTCTTCATTTTCTTCATTTTTTTAATTTTTTAATTTCTCTTTCTCAATCTTTATATATAGAGAGAGGCAAAATGAAATAACTATTTTATATATTAAAAAATATAATTACTTGATTAAATTATCAACATTTAGAATTTTTTATTTTTTTAAATTTGCTATTACTTAACGCCGTTAGCGGGTTAATAGGTTAACCCGAAACCCGCACGGGAAATAAATGGGTCGACACGAAACCCGCACGATTATTAAACGGGTCATAGCGGGTTGACCCGAAATTGACACGGGAAATAAATGGGTCGACACGAACCCGACACGAACACGACCCATTGCCAGCCCTAGCCGTGAGCATGTATATATGGTCTTACTTGATGGTATAAAACCATTGTGTTTACACAATTTTAAAGAGCGTGAATTGAGCGTGAATTTTAAACAGTTGTCGGGTATGCTTTAGGGATTATTAATTGAATTTTTTTTTAATCCAAAATTTTATAGCTTTTCAGTTTAGTTCTCATTCTCATTCTAATTGTTAACATCTGCCTTTCTTAGATATTAGTGATCTAACAATTTCGTTGGTTTTTTTTTTTCTAATATAAGTTAAATTTCTTTTTAATCTTGGTTATAACGTTGGTTATTTTTTTTCTTTTGTAATCTTGGTTAATTCGCACCTGTTGGTCAGGTCATATATCTGTTATTGCTGACATTTTTTTTTGGGGTATGCGAAGGTGCATCAAGCAAGCATAAAAACATTGAAAATATTCGTAATTTAAACTTTAGTGTACAAAGTGCCTTGAATCTAGAATTTAAAAGGGAAAATCGACATAAAAAATACGTAATAAATATCTAGACCTAAATATATAAAAAGTCAATACGCCTAAATCAAAGAAAAAAAGAGAGAAAGCTTTGGATCCTGTCAGATCTTCAGTGTTCTTTGGCTTTTCGTGGACCTATGTCGATCTAATCTTTTTTTTTTTTTGGCATATCTATTGTCTCATATTTGGGCTGGCTTTAGTTGTGCCTCATCTTGCAAGGTTCACTTTTGAAGTGTTTCGACTTTGTCATGGTAGATTCACTGCTCATTAGTGCATTGTTGAGGCCTTTGAGTAACTAGGTGGTGCTCTCTATATGCAAGGGCGGAACTAGTAAGAAGGCTATACCATGGGCTCTACCCCAGGTAGCCTTTTTTTAAACTTAAAATAGACTACATGTACTCAAATGTGATTTATCCTATAAAAGCTTAGTATTTAACCAAATGTAGCTTGTCTACTCAACTTTGTAGGCCTATAATCATCTTGGATTAATTTGTTTGCTCAATTAAAAGACATAATCCTTACTACACATTCACGACATATATATGCAATAACAAAATATTTCAATTATCTTAAAATAGGTACGGTTTCAATTCTTCTGTTGAACATATTTTCATTTTGTTAATGTGCTTTTTAGTTGCATTATGTATTTGTTTTATTTTAAAGCTTATTGGAAATTAGTCAAATAAGCTATGAACTAACGTGATTTATATGATTTAATGTATACTTTTATTTTTAGAAAGACAATAGAATTGTAAGTACAAAAACAGAAATAATCGTTAGACATTAAGGTAATAACTCTAGCTAGCCCACTCGTTGAAAAATTCCTGGTTCCGCCCTTATCTATATGTCATGCCCAAAAGGAAAGATTAGCGGCGGTTAGTGTTCCTTTTGCCAACGTTGTTTTAGTTTTTTTTAATTATTTTGGTTTAGTTTGTTCAATAATGTCTAGAAACTCTATGAGTTTTGTGTTCCCTCTAGTGATTCCAAAAACTTAGTTGAGTTTGGTGGGTGTTCTTAGTCTCTTTAAGAGAGCGATGCCGTTAGCATCTAGTTTTTGTCTTTGATGTCATTAGACTAGATTTTGGTTAATAATTATGGCGTTTGAAAGAGGTTTTAGAAAAGTTATTTTTGAGTGTGATTCTCTCCAAATTGTTACAGTATATATGTGTCTTTTTGAACTTTTTATTTTTATTGATCTAATAAAATTTATCGTTAATATATATATATATATATATATATATATATATATATATATATATATATATAATCATGTTAAGATTAAAAGCCTCTTAAATTAATTAATGTGCAAAAAAAAAAAAAAAGTTTCAATATTTTGTTAATGGGCATATATAAGATTAAAGTTTCAAACAGTTGAAGAAGTTAACTAGGTACCTGGCTTTCAAATCCCATCCGCTGATACCGGCTATTTTCGTTAAAGCTTTCCTCCACTTGCCCACCTCCCCCAGTACGGTCTTTTCTTCATGTTTGGCAAAGGCCTGGCTAAAGCTTCCAGTTTGATTTCTCACATCGGATGGTTCGACGTGATAGAAAACCGGGAAAACTTGGAGTTCTGTCTTTTTCATGCATTCAACAATATGTGCAAGTTCATCCAAACACCACGTTGAAGAAGCATACTCTTTTGAAAGAATGACGACTGCAAACCTCGATTCTTCAATTGCTTTCAAGAGTTCTGGGCCAATGAATTTTCCTCTCTTCAGTTTTTCATCATCCCTAAAGGTATCAATTCCTTTCTGGATCAAAGCATGGTATAAATGGTCCGTAAAACTATTTCGGGTGTCCTCACCCCTAAAACTGAGAAACACATCATGTGTCCATATTTTAGGGGTTGAAGAAGCGGATGATGGCAGCATTTTGGTGTTGGTGCAATCGAATCAAAACTGAAAAAGTAGGTCGTACAAGAAAAGTAAGCGACAAAGAAGAAGAAGATCGAGCACGAAGAAAAAAAGAGGGAGGAACAAGAGGATGAAGATGAACACAATGATGTTGATCGATGGATGGAAACTTACTGGGAAGCTACAAGGGAGCTGAATAATTAAGTTGCTCAAGTGATGAGAGACGGAGTTCTATTGCTTGGGTGAACAAGGCTTGAATTATAGTGGAATATTTATGAGCAAGATCGAAGGACCAAGTAAATTATTATGTCTAGTTAATTTAACATTATTTTATGACTAAACATGTTAATTTATTCGCCAGGTGTGACATAACTAAATTATTACGTACTAGTAATATAAGATTATGCATAATCAATTGCCAATCAAGTGATATATATATATATATATATAACATCTTATATTGGAAATACAATCAATAGACGCTGATCATGTTACACATGATCAAATATTATATTGCCAGGTGTTACAAAAAATATTAATACTAGGTTTTTCTTTTCGTTGACATTATAGTGAAACATTTGATGAGTTGCTCCTGCTACACATGATCAATATTAAATTGCTTATTCAAAGTATTAGTAGTGGATGGAAACTTAAGCGGCGGTGTGCAAGCGCGAGGAATTTTTTCATTTTTTTAAACAGATCAAGTGGACGACGTCGTTGGCTAAAACCGTATTTTTCTTAAACATAGATTTGTTTACTTTTTTGGTCTGTTTATGGTTTGGGTCTAAGCCCAAAGTCTGAAAAAGCTGTACAGGGCCTAGAAAAACATATAGAACAGGAATATAAAAAACCCAAGAATGCTGTACAGGGCTTATATATTTAAGTATTTATAATTTAATAATAAAATTATGTTATTTAAAATATGTTTTCAATCATATATATTTTTAATTGCCATATCCTTGACGTATCGTATCTTAGTTTCTAGAGATCTATCGTATCCCCATATCATATCGTATCATGTCGTATTGTTGTATATTTATCAGTATCAGTGCTTCATTACAGGGAAAAGAACAAAGTAGCAGACGCTCTAGCGAACTGGAGCTATAACATGGACCTTGGTATTTGCATCCTTGAGTCTGCTCCTCCTTGGATTAGTTCAAAGCTTGTTGATGATTGGTTTCCTTGAACCTTCCTGAGTAGTCGGTTACTGGGGCACCTCACCAGAAAACAAAATTATTATGTCTAGTTAATTTAACATTATTTTATTACTAAACATGTCCATTTGTTCGCCAGGTGTGACATGAAATGGGAACATCCGAAGATTATGCATAATCAACTGCCAATCAAGTCATGATATATATATATATATAACAGTTTAAATTGGAAATACAATCAATAGATGCTGATCATGTTACACATGATCAAATATTAAATTGCCTATATGATGGGCATATTTTATATTATATATTTAGCCCCATTCTTAATATATTTTGGTAATATTTTGGAAGAATTTTGATACTTTGAATTATATTTTCAATATAGGACTTTCGACTTCCTCTGGAGCAAAACATAGTCAAATGTACGAATTTTGGAGTAATTCCAATTGGAGGACGTTCGTGAGTCACTTGGCTTGATCGTATCAAAATTTCAGACTTTTCTACCAAACGGTTATTTTCTGGCGATAAAATAAAGGAGCAGTGCGCGGTGCTGGAATAGTGACGATTTGGGCTTTTATTGCGTTTTGGAGCCCAAGATGACCTCAGATGGGTTCGTGGCCTTCTGGAGAAGTGTTCGAAACGTTTTTATCTTTAAAACGAGCTATATTGGGCTGGATTTGGAGCAGATTTGAGGCCAAAACGTGGCTGGTCAGATTGGGGGCAGATTCTCCTAATCCAATTTGGACTTTATTTCCTAGTATTATCTTATTTTAACCCAGTTTCCTTGTGGGGATTGGGCAGCTAGGTTTTAGGAGGTATTTAAGTTATTTTTCACAGAAAATTTGGGACTTCTCTTTTGGCTTTTGAACGCGACTTTGCTAGGGTTTTTGAAGAACTTCTTCTTCACGGTGTTTTATTTTCTTATTCATTCGAATGATATTTTATTTGGTTATTATTATGAACATGCGTAACTAACTCTCTTTTGCTAGGGTGAGGCCACGAGCCTTAGCAAGAATATGTAGTTTCTGTTCAATTTGCTTATGATTATATGCATGCAGGTTTTCGAATTATTCATCACTGGGTTAAACTATCTAAGTGTCTTGATGCTTGATCACCATTAGGATGTTTAGAAAAGTAATTTGATGCAGTTTTGGTCGGAGGTCGGTCCCTGAAATTGACGAAGGCTTCTTGTGATTAATATGTGCAAGTTCACTTAGGATGAATACCACGTCTTAAGGGTTGCATGGTTTTTCAAAAGGTTTCACAGAACTTAATGAGTCATGTATGTTTAGATTTGATCTGAATACCACAGACGGATTGCATGTGTGATATACGCTCTATGTTGGGGGTCCAAGTAGGCATATATTAGGAATACCTAACCTTCGAAATATGCATGTATAGGTCATAAGTAATTGGGAGAACTATATAGAATTGTTAAGGTGACGGCGGATCCCTAGTGCTTTCTTAATTTGACTTCTAAAAACACAACTGTTTCTCTTGCCCTTAGTTTTAAGCTTGCATATTGCCTTATTTTTATTAGTTAAATTCATTTTAATTTAAGGTCTTCAAATCAAACATCTCAAATTTCTCTTTTACAATAATTAATTAGAATTTGGTTTGATACGAGTTATTTAATAATCCTTGCGGAGAACGACCTTGCGAGAATCATTTATACTACAATAACCTTGTCATTCTTGCAAGTTTTGTAGGAGTTTTAACCCTGTTTGCGCAGGTACTAAAAAGCCTATCACTATACAAAGTATTAGTAATGGAGTTTCTTTTCATTGATATTATATAGTGAAATTTTTTATGAGGGAGTTGTTATTACTAGTTATGCGCAATCCACTTTTATATTACTTTCTCTAGTAGCGCTATGCCTTACCTTTTTCTTTTTGTTTGGAGCAGATGCTTTTATAAAATAGTACAAAGGATAGCAAAATCATAAGAAACTCAAATGTGAGAGGCAAACACAATAGCGTAGTCTTTAAAAAATATTTGGAGCAATGAACCAAATACAAGGCAACAAAAGAAAAGAAAAAAGAGGAATCTTGGACACCTCTTCAATCGATCGCGCCAAACAGTTGTCCAGTGACTAAAACACCCTAACAGGAGAAAAATTTCAATTTTGAGTCCGTATGATAATAATGACACCTGACATCCGCATAGTAGAATTTCTATATATATATATATATATATATATATATATATATGTAGGTGAATTAATTTTATATATTCATAAGTATACGGAATTTAACTCCTTAACACAAATCCCCTATGTGGGCTCCTTAAAAAAATTGTATATATATATGTAGGTGAAGTAATTTTTTTTATATTCATAAGTATACAGAAATTTCTGAATATTTGTAATATGATCATCTCAATGTTTATTCTTCCAAGAAACATAGTGTTGGCCACTGAAGAGAAGGATCAGAATTTGAATCTTGCAAGGTATATGTTAAAAAACTCATTTGAGTGAGTACGGGAAAATCTGCCTTATATATTCACCACTCACACGGCTTTCTAGGCTTTTCAAATTAGGGAGGTATACAGTATTAACAAAAATATTGTTCTCTTCTGTGGCAGTTGGAGATACCTCCAACTTCTGCAATCTAAAAACAACTATAATCATAGTAATAAAAAGCATGCTTCTTGTAAGAGCACATATATATATAACTCTTGAATTCTTTCAAGGAGAGATACTTAGACAACACTACTTGACTTGTATTAAACCTAGTGGTTAAACGACAGAAGAGGACATGAAATCAATCCTCAATTATTTCAAATACAGGACACAACCAAACACATAATATTGTATGCCTTTAAGAAACGACACGTCTTTACTAACAAACATTTTATTCCAAACAGTTCAAGATAATGCAGACCCTGTGGTTTTTATTTCAATTGGAGGAGCCATGGTGAAACACCTAATGTCACAGCAGATTCCAAATCTTTTTCATCGTGAGGGTCTTTAGACGTAGGACCCTCGGCTCCTTCAAATTTTTCGTCGTGAGACTCTTGGATACAGCGCTGCTTAACCAATTCCTCATCATGCCCGTATACTGGAAAGAAACCACAAGTTCTTGTGTACAGCCCTTCCCTATCGCTTGCAAATGAAGCATACAAGTGACTACACCCATTCAACTGATCTTGAAACAACTTTCGTGGTATATAGGTCAGCCAAATGAATCCTCCATCTCGTAAAAACTCTAATTCATGGCCCGTGGTTTGGAAGGGGTGGATAGAATATTCCAAACTACCGTTGTCAGTTTCCAAGTGACAAATCAGGTAGTGAGGAGTTTCTGGATCCAATTTGTCTAGGGAGCCAGTTGGATTCTTAAGGTCTGAGAAACATGCATAAAGAGCCAATCCCATCCAATCTCTGTGACTATGTAGAGATGGCAGTAACGGGATTTCCGCTAAAGAACCACTGATGTGAAAAGGATTGAACCACTCTAGAATTTTGGGAATCGGAGGGAAAATTGCGTGAAATATGTCTTCTCCATTTAAGTCCTACAAAATATAAAATCAAAGTAATAAATATTATTGGATTAAGATAGCTGATGTTGGGGAGAGAGAGAGAGAGAGAGAGAGAGAGAGAGAGAGAGAGAGAGAGAGAGAGACCTGCACATGTTGTGGTATTCCACTGGTATGCCCCCTAAGATCTTGTTGTGGCTGCTCCGGAGAGATACCTTCCACAAACTGATGGATGAGATCCACATTGTCGAAGAAGGAGGTCCAAGACTGGCTTATTGTTTGCTTAAATTCCTCAACTTCGTGCTCATACAAGAGACGGATACCACACTCATGCACTGTCAAGGCTGGGCAATGATTGTAAATTCTAGCCCCTACAATATCAGAATTAGCAGCACTAAACTCTGATAGTAAAACACGGGGTATGTAGGTCACCCAAATAAATCCCCGCACATGCTGCCACTTGAATTTCTCTTTAGTGATGGAGTACATGGCGACCGGATTCAAGCAAATATCACCAATGGTCAAGTGACACAGAAGTTTGACAGCAATTTGGGAGCCCAGATCTTCAAGGGTGGCAGTTGGATGCTCATGGACTGAAAAAGAAGAAATAATAGCAAGTCCCCTCCAATCGCCACTATCATACAATTTTGGAGGTAGCCGGATTCCAATCATGGATGACATAGTAGTCCGACCTTTGAACCACTCTAGAATTTCCTTCCGAGGGAAACAAAAATTGTATGTACTCCGAGGATCGAAATGCTTGAAAACAGAAATTTTATCTCCTCTAAGACTGAGTGTTGCCACCTGGGACTTTTGAAGGAAAGCCTGCAGGTACATTTTCCATTGTGCTGGACTATAGCTTCCATAGAGTCGAGTCTCAGCCAATACATGTACATGACCAACCAACAACGACAACGGCGGTGGAGCATCTTCTTCTGCAACCTTTTGTTGGGTGGAATCGCTGTTGGCAAACGTGAAACGTTTTGAGTGGACTAATATTACGTCACCACCCTCCTTGACATCATGCTTTCGTTTGAGATAGCATCTATACTTGTGCAGGTCAGCTAACCGTTGCCTATAAGTACAACTTATATTAGTCCAAGTAATTTAAATATTCTGCCAGGATTGAGAGAATATATATACATATATATATATATATATAGAAATCCACGCACACACAAAATATTAACATGTATATATATATGACCTTTGGATCCTCATGGAATCAGTGTGCATTTCTCCTTCTTCTGCATCAGTTTGGGCTTCATAAAGGGGATTTTCCATTGTTTGTGCAGAAAGAGCTTGGGCATAAAGCGCATCAAGTTTATCTGATCTCCCAAATGTTAAATCTGTTAATGAACGGATCAACTCTCCCAAGTCTTCCTCGTATACTAAGCGGGTCCCACAAACTTCAACCTCCACATCTGAGTTAGTGGATCTAAAGAATGCCCTAAGAACCTGGCATTGACTCCACTGATGTTGTTGGAAATACGCACGCGGCGCATGGAACACTACAATTTCATGGAACCTTGTAACTTGCTGACAGAGGCGGTTAGTTATTTCAGCAGATCCTTGTATTCTACTGCCATCTTGGTCACACAAATCAACACAAAGGAAGGAAGGAAGAAGGAAGAGATGTGAAAGGGATCGACGCCAAGAAACTATGGCATATAGTTCTATTCCTACCCATCTGCTTTCATCAAATAAATTTTGAGGAAGGTCACACAGTGCTACATTCCCCAAGTAGTGATGGACGAACCAGTTTGGAATTCGTAATGCTTCATCACAAAAACTGAAAAAGAAATTCTTCTCGCGTCCATTGCTTCCCTGTCCATATTGAGCACACAAGTAGTAACTAATTAATTCATGGCTGAGACCTTCCAAAAACAACTGCCTTAAATATAAATTTTTATTTTTGTCGTTTATGAAGTATATAAATATATTGGGCTAATCCATGACATCATTTTTTTTTGTCAATATGACATCATATTTTATACACAAGTTTTGACACAATTTTTGGACCATTAGATTGCTCAAGTTTTAATGGATGAGATTAAATCTTACCTAACTTTTTGAAATTAACAAAAATTAAATTAAATTAAAATATTTTTCTCACACTTCTCTCTGTTTCTAGGGAAGTAAATTTCTATCACCAAAACATTTTTTCTCTCTCCTCTTCTCTGCTAACTCTTTCTTTCATCAGACCAAAAAAAATTGTTGATCTTTGTCTCATTCTTTACAAAAAAAATTTGAAATCAGCCCTCATATAGCTTGAACATTTTTCTCTTAAGCAATCTCTCCTTCTCCTTCTTCTAATTAAGTTCTCTTAATCCATTATTATTTCTTGTAAGTTATATAACACATCTCCATCACAACAACTACCATTACCAGTTAGAGAGAGAAAAACAGAGAATATCTAAATACCG
The DNA here is from genome assembly GCA_020521455.1 of Prunus kanzakura. Lineage (NCBI taxonomy): Eukaryota > Viridiplantae > Streptophyta > Magnoliopsida > Rosales > Rosaceae > Prunus > Prunus kanzakura. The sequence continues at coordinate 185,343 of BPUM01000892.1, forward strand.
TGACAAAAAGAAAAAAAATTTAAGTTATACAACCACATAAGATTTAATTTCATCCATTAAAGTGGAGCAATCTAATGGCTCAAAAATTGTGTCAAAAATTTTGTATAAAAGATGATGCTGCGGATCCGCCCCCTACATATATGCTTATATGCATGCTAATAATTGTCAAATATATCAAATATAGAGAAGATTAATTTGAGGAAGTGGAGAATGTAGAGAGAATTGGAGCTGAAACTTATTTTCTGATTTCAACAACATCAACTTTGTATTACTTACAATACATTTATAACTACAAGCCAAGAGAAAGACAAGGCATCCCTAAGACAAGGAAACAAAGTTTCCCTAAGACAAGAAAGTAAAGCTCCCTAAAACAAGGTTCCCTAAAACAAGGTAACCATAAAATAAGGACTAGGACTTTGTGTATGACAAGATAGAAAGGTAACCAACTAACTAATCTATTACAAGCTAACAATAATATAACTCCAACAAAGGCAGATAAAGAGAGAGAGAGAGAGATAGAGAGATAGACACTAGAGTAACCTCATAAAGCTTTGAAAGCAACGATTGTACTGGCTGGATGCTAGAATCAGTACTAGTTGTGGTAGAGCTACCGCTGCTGCCATTCACAGTTGAAGTTGATGGTCGTTCCCGTAGACGGTAATCAAGTTCTATCACGTTACCAGAACTACTTTCCAATTTCATCGCCTCATCTATCATATACTTACAATGTTGACCAAAATTCGAATTGAACTGTTGATTAGCAGTCTGACTTAAATCGTGGGCAAATTTTGCCACATCTTGTTGGGAGATTAAACGTATTCCGCACCCTTTCACTTTCAAACTGGGTCGATTTGTTGAGACTGATGCTCGAAGTACTCCTTCGCTTTCTTTTTTCAAATTCCCTGCAAATTTGCGTGCTGGCTGATAGCAACAAACTGCATACGACCCAACTATGAAGTTTTTAAATTCAAAGTCTGTTCGATTTAGAAGACGACCATCCGAGGCGTGAAAATGACAGAAGGTCTCTTCCATTTCCGAACTCTTCTCAAGAATTTCGAAAAACACAAAAACGGCAACTCCCATCCACGAATTACTATCTTCTGGATCTGATAGTTGGCTTGTTACAGAAGTCCCACTCGAATACTCACTGCACCAATCTGGAATTCTAGTATACGGAACACGAATTTCAAATTCTCGCTGACGATCAATCTGATCCTGTACAAAATAAGAAAAAAATAACATTATATACATATATACACACATATATCATGTATGTATGAGCAGCCCCAGGATCCCTTTTTACAATTCACCAAAAGAGGTTGTAGGTGATCCAACCTGATATAGGATCATTATATATGTATGTATGTATGTATATATATATATATATATATATATATATATATATATATATATATATATATATATATATATATATATATATATATAGAAAATTCCCTTACTGGGCTGGAACTGGAAGGCGCCTTAAGGCAACTTACAACTGTATATATGTTGAGAGAGAGACACAGAGAGAGAGAGAGAGACAGAGAGAGACAGAGAGAGAGAGAGAGAGAGACCTCAAACCATATAGGAAAGAGTTCTTCAGCATGCTCTTCATGAATTGGCAGCGGGTGATATTCAACCCCCTCTGATTCTCGGCAATCTATGAAACAGATACCCTCAGCAGAAGTCCATACTTTCAAGGTTTTTGGATAGTTTGTCTGCAAAGGACAATCATGTGCATCCATATGTTTTAGGTTCAATGGAAGAGGTTCTGGTAACAATCGCAGATTGCAACACTTGAACAGGCTAAGTTCTCTAAGCTCAGAAAGTTGAGATATGCTTTTAGGTATGCTCTCAAAATTGTTTTCACTCAAACCTAAACTCCACAATGAGGATAAGCATATGCCAATATCATCAGGAATTGCTCCTTCTCCTAAACCGCATCCGCTAAGATCTAACAATACCAAAGAGGATAAACCCGAGAACGAGTGAGGGAGCTGCAAACCTTTACAACCAGATAAACATAACCGTTGGAGGTTCTTCAGAAGTAGAATAGACAAAGGCAATCTTCTTATGGCAGTTTGACAGGCATCAAGCACTTCTAAAAGTTCCAGGCTCCCTATGTTTTCTGGCAGTTGGTCAATCAGTGAGCAGCCTGACAGATGTAGATATTTCAGGGATGCCAAACTGCAAATGATGCTTGGAAGACTCAAAAGGTTCTTGCATGCTCCTAGATTTAACTCAATAAGGCCAGTCAAGTGCTCGATTGATAGCGGCAACTCCCTTATCCCGGTCCCAACTAAATGAAGTTCTGACAAGTGTCCCATGTTTCCCACAATCTCTGGAAACCTTTCGAGTCTTGAACATCCTGAAAGAACAAAAATTTGAAGAGATTCCAAGCAAATGGAGTGGGGAAGGCTCTCTAGACATTCACAATTGTTCAAGCTCAACACAGCCAGATGTTGGAGATCCCAAATTGTTGGGTGGAGCTCTGATAACTTTTCACAACCTTGAAGAATCAAACCCTCAAGATTTGGGACCTTACTGAAGTCTGGGGTCTTGGTCAAGCACTTGCAGTTGGAAAGATCGATTAGCATCAACTTTTCCATCATAGGAAGGCGCTGTTATGAAGGCAAGAAAACAGTAGTAATTAAACAAACTTATTGTAGTAATTAGTTTTGGAATTAATAATTTCTGTCTAATTGAATGCAAGAAAAACATATATAATTAAGTGAAAAGTTATCATAGTACCATTTCATGCCATAGTTGTTTAATGCGGCTGTTAGGCAACTTAAGTTCAACAAGGGAAGATGGCCGAAAACTTGGGGGTAGGGACTCTAAAGGATATTCATGCCATTCCAAAAGCCGTAACTGTCTTGAGAAATATTCAGGACATTCAGAAAAGTTGGCATTACAAATCTTCAACAATTTTAGTCCACGCATATTTGAGAATGGATCAGCATCCAACTCTATCTCTTCCTTTGCAGGCAAGGTTAGGAACATACCGTGAACAGAAATTGTTCCCTATACCACAAAATCATAAAGGTTCAAGTGTAAGAAGTATAAGAATTATTGCATCTGAAAATTTTAGATTTGTTTCAAAATGAGCAAATACGCATACTATGTTTTACGGATTCCATATGCACACATGTACCATATTATTTGTTATCTTACCAAATTATCCTCGAGTACAGTGTTGACGTCATCCCGCGACCTGCTATCTTTATACTCCGAGACATTCTCACTAACCCATAATCTGCTGCGTTTACCTGGCTCAGAAGATTCTTTAAGAACAACGCTCCAACCCATTTGTTGTAGTAAATCATGCATCCACAGTCTGTTTCCTTTAATAATTTTAACTAGACATTTATCCTGGAGGACACTAATACCGATTGTTGGATGAAAGTTACAAGCATCCAAAATTGGATGTACACGATCGTGATAATCTCCCTTGAAGAAACATGCAATGTCCAAGAAGATTTGCTTCTCTGTTTCCTCTAATCCATTGTAACTTATTCGAAGTGCGGGAAAAATGTCTTTGTCATCAGGATATTCTTTCAGTTTAGCAAATTTACTCTCCCATTGAGCTACCGTTTTCCCACATAAGGCGCCACCCAGAACTTCAAGAGCTAAAGGGAGGCCATTGGTATATTTGACAAAACCCTTGGCCAGCTTTGTGTAGTCATCAGCCATCTCATGGCCTTTCTTGAAGGCTTTCTTACAGAAGAGCTGAAAGGCTTCTTCATCGTTCAGTTTCTCAACTTCATATATGTGGTGCTCTCCATATGCCTTCAACAATTGCTCATTTCTTGTCGTTATAATGACTCTGCTTCCTCGACCCAATCAATCATTTCCAACTAAAGCTTGTATTTGTTTCTGATGATCAACATCGTCCAGAACGATAAGCACCTTTTTAGTACTCAGTCGTCTCTTCAATAACCTCATTCCCATATGGACATTATGTATGTCATCCCCGGAGCCACGGAGCAGTTTTTCGAAAAGAACGTTCTGCAAGGAAACTAGACCCTGTTTTTCAGATTCCTCTCTGACATTATCAACAAAGCAGCAAGTTTGAAACTTGCTGCAGATCTTGTTATACACTAGTTCCGCCAGAGTTGTCTTGCCAATGCCCCCCATCCCCCAAATCCCTATGGTACGAACATCATCATGCTCCTCAAGATCCAACAACGATTCGATTTTCTCTATACGAGGACCCACTCCAATTAAATCTTCGCCAAATGACGTCGTGGGGTGTAATTTAGTTGAAATCTCCTGGGCTATTTCTTCAGTAACTACTGCTTCCTTACTGCAAACAGAATACAAATTAAATATTTTATAAACAGAGCATCAGTGCTTTTTAGAAATAGAGCAGCTGCGCAAATATGTTTTTTTTCATAGTAAATTTTGCCTCTTTTATTCTGCCTTCAAAGTAATTTTTTAGATTCCAAAAGTACCCCTAATTACAGGTGGGGTGTATTAACTGTTAGTTCCCACAATTTTTTATGCTATTTTTTTATTTTTTTATTTATAAATAATGTACCTATTCTTTTTATTTGCTTAAAAAAATGTACTTATTCATTTTTATAAATAACGTAACTATTTATTTTATGAAAAATGTCCAATTTCTTTAATTTTGTTTTGTTTTGAATTCCTTTATTATTTTTTTATCTTTTGGAATTTGATAAGTGCCAAAATCTCATTTGTGAGGAAGAGCTCCTCCTTAAGTTTCAAGGAGCCAAGCCATATACTTGTTTTATTTTATGAATAATGTACAAAGCAACGCAAGTTTTTTTGTTTTGTTTTAATAATGTACCTATTTTTATGTTGTAAAAAATGTACAGAATTTTCTATTGCAAAGCAACATACCTGATTTTTTTTTTTTTAAATAATGTACCTATATTTTTTATATATAAATAATGTACTCATTCTTATTTATGAATAATGTACTCATTCTTTTATTTATAAATAATGTATCTATTTTATTATTAAATAATATACCTATTTTTTTTATAGAAAATTAACCTAGTATGACTTTATAAATAATATACCTGTCGTTTTGTTAAATAATAGTTAATAAATAATGTACCTGCCATTTATTTATAAATCATGTGTTTATTTTTAATAATGTGCCTATCATTTACTTGTTTTAATAATGTACTTTAAAATATATATTATACTCTCTTTCTTTTTTGTCATGGGAACAAAAATATAAATCTCAAAAATGGAGGAAATAAATTTTAGCCAAATTTATTAGCTTGGGTGGATAATTTGAAGGTATATATATATATATTTTTTTGGATAAAGTGCGATAGTATATGTCGGTATATTATATTATCAAATTATTTAGAGAATATTTTTTTGGGTGAAATTTTAGGGATATTTTTTTTTCGGCCAGAAGAATTTTAGGGATTAGGGGGAAAAAAATGGGGTATGATGCCTAACAAAAACGGCAATATTGATATGCTAGAAATCAGAGAGTATTAATTAGAAATCACGGAATTAATGACATGCTTAAAAATAAATCACAATACAAAATATAAATTTATATGGCATAAATTGTAATTTAATTGATAATTATAACACACCTCTATCTTAAAATGGCATATTTTGAATTAGGGTTTTAAATAAAAGTTTAAAAATTGGTGGATCTATATATGGCATAGATAATATACTTTTTGTGTGTAGTCTTCACAAATTTGTGATTGCTTTTTATAATTACGTTAAATTTCTTTCTAATCTTGGTCTGGAGAGGTTGGTTAATTCGCACCAGTTGGTCAGGTGATTTCACGTCTGTTATTGCTGATCAATTTTTTGGTACGTGCAGGTGCATCAAGCAACCATAAAAGCATTGAATATTCGAAATTCAAAAATTTGGTGTACAATATGCCTTAAATCTAAAATCTAAAATTAATTTTCCTTATACCTCAAAAGCGAAAACTCGACATATGAAAAAACTACGTAATAAAGTATTTGGACCTAAATCAACAATTAAGAAAAATTTAAGTTTAGGATATATGGACTTAGTTAAGCTGGCTAGAACTAAAACGGATGTGCTCTCCACTTTGCACACTCGAATTTCAATCTCCTTCCCCATAGTTTAGATTAAATTAATGTAGAATATCGTTTATATAAAAAACATATTCGGGTGTTAAGATATATCTAAAAGCCCCTTAACAAATTAATTAATGCGCCAAGTATCACCTTCAAGTTTATATGCATAACATAAGTTTACTTTTGAAGTGTCAAATAATTGAAGAAGTTAACTAGGGTACCTGAATGTATCCAAATCCCATCCTCTGATATTGGCTATTTCGGTTAAAGCTTTCCTCCAATTGCCCACCTCCCCCAGATTGTCCTTGTACAATTCTTCATGTTTGGCAAAGGCCTGGCTAAAGTTTCCAGTTTGATTTATCACCTCGGATGGCTTGACGTGATAGAAAACTGGGAAAACCTTGAGTTCCCTCTCTTTCATGCATTCAACAATATGCGCAAGTTCAGCTAAACACCACGTTGAAGAAGCATAATTTTTTGAAAGAATGACGACTGCAAACCTCGATTCTTCAATTGCTTTCAAGAGTTCTGGGGCAATGTCTTTTCCCCTCTTCAGTTTTTCATCATCCCTAAAGGTATCAATTCCTTTATAGATCAAAGCATGGTACAAATGGTCCGTAAAATTATTTCGGTTGTCCTCACCCCTAAAACTGAGAAACACATCATGTGTCCATATAGTAGGGGTTGAAGAAGCGGATGAAGCCATTTAGGTGCTGGTGCAATCGAATTGAACTGATGACAAAGAAGAAGAAGATCGAGCAGGAAGGAAAAAAAGAAGAAGAAGAAAATAGGAGGACGAGAAGGTCGATGGAAGGCAATGGGAACTTAATTGATAGCTAAAATGCAGTTGAATAATCGAAACGAACTGATGACGAAGAAGAAGAAGAAGATCGAGCAGAAAGGAAAAAAAGAAGAAGAAGAAAATAGGAGGAGGAGAAGGTCGATGGAAGGCAATGGGAACTTAATTGATAGCTAAAGGGCAGCTGAATAATCGAATCGAACTAATGACGAAGAAGAAGAAGATCGAGCAGGAAGGAAAAAAATAAGAAGCAGAAAATAGGAGGAGGAGAAGGTCGATGGAAGGCAATGGAAACTTAATTGATAGCTAAAAGGCAGCTGAATAATCGAATCGAACTGATGACGAAGAAGAAGAAGATCGAGCAGGAAGGAAAAAAAGAAGAAGAAGAAAATAGGAGGAGGAGAAGGTCGATGGAAGGCAATGGGAACTTAATTGATAGCTAAAAGGCAGCTGAATAATTAAGTTGCTCAAGTGATTTCTATTGCTTTGAGTGAACAAGGCTTGAATTAGTAGAATATATATAAAAGCAAAAAGCAGCTTCCTCACCCCGCATTAATTTCTCGACTACATAATTGCATGCATGTGAGGCAATTCTTCAACACGAACGACAAGTGAGTTAAACGTGGCCTAGGCCTAGGGCTCATCATTTGGCCCGCGGGCTCATGGGCCTACGGGGGCCCGCCCGGCCCATTGAAAAAAAGCCCAGCCCGGCCCGCTTGGGCTTGGGCCGGGCTTGGGCTTGGGTGTTTAAAGCCCGGCCCGGCCCATAGGCCCGGCCCGATTAAGCCCATGAAAGCCCGGCCCGGCCCGCCCACAAAAGCCCGGCCCGTTAGGCCCGCATACATATATAATTATGTATAAATAAAGGTTTAGGATTAGGATTAAATCACTTGAATGACAAATCCCCCTCTTTAATTTTTTTGTGTGTGTTACTTGTTATAAAAATTGTGTTTGTTTCCATTGAATTCTACTTATTCCTAGTTTATAATTGGATGATTAGCACATTAATTTGTGTCATTTATTAATACAACAATTATATATATATAATAAGACAAACAACATATCATATCACCAAACATAATCATACCACCAAATATAATCATACTTTTCTTTAACACATCACCAAACATTTGCATATTTATTCATACCATCTTCATAATTTTTTTTTTTTTTTTTACACTTATTATTTTTTAGGCCCATTTCGGCCCGGTCCATTGGACTTAACCCGGCCCGACCCGATGGGCTTTTTCAAGCCCGACTCATGAGATGGGCTTGGGCTTTGAATTTTCTAAAAAAACCCGGCCCGGCCCGGCCCGATATTTTCTCTCTCCTCTTTAAAGCCCAGCCCGGCCCATTGACGAGCCCTACCTAGGCCCCCTCCTGTCCAGCCCGAAAGGTGGTGAGAATGGTTAAAGTGGTGAGTTTTTTGTCTTTTTGTTCACCCGTGTAGTCATTCATATTCCCAAGTAATGTTAAAGTGGTTAAAGTGGTGAGTGTTTTCAATCTTTCATTTGAAAACACTACAATGACACACTTTCCAAAGAGATTCCCAAGTAGCTTCTTGGCCTTCCGAGTTCGGGGAAATTAGCAAGTGGAAAAACAACTACGACCAGTTGGCTTTTCAAAAAAAGAAAAAACATAAAAATGGTAAAATAAAGTAATTTAGCAATTAAAAAAGCAAAAGGAAAAAAGGAAATTACCGTATGTGGATGTGCAAAGACTTAAAGTGAAAGAAAGAAATCAACGAGTCAGTCATCGTGAGTTTGCATACGAAGACTTCAAAGTCTACTTGAAGATAGCTGTCCACAGCAAGCTCCCTACCCAATGTTACAAATTACTAAGATTGACTAATGCTCGATAGGATTTATTACGGTAATTAGTTGATTTAAGAAATATGTCTTTTTCATGTGTCATTTTCTTACTAATCGGTGAAATATGTGTTTTCAGAGATTCCGCATTGATCATCTTAGTAATTTCCTTTGCATCTAAAAAAAACCCTATAAAAAAAAAATTTTACTCCATCTTGAAACTTTCCCCTTAAACTTATTTGCCACACTAATCACAAGGTATACTAGTAAATGTTTCGAACCACGTAGGAAAATTTTTCCAAGCATTATTGTGGGGATAGCAAACCGTTACAAGAAAGGTTTTTCCTTTCCGAATAATACATTCATATGTATTTGAAATTGAATCTACATATACGGGGTGGTTGTCCACATGGTATGGTATGAGAGCATCATTGAGCTATGTCACTATTCAGCAAAATTGTATGCTACGTCACCAAACGTACACAATTTTTTTATATTAAGAAAATTAACCCAAAATTTTAAAAATAGTACTTTTTTTTAATTTATCGAAATTAAAAAGTTAATAGTAGTAGTAGTATGAACACTACATCTATCATCCTCTCTTTTCCAGCAAAAGAAATCTTAGTTGATCTTTCTCTACAAACTCTTCATCATTTCTAACTAGTCTAAATCGGTCCATATTTTCTTTCTGTTCACCCTTGTCTGTCATAGTTAGTTTTCAATCTTTCATGTGAAAACCGTACACTTTCAAGAGAGAAATTCTCAAGCAGCTTCTTGGCCTTCAGCCTTCCGGGAAATTATACAGGTTGAGATTGAAACAGATTCAAAAACGAATGACAAAAGCAGACAAATCATCAAGACTTTAAGGTCTTCTGAGATGAAAGCTGTCAACAAAAAGCTCCGTACCTAACGTTACAAATTTCTAAGATGGACCTAATGACATGGTCACACAGCTTTTGTACGTACAAACAGAAATTCTCAAGCAGCTTCTTGGCCTTCCACTTTCGGGGAAATGTGAAGTTGCAAAAACAAATAATGGCCAGCTTCAAAACCTAACTACTTTTTCCGCGGCTTTTGTTTTTTTCTTTTGAAAAATAAAATAAAATTACAAAGAGGATCTCATAAGAATTCCTAAATTTATTTTAAGATATAAAAGTATTATATAGCCACTTCATTCGGAAAATTATGAAACCAAATAAAAAAGTTATATTGATGATGTCCAAAATTTGCTGTGTCGGCAACCATATTTGCTTCACAATACATAAATGTCGGGTTTCAAAAATATAGAAATGTATAGGAGGTCTTGGATATCCAGAAATATGGAATAAATGCAACTGTTGTAAAAGTTCAGTGTTGCTTTCGATAGAGATATTGGAAAAATAATTTGTCCAGATAGAGGGCGTTTGATACTCCTGATTGAGCTGGACATGACTAAATTCAAGGACTGGCTTAGCTTGGACTTACGAATGTGCAATGTTTGGTGTGCCTAGACTGAGTGGTAGGAAAGTGTTATTTAGCATTATTCTATGTTTTCCCGCTAATTAAGTGTGATCTGGCAATTGTTGGAATTGTTTTTATAAATATCTGTAGATGATTGACAATTGATCTCATCATGAATTTCATTATAAAATTACATGAGCAACTTTTTTGGATAAATTTGATCACTGAAAGTAAATCTAAAAGATTTCAATTTAGGCTGAGTACAAACAGTAACCGAAGACAACAACGAATGAAAGGCAGACAAATGAGCAAGCAACCCAAAAATATAGCAGTATATATGCAATATGATTTAAGGCCCCAGATAGTAAATTCAATAGTAAAAACTTTTTGTCTTTTCTGTAAAATTCAATAGTAAATTCGGAAAATTTTCACATAATTTTAAAAAATAAATAAAGTAGACTAAAAAAACGAAAAAAATCATAATAATAATACATATTGGGTTGAGGCTCCGACCAGCCCAACAGTCAACGTTCCAATATGGCCTCCCCATCACAGTGGCTTCTTTCTTTCACAGTACTTTGAATTTTGAATGCATTCACTCACCATTGGCTGTTTGGTTTGAAACTTTGAATATCTTGTCCTTCATTATCCTTGTGCTAGATTCAAGCCCAACTCATACGTTTAATGAAGAATTTCAGTGGTGCAACACGCAACCTAGTTGGAGGACGACATCAACTATTATTGAAATTTCTTAGGAACGAAAATGCAAAATGGGGTATAGTCCAAGGACATTTCCTATAGTTAACCTTATTTTCATATTGAGACATATTCTTGGTATATTTATCCACTAGACAAAACAACAAAATAAATTAAAAATTTTGTTGAATTATATGTATGGAGGGCCCATTTTTTCGATGTTGCTCATAGCCCCTAAAATCTCATAACCGACTCTCTCAAAAATCTAGTATATACCTTTGTACCGAAATTGATAATTTACAAAATTAAAAATATGCATGTGATATCTTTGTGTCATTCATTACCCATTCATATTTGTTGAAGAATATACAGTCCAACATTGGAAACCTAACTAAATAAATTATAACTTATAATAATTGGTTCCACTCTTACTAACACCGTGACCTTTTGTGATAAAACCGCATACCTATTGGGTTTTGTATGTGGTTAAATTAAGGACAATATCGGTGTTGCTAGTGGTGGGCCACATGCATGTCCCTCTGAAATTTAACATGATATCAAAGCGGAACCCCAATCTAGACCCAGACTCCGACTCAGATCTGCCACACCTTGATTGGGTGTGGCCACCGACCCAACTGACTGGCCACACCTTGATTGGGTGTGGTCATCGATCCAACCGACTTCGACTCAAACTATAACCTATGAATCTTCCGCTGCACATAGACCTATATGATTAACTTCGATGTCGATTTGGCTCCACGTGTGGCCCACTATGTGGTGGTCCCACGTGAGGGGGCGTGTTGAAGAATATTAAGTCCCACATTGAAAACTTAACTAAATAAACTACAACTTATAATAAGAGGTTCCACTCCTAATAACACCGAAACCTTTTGAGATAAAACCTCACACCTATTGGGTTTTGTATGTGGTTAAGTTGGAGACAATATCGGTGTTTCTAGTGGTGGGCCACATGCCCGTCTCTCTAAAATTTAACAATATGTACTTTGTTGTTTTACGCTTCTTTATGAAACAAAATTGTTTTTCCAAAATTTTATAATTTTTAAGTTAAAATGTTCATAAAAGTAAATTACAATTACATAAATCCTAAAAGTAACTAAAAAATAACGTTAACCAGAAAAAAAAAAATTAAAACACTTTTTAGACAGTTAATAAAGCTAGGGTTCTTTAGGATTGTAGGATTCGAGCAAAAATACTAGTTATGGTACTCTATGTCATTAGATATGAGAAAAATTTAGTTGCAACGAGAATAACATTGTTTTACTATTTTTGAACAGTAATGATATGCTATATGAAAGTATTATCATGCATGTCATGACGCTATTGACCAAGAATAGCAAAATAATGTTATTTAATTCAGCCCAGTTGAGTTGGAGATTCCCTTGGGAGCACTCACATAGAGTGAAACCATTTTTGGGGCGATGGGGGCATTTTTTTGACCAGATCGGTAACGTAGGGAAAGGGCGTATGCGAACGTAGGGAAACGTAGGGAAAGAGTGTATGCTAATGTAGGGAAAGGTAGGGAAAGGGCCGCATGTTTGTGGACTTCAGGTGGGTTTGTATCTATCTAGCTTGACTTACATGTCCTTTTTGGTCGTCAACGTCTGTGAACCTGCAAGAGTCAATGTTGTTCGCTCAACAACAATCGGTTTTACTATTATTTAATTATAATAATTAAATAAACACAATAATGTCTACCGCGCAAATCTCACGGCCTGGAGTTCCGGGCCGAGGGGATATGCGTTGACACGCGGCTTCCTGCTTTTGAATGCGGTGCAGTTGTGCGCGGGACCGTGCGTCGAGATTGTTGGTGTGAATGGAGATGGTTGAGTGGTGCGCTTGTTTGAACTTGTCTTCTGATCAAACGATTGTAGCCGAGAGAGGAACTAATCTCGGCTGTCAGGTTCACGGCCTGAGCTACAAGGCCGTTTAGTGGTGATGTTGATGGTGGGTGTAGGGCGGTGCTCCGGCGCGCTGCTCAGTGAGCGGCGGTCGTATGATATATGGGGTGAATGAGCGAATAACAAAGATGGTGCTCCGGCGCTTTGAAAAATCAAGGGTCGTATGATATATTGATGAATGAATTTTCCTTACAGTCTAACACTACTCCTAGGAAAGCAAGTAAAGATATTGAAAGTGCATTACAAGAAAATATAAGTTGCTCCGTGGGAGACTTTGGTTTGGTGTTTGAACCCTTTGAACGTAGTCTTAAGCCTTGTATTTATAGGAAGAGTTCTTGGAGGAGTAATCGAGGCTTAAAATCTGCATGGTGGAGCCTGATTAGAGCAAGTGGGTAGTCCAATCGACATTTGGGATCGTGAAGCATGGTGGTGTGACCCCATAAATCCTGGTGAATCTCGGCCGCCACCCTAATCGTGGTTTCTGTGCAACTGGCCGTGGGGACACATTTATTGCTCTGATAGTTAGTCACCCAATCTCTCAAGCTGCAAGAATTCTTGTGAGAATGTCTGCGTCTAATCACTCTGTTTTCTATCGCCAATCCCTAACTTCAGTCACTTCCCACCTTCCCTCGTGCATTAAATGCTTATTTGTGGCCAGTGGGTTTGCTCCAATAAACAGAGGCACTACTTCATTAAATGAAGCGTGGGACCCTGCTGCCACTTGATGATCTGACTTTAATGCCTTTGGCCGTAATTTTGTTCGGCCTCGGCCTCGGCTTGCAATCGAAGCCGAGATGATCATGCCTTAACATTTTTCTTTTGTCTTTAGGAAAGCCAAGTATCTTGGCGAAACGCTGCGTTTTAGTCCTTCGAACGAGTGCCAGGGCCAAGGAAAAAGGGCTCCTTCGGCCAGTCCATGGCCGTGATTTATTAGGCACAAACAAATAATAGTATATAAAAGTAAATTAAAAAAAACGAAAACTTGAAAATTAGTAAATAAAACACTAATGGTGTGTTTACTAATTAGGAATTGGAATTCTCATCATGAATTGAATTGCATCTATGAAGGATTCCTGTATTTACTTCACATCAATAAATTGAAAATTAAGGGGCCCACACAAAATTAGGAATTAAATTCCTGATTTTGGAGAAATTCAATTCCTGAGTGGGATGTAGTATTCTAATTCCTGGAGAACTAACTCATTAGGAATTCATCTTTTGTACCCATTATATCCTCACACAATTTTCAAAATTCCAAATTTATCATCTACTTTAATCCAACAACGAGGACATGTTAGTAATTAGTACCACTCCTACTCCAATTCCATATGGTTTAGTAAACAACTTCAATAGGACTTCGTAATCTAACTCCCATCAATCCATATGGTTTAGTAAACAACTTCAATAAGAATCCGAAATCTAATTCTCCTCAATTCAATTCATCCTCAATTTAAGTCCTCCTAATCCAATTACGGATTAGAAAATATGCCATAACTGTAGAGACTTGCAAAATTGCAATGTCCTTGAAACAAAATTTTACCCTTACTCAGTGCTTGACATTGTCTTTCTTTTCAAACTTCTTTTCTGAACCCAGATATTTTGCATGTTGCCTTAATTTGATCCATAATTAATAAGTCGATGGAAATAGACAGACGCATGAAACCATGGTCATTTTCCTTCTAAATATATAAACAAACTGTCTACCGCGCAAATCTCACGGCCTGGAGTTCCGAGCCGAGGGGATATGCGTTGACACGCGGCTTCCTGCTTTTGGATGCGGTGCGGTTGTGCGCGGGCGTGCCAGCACGGTCTACCGTGCGTCGAGATGTGGTTTGGATGGAAATGGTTAAGTGGTGCGCCTGTTTGGACTTGACTTCTAATCAAACGATTGTAGCCGAGAGAGGAACTAATCTCGACTGTGAGGTTCACGGCCTGAGCTACAAGGCCGTTTAATGGTGATGTTGATGGTGGGTTTTGGGCGGTGCTCCGGCACGTTGCTCAGTGAGCGACGGTCGTATGATATATAGGGTGAGTGAGCGAATAACAGGGATGGTGCTCTGGCGCCTTGAAAATCAAGGGTCGTATGATATATTGATGAATGGATTTTCCTTACAAACTAACGCTACTCCTAGGAAAGCAAGTAAAATATTGAAAGTGCATTACAGGAAAATATAAGAATTCTTGTGAGAATGTCTGTGTCTAATCATTCTGATTCCTATCACCAAATCCTGACTTCAGTCACTTCCCACCTTCCCTCGTGCATTAAATGCTTATTTGTGGCCAGTGGGTTTGCTGCAATAAACAGAGGCATTACTTCATTAAATGAAGCATGGGACCCTGCTATCACGTGATGATTTGATTTTTAATACCTTTGGTCGTGATTTTGTTCGGCCTCGGCCTCGGCCTATAATCTAGGCCGAGATGATCATGCCTTGGCAATTTTTTTCTTTTGTTTTCAGGAAGGCCAAGCATCTTGCCAAAACGCCGCGTTTTAGTCCCTCGAGTGAGTGCTAGGGCCAAGGAAAAGGGGCTCCTTCGGTCAGTT
This sequence comes from Prunus kanzakura, assembly GCA_020521455.1. NCBI lineage: Eukaryota > Viridiplantae > Streptophyta > Magnoliopsida > Rosales > Rosaceae > Prunus > Prunus kanzakura. The sequence goes on from BPUM01000892.1 coordinate 200,601, forward strand.
CATGGTCGTGATTTATTAGGCACAAACACAAACTAAAGCATAAGTTTTGAACCTTTATTTAGTTATTTATAATGTTTAATCTTCCGTTTGTTAAAAGGTTTGTTGGGAGTACTTCAAAGTATTTCCCTTTTTTTTCTTTTTCTTTTTTACTATTTGGTCACTAATAAATATTTTTTTATACAAGCGATATTAGAAGAGAAGGAAATCGAATCTAGGACCTAAGATGCATGGGTAAATGTTCTTAACCACTTAAGTTACAAGTCTCTTACTTTTAAGTGTTGAATCACTGATATTGTAGATAGTAATAACGACATATATGTATCATCTTTATTTACTACCTCTTGATTTCATATACACATACATATATTTATTAGAGAGGTGAGGTGGTCAGCAAATGTTTTTCCACTCCAAATCACTCATGTATATTTCATCCGAACACGATAGTAATAAAAATCTTCTGATAACTTGTTCGCATCATATCATCTAATATCTGAAATTTAGAATTTATTTGGGATCTTTCTAATCCAACGTAATCCAAATATCACAAGACAACCACTTGTTTTTCTTCTTGGAAGACTTTTCTATTGGTGTGATCAATTGATACGGTATCCTCGAAGACTTTTCGTCTTCTTGTGTTGTTAAGAAAATATAATGCTTTTAAAGGGTCTATAAATAGGGAGAGGCAAGACACATTATCTTCACCTTGTGTTAAGAAAAATATGACGCACATTGTTATTGTTCCTATTGGCCTTGTGATCACCGTTTTCCTCGCCGGGTGCAGACTACTAATCGTGAAATTTTCTCTTTCTTAACTTAAACATCAATATTTGTCTCTTTTTTCCACCGGTTTGTGAATTTAATTAGGCGCATTCCAATCTGCACAATAATTAACATGCTATGAACTTGGAACATCCTTTTCTAGGCCAAACTACGAATCTGGAATACATTATATATATATATATATATATATATATATATATATATATATATATATATATATATATATATATATATATATATATATATATATACATGTACACACACAGAGAGAGCTTTCATTGAGGGACACTCTTGTAGGGCTCATTGTTGGTCACCCGAAGGTGCATGTTTTAAATTTATAAAACTCGCAAGCGCACGAATCGTTTGTAGAATAAGCGTGTGTAAGTGCGAGGTCGTACCCACAGGGAGTGCGTGAAAAAGATGGAAAACAAACCCAACCCAAGTTAATTCAAAGTTGAAAAAGAAAATGAAATAAAGCAAAGAATTGAAGATGCAAATAAACTAAAATAGGGAAAAACTAAGGTTTTAGATTCCATATCATTATTCCATAAACTCTGACAATTCCCACGGAGTAGCAATCTAGAAATCAATCTACTACTTTCTCAAGATATATCAATTAAGCATGCATTTTTATGAATCTTATGTAAATTCCTCTTCCCTTCATAATTACAAATTCTAAGCCATCCTATGTGAAAAATATTGTTTAACTACAAAGGATCAAAGAAAATTGTATATTAGTAATACAAAACCAATGATGCATTAATAGATTAACTTGTATTCCTAACTACCACAAATACATGATAGAAGTGGTGAAAAGAAAATTAACCTATTAATCATGTGAAGGTGAAATTATAAACATTGAAGAATATAATAGTTGGGAATTGAAAGTTAAGAACTAGAACTTCATTTCATAATGGTATTTCATCATTAACAAAGTTTAACTAGACATAAATAAAATAACAATACAAGATAAGAATTAAGAACAAAGAGGAGAAGGAAAAATTGCATCATCAACCCCTTGGTTCCTTGCCTCATGGCTCCCCAAGGTTCTCTCCAATTATATTGCCATTTTTCCTCTCCCTGGATCCTTGCCTCTCGGCTCCCCAGCTGCTAAACTACTATCTATTTTGGTGCCAAAACTCTTACACAAATTCTGCACTCATTCTATTAAAATCTGCTCTCCTTTTATAGAGGAATGAGATCCTCTTGCAGCTGCCATTAACCCATTACGTACCAACATGGGTTATATCATTACATCACCATCTCTTTATTCCTTTTTCTTTTGGCTGACAACAAATACCCATGCTCTCTTCACATGGGTTTGCTGGTTTCTTCTTTTAGCATGGAGGTCTGGCTCTTTATTTGCTGCCAACGCATGTGCTGCTAGTCTTTGTTGCTGGCTAATAAAGTTCTTTTGCTGCTGCACATGTGCTGCTGGAAAAACGAATTCTTCTGAACCAGGCTTGGTGTAGGAAGGCCTGATGTTTCAATATGTATCCAATGAGGCTCAAATTTGGATATGTCATAAGAGACACCCATTGGAACAAATTTCATGAAGAATGCATTCCTATCTGAGTAGTGCAAGTGTACGTTTTGGGCCTTGCAAGCTGATTGCCGAAAATAGACTGGAGTTTGGGCTTCATTTCTTTTCTCTCCTTGGGCTGCTGCACAAGAAATAGCTACCAATTAGAGAATTCAAATGAATTAGCCTTTATTTAAATGAAGTGCAAATGGATTCGTAAAATGCAAAGGAACATTCTAATTGGTGCAAAATTCATTAAAACAAAGTACTAACAAATATAGATTAGGGATAGAAATTGTAATAATTATGTGTTTATCACTCGTTCCGCATGTATTCCCTAAAATATGTCCCTCAAATAAAATTATTTGAGAAATCCCTGAATTGAAGGGACTATATATGAAATACTATATATATATATGTCTTTTTTTTTCATACGAATATATTATATATGTGTGTCTATATATATGTTCAAATAACCTTATTTAAGTGACCTCTCACATAATAAAAGATGTACATAAGAAATTTCATGGTCAGAAGAGAACTTCTTATGATTAGGAACATGTGAATGTTTAGTAATTTTGAATATTGTATGCTTTGCTCCTTACATAATGCAAACTTATCAATAAGGTTTTGTTAAGTGACATCTGAATTTTTTTTTTTTTTTTTGCAATTCTTTCTTTATGAATAATTAGCCTCTCTGCACGCGTTTCTGCGCTTGCGAGAGGCTTTTTTTTAATAAAAATTTAAAATTTATTTTAGAATTTTAAAAAAATAATGGGTAGTTGTGTTCCATAAAAATAGGATGCATATCTTATTTTTCTTCTAATTTTAATTTTTTTTTAATATGAAAAAGTGTGAATTTACCATATTATCCTTATTTAATTAATAATTTCAATTCTTAATGTTTGCATTAACCAAGGGCATTTTTTGGTATTTTGAATGTTTTACCATTCTCTTTCTTTTGCTTTATATATAGTTAACTATGGACACAACAGCTACAACCGTGGAGGAAAAAGGTACGTCTCTAACGTGAGCATGACCCCTACAGTTGAGGAGGGAGTGGACATGGTCATGACAATGGTCACAATGAAAAACTAGGACCTGGAACTGCTGAGACTGAAACAAAGAATAAGATAACACGTGGTCGTCAGAGTACTACTATATTTTTGTATGTCAATAAAATGGTCATTTTGGTTGAGTTGTCTAATGAACTCTCAATTATAAGCCTGGTTTTAATTAAGGTTTATCTATGTACTCTACATAATGATCATAGTGTCAAAATGTCTAGCAATTCAAGTTTAGGTTGTTTGTGTGCTGATTTCCTTTTGAAATTTATTCTCGCAATTATATATTTTTTATTTTTTATAGTTTATGTCTCGTCCTCCCTCTTCATCTTTCTCTCCCCATCCTTCCTTGCCTGCCCCAGCTATTATCACCGTCTAATTCAAGGATGACCTTGGGGTGGTGCAAATGGCGCCACCGTATAGTACCACCGATTTTTGTGTAAGTGGTGCCACCGCACATCAAACTGTGCTAACCAACAACAGTATATATTAATCTCTTTTGTTTGAGTATCAAAGTACTTTCTTCCACATTAAAAAAGAAAAAACTAAACAAAATTTCATGGCTTCTTCTTTCTCTTAAACTCTGATTTTTCTAGTAATTAGTAATCATCATCATTCATCAATCTCTTTCGTTCTTTTTTCAATCCATTGACAATTGTTGTTATTCTTTCAATTTCAGAAATTTTAACACCAAAAGCGAAACTCCTAATTCCTAAATTCATAAAAACCACTCAAAATCACATAGTCAGATTCAATCAAATCTCAATTCAAATCCAGGTACACATCTAAATTTCAATCTATATATTACATGACTTATTTTATTAAATTATTAACATGTTGATGATTGGTTATATAAGAAAATATAGTTTTTAGAAATATTTATCTATTTTTTGTTGGGGTTATCTTCTAGGTTATAGGGTTTTGGAATTTTTCTTTGTAATCCAAACATGCCACCTACTAGAAAATACATTTCTGAATATACAAAATGACTTAGAAAAAGAAAAATCAAGGAATTGACTCAATCTCAAATAGGAGCTCTAGATAGATTCATTGTTAAAGAATCACATGCTACAATTGATGAAAATATTTCCAATGAACAACAAGAAGATGATGTTGAGGAATTGCAACATATTGAAAACATTATGGATGAATGTGTGGGTAATGCTGAGCATAATGAAAATGTTGATATCGATGAAAATGTTATCAAAGGCGGAACCAGCAATTTTTTAAAGGGTGGGCTAGCTAAAGTTATTAGCTTAAAATCTAATAATAATTTTTTTGTACTTACATTTATATACTCTTTCTAGAAATAGAATATACATTAAATTATATAAACCATGTTAATTCATAGCTCTATTGATTAAATTCTAATAAGCTTTAACATAAACCAAATACATATAAAATGCAACCGAAAGACGCATATTATCAAAATGAAAATATGTTTAACAACATAATTGAAAGTGTACTTCTTTTATTTTTATTGCTACCCTGCAACTAAATTCATAAATGAAGGAAACATGCATCTAATGCTTAGGAAATGAACTTTAGCCACAACCTATACAACAAAAATAATTATCAATGGTGAATTCATTTTGTTTATACTAGTTGAGCTAAACCTTTTTCATTTTAAACCAAGTATCTTAACCTAGTCTCTTTGACCACAAATAGAAAAAGGAAAAGGGGAATAGATCTTTACTCTTGATGACCTTCTCTTGATTTCTCAAGAATGAACACCTTTGTTGGAAAGACCTTTTGTTTCTCTTTTTGACTTCTTCACCTTAAGGCTCCAAGATCGGAGTCCTCTACCTCACCACACCAAATGCTCCTAGAGATGAAGAGAAGGCAATCAAGAAGTATGGATGCTAGTCTACTTCTTGATTGGACCAATTTTTGGTTTATGGAAGATGAGATACAAAGATGATCACTCATCAACCAAAGTAGGAAATCTTCAGACCAAAAAAAAAGAAAAAAAAAAGTAGGAAATCAAAAACCCTAGCTAGGTTTTCTCCAACACTTAGCTTATATAGGACAACACAAAAGACAATTGGGTGGGTATTTGGGACTTCATTTGGTTCATGGGTCCTGTCATCTTATGCCACTTATCATTTGGGCCCAATAGCCTTTTGGGCTATTTTGTCCTTTTCCTTTTAGATCATATTTAAAAGCCCAATTCAATATTTCTATATGTCAATATTAATTCCATAATTTATCTTTTAATTATAATTTAACTATTAAATTATAATTATAGTCTTACTTAATTGACCCAGTCGAACTATTTGACTTTGGTCAATTGATCCGGTCAACATGTTGACTTTTGACTGTTGACTTTGACATTTGATTATCAACCATTAACTTGTGTCTCCTCATTTCATTTCTCTTTATTTGTACCTCTAATCACATTCTTTAGGTACAGATCCGTGGGTTCCCTTTAGCAAGGTAGTGGGTTGACTCAACTCCTCAGAGATGATATACGAATTAAATTCCACAATTTGAAACCTTTTGGGACATCCACAAACTATGGTTGTCACCTAGCATCAAGTCACGGTTATCCGAGATAAATGAGACGTTGTGAAAGAACCTATTCAAATTGGAATGACCGTGTAATTGAATCCTTCTCTTATGTCAATACTCCTTATTCACATTATTAGATCATAGAATCCGATTGTCAATATCCTAATGTGAATCATTCTTTTTATATGATTATTCTAATAAGATTTGAAGACTTCTTCTTTCAAGTCTTATCCACTACTCTGCGCAGAGATTTGACTAATCATATCTTGGAGTATTCTCTCTCCTTTACTGAGAGTAGAGATTCCTTGTTGTGCATTCATTTGCTTCCATCACTCTATTGAGAATCCTGATGAGCACATTGAACCTATGCCTAATTTAGCATGACCATATAGTACCCTTAAAGATTAACAGCATAGCCACAAAACATCTATGATGCCTCAGGTTCAAGGATTAGTTTACACAATTGCAATTTATGAGTTCCAGCTTGGCATGTGAGTAAAGACTTCCGTGCTGTAACTGATGTGTTGGATTGCGCTCAGTGTACTTGTTCTTCGACAAGCACTTACACACATATCGATGTGTCTTCACACTTAATGACTTGAGACCTTGCCATTCCAAACATGTAAAGACGATACTGTGTATACTAATCTTTGCAGTATATTGATGCATGTTTCCCTTTTTCGGCCGAGACGGCCGACGAAAGGAACTTTTGGTCCTTCTTCTTTTGAATGCGGGGCATGCCACCACCAAGCCACAAATTTGGGCTTGAATGGAATGTGAGTAGATGGATATATTGCACTTCTAACTTCTAATCAAATAATTGATCAGCCAAGCAAGGAACGTCCTCTTGGCCTAGGTTCTTTCACTTTCTCGAGCTCGACGATGGTTAGGCTTCATACAGATTTTTTGTGATTTTTAGGTTTTTAAGTAAAAAATAGTGCAATTAAGTTACATATGCGTATAAACGAAAAAAAACAATAATTAAAGTACAATAAAATGAATCAAAGCGATAAATAAAGCAAGAACGAGATAAAAGCGATAAGAACGATAAGAACAATAAATTAAAATAAACTTGAAATTAAACTTAATAAAAGTGCGATAACAATGAAAAGTAAAGCAATAGAAATAAACTTGAATTTAAATGACAAGAAAATATAAATTGCAAGAATTTAAACTTACACCAAGGAAAGGAAGAACTTGCTACACTAGGTGCTTTAAAAGTAAAATCCTAAGTCTTGAAAAAGAAAAATGCAAAACGAAAAATAGGTTTCTTTGTCTGATGTCGTCTGTCTTCTGCCTTCGTTTGGTGAAGTTTATATAGGGCCCTCGTTGGCCCATGGGTTGGCCATTGAATGGCCAAATGTCAATTCTTTTAAAATTTATTTCCTTTCGAGGCCCCTTAAATCCGTGGGATTGCATTGATGGAGATACTCTGACATGCTTGATTTTTTCTTGCTTTGGGTCATTCGGAATTATTATCAACCTCCTTGATTTCTTTCTTTGTAAAGCCTCCTCCATGTGCATATATTCTTCCGGAAATCCTGGGCTCAAATCGATGGCTTAGGCATGGACCTCCGAGCTCTCTTAAAGGGCCATCCATTTTTCATATTTCAATTGCCCAAAATCCTTCAATCCAGCCCATCAAAAAGCTCTCTTATTTTATATATAAATACAAACTAAGATAAGGACGGCTTAGTCTAAAACCCTCCAGACCATCATCATTTTTTTAAAAACCATAAAACTCCAGCTGCAAAAGAAATTGGGCACCAACTGCCAAGTCCAGTGGCCATTTCTACCAGGCCGCACATCAAGCTTCCAGCCTAGCCGCATCTTTACTTTCCAGCATGGCTGCATCTTTATTTTCCAGCCCTGCTGCATCTTTGCTTCTAGCTTGACCATACCTTAGCAAGACCCTCAGAGCTCCGGGCCCGGCTGTAATCCTCCAGCCAAGCTCGAACGCAGTTGTCCAAGCAAATCCAGCAGCCTTCTCACGAGCTCCAGCTCCACCCGACGCAGCCTTCCAAACCTTTGGCCAAGAAAACCTGGGCACCAGCCGCATCTCCATTCAGTCGTGTCCCCGCGACCTAGCTCCATCCTGGCCGCTCTCAAACCCTAGATTCCAACTAGCTTAGCTCCAAAAAGTCCGGTCACAATTTTCTAATCCTTCGATCAGTTTTAGCCGTAACAGCGTGTATACGGGCCGCATCTTCAGCTCCCAGCCCGGCCATGTTCTCCAGCAAAAACCCGGCAGCTTTTCCGAGTGAATTTCACCACCCCCAAACATTGTCCCCTCAACTTGCTTAGCTCGAATTCGGTGCGGAGGTAAGCAAATTGAAACCCGAGACCTCTCAATTTTTGAAGTTTGAGACTTTTTGCTTGCCTTGCGTGTTATTTAAATTTTGAATTAGGTTTGAATTTAGGAAGACACCAATTAAATTGGAGGGACTTTTGAACTTCTCATCCGTTAAAAACCCTAGATATTACAAATACCCAAGTGCTCCCTTTCATTTCCACATAAACATTTCCACCATAGCTATAGGTTTTTAGAAGGTTTTCTCTCAAAACCCATATCATATTTATCCTCAAATTCATCATTTTGCACATCACATTCACTGGAATCGACATCAAACTTGACATTTGCAAGTTTCTAGGTACGTTGCACTAATTCTTGGTTGATATTGGTATGATTTTGATGCATTTGTAGCTTTCAAAATTTTAGACTTGAAACCTTGAATTTGTGAATAGTGCCATGATGTTTTTCGCGTTCTTGATTCGAATCTTACTTCTTCACTATATTTTTCTTTGATTCAATCTTAATTCAAGTTTATAGGATGGAATACATTCCAAAGGATAGTGCCCACTTTTTTGAAGATATGAAAGTGGCGATGGATAAGGATTTGAGCAAGCAAGTATACGCCTACTTTCTCAATGCCTTTCCTAACTCCTCCCAATATATACTTGGCCCATTTTTCTCCGCCTATCCGGAGGAGGTGGTGAAAATGTGGGTGACGTAGATGAGAAATGGCTCAACTTACTTCTCAGACTTTACATGGGCAACCATTTGGGAGAGCTCCAAGCCATTCAGAGGTTGGCTAACGGGAACCTCCCTCAAGATGGATCCTGCCGCAACTAAAGAAGCCCCATCAGAGAAAGCATCATCCGCCGCTAGGAAATCCGACCACTCAAGCTCGGCGGAAGGTAAATTTGATTGGTATCCTTGGTTCTAAATTTTAGAACCAAAATTGAAGGGTCATTGGAAGAAGATCGGAATATATGATATGTTGCTCTTATGTGTGGGAAGCCCCTTTCCTTGCGACCGATCTCTCGTCGTCGCGGCACTATGCTTTTGGTCTTCATCCACCAATTGCATGAGGCTCCGTTTTGGGATGATGACACCCAACTTGCTAGACTTGGCCGCTATCGCGAGCCTTCGCCCTCATGTAGATGATTTCTCGGCGCTAACTTTCCGGAACCCAAGATGGGCTTAGATTTCCACAAGTCGAACAAAACGTCCGGAAGTTGGGTGAAGACTTATCTTGGCCATGGCGGAAAACCCACCGACCCTCCTTCCATCAATGGCGTATCCAACACTTAGCATGTGGTTGTGCAAGTTCTTGGGGTGCCCAAAATCCGGCGGGATTACTAATGAATTTCAAGCCTTAGCGGAGGTACTTGTGGATGGTCATCAAGTGGTGTTTGTGCCTAATAAATCTGGGCCGTAAACTGGCCGAAAGGATCTCCCTCGGCCCTAGCACCGGCCCATGAACTGAGACGTGGCGGTTCGTTAGGCATTTGCCTTCCTAAAGACAAAAGGAAAGCTGTGAAGGTATAATCATCTCGGCCTCGCGACCGCGGTATTACAGGTCGAGGCCGAAGGACGAAAGAGACATGGCCGAAGATATTAAAGTTAAATCACCACGCGGCAATAAGGTCCCACGCTTCATTAAATGAAGTAATGCCTCTGACTAGCAAACCCACTAGCCGTAAAAATGCATTTAATGCACGAGGGAAGAAGGGAAGTGACTAAAGTCAGGATTTGGTGATGGAAATCAGAGTGGTTAGGCGCAAACATTCTTACAAATATTCTTACAACTTAAGGTCAGATCACCAACCACCAGACCAGGGCATTAAATGCATTCTCACGGCCAGGGGCGCAGAACCCATGACTAGGGCGGCAGCCGAGATTTACCGGGATTTATGGGGTCACACCACCATGCTTCACGATCCCAAATGTCGATTGGACTACCCACTTGCTCTGATCAGGCTCCACCATGCAGATTTTCAGCCTCGATTACTCCTCCAGAGCTCTTCCTATAAATACCAAGCTCGAGCTACATTCAAAGGGTTCAAACACCAAACCAAAAGCCTCCCACGGAGCAAATTATATTTTCCTGTAATGCATTTTCAATACCTTTACTTGCTTTCCTAGGAGTAGTGATAGATTGTAAGGAAAATCCATTCATCAATATATCATACGACCCTTGATTTTCAAGGCGCCGGAGCACCATCTCTGTTACTCTCTCATCCACCCCATATATCATACGACCATCGCTCTCAGAGCAACGTGCCGGAGCACCGCCCAAAACCCACCACCAAACGGCCTTGTAGCTCAGGCCGTGAACCTGACGGCCGAGATCAGTTCCTCTCTCGGCCACAATCGTTTGATTAGAAGTTGAACTCAAACAGGCGCACCATTTAACCATTTTATCCAAACACTTCATTCTCTCGACGCACGGTAGACCGTGCTGGCACGCCCGCGCACAACCGCACCGAATCCAAAAGAAGGACGTCACGTGTTGACGCATATCCCCTCGGTCCAGAGCACCAGGCCGTGAGATTTGCGCAGCCAACAAGTGGCCATGGGCCCTATCTTTCTTGTCTATCTTTATAGAGGGCTCCGCGAGGTAACCATTAAACCCATAGATTATCATGCTTCTGGCCCTATATGGATTTTTCACTTATAGCTCCAACTCTATTTTTCGGAACTGATTCCCACCAACATTTTCCCCAATGATAAAGCACTCCTAGGCTTGCCTTTGCTCAGCATCCCACGGCGGAAGCATTATATTGAGGGTTGCTTCCGATTCTTCTATGAGTGTCAAGAGGGGACTAGGGAGCATCTCTCCATTTGCTTAGACCACCGTTTCCCGGACTATTTAGTCTTGGATCTTTCCTCATTTCCTAAGGATGGCTCAGTGTAAAACCTCCAGCCAATCATCATTTTTTACAAAACCTTAGAACTCCAACAACAAAAGAAATTGGGCACCAGCTACCAAGTCCAGACGCTACTTTCTACCCGACCGCACATCAAGCTTCCAGCCCGGCCATAATCCTCCAGCCAAGCTCGACCGCAGTTGTCCAAGCTGATCTCAGCCAGCCATACCTTCGCCCAGCCATACCTTGGCAAAACCCCCAAAGCTCAGGGCCCGGCTAGAATCAATTCTTAAAGCATGGCCATAATTCCAAGAGTCCAGCTGCCCGTGTCTTCGAAAGGTGCCCGGGTAAATTTTCACCTCCCCCAAACAACGCCCAGTCAATATTCCTATGACCTAGAACATATTCAGGATTTAGGGATGATGAGAAGTCTCCATGTATGCAATCTCATTACATAGCTCTCATATCCACTTGTATATTCGTTAGACTATGGTTGTTCTACATATTGAAAGATAACATAAGATGATTTAATGTATAAAACAACATTTCTTACTCATTTATAACATAGTATGTTTTTTTATCAAAGATGTCATTAACTCTAACTATTACATAATTAGTTGGCTTTAAGGGCATATTTCGAACAATAAAGGATTAAACTTTTTTTGAACTTCAATAAGTTATTACATTTTAAACTATATTTAATATATAGGTTTTTTTTTAAAACCCCAAAAGAGCTGTCTGGGCTACAGTAGGGTAGTTCCACCCATGAATGTTGTTTTATGATATTAAGGTATGGCAAATTTTTTATTTATTTATAGTATTTTTGTATTAGATTATGTGATGCCCCAATTTAAGTTTCGCACAGGGCTCTCAAAATCTCAAAGATGGCCCTAATCTTTGAGCAACCCCAACTCAACAACAACCATGCAACCAAAACAAACTTCAACCACAACCACTAACTGTTTGTGTCTGATAAATCACGGCCATGAATTGGCCGGGGGAACTTCTCTTCTCGGCCTCAAACTGAAACGCAGCGTTTTGTCAGGGTGTTTGGCTTTCCAGAGAAACAAGAAAAAATCACCAAGGCATGGTTATCTCAGCCAAGGTTATAGGCCGAGGCCGAGACAGAACAAGGTCACGGCCAAAGGCTTTAAAGTCAGATCATCACGTGACAGCAGGGTCCCACGCTCCATTTAATGAAGCAAGGTCTCTGTTTATTGCAGCAAACCCACTGGCCAAGAATAAGCATTCAATGCGCGAGGGAAGGTGGGAAGTGATTGGAGTCAGGATTTGGTGACAGAGATCAGAGTGATTAGACGCCAACATTCTCACAAAGCTCTTTGCAGCTTGAGAGATTAGGTAATTGGCTATCAGAGCAATAAATGCGTCTCCACGGCCAGAAGCGCAGAACCCACGATCAGGGCGGCGGCCGAGATTCACCGGGATTCATGGAGTCACACCACCATACTTCACGATCCCAAATGTCGATTAGACTCCCACTTGGCATAATCAGGCTCCACCATGCAGATTTTCAGCCTCGATTACCCCTCCAGGAGCTTTGCCTATAAATACAAGACTCATGACTACTTTCAAAGGGTTCAAACACCAAACAAAAGCCTCCCACGGAGCAACTTATATTTTCCTGTAATGCACTTTCAATATCTTTACTTGCTTTTCTAGGAGTAGTGTTAGTTTGTAAGGAAAATCCATTCATCAATATATCAAACGACCCTTGATTTTCAAGGCGCCGGAGCACCACCCTTGCTGTTCGCTCATTCACCCCATATATCATACGACCGCTGCTCATCGAGTAGCGCGCCGGAGCACCGCCCCAAAACCCACCAAACACCACCACTCAACGGCCTTGTAGTTCAGGCCGTGAACCTTACAGCCGAGACCAGTTCCTCTCTCGGCTACAATCGTTTGATTAGAAGACGAGTTCAGACAGGCGCACTATCTAAATACTATCGCCCACTTCAAACATCTCGACGCACGGTAGACCGTGCTGGCACGCCCGCGCACAAACGCACCCCGTCCAAAAGCAGGAAACCGCGTGTTAACGCAAATCCCCTCGGCCCGGAACCCCAGGCCGTGAGATTTGCGCGGCAGACACTAACGCCAACAATCAGATCCAGTCCCACAGTGCCAACGAATGATACACATCAAAACTAAAAATTGGGGTTTAATCAACCACAATATTTATACAATAAGAACATGGATATGTTCCAAAATATCCCTCTCCTCAAAAACAATAATATCCTCGATATTATCGATATTTCAATCATTGATTAAAAAAAAAAAAAAACTATTTTGTCTTTTCTGGTAAATTCAAGAGTAAATTCGGAAAATTTTCACATAATTTTAAAAAATAAATAAAGTAAACTAAAAAAATGAAAAAGAAAAATCATACTAATAATACATATTGGGTTGAGGGTCCGACCAACCCAACTGTCAACCTTCCAATGTGGCCTCCCCATCATTGTGGCTTCTTTCTTTCACAGTACTTTGAATTTTGAATGCATTCACCATTGGCTATTTGGTTTGAAACTTTGAATATCTTGTCCTTCATTATCCTTGTGCTAGATTTCAAGCCCAACTCATACGTTTAATGAAGAATTTCAGTGGTGCAACACGCAACCTAGTTGGAGGACGACATCAACTATTATTGAAATTTCTTAGGAACGAAAATGCAAATTGGGGTATAGTCCAAGGACATTTGCTATAGTTAACCTTATTTTCATATGGAGGGCCCATTTTTTCGATGTTGCTTATATACCTTTGTACCTAAATTGATAATTTACAAAATTAAAAATATGCATGTGATATCTTTTTGTCCTTCATTATCCATTCATATTTGTTGAAGAATATACAGTACCACATTGAAAACTTAACTACAACTTATAATAAGTGGTTCCACTCTTACAAATATCGAGGCATTTTGTGATGAAACCTCATATTTATTGGGTTTTGTATGTGGTTAAGTTGAGGACAATATTGGTATTGCTAGTGGTGGGCCACATAAAAATGTTATCATACATGTCATGACACTATTAAGCGAGAATAACAAAATAATGTTATTTAATTAAGCCCTGTTGAGTTGGAGATTCCCTCGGGAGCACTCACATAGAGTGAAACCATTTTTGGGGCGATGGGGGCATTTCTTTGACCGGATCGGTAACGTAGGGAAAGGGCGTATATGCTATGTTGTGTGGTATATATCTCTCACTCCAGGCCACACGTAGTTTATCTTGACTTCTACATATTTGTATGTATCTTAAAATAAATAATCCCCTTTCGACTTCAGCTGGGTTTGTATCTATCTAGCTTGACTTACATGTACTCTTTGGTCGTCAACGTCTGTGGACTTGCAAGAGTCAATATTGTTGGCTCAACAACAATTAGTTTTACTATTATTTAATTATAATAATTAAATAAACACAATAATAGTATATAAAACAAAACAAAATTTGATAATTAGTAAATAAAACACTAATGGTGTGGAATTGAAATTCTCATTAGGAATTAAATTCCACCTATGGAGGATTCCTGCCTTTACTTCACATCAAGAAATTGAAAATTAAGTCGGGCCTACACAAAATTAGGAATTAAATTCCATATTTTGGAGGAATTAAATTCTTGAGTGGGATATGGTATTCTAATTCCTGGAAAACTAACTCATTAAGAATTCATCTTTTGTACCCATTATATCCTCACACAATTTTCAAAATTCCAAATTTGCCATATACTTTAATCCAACAACAAGGACATTTTAGTAATTAGAACCACTCCTACTTTAATTCCATATGATTTAGTAAACAACTCCAATAGGACTCCGGAATCTAACTCCCATCAATACATATGGTTTAGTAAACAACTTTAATAGGAATCCTGAATCTAATTATCCTCAATCCAACTCCTCAATTCAATTCCTCCTAATCAAATTATGGATTAGTAAACATGTCATACCTATAGAGACTTGCATAATTGCAATGTCCTTGAAACAAAATTTTACCCTTACACAGTGCTTGACATTGTCTTTCTTTTCAAACTTCTTTTTTGAACCCAGATATTTTGCATGTTGCGTTAATTTGATCCATAATTAATAAGTTGATGGAAATAGACAGACGCATGAAACCATGGTCATTTTCCTTCTAAATATATAAACGAACTAAATCATAAGTTTCGAACCTTTATTTAGTTATTTATAATGTTTAATCTTCCTTTTGTTAAAAGGTTTGTTGGAAGTACTTCAAAGTATTTTCCTTTTGTTTATTTTTTTTTTATTATTCGATCACTAATTTTTTTTTATACAAGCGATATTGGAAGAGAAGAAAATCGAATCTAGGACCTAAGATGTATATGGGTAAATGTTTTTAACCACTTAAGTTACAAGTCTTTTGCTTGTAAGTGTTCAATCACTAATATTGTAGATAGTCATAAAGACATATATGTACCATCTTTAGTGTGATCAATTGATATGGTATCCTTGAAGACTTTTCTTCTTCTTCTTTTAAACGGTCTATAAATAGGGAGAGGCAAGACACATTTTTTGCACCTTGTGTTGTTAAGAAAAATATGGCATCCTCGAAGACTTTTCTTCTTCTTGGCCTTGTGTGTGTTGTTCTCATCCTTATCGTCTCCAAGGCCTCAGCTCGTGAGCTAGCTGAAACTACTACTCAAACTAATCGTGAGTTTTTCTCTTTCTATACCTAAACATATATATTTGTCTCTTTTTTCCACCGGTTTGTGAATTTAATTAGGCGCATTCCAATCTGCACAAGGGACATGCCAATAATTAACATGCTATGAACTTGGAACTTCCTTTTTAGGCGAAACTGCGAATCTGGAATACATTATATATATGTGTGTGTGTGTCTATTTTTTTTATACTACGAATATATTATATATGGGTGTCTATATATATGTTCAAATAACCTTATTTAAGTGACTTCTCATATAATAAAAGATGTAAATAAGAAATTTCATGGTCAGGAGAGAACTTCTTATGATTAGGAACGTGTGGATGTTGAGTAATTTTGAATATTGTATGTTTTGCTCCTTACAGAATGCAAACTGATCAATAAGGTTCTGTTAAGTGACATCTGACCTTTTTATTTTGTTTTTTTGGTTTTTGGCAAGGAGGGCAAGTTACCTATGGACGTGGTGGCTACAATCGTGGAGGGCAAGGTACCTATGGACGTGGTGGCTACAATCGGGGGGGGCAAGGTACCTATGGACGTGGTGGCTACAACCGTGGAGGAAAAGGTGGTCACGGACGTTAGCATGACCCCTACAGTCGAGGAGGGAAAGGACATGGTTGAGACCATGGCCACAATGAAAAACCAGGACCTGGAACTGCTGAGACTCAAACAAAGAATTAGATAATGTGTGGTCCTCAGAGTACTACTATCTTTGTATGTCAATAAAAAGGTCATTTGGTTGAGTTGTCTAATGAACTCTCAATCATAAGTCTACCTTTAATTAAGGTTTATCTATGTACCCATTAAGAATTCTTAATGTTTGAATTAACCACGGGTATTTTTTGATATTTTGAATATTTCCCTCTTTGTCTTATGCTTTATAAATATAGATATAAAAATAAGAAATATACCAACCAATAAAATACTTAATAAAATATATGTATAAATTGAAGTTGATTGGCTATATGATGGGCCCCATTATACTTTAGATGCTTTTGAAAGTCAATGAAATTCTTGTCACGAATGTTATTAGAATATGGTGACAATGGGCTATTGTCACGCCTTTTGTAACTTCACTAGAAAAAGTGACTAAACGTGCCAATAGTTACATATAAAAAAGTAACTGTTGATTTTTCTTGTAGTGTTGAAAAGATAAATAAATAAAAATAGAATTCACATAGCAATATTCATTCATTTTCTGAAAATAGAATTATTGAAATGTTGAGGATTTGTATAGCAGACGAAAATTGGCGAAGGAAAAAAGTTCATATCCTTAATTTTTTTAAAGAAAAGGATATGGGATCAATTGAAAATTAAGTACAAGTTCCGGAGGCAAATCACCAATTTAGCCTCAAAACAAACAATTTTAAACGCATGAGTACAAACAATTAAAGCAACAAGAGCGCTTAAATTTTGTGCAGACCATCCCATTTTAACTTTTCCTTCATAAATTCTACCAATTCCTTGCACTCTTCAATAGCTCTTGCGTCCACGCCGTTCCTCACTAATGGCGGAAAGAACAGCCAAGTCGCGGTCACCACCACAAACCCGATGGTTAACAACGTTGACACAATCCAATGCAGCTGCCACCTTCCACCACTTAACGCTCTCTTCACACCAAACTCCACCACCAAACACACCCCATGAAGAACAAAATACCACGTCACTTCCCAGGTGGGAGGCACACGTGTCATGTAGAAAAATATGAGCTCGTGCATCAGACCGGATACTAAAAAAGCTGCCAAGACGGCTGGCAGTGGGGCCCACCTAGGCCCCAAGAAGGTCTCCATAGCAGACCGCATGGGCTTATGTACCGTGTGGCGTAGTGTATTTGTTACCATGAGGTTCCACCTCCGGCCCCAGAAATCTTGTAGCGAAGTTGAAAGGTAAGGCTCATTGGAGGGTGATTCGAGTTGCATGCCAAGAAGGGCTCGCATGGTAGCATTGCTCAAGCCTACTATTATGTCCACAAAAAGATACAACATGCAGCAATACTGGCCTAGTAAAATGTTGGGGTGCACATATTTTGTGAAGTCAGTTAGAGCAACCAATATGCCAAAAAGCAAGACTTTGGTTGGCAAATTGAGAGGCAATTTAGGGTTTTGAGATGTCTTGTGGTTTGGAGCAATTTGGTGGTGGTGTTGTCCATCTTGCTTTGCCTTGATTGGGAGACAAGTGGTGAAGATGAAGAGGAGGAGGGAGTTTAGTGGTGGGCCAGATGACAGTGGGCCCAGACCAAAGGAGAACAGAAGGAGCTTGAAGCTACCAAGCCAGGTGATGAACAAGGCAATAACTCCAGCAGGGAGGGCAGTGGAGAGAGAGAGAGGGAGGATGGTGAAGAGGCAGAATATGGGGAGGAGAGAGAAGAACCTGAGTTTGCCTTTGGGAATCTTAGAAGCTATGAAATAGGTGTAGCAAAGAGAGGCCAAGATGGAGAGGCATACCTTGATTAATCTCTTGATTTCATCCTCCATCCCCATGATCGTTTGATGCTCTTTAACTTGTGTGATTTGCTCCCAGCCTCAACCTATCCATTAGCTTATCTTATCATGAACCTACACATTCTGTGTCCCCAAATTGTTAATAAGCTCGTGGTTTATTTCATTTTTCTTGTTCCTGTCTTGCGCTTTTCGGCTAAGCAGGTGAAATACCAACCAAGCCAAACCCTCACTAAAGTGTAACACGACTTTTTTAGGAATGGGGCAAGTTTTGTTCTTAGTCAATATTTAGTTTGGACCCTACAAGGCATGAGTAGTGTTTTAAATCATTTGAATAATTTATTCAAAGCCGTCTTGGTTGAACCATTTGTCATTGCATAGTACAATTTTTTTAATTTATATATTTATATACAAATTGGGTAGTATAAAATTGTGGGTGGATGATTTTATAACATTTATTCCTTTCATTTGTGCGAGGAATATTATTTTAAAACCTTGGGATGTGTATTTTGAATATGAAATTTCTTGATGCACATGCGAATGTGTGGTTCTCATCAGCCCTAGAGGATGCAGGGTTTATTTATAGTGAAATTCATATGTATAACGTGCGCATGAGGGTTTAGGGTAGTGAAATTCATAGGACCCAGCAAGAATATTGGGGATTCTAAAAGTATCTTTCCCGCAATAGAGAGCTCTACATACGAACCTTTGTATTAGGAATTTAAATTTTTATATGATACAATTTGATCTATATAATTTTTTTATTGTTAACTAATTTTGTGTTAATGTAATAGTAATGTTACAAATAAAATTGAGCAATGGATCCTTTTTGGCATAAAAATTGAGCACCTACACATGAAGTGTGTATCAATCAACTATCTTTTGCACCAATAATGTGCAAGGGGCAGATGAGCCTTGACAAAATCTACCATAATCCCATACTCATTTATAGCCTTCAAATCCACACCATTTCTCAGCAGCTGAGGAAAGAACAGCCAATTGCCTGTCACAGCCAAAAACACTATCGTCAACGGCATCGAAACCACCGGGTGCAACCGCCATCTGTCGGTCGCCGCCTTCTTCACCTCTACCTCAACCGCCACGCAAACGCCATGTAGGACGAAGAACCACGTCACTTCCCACGTGGGAGGCACACGAGTGAGATAATAGTATATTGCCTCGTGCATTAAACCTGAGACCGCAAAAGTGGACATCACGGCCAAGAACCGGGCCCACCGAGGCCCAAGTATACGCTTAGATATACGGCGTACAGGGTCGTAGGCGACGGGGCGTAGGATGTTGGTGACCATGAGGTTCCACCTGCGGCCCCAAAAGTCTTGAAGCGAAGTGGAAAGGTAGGGCTCGGTGAACTGCGGCTCGAGCTCAAACCCGAGTATGGCTCGAGCTGGGACAGCGCTCAAGGCCAGCACAAGTTCTATGCCAAGGTACATGTGGCAGCAGTACAGAGCCAAGATTATGTATGGGTGTAAACGTGGTCTATATTCACATGTCCTAATGACCAAAGCCAAAAGCAAGACTTTTATGGCCAGCATAATTGACTTATTGGGCACATTTGTGAGGGTTTGATCAATTGGGTTCACAGATTTCTTGGGTTTTGGGGTGGTTTGGTGAGATGGGTTCGTGTTATTTTGAGGGGTTAGAGGGTTTAGATCTGTGTTTTGGGGTGATTTTTGAGGTGGGTTTTGTTTGATTTTGATGGGAAGGAAAGCTATGGAAATGAATTGAACAAGTGTTGGTGGGGTTGGGGATAAAGGGGCAAGGTTAAAGGAGAAGAGGAGGAGCTTGAAGATGCCAAGCCAAACCAGAAAGAAAGTTGTGGGCCCACCGAGATGGAATGAGTGGAGATTCAAGGGGAGGATGATGAAGATGTAGAAGATGGGGAGGAGAGAGATGAGCCTGATGATGCCCTTTGGGATTTTGGCTGCTATGTAGTAACAATAACATAGAGAGCTGTTGGTTAGGATCCATACCTTGATGAAGTTGTTGATTTCACCATCCATTTCTTGATTCCTTCCTCTTCTCTCCCTTTGCTTCTCTCAAAATACACCAAACTCATTGGCCCTTCGGGTGAAGAAACACTTGTGTGCAATAGGATAACACACTATTTTGCTATTCTGATCAATTACTTTTGTTGGTGGTAACTTTAATAATTACAGTTAAATGAAGTAACTACAGATAGTACAGTGAAATGAAGTAAAAGGTTGCAATACATCTTCATAAGCATATGCTAATCTATGTACAGAAGCCAAAACCTACAGATCACATGGAACATACTTTACTCGTTCAGCCAACCTGCTGAATTTTGGCTTGAATAGCTTTGGTGAGGACCAGGAGCAAACCCCATGGGGCCACCATGCTGACCGGGTCGGGGTGCCTAGGATCAAAAGGGACGTTGCTACTGAACACGTGTGGGTCATATCCTAAACTAGGCTCAGGTCCTAAGGCACCCATCCTCAAGTGGTTCAATTCATCCAACCGAGGCGCATACCGCTGCATGGCTGATGTATTACTTCTGTAAGATGACCCAGCTGCTGAACCAAAATGAGAATGGCCATAAGTAGAGGGATACGATCCAATCTGGCCACTTACAGGATTCTGAACCACTAGATAACTACTTCTTAAAGGATCCGAATCTGGCTGACCATAAAGGCGAACCTGCGAGCGTATGTCAGACTCCCTCCTAAATGGGTCTTCTACCTGATTCAAATATTGTCCATAACCAAGGCGATCTGACCTTTCCCTCATGTGCCCCACAAACGTGCTAAAATATGAATATAATTTTGAATATGTTAGGTTCTTATTTTATTCTTCTCCATAAGGAGGTATATATAAGAGTTTACATGAGTGCTTTACAAGGAATTAGACACAGTAAAGGATTAGGAAAGTATCTCCTAATTATACAATGATTTGACGACTATATAAAATAGGAAAGTAAATCCCTTAATTAATCAAGGAAATAAATCTCCTTAATTAATTAGGAGACTCACTTCAACACTCCTCCTCAAGTTGGTGCATATACGTCACAAATGCACAACTTGGTAAGTGAGTCATGAAATACTCTGCCACAAACAACTTTTGTTAAGATATCTGCCAGTTGATCTTCTGATTTTATGAATGGTAGGCGGATGATCTTCTTCTCAATTTTTTCTTTGATAAAATGTCTATCCACCTCAACATGTTTGGTTCGATCATGTTGAACTGGATTATGGGCAATATCAATGGCTGACTTGTTATCACAATGTAACTCCATTGGCTTTTCTGGCTTGAAACCCAATTCTATCAAGAGTCTTCTGATTCACAATAATTCACAACCTCTTTGAGTCATTCCTCTATACTCTGCTTCTGCACTAGACCGAGAAACCAAATTTTATTTTTTACTCCGCCAAGTGACTAGGTTACCTCCCACGAATGTAAAGTAACCAGAAGTAGAGCGTCTATCTGTAATGGACCCAGCTCAATCAGCATATGTATATCCAAAAACTTCAAGATCTTCATGTTTTGAGAACATTAAAACCTTTCCAATGGCTGACTTTAAGTATCTTAAGATTCAATCAACAACATTCATATGAGAAACACTGGGTGAATGCATAAACTGACTAACCACACTCACAACATATGCACTATCTGGTCTTGTGTGTGCCAGGTATATCAACCTTCCAACAAGGCGTTTGATACTGTTCCTTATTGGTTGGTTCTTGGTCCATCTCTTCACACAACTTGTGATTCATCTCAATGGGTGTGTCAGCCGGCACACTAAATGTCTTCCTCAGCAGGTGATTGGTGTGGTACTGGAGCTGAAGCGGGCAAAATCTCATAAGACGGTTCAATTTCCTCCTCCTGATTTTGACAGCGTGGAGAAAACTGATCGTTTTCCTCTGGTGACCAGTTGCTAGATTTTGGCGCCCGGTTGGTTTGAAACAGCTTCTCTGACTACCAATCGCTTTCCACTGGCGACTAGTAGTTTTGAAGCAGATTCTCCGTGTTCGAAGAACTAAGGGGGGGCTGGTCGCTTTCCACTGGTGACCGACCGTTTGATTTAGGAATTTGATTTGAGGAATTTGATGTATGAATTGGATTTGAGAGGTATGTGTGTAAGATTTGAGGAATTTGATTTGAGGAATTTGAATTTGAATATGAGAAATTTGAGATAAGGCATTTGAGGACTTTAGATTTGAGGGATTTGGATATGGGGAAAAATATGAGGAATTTGATTTGATGAGTTTAAAGAACACAGAAACCCTATGAACATGGCTAAGAACACAGAAACCTTGTGAACACGGCTAAGGACACAGAAACCTTGTGAACACGGCTAAGGACGCAGAAACCATGTGAACACGACTTAAGAACATAGAAACTTCTCTTCAATCCTCTTCTCCCCTTGAAGAGAAGGGTATTTCGGAGTCAAGAAAGAGGCAAAATCTCCATGAGAAAGAGAAACATCATTTTTCACTCCCCCTCCCCCCCTTGAAGAGGAGGGGAGGAGAAATTTTGATATGTGAATTTAGAGACAACCGAGGATCGATTGCTTTGATACCATGCTAAAATATGAATATGGTTTTGAATATGTTAGGTTCTTATTTTATTCTTCTCCATAAGGAGGTATATATAAGAGTTTACATGAGTGTTTTACAAGGAATTAGACACAGTAAAGGATTAGGAAAGTATCTCCTAGTTATACAATGATTTGACGACTATATAAAATAGGAAAGTAAATCCCTTAATTAATCAAGGAAATAAATCTCCTTAATTAATTAAGAGACTCACTTCAACAAAACGGTTGCTCCAAGTTTGTAACCCTATAACCAGAACCAGGATTGGCAGCAGTGCTCCATCTATGAGGCAGAATGGAGTATGCCTCATCACTGCCCATGGCGAAGCTTCTGCCTGAATCATCAGCAACGTTGGTGTGGGTCCCACTATCAGTGGTTTCTATTTTTGAACCAGAATTGCTGGGCTCAGAATGCTGATTTCCTTTTTCAGCAGGCTCAGTGTGTGGCAGCATTTCCTTTCGTATCACACTACCAGAAACCTTTACACCATCTAGTTTTTTTCTTGAAGATTTCCCAAGCATACCACTTTCATGCTCTTCTCTGCCACCACACTGCAGTTTCCCTGATATCTCTTCAATGTGGTTCTTCCCATGACGAGGACTCACATGGCCATCTCTGTCAACACTGATCTTACAGGAGCCCTCTAATCCCTGCGTCGCAACTGACCCTCCTGCAACATCCTTGGGACTATCAGTCTTTATGGGATCATCATCCATCTGCACAAGTGTTTGACCATAATGCTCATCATTAACTACTGAATGATCAGGGATTAGGCAGTTGGAATGATCTTCTTCCATAAACCCTGGTGATGCAGAGTTGTGACCATGCGCTTCAGCTATAGCCTTGTTCTCAGCAAACCAATCAGGACGACTCCAAAGATACAGGGGTGGAGGCCTCACATTCCATTGCTCCAATTGTCTGTCATTCCCATCAACAGATCCAGGGAGATAGAATGACTGAAAGGAGGACAAGCAACCATTAAACTCACATTCAAACATTTTGATTCACACAATTAAGATTCAGCCAAAAGGACAAACACAACTCACTTTACCTTTCCTGACAGACACCGCTCATCTTTCCAAATCAGGTCATAAGGTGAATTCTTTTCATTTAACCTAATAACAGACCCAAATGTAAGAGAAACTATATACAGATTTAAGTCCAACTCAAAGGCAAGCCCATGCTGATGCATTTCTCCGTGTGTGTGTGTGTGTGCTACCTTTGAGTTTCTGGTGGAACAATAAGAATAAGAATCTTTGGATTGAACTCGAGAGCCTTGTCAATAAACTTGTTCGCCAAAGATGCTTTAACTCCGAAAGGAGGGTTCAACCCCATGATCTGCTCAAGAAGCAAAGTTAGGGAGAGTGAAACAATTAACATAAAGGCTTCACGAACTCAAACATCTTGAACAAATAACAGGCCCCAATTCCTACCAAGTGTGACCCTGACGGTAACTCCTTTGGTTGAACAGTCATCCAATCTCTCTTCTCAAAATTGAAATCGTTCTGCCAAATGAAAATCCACATAAAACGATCAGTTTCCCAGTTTTTCTGTTTCATAAACCTGTAAATTACCAAAATGCAGACACACAACAGCCTACTACCCAACATAGGGTGTGACATATGAAAACAATCATAAGAAACAAAATTAATCACAGTAACTTTTTGAAGCAAAAAATGAGGATGAAGAGAATCAAGCACCAGGAATAAACTCCAAGTGCTGATTGTACAATTTGCATTTCACTATAATTACAAACCTCATAAACCCGAAGTCTGAAATACGGTAGGCATTCACAGTGGAAGTACAGGATTTTTTGTACTTGCCTATCTACCATAGGCTATAACTGGCCAATTTAATTCGGAAATCTTTACAGCATTACCTATTTCAGTAGGTCCCTTTACACATTATTTGAAAAGTATGACAAAAAGTTATCCCAATATCAGAGCCCAAAAACACTTCTTTTGTTAATAAATTGTCTGAAAATATATAACCACATCCCAGTACGTGATTCTTCTGAACAATTTTGCAATCTGGGCCTATAAATGGCAAAACTTTTAGAAATTATAGTAACTTTAAGGAAACAACAAACAAATTTTGGGTTTCATAATTGTAGAAAATTTGAGAACTGGAAAAATTAACAGGAGAAGAAATGGGAGAAAACATAGACAGAGATACTAAGACAGCAACCCATTTACAACTCTTCATATTTTACTCATCAAAATCTTACAAGTAATGGAATTATTTATAAGCTTCAAATCGAACTCCAAAAGACTCATAAAGAATTTCACATAGTAGAAGACTTAGGAACTAAACGAACATTGAGTCTCTCTAAGACAAAAATATATACGGACCCTTAAAAACCATTAAAATTAGGGAACCGACCATTTGCAATAAGTAAAGGCACATATTTTGTCACACATCCCTAGCCCTCAGAAGTTTTATCATTTAATGGATGAAAACAGATCTGATAAAGAACAGTATTTCCTATCATTTTTTATTGCATAATATCTGAAGCATGCCCTCACTACTTTCTGACTCTGAAAGCACACAACTGCAACTTCCGGGATAAACTATAAAGTGGTTCGGACCCTTATAAACAGTTGGTAACTTCTGATACTGCAAACACCATTCTAGTTTCTACCATACATCATATCCCATGTTCCAACTGTGTTGAACACTGGTGACCAATGCAATCATGTACACGTATATCATTGATAACATGATGTATGTGAATTGACCAATATTTAGGACTCATATTGATGATGATTACCTTCGGTTGAATGAAGTCATAGTTTTTGTAAAAGCATTTCTTCCCCATCTCTTCAAGCTTTTTATTCATTATGATGCTGAAATCATTAGCACCACAACAGAAGTCTACTATCTGTTCATTGAGACCGTAAGCAATCAGGTACTCAGCAATAATTTGATGAGGTAATCAACACTGAAAAAGTACATATAATATTAAAATAACCAAGCCACTAGCAATCATATCTAACAACCTAAGCTCATGATCCAATATTGATATCCCATTTATTATGGAATCACAACAACAGAATTTATCTTTTCTATTCTTTTAATGTGTACTGAAGAACAACAAATTGATTTTTAAAGAAACTATTAACTTATGACTTCTGTGGTGAATATATTTATAGCCCAATCAACTGTGTCAAGTCAAACCAAAGTTCAAAAATTATCATGATAGCTTTTTCTGTTGCAGAATAAAAGTATAATATAATCAGGATTCTTTTTTTAAGAATTTATTGATTCCAAAACCAGGTACAAAAAACCTATGGACTGGTAATCCACTAAATAAAATACATCTAAAGACAGCCTAAATAGAAACTTGACAAGCAGAAACAGAAATATATGAAAAGAAACATCTCCGAATCCAATGTTATTGACTAAAATCTGATCTTCTCCCAAAGCTCCTCCACACAAACCCTGGAATAGTCCTCATAAATACACTAAATTACCCAAACCCTTCTTTCCCACGAAAAGTGTTCTCTCACAAAGAAGTGCAGCACAGCTTGCAGGGCAATGAGGGTGCTTCTCAGTTTCCTAAATTAAGTAATTTCATTGTTATTAAGTTCCTTATTGTGATTAGGGATGTACTCTACTCTAATTAAACCCTTTTAGGGTTTATCATCAATTTGCAATCGAAGCAATATTGTCCTACATCACCTAAGGAAAAAAGAAGAGTGCGTAAAATATTCATCTCCTTAAGTTTTTCCTTTTCAAGAATAAATACCGACACTTCTGCTATCACTAAGATGATAAGATCCTAGTGGTAGTTTCTAAACAAAAAACGGATATGCTTTAATCCATGTAGTCAGGGCCGGCCTTGGGTAATCTGAGGCCCAGGGCAAAATCTAAAGTGTGCCCAAAATAATGTATACATTAAAATTATAAATTTTTTTATCAACTAATTAATTTTATTTATAGCATTCATTGCTTTACAACATGAGCCTTCCCAATTGTTATTGTTTGATGATAATAATTTGAGGAAAAATGTCATCGTGTTCATCCATAGGGAATTTGCAGTTAGCTTCTCCCGCGACAAAGAGAAAGAACTTACAGCTCTGTTGGCTTGTCTCTTCTGTCATGGAGAGGAAAGTATAGGGAAAGAGAGAGGCGATGGAGAGGAGAGAGGCTGCAGTGTGACTGTGAGTGAGGGATGATAGGTACATATATAAGAAAATTGAGACAGCAAGAATCTAAACCCTATATGGTCTGGTTTTGTTTTGTTTTTCTTTTTTTTGGGGATAGGATTAAAAAACAATATATTTGCTAGCATATATGGGTTAGCACGCACTTTTGGGAAGGGAGGATTAAACAAAAATGCACGCCTGGTTATTTTATTTTATTTTTTTTTCTGAGGACTGTTTGTTTTTTTATTTGTTTTGTTCTATACATATATAATATAGGGAAATAGCCTTCAATGCCACCGGTTTTTTAGTTTTAAGTGGAAATACCAAGCCTCCCCAAAATTTTTGCAAATACCACCTATAAATATATATTTAGTGTCCAGTTATTGCCCAAATATCACTTTTTTCTGAAATTGACGTCTCTCTCAACTCTCTCTTTCTCTCTTCGCTCCGATCTCTCTCTTCGCTCCGGTCTCTCTCTCTTTGCTCTTTCTCTATCGCGTGCGGCTCTCAGTCTCTCTTGTGCATCTCTCTCTCTCGTGTACCTCTCTCTCTCTCTCTCTCTCTCAGACGTAGTGCTCTTCCTCCCTCAGCCGTATGTGTTCATCAAAGCTTAGCTCCATCATTCACCTCGAAAAGGTACTGTTCATCGTCATTTTCTTAGTCTGAAGTTGGTTTAGGGTTTATGTGTTTGTATGAAATTGGTTTAGGTGTTTCTTCGAAATTGATTTAGGTGTTTCTTAGAAATGGTTTAGGGTTTAGGCAATTATCTGAAATTGGTTTACAATTTAGGGGTTTCTCTGAAATTGGGTTAGGGGTTAGTCTGAATGAGAGTATAGGGTTTATGGGTTTCTGCTGTGATGGATGTAAGGACTGCTGCTTAGTTTTTCTCAACTTCATGTTGAAGAGGTATGTTTGAGTGGTATGTTTTACTATGTTTTAAGATGGTATTTGCATTTTGCTGCATATTTGGATGTAATTTTTGGCCATTGAAGACTGACTGTAATTGAAGCAGTCACCCTTGCTATCTTGAAATTGGACTTCAATTTAAGATAAAAATTATTTAGTTTAATCCATCGATATGGAGTGAGGTGGGAAAGGGTTCTTGGGGCTAAACCTGAACCTTAACTAAGCATATGCATTCCAAGACTGACTGTAATTGAGCATATGCATTCCAAGACTGTCATTCTATGAACTTGTTATGATTATATCATAGTGAGGTATCATTGTTGATTTGCTATTTGCAATCGTATTGTGATTTTATTGCGGTTGTATTGTAGTGGTATTGCTTTTGTATTGCTATGGTATTGCTGTTATATTGATTTTTTTTTGGTGTTTTATTGATATGTTACTGTAATTTAATAGGAATATATGTTGATATCATTTTTCTTTCTGCTTGTGATTTGTGTAGGAGTTGAGATTATTCTTGGCTAAAGTATTATTTATGATATCTCTCTCTCTCTCTGCTCTTCGTATTTTTCTCAACATTTATGTGTTAATTTAATGTATGGTATTGTTTTGGAACCATAATCATTGTCAATCTCATTGTTTCTTTAAAAGATTGCTGTGAAATTGTTACTCCATTTCCTCATTTCCTTCTTTCCTTTCTTTTAAGATATTTTTGTTTAGAGAAAAAGAACTCTGTTTTTGTAAGGCACGATCATTGCAAAAAGATTTAGACGCATGCATCTATTTGTAGTCACAAAAGTTGTCATTCCCTGCCACTTTTTTTCTTTTAAATCCCTTATGCACTGTTTCCTTTCTTTCCTTATATTAATATCTTTTCACTATTTCCAAATAAACAAGAAAGGTCAGACATGTAGTGCAATTTTGTTACTTTGTGATTTTCATAAGTCTTGTATTGATAGGTAATGGTTTTCCTTCAGTATTATTAGGCTTGATTGATAATTCTCATGCTTTACAATTTGTCTGATGGCTTGAAAAAGTGCCACTGCCTGACATAGCTCATGACTAAAATGTCTGCTGTTACAGTGTCTCCACTTAAATTGTTTATTTTCTGAAAACATGTTACACTTTTTTCCAATTTATTTCTCTGTTTGTGGTTTATTACACCTGTTGCAACCCATTTAATGTGAAATAATGGGTTACACTGAGATATTTTAGAAGTTAACTTGTGATCGGTCAAATGTTGTAACAAATAGATTAACAATCTTTTGTACTATTCTAAGTTCACCATTATTTTCATGGACCAAGGAAAGAAGAAACCTAGAACACCTCAAGAGTAATCACCAAAGGGTTAAATTTGCATTGTTTAGTTTCTTCTCTGTCTAGTGTAAATATTTATGCCGGCATGTCTATATTCTACTTTCTATTTTAAGTTGCCTAGTGAAACTATTTTTTTTTTTCAGACAAGATGGTGGTCAGGAGTTCCTTTGCTTCATTATGGATCAGATGCATGATGAATTACTTAAACTTGAAGGACAGCCTTTGAGTATTAATAGACTCAAATCATCTCTAGTATCTTCTGCAGAAGAAGATGAATGGGAGACGGTTGGCCCTCAGAATACATCTGCAGTAACCAAGACACAAAGTTTGTTCCTTCATAATTAAGCGATATTTTTGGAGGACAATTGATCTTGATCTTGGTTTTTCTTTCTTTTTTCCTACAGAGGAAAGAATAACTTTTTTTAGAGAAGGGTGGGTGACTATAGTCATCAATTTCTTTTTTCCTCCAAGATGGTGGAAAGAATTTCATCTTCAAGATGGACGCAGACTTATAGTCATCAATTTGTTGCAACTTCCTCCAGCATTGTACTGAAATGTTGGATTTGGAATCAAAATTTTGTTACTCTTCTTTGAGCCAGCATTTTGTATATTGTATTTCAAGGGATATATATAATGCCATAGTCTGATTGAAGTTGTATTAATTTATGCCGAGCCCTCCTTAGCTTGGGGTGGTTATCATTATCAGTATAGAATTTTGTATCTATAATTTAAAATTCCATTATAATAAGGTGGAAATTGTGAAATGTGCATCATATCTCAATCTCATCATTGTGTTTGCAAAATGATGCATGCCTCAGCTACTTTCAGTGTCAACAATGTCTCCAATTTCATAGGGTATATATCATTGCCAGGAAAAATGAAAGGGGAAATGTTTGATATAATCATTTTATGTTTTTTTTATGCAGTTTTGTCTTGACAATTTCTGTTTCTTTCCCCTTTTCTTTTCAGATTGCACAAGAAAAAGAAAAGTCACGCCCAACTTGTTTATTGTATTTGTATTGCGTTTTTATTGCTTTTCTATTGCCACTTTATTGCTTGTTTATTGCTATCGTATTGCTTTTGTATTGCATGTCTGTTACCACTTCATAATCTACGTGCCATTACTTTCGTATTGTTTTTGTTTATTGCTTTTTGGTTGGTTTTCTTAATTAATATAATTTGTTGCAGGGAAAGCAACTATGAGTTTGATTTATAAAAAGGACGTGACGTCCTTAATGGAATCACATTCTTACAATAATCAATAATCAATAAAAAATCAATAATGGAATCACATTCTTACACCTTAATGAAATCGCATTCTTACACCAATAGTTGAACATGAATCAATCATATTGAAGAGATACATATACGGTGCTTGTTGTACCTTATTTATATGATAATGAATAATGATCTGACATTTTCCTTTACAAAATAATCTAATACAATCAAGCGTTTTCTTTTACAAAATATCCTTATAAGTTCCTTCACAAGACAGACTTGAAAAAACAGGTGATAAGAAACAAATATAAGTGCAATAACCAGGCAATACCACAACACTACAATGGCAATACGATGACAATACAAATACAATAGGGGAGCAATACAATGGCAATACAAAAACTCCACATTCCCACTATAATTTCATTCCACATTCTCACTATATATTCATAATCTACAACATATTACAAAAAGGACACGACGTCCTTAATGGAATCACATTTTACACTCCTACATCGCCAAAATACCCTCGAGCAAGGAATGTGCGGAGAGGCTTCTGTAAAAGTTGAGGATGTAAAAGATGTTCTTGACTTGAAGGTGGATTAGTTACTGGCCAAAGGCTTCTTAGGATATTATTTTCCTTTCGCAACTCTCCAAGAGCTAATCCAGCCTGAGGGAAAAAACAGAGTCAGAGATACATAGGCATAACCAGTGACACTAGAGTACATTATGAACGCCAGAGAACTCAAATAAATCACCAATTTCTATATGCCAAAGAAGGTACCTGCTACAGTTTCTTGACCAAAGGATTTGACCTTGGTTTTGCAAGCTCCATTCAATAACCTGACACCACAAAACCAGTTCTTTTAAGTAAATACTTTTAAGATTACAAAACTATAAGGCCATCTACAGTTCAAAAAATGAGGGGTCAACATTTCAAAATGCAATAGTTAAACTTCATGGGAAAATGAACGTAAAGCACTTGCCTTTCCATCTACTCCCAAACTGAAAATACTTGTTAAGGTGTTCATATATCTATCCGCTTGTACATCTGCAGGAAACCTCAGCTACAGAAAGGGGCAACCCATATATGATTGTACGAAGACATGGGCTTCACCATATAGTTAAATGCCCTTGTTGAGGGTGATTTAACCATCTTGGAAAAATAAATAACACTCGAGCAATGCAAAAGTGTCAAAAACAGGGGTTTTCTGCTCTTCTGAAAATCATTTACCACCTAATTTCCTACAATTTATACCAAGCCCTAAAATATATGTGAGGATACCAAACATGTGAATCATTCCATCAGTTGCAACGGCTGCTAAAATCTTTCCATTGTGATTGAAACTAAGGGATGTAATTGCAGGTGGATCTTTACCAAGAGGAAGAACTGTCTTCATGAAACCCAAAAGGTTATTTAAGGCATAAAAATACAAGTTTCTTCTCACAAAAAAACAAAAAGAAGAAGGCATTAAAACATAAGTGGCTATAGCACATACCATAGCCTTCCATGTCTTCATGTTCCACACAGTTAATGAAGCGAACCCAAGACTATCAAGGTGACTTGATCCATGCCTACAAAGACAATAAACTCCTAATTCTGACATGTATCAAAATTAAATACCCCAACACACACATACAAGGACATAGATGCATGTACTTAAGTTATAAGATGAAATTTTCATGATCCAATTATAATCATTTCACAGCATGGTGCTCATACCACACTTCAGTTGAATAGGATTGTTACAATAGGGGCAACATTTTGGTCAAACAGAGAGTCTGGCATATGAACAAAATGATAAGATTACAGAAAGAACATATAGGGCTCTACATGGCTGCATTTTATATCCAAGACAATGTAGCAAGGAAAACAAAGGTAAATAGCAGCACCAAGGAGTACACAATAGTACTAGTAATATTAGGAAGAACCTTGGAAATGCTTCACTCGTATTAAGATCGCAGACAACTCTCTTTGCATCGACATTCCATGCTTTAATGCCTCCATCAGCAGTGCCTATGAGAAGTTTTTGTCAAAAGAAAAAAAAAACACTTTAAAATAGATATATCCAATCTCAAACAATCAGAGTATGATTTGAAGGCCAAGCAATATTTGAGTTCATTATGAAAATCCAATCTGCATACCAATCAGTCAGATTTACATTCCCAGTCAAGTGACATAATTTTGGCTCCGCAATAAATGGTTGCATTTCTAGATGCATGAGTTGATGAGTCATATGTCCATATCCTATTTAAATATGTATGAAGAAATACAGATTGCAAAAACTATGGTTTTATCTCACATTTTGCCCCAGAATCTCATAAACAATCAGTCACCATTTATAATTGAAGTAAAATATAGCATTAAGTTGGCAGCATAAATAAGAAAGACAAGGGGTTAAAGAGATCTAGGGTTTACAGCAATTGAAATTTGAGGAATTGCAAGAAAGAATGGTACCTTCTTGTGGAATTGTAGATGAAGCGCAGGGGTTTTGTGATTTACAGAGGGACCTGGGAAGTCCGATTAGCTTTCCCAAGTGGAAGGTAGAGTGAGAAATATAAGTAAAAATGAGATTGGCGAGAGAGAGAGAGAGAGAGAGAGAGAGAGAGAGAGAGAGAGAGAGAGAGCTACACGACAGAGAGAGCTGCGCAAGAGAGACTGAGAATGACCGAAGAGAGAGTGAGAGCTGAGTGAAGACGGAGTGAGAGTTGAGCGACAAAGAGATAGAGCGAAGAGAGAGTGAGAGCTGAGCGAGAGAGAGACGGAGCCAAGAGAGCTCTGAGACACAACAAAATTTCTGAAAAAGTGATATGTGTGCAATCAATGGACAATAAATATGTATTTATAGGTGATAGGTTTAAAAAATTTGGGAAAGGCTGGTATTTACAAAAAAAATTATAAAATGGATGGTATTGAAGGCTATTTCCCTATAATATATGGCTTAACTTGATTTTTTTTGGGTGCCCCTTTCAATTATGGGCCCCAGGCCCAGGCCCCAGTTGCCCTCCCTAAGGGCCGGCTCTGCATGTAGTCAGAAACTCAAAATGCCAAATATACTATAATGATCTATTGAGTTGGCGTATAGGTGAACAGTGACTACAGCTTCAGGCAAATAACCAACCATTCAAATAAAAAATCATGCATGACTATAATTTGGATAAGCAGAATTCAGTTCAGATCATTAAGCATCAGGAACATATACGAGAGTATCATCAACTGCATAACTCCAAGCAGCATCCAGAAGATATAGTGCACTCACATACACCAATGTACTAAAACCACAATGAAAAACATATACAAATTTACCGTATCTCCTTTCTTTACGTACCAACGGAGCCTATCAGCAATCTGCACATACCAAATTATTACTTTAGAATTCTTCAAGAATTCATGGAGTTCATAATCCACGCTCAACGGCTCAAATTTAATAAAGGGAAGGTGTGCAGACCAGATTAAAAAAATGGTAAAACTGTGTCAAAGAGAGGCAAAATTGAATAACCATACAGCATTACAACCATAGAATTTAATTCGCCAAACATTTATGTGAAAATAGGAGTAAACAAACATCCACACCACTCTGTGAATAGAGAGCTTTTTGGGTGATTCGGTGGGATGTCATAATAGAATTTTCGAAGATGGGATTTTTGTACTTTTCATCTAAAAAGTTGAACATCTTGTCCTAGACCGGACATTACTCTGCAACTTCTTGACTTTGTCCACTAGTAAAGTTTTCATTAAAAAACAATTAAGAAAGAAATCCATAAGTCGATGCAGTGATCTGTTAAGAAGGTCAATGATTTCCTAATGTTAACATGATTGATTAGGAAACAAATATGTAATTATGTGCTGTAGAATATTACTTTTCCTATTGTAATTTAGATTCCTAGAATAGCTTAGCATCATTACAGGAAATCTCTTGTATAAAGTTACAATCTCAGACTCAATGAAATTCATTCAGGCAAATATCTCTCTTCCTTTTTTTACATGGTATCAGAGCAGGAAGACATACCCTAGCTCTTTGCCTTTTTTTGCCGTCTCAATTTTTCTTTCCTCTGCTATTGCTCCTCATCATGGAGCGCGAGCAATCTTCAAAGGAAGACAAGAACAATGCCGTCGATCCCTTTTTTCTCTACCATTCCGATCATCCAGGTTTGGTCCTTGTTTCCAAGCCTCTCAATGGCGATAATTATTCGACCTGGTGCCGAGCCATGACCATCTCTTTAAACGCCAAATCCAAGTTGGGTTTTATAGATGGTACAATAAAAATGCCGTCTGCCAAGAGCCGTCCGGATGATCATGCTTCATGGAGAAGATGCAACGATATGATTCTCTCGTGGATTCTCAATTCAATCACACCTGATCTTGCAGATAGTGTCATATATTCAACTACAGCCCAGGAGGTTTGGGAAGACCTTCGGGATCGTTTTTCTCAGAGCAATGCCCCTCGTATTTTTCAGATTGAGAGAGACATCGCTTGTCTTTCCCAAGCTCAGATGACTGTTGCAGCGTACTATACGAAGCTGAAAGGCTTATGGGATGAACTGGGTTCTTACAATGACACCGTTTACTCTTGTGGGGCAGATCATAAGCGACGTCAATTGATGCAATTTCTCATGGGCCTAAATGAGTCATACAAAGCAATCCGAGGGCAGATCTTATTGATGAATCTGCTACCTGATGTTTGCCAGGCCTACTCTTCCATTGTTCAAGAAGAAAAACAGCGCAGCTTAGGTGATGCACGTGAGACAACTGAGACTGCAGCCATGGCCGTTCGACGAGATGAACCTGCAGTTCGACCGGGACAAGGTTCTTCTTCTCGTTCCAACTCCTCTAACCGCAAGCCGTTGCATTGCTCCTACTGTGATAAGGATCATCATGTACGAGACACATGTTGGAAGTTGCATGGGTATCCACCAGGGCATCCGTAACATAAATCAAACCGGTCCAATCGCGGAGGCAATCGTTCTCAGTTCGACAATTCCGACAATTCTGCTCAGTCTTCAGTCAATCATGTCAAGGAAGGTCCAACAATGCAGGAGATGCAGTCGGTGATGAATGGACTCTCTGATCTGCAATTTCAACAGATATTATCTATTATGAACAATAAAGGGGCAAATCAATCCTCCAATCCTAAGGCCAATGCTGCTGGTACTTCTTCAGGTTTGTCACAAGCACTTTTGCGCCTCCATCGATTAATCCTCGATAGTGGTGCAACTGATCATATTACCTCTTCTCCAAATTTGCTTGTCAACTGTCGTCAGAACACTGTTTTACCGCCAGTTATTATGCCAAGTGGAGAACAGGCTCCAATCACATCTACTGGAATTTTACCTTTGAACTCTGTTATTTCTCTGAAAAATGTGCTTGGTGTGCCATCTTTTAAGGTGGATTTGATGTCTGTGAGTCAAGTTACAAGAGGTCTCAATTGTTCTGTAACCTTTTTTCCCTATTGGTGTATTTTGCAGGACTTGACGACGAAGACGACGATTGGTTTGGGTAAACAACGAGGCGGACTTTATTACTTGGTCGCATTGGCATCAACAACACCGAGCCCCAAATTCAGATCCTCCGCTGCCATTGCTAGCCATCCATCTTGTTCTCATGTCACCTCCTCCACCGACTTGTGGCATCGCCGATTAGGGCATCTATCTTTCTCTAGATTAGATTTTATGGCAAAAACTTTGCTCAATTTCCCTTTCAAAACCAATAATGCTTGTGATGTTTGTGCACTTGCAAAACAATGTCGACTTCCTTTTTCTGCTAGTTCAATTTTGTCTGTTAGACCGTTTGAGTTAATTCATTGTGATATCTGGGGCCCCTACAAAATTCCTTCTTTTTCTAGTGCTAAATATTTTTTGACAATTGTGGATGATTATTCTTGTTTCACATGGGTATTCTTTATGCAACACAAAAGTGAAACACAACATTTACTTACAAATTTTTTCTCCTTTGTCAAAACTCAATTTGCTGCATCCATTGCTAACATTCGAGTTGATAATGGAGGGGAATTCTCTTCTATGAAAGATTTTTTTCAACAAAATGGCACCACTTATCAACACTCTTGTGTCTATACACCCCAACAAAATGGGGTTGTAGAGCGCAAACATCGTCATATCCTTGAGTCAGCCCGCGCCCTTCGCTTTCAAGCCCATCTCCCTTTGCGTTTTGGGCAGAATGTGTTCTCACTGCTGTGCATTTGATTAATCGTTTGCCCACACCACTTCTTTCCCAACAGACTCCTTTTGAACGCCTTTATGGCAAGGCCCCTTCCTATTCCCATCTTAAGGTTTTCGGGTGTCTTGCATATGCTACTGATGTGCATGTTCCTCATAAATTCGCTCCTAGAGCCAAACGTTGTATTTTCCTGGGTTACCCGGTCGGTCAAAAAGCTTACAAGCTCTATGACCTTACCACTCATAAATTTTTCACCAGTCGTGACATTGTTTTTCATGAAAATATTTTTCCCTATGCGTCTCCTCCATCCATTCCAACACCTCCAGCCCCCGTCCTTCCGCATTTTATATCTGACCCCCCTCTTCCAGACTCATTCCCCACACCCTCCACAGCACCATTAGAACCGGTCCATCCCGTCACCCCATTTGAAATGGCCGAGCCGGATTCTCCTTCTGCGTCTCCGGATCCAGCCACCTCCACCTTTGATCAGCCCATTCCTGCCAGCGTCGTTCAGCCCCCTCCCGTACCGGTTTTACGATGTTCTTCACGACATCACAGTCCTCCACGTGCTTTACGTGATTATGTTTGCAACCAAGTGACGTCTCCCAAACCGTCGCCGCCTTTGTCGTCTAGTTCCACCAAAGGTACGAGGTATCCTCTTTGTAACTTTCTCTCTTACCATCGTTACTTACCACAATATCATTCTTTTGTTACTACTATTAGTCAGGATGTCGGGCCCAGCTCTTATATAGAGGCTGCTTCCCATTCACACTGGAAGGACGCGATGCAATCTGAATTGGCAGCTTTAGAGGCCAATCACACTTGGTCTCTCACTCCCCTCCCTCATGGCAAGACACCCATTGGATGTCGCTGGGTTTATAAAATCAAACGCCACTCAGATGACACCATAGAGCGTTATAAAGCTCGATTGGTGGCCAAGGGTTACACACAGTTGGAAGGTATTGATTACCATGACACTTTTTCTCCCACTACTAAAATGATTACTGTTCGTTGTTTATTGGCTCTGGCAGCTGCTCAGGATTGGTCCCTTCACCAATTAGATGTCAACAACGCTTTCCTTCATGGTGATCTCCATGAAGAAATTTATATGTCTCCACCTCCTGGTCTTCAGCGACAGGGGGAGAACTTGGTGTGTCGCCTCAACAAGTCGTTGTATGGTTTAAAGCAAGCTTCTCGTCAATGGTTTGCCAAGTTCTCAACAACAATTCAAGCTGCCGGATATGTTCAGTCCAAAGCAGACTACTCGTTATTCACATGTCGGAATGGAAAGTCCTTTACCGCTCTGTTGATATATGTTGACGATATTCTTATTACGGGTAATGATCTCAAGGCTATATCCACTCTTAAGAGATTTTTGCATAGTCGTTTCCGAATTAAAGATTTGGGTGATTTGAAATATTTTCTAGGCATTGAAGTCTCTCGATCAAAGAGAGGTATTTCTATTTCACAGCGGAAATACACTTTGGAAATTCTGAAGGATGGTGGAATTTTGGGTGCTAAACCTGTGAACTTTCCCATGGAGCAAAACATAAAGATCTCTGATACAGGCGAATTGCTTAGAGATCCATCTCAATATAGGCGACTTGTGGGACACCTAATTTATTTAACTATTACTCGGCCGGATATCATGTATTCGGTACATGTATTAAGCCGATTCATGCATGCACCACGCAAACCACATATAGAAGCTGCCTTCCGTGTGTTGCGTTATTTGAAAGGTGCTCCAGGACAGGGTTTGTTTTTCTCTTCTCAAAATGATTTGTCTTTGCGAGCCTTTTGTGACTCAGATTGGGCTGGTTGTCCAATGACTCGCAGATCCACTACGGGTTATTGTGTTTTTTTAGGATCTTCACTTGTTTCTTGGTGAACAAAGAGGCAGAAAACAGTGTCACTCTCTTCAGCGGAAGCCGAATATAGAGCCATGACAGGTACATGCTGTGAGTTATCTTGGTTACGTTCATTATTGAAGGATTTACGAATATTGCATCCGTAACCGGCGTTGCTACATTGTGATAACAAAGCAGCCTTACATATAGCAGCCAATCCCGTTTTCCATGAGAGAACCAGGCATATAGAAATGGATTGCCACTTTATTCGGGACAAAATACAGGATGGTTCGGTTGTTACCAAGTTCGTTACTTCGGCAAATCAGCTTGCGGATGTATTCACTAAACCATTGGGAAAGGAACCTTTCTCTACCATGATTCGCAAGTTGGGAGTTCTCGACATTCACTCTCCAACTTGAGGGGGAGTGTTAAGAAGGTCAATGATTTCCTAATGTTCACAGGATTGATTAGGAAACAAATATGTAATTATGTGCTGTAGAATATTACTTTTCCTATTGTAATTTAGATTCCTAGAATAGCTTAGCATCATTACAGGAAATCTCTTGTATAAAGTTACAATCTCAGACTCAATGAAATTCATTCAGGCAAATATCTCTCTTCCTTTTTTTACATGATCTCATTGTCCTTGACTGGAGAAACAAATATACAACCATGCAATTTTTGATTGAATCACATGACTGGGATGGACATGTCCATAACTGCAAGTTTCCTCTAAGAATATTACCTTACGAAATAAGCTGAGTAGTGCAAGCCAAAATAATAGCTAAAACATGAACACAACCAGATTACCTCTTCTAGTTTTTCCACCTTTGTGAAATGGCGACCGAAGGAAGTGTAGCGCATTCCGTGCAAAAAAGGTGCAAGATAGACTTTCAGCTTGTTCTGCATCAAAGTAAGTCAATAATATTAATGGGACAGCAAGAGAGCACGACTGTTTTCTAATGAACCATTAGTACAAATATTACTTCTTCTTTTTTTTTAATAGAATGGCATAACAAATATTACATATAAATAAAATGGCATAACAAATTCAAACAGAAGAGATAAAGAAAAAACAGGTTCAACTTATCTCACATCCCGCATTGACCGAACCCAGACTCCGACTCAGATCTGCCACACCTTGATTGGGTGTGGCCACCGACCCGACTGACTGGCCACACCTTGATTGGGTATTGTCATCGATCCATCCGACTTCGACTCAAACTATAACCTATGAATCATCTGCTGCACATAGACCTAGATGATTAATTTCGATGTGGATTTGGCTCCACGTGTGGCCCACTATGTGGTGGTCCCACGTGAGGGGGCGTATTGAAGAA
The DNA here is from genome assembly GCA_020521455.1 of Prunus kanzakura. Lineage (NCBI taxonomy): Eukaryota > Viridiplantae > Streptophyta > Magnoliopsida > Rosales > Rosaceae > Prunus > Prunus kanzakura. Next base: position 240,292 of record BPUM01000892.1, read on the forward strand.
TATAAAGTCCCACATTGAAAACTTGACTAAATAAACTATAACTTATAATTGTTTTTCCAAAATTTTATGAAACAAAATTGTTTTTCAAAAATTTTATAATTTTTAAGTTAAAATGTTCATAAAAGTAAATTACAATTACATAAATCCTAAAAGTAACTAATAAAAAACGTTAACCAGAAAAAAAAAATTAAAACACTTTTTAGACAGTTAATAAGGCTAGAGTTCTTTAGGATTGTAGGATTTGAGCAAAAATACTAGTTGTGGTACTCTATGTCACTAGATATGAGAAAAATTTAGTTGCAACGAGAATAACACTGTTTTGCTATTTTCGAACAATAATGATATGCTATATGAAAGTGTTATCATGCATGTCATGACGCTATTGACAAAGAATAGCAAAATAATGTTATTTAATTAAGCCTTGGTGAGTTGGAGATTCCCTTGGGAGCACTCACATAGAGTGAAACCATTTTTGGGGCGATGGGGGCATTTCCTTGACCGGATCGCTAACGTAGGGAAAGGGCGTATGCTAACGTAGGGAAAGGGCCGCACGTTTGTATCTATCTAGCTTGACTTACATGTCCTTTTTGGTCGTCAACGTCTGTGGACCTGCCAGAGTCAATATTGTTCCCTCAACATCAATCAGTTTTACTATTATTTAATTATAATAATTAAATAAACACAATAATAGTATATAAAAGTAAATAAAAAAAATGAAATTCGAAAATTAGTAAATAAAACACTAATGGTGTGTTTACTAATCAGAAATTGAATTCCACTTATGGAGGATTCCTGCGTTTACTTCACATCAAGAAATTGAAAATTAAGTCGGGCCCACACAAAATTAGGAATTAAATTCCTGATTTTGGAGAAATTCAATTCCTGAATGGGATGTAATATTCTAATTCCTGGAGAACTAACCCATTAGGAATTCATCTTTTGTACCCATTATATCCTCACACAATTTTCAAAATTCCAAATTTGTCATCTACTTTAATCCAACAACGAGAACATGTTAGTAATTAGTACCACTCCTACTCCAATTCCATATGGTTTAGTAAACAACTTCAATAGGACTCGGTAATCTAACTCCCATCAATCCATATGGTTTAGTAAACAACTTCAATAAGAATCCGGAATCTAATTCTCCTCAATTCAATTCATCCTCAATTTAAGTCCTCCTAATCCAATTACGAATTAAAAAATATGCCATAACTGTAGAGACTTGCAGAATTGCAATGTCCTTGAAACAAAATTTTACCCTTACTCAGTGCTTGACATTGTCTTTCTTTTCAAACTTCTTTTTTGAACCCAGATATATTTTGCATGTTGCCTTAATTTGATCCATAAGTAATAAGTCGATGGAAATAGACAGACGCATGAAACCATGGTCATTTTCCTTCTAAATATATAAACAAACTAAAGCATAAGTTTTGAACCTTTATTTAGTTATTTATAATGTTTAATCTTCCGTTTGTTAAAAGGTATGTTGGGAGTACTTCAAAGTATTTTCCTTTTTTTTCTTTTTATTTTTTACTATTTGATCACTAATAAATATTTTTTTTATACAAGCGATATTCGAAGAGAAGGGAATCGAATCTAGGACCTAAGATGCATGAGTAAATGTTCTTAACCACTTAAGTTACAAGTCTCTTACTTGTAAGTGTTCAATCATTAATATTGTAGATAGTAATAATGACATATATGTATCATCTTTATTGACTACCTCTTGATTTCATATACACATATATTTATTAGAGAGGTGAGGTGGTCAGCAAATGTTTTTCTACTCCAAATCACTCATGTATATTTCATCCGAACACGATAGTAATAAAAATCTTTTTATAACTTGTTAGCATCATATCATCTAATATCTGAAATTTAGAATTTATTTGGGATCTTTCTAATCCAACGTAATCCAAATATCACAAGACAACCACTTGTTTTTCTTCTTCGAAGACGTTTCTATTGGTGTGATCAATTGATACGGTATCCTGGAAGACTTTTCGTCTTCTTGTGTTGTTAAGAAAATATAATGCTTTTAAACGGTCTATAAATAGGGAGAGACAAGACACATTATCTTCACCTTGTGTTAAGAAAAATATGATAGACCCACCTTTACTTCGCCTTTGTTTTATTGGTGCTGGGGTTGCTGCTGTCGTCCTTATCCTCTTTATCTCAGGCGTGTGCAAACTAATCGTGAGTTTTTCTCTTTCTTAACTTTTTTTTGGTAACTATTTCTCTTTCTTAACTTAAACATATATATTTGTCTCTTTTTTCCACCGGTTCGTGAATTTAATTAGGCGCATTCCAATCTGCACAATAATTAACATGCTATGAACTTGGAGCATCCTTTTTTAGGCCAAACTACGAATCTGGAATACATTATATATATATATATATATATATATATATATATATATATATATATATATATATATACATAGAGAGAGCTTTTATTGAGGGACACTCTTGTAGGGCTTACTCCGCATTGTATTCCCTAAAAGATATTCCTCAAATAAAATTATTTGAGAGATCCCTAAATAGAGAACTATATATGAAATACTATATATATATGTCTATTTTTTATACGAATATATTATATATGTGTGTCTATATATATATTCAAATAACCTTATTTAAGTGACCTCTCACATAATAAAAGATGTACATAAGAAATTTCATGGTCAGAAGAGAACTTCTTATGATTAGGGACATGTGGATGTTTAGTAATTTTGAATATTGTATGCTTTGCTCCTTACAGAATGCAAACTGATCAATAAGGTTCTGTTAAGTGACATCTGACTTCTACTTCTTCTTTTTTTCAATTCTTTCTTTATGAATAACTAGCTTCTCTGCACGCGTTTTCGCTCTTGCAAGAGGTCTTTTTTTTTTTATAAAAATTTTAAATTTATTTTAGAATTAAAAAAATAATGGGTAGTTGTGTTCCATAAAAATAGGATGCATATCTTATTTTTCTTTTAATTTTAATTTTTTTAATATGAGAAAGTGTGAATTTACCATATTATCCTTATTTAATTAATAATTTCAATTCTTAATGTTTGCATTAACCAAGAGCATTTTCTGATATTTTGAATGTTTTACCATTCTCTTCCTTTTGCTTTATATATATAGTGTGGAAAGGTGTGTACGAGAAAGTCGGACATGGAGGGCAATGTACCTATGGACGCAGCAGCTACAACCATGGAGGAAAAGGTACTTCTCTAACATGAGCATGGACCCTACAATTGAGGAGGGAATGGACTTGGTCGAGACCATGGCCACAATGAAAAACCAGGACCTGGAACTGCTGAGAGTGTGAAACAAAGAATTTGATAATCTGTGGTCGTCGGAGTACTACTATATTTTTGTATGTCAATAAAAAGGTCATTTGGTTGAGTACTCTACATAATGAACTCTCAATCATAAGCCTGGTTTTAATTAACGTTTATCTATGTACTCTACATAATGATCATAGTGTCAAAATGTCTAGCAATTGAAGTTTAAGTTGTTTGTGTGCTGATTTCTTTTGAAATCTATCCTCGTAATTTCCTTTTCTAATTTGTGTCATCAATAAAAACCTTAGAGAGGGCAAAAAGGAAAATGTCATGGTTCTAATAAAGTGGATCTTGAGATCCACTTCATTAGAACCGGTGTCTATGACTTGGCTAGAATCCGTTTCATACATCGCTAACGGGTCTATGTGTGATTAGAATCAATTTCTATGACTCTTTTTTTTATTAAAGATAAACTTCAACAGTACAATTAAAGACATCAAAATGACATCTAAAGTACCAATTTCAAGAGAAAAACTAACAAACACGTTAAAAACAAGGCAAAAAGTCACTTCTGGCCCTTGTAGTTTGCCATTTTTACCACTTCGGTTTTTGTCGTTTCAATTTTGTCAATTTTGTCTCTGTGGTTTTTATTTGAAGCAATTCAAGGACAATTTCTCATGTCTGCTCCATTACTTGTGGAAAGGCAATTCGGTCGAATTATTAAAAAATCAGTCCTTTTAAAAATAAACAATACAAAATGAAAAAATTAATTTATAAAAATTAAAAATTAAAAACTCTCTTCTTCTCCCTTTCTCTCCTGTCCCCTCCCCCTTCCTAACTTCACTATCAAACCACAACTATCACCCAACCTAAAGCTACCCTTACCCTCACCACTCCAACCTCACCCAACAAGCCACTACCCAACATCACCCACCCAGCAACCACCCTCTCACCACAAAACTTCTCAAGACACCCCACCTCTCTTTGTCTCTCTTCTCCCAAGCCCAAGCCCAACACCCACACAGTCACCTCACCTCCTACTCCGCCAAGACCTCCCCCTCGCTCGCCCTTACTCTGCCAAAACCTCCCCCTCTCTTGACATTGACTGGTTCAGCTGCCAGAAGGGCAACGCCGACTGGTTCAGCTGCAGGAAGAGCGATATTGGTCGGTGTTGTATAGGCCGGTTCTGTGCTAGCTGCCACATCACGCAATGCTAGCTGAAATATCTCCATCAAGATGTCACGAGAATAGAAAGGCAGAAGTACTAGTATACCGACCCGACCTTGGCCCTTGTCAGACAGTCATTTCACGAACCTAATACCAGCATGATGGCTAAGAAAGGGCATTAATTTAATGCGCTTCATATCCAAGTCAAGTGTTGTCTTGTTGCTAGATCCCTGATAATTAGCACAGTGACTGATGGCCATAACCGCTTTCTGATCCCAGCATGCAGAATGGCTGAAGATCTTCTTTCTTCCTAGATTTAAAGAGATCTGATCTTTCCTGGCTAGATTGAAGGAGATATGATCTCTCCTTCTCCCTCTATAAATACTATTCACCTACATTATGATAAAGGTAATAACTATTCTCACCCAGAAACTCTACATTCATTCTCCATTTCAAACCAGCTATTAACTTAACCATCAGAGAGTGTTTGACTGGTATCGCACCAGGCACCCCTCCTCTAACAGTCTAGCTGCTTGAAGTGTGCAGGTCGTTCAGGGAGAGCAATTCAACCGGATAACACGGGGTGCCTTCGGCCCAGGCCCGAATCAGGGCCCCTGACCAACTGAAGCAGTTCCCCCCATCAACATTTTCATCAACATATGTAATGTGCAGAAGTTCTCTTCTTATGGGTATGAAAGTAGTTTTGTTACTGCAGATTTGTTGATAGTTCATCACTCTAGTCAAGTACTGGACTTAGTTTCAGTGGTGATCTGATGAGGTTATTTTCCGTGTGCTAGGCTCTGATTTGGCACTGGTATTGCTTGTTGGATGTGGCAATATTGCTTATTTGGATGCGGACAACATGGTTTAAACAAACCAAATTCGGAAATAGAGGTCATTGAGGTGGTGGAGATTCAAAGGGTCATAGCCGTATATATTTATTGAATATTTGTAAAATGTAATGAAGATGAAATCAAAGCCAATATGTTTATCGAAATGTTTACTGTAGAGGAAATTGCAATGAAAGTCAATATCTTTATTGAATTGTTTTTAGAATTCTAATGAAATTGCAATCAATATCTTTATGGCTGCATATTTTATTAATCATTGGAAAATGAAAAGCCAGAAACATACCAATAGAAAATGTAATTATTTTTAATAAATTTAATACACAAATATAAATTTCATACTTAATACTTAATAAAATATATGAAAAGTAAGAAATATACCAACAAATCAAATACTTAATAAAATATGGGAGTTTCACTAAAATACCCAAAATGGGGGCTGAAATTATAAAAATACCCAACATCCAAAACACTTTATAAACATACCCAAAACCCATCATTACACACACTCAAAACCCATTTATAAACACACCCAAAAAATATACAATTGTTGATTGTGGGGTAGATTTTGGGTATGTTTCTATGTTTAAATAGTGCTTGGGTATTTTTATAAATACATGTCTAGGATTGGGTATTTTTATAAATATCTAATAAAATATATGTATACATTGAAGTTAATTGGCTATATGGTGTGCCCCACTGTACTTTAGATGCTTTTGAAAGTCAATGAAATGTTTGTCACGAATGTTATTAGAATGGTGACAACGGGCTATCGTCACGGCTTCATGTGTAACAAAGTCCAAATTTGTAACTGTACTGTGACTGAAGCTTTTACTCACCAAAAAAGTGACTAAACTTGCCAATAGTCACCAATAAAAAAAGTAACAACTGTTGATATTTTTGGTAGTGTTGAAAAGATAAATAAATAAAAATAGAATTCATATTGCAATATTCATTAATTTTCTAAAATAGGATTATTGAAATGTTGAGGATTTATACGGCAGACAGAAATTGGCGAAGAAAAAAAGTTTATATCCTTAATTTTCTAAAGAAAAGAATATGGAATCAATTGAAAGTTAAGTACAAGTTCCGGGAGCTAATCACCAATTTAGCCTCAAAACAAACAATTTTAAACACATGAGTACAAACAATTAAAGCAACAAGAGCGCTTAAATTTTGTGCAAACCATCCCATTTTAACTTTTCCTTCATAAATTCTACCAATTCCTTGCACTCTTCAATAGCTCTTGCGTCCACGCCATTCCTCACTAACGGCGGAAAGAACAGCCAAGTCGCGGTCACCACCACAAACCCGATGGTTAACAACGTTGACACAATCCAATGCAGCTGCCACCTTCCACCACTTAACGCTCTCTTCACACCAAACTCCACCACCAAACACATCCCATGAAGAACAAAATACCACGTCACTTCCCACGTGGGAGGCACACGTGTCATGTAGAAAAATATGAGCTCATGCATCAGACCGGATACTAAAAAAGCTGCCAAGACGGCTGGCAGCGGGGCCCACTTGGGCCCCAAGAAGGTCTCCATAGCTGACCGCATGGGCTTATGTACCGTGTGGCGCAGTGTATTTGTTACCATGAGGTTCCACCTCCGGCCCCAGAAATCTTGTAGCGAAGTTGAAAGGTAAGGCTCATTGGACGGTGATTCGAGTTGCATGCCAAGAAGGGCTCGCATGGTAGCATTGCTCAAGCCTACTATTATGTCCACAAAAAGATACAACATGCAGCAATACTGGCCTAGTAAAATGTTGGGGTGCACATATTTTGTGAAGTCAGTTAGAGCAACCAATATTCCAAAAAGCAAGACTTTGGTTGGCAAATTGAGGGGCAATTTAGGGTTTTGAGGTGTCTTGTGGTTTGGAGCAATTTGGTGGTGGTGGTGTTGTCCATCTTGCTTTGCCTTGATTGGGAGACAAGTGGTGAAGATGAAGAGGAGGAGGGAGTTTAGTGGTGGGCCAGATGACAGTGGGCCCAGACCGAAGGAGAACAGGAGGAGCTTGAAGCTACCAATCCAGGTGATGAACAAGGCAATAACTCCAGCAGGAAGGGCAGTGGAGAGAGAGAGAGGGAGGATGGTGAAGAGGCAAAAGATGGGGAGGAGAGAGAAGAACCTGAGTTTGCCTTTGGGAATCTTAGAAGCTATGAAATAGGTGTAGCAAAGAGAGGCCAAGATGGAGAGGCATACCTTGATTAATCTCTTGATTTCATCCTCCATCCCCATGCTCGTTTGATGCTCTTTAACTTGTGTGATTTGCTCCCAGCCTCACCCTATCTATTGGCTTATCTTATCATGAACCTACACATTCTGTGTCCCCAAATTGTTAATAAGCTCATGGTTTATTTCATTTTTCTTGTACCTGTCTTGCGCTTCTCGGCTAAGTAGGTCAAATACCAACAAAGCCAAACCCTCACTAAAGTGTTTAAATCATTTGAATAATTTTTCAAAGCCGTCTTTGTTGAACCATTTGTCATTGCATAGTACAATTTTTTTAATATATATATACAAATTGCGTAGTATTGTCATTGCATACGTGTAACGAGCGCATGAGGGTTTAGGGTAGTGAAATTCATACTACCCAGCAAGCACTGGCGGATCCACAGAGGCGCAAGGAGGTGCAGCTGCACCTCCCCTCACCGGAAAAAGCTTTGAAGTCGACGTAGTTTGCCCCTCAACTCTACCTTGGAGGTGCCCACCACTTGTTCGAATAAATGCCTCAGCAACCCAGCGACCTTTCTTTTCTTTGTTGCAAAGCTGCGCTGAGTGCAGTGCGTGTTCTGTTTTTTAAGTGCTGGCCAAACAATGTCGTTTGGGTTAGGCCAAAAAATAAATAAATTTAAATAGCAAACCTGAAGCCTTTTTTCCACAAAACAGAAGAGCGTGTTCTTGGAGTCCAAGTTGGAATTAAATGGACCAAGGGATGCCTTGCGTTGAAGTCTTAATTCTTTACGAAGCTTTGCGTGCTCCTGAATCTTGCTGCAGATCGATCCCTCTTCTCCAAGTTTGAATGTTTTTTTTTCCCATTTTTTTTCCTTCTGTTTTTTTTAAAATATTTTTTATTATGTATTTTAATATTGTTGTTTTTTTTAGAGATATTATTTTTGTTTCCTAATTTGGTTATCTTTGTGTAACCATAAACCCTAAATCCTTTTTTGAATAATTCGGATATTTCTTTTGAGTTTTTAACCTTTTAAATGTTGCCCCTTCCCAGGAAAATTCCTGGATCCGCCGCTGCCAGCAAGAATATTAGGAATTTAAATTTTTATATGATGTAATTTGATCTATATAATTTTTTTTATTGTTAACTAATTTTGTGTTAATGTAGTAGTTATGTCACAAATAAAAGGAAACAAATAAAATTGAGCAATGGATCCTTTTTGGCATAAAAATGAGCAGCTACACATGAAGTGTGTATCAATCAACTATCCTTTGCACCAATAATGTGCAAGGGCAGATGAGCCTTGACAAAATCTACCATAATCCCATACTCATTTATAGCCTTCAAATCCACACCATTTCTCAGCAGCTGAGGAAAGAACAGCCAATTGCCTGTCACAGCCAAAAACACTATCGTCAACGGCGTCGAAACTACCGGGTGCAACCGCCATCTGTCAGTCACCGCCTTCTTCACCTCTACCTCAACCGCCACGCAAACGCCATGTAGGATGAAGAACCACGTCACTTCCCACGTGGGAGGCACACGAGTGAGATAATAGTATATCGCCTCGTGCATTAAACCTGAGACCGCAAAAGTGGACATCACGGCCAAGAACCGGGCCCACCGAGGCCCAAGTATACGCATAGATATACGGCGTACGGGGTCGTAGGCGACGGGGCGTAGGATGTTGGTGACCATGAGGTTCCACCTGCGGCCCCAAAAGTCTTGAAGCGAAGTGGAAAGGTAGGGCTCGGTGAACTGCGGCTCGAGCTCAAACCCGAGTATGGCTCGAGCTGGGACGGCGCTCAAGGCCAGCACAAGTTCTATGCCAAGGTACATGTGACAGCAGTACAGAGCCAAGATTATGTATGGGTGTAAACGTGGTCTATATTCATATGTCCTGATGACCAAAGCCAAAAGCAAGACTTTTATGGGCAGCAAAATTGACTTATTGGGCACATTTGTGAGGGTTTGATCAATTGGGTTCACAGATTTCTTGGGTTTTGGGGTGGTTTGGTGAGATGGGTTCGTGTTATTTTGAGAGGTTAGAGGGCTTAGATCTGTGTTTTGGGGTGATTTTTGAGGTGGGTTTTGTTTGATTTTGATGGGAAGGCAAGCTATGGAGATGAATTGAACAAGTGTTGGTGGGGTTGGGGATAAAGGGCCAAGGTTAAAGGAGAAGAGGAGGAGCTTGAAGATGCCAAGCCAAACAAGAAAGAAAGTTGTGGGCCCACCGAGATGGAATGAGTGGAGATTCAAGGGGAGGATGATGAAGATGTAGAAGATGGGGAGGAGAGAGATGAACCTGATGATGCCCTTTGGGATTTTGGCTGCTATGTAGTAACAATAACATAGAGAGGTGTTGGTTAGGATCCATACCTTGATGAAGTTGTTGATTTCACCATCCATTTCTTGATTCCTTCCTCTTCTCTCCCTTTGCTTCTCTCAAAATACACCAAACTCATTGGCCCTTCGGGTGAAGAAACACTTGTGTGCAATAGGATAACACACTATTTTGCTATTCTGATCAATTACTTTTGTTGGTGGTAACTTTAATAATTACAGTTGACAGTTAAAACTCAGAGAAGTAATAAGGATTGCAAAGAATGTGTACCTCACAAGGGATTAACTTTCTAGCAAAAATTACTTGTAAAATTTATCGCATAGTGAAATTGAAATATTTGATTTAACCAAACGATGTAATCCGCTGTATACTATTGTTATTTATCATCTTAATTATTTAACTCATTATTTATTATGAACAAGTTATACCAAACCAAAGGATTTAAGAGAATCGTCTTGATTTCTGAGCAATAAGCAAAAAACCACCTTCAAAATGCCTCATCCAAACACAACCTTAGGGATTGTGATCATCTTGGCATTTTCAAATAAAAGTAACACGGCATGACCACAGGAGCCCAAATATTAAGATCTGAAATTAAAAAGGGATGCCAAACATGGGAGGACAAAGCAATAGAAAGTCAAAAAAATTTCACTTCAAGAAGCAACTAAAATAGTACAGTGAAATGAAGTAAAAGGTTGCAATACATCTTCATAAGCATATGCTAATCTATGTACAGAAGCCAAAACCTACAGATCACATGGAACATTCTTTACTCGTTCAGCCAACCTGCTGAATTTTGGCTTGAATAGCTTTGGTGAGGACCAGGAGCAAACCCCATGGGGCCACCATGCTGACCGGGTCGGGGTGCCCTAGGATCAAAAGGGACGTTGCTACTGAACACGTGTGGGTCATATCCTAAACTAGGCTCAGGTCCTAAGGCACCCATCCTCAAGTGGTTCAATTCATCCAACCGAGGCGCATACCGCTGCATGGCTGATGTATTACTTCTGTAAGATGACCCAGCTGCTGAACCAAAATGAGAATGGCCATAAGTAGAGGGATACGATCCAATCTGGCCACTTACAGGATTCTGAACCACTAGATAACTACTTCTTAAAGGATCCAAATCTGGCTGACCATAAAGGCGAACCTGCGAGCGTATGTCAGACTCCCTCCTAAATGGGTCTTCTACCTGATTCAAATATGGTCCATAACCAAGGCGATCTGACCTTTCCCTCATGTGCCCCACAAACGGTTGCTCCAAGTTTGTAACCCTATAACCAGAACCAGGATTGGCAGCAGTGCTCCATCTATGAGGCGGAATGGAGTAAGCCTCATCACTGCTCATGGCGAAGCTTCTGCCTGTATCATCAGCAACGTTGGTGTGGGTCCCACTATCAGTAGTTTCTATCTCCATATTTGAACCAGAATTGCTGGGCTCAGAATGCTGATTTCCTTTTTCAGCAGGCTCAGTGTGTGGCAGCATTTCCTTTCGTATCTCACTACCAGAAACCTTTACACCATCTAGTTTTTTTCTTGAAGATTTCCCAAGCATACCACTTTGATGCTCTTCTCTGCCACCACACTGCAGTTTCCCTGATATCTCTTCAATGTGGTTCTTCCCATGACGAGGACTCACATGGCCATCTCTGTCAACACTGATCTTACAGGAGCCCTCTAATCCCTGCGTCGCAACTGACCCTCCTGCAACATCCTTGGTACTATCAGTCTTTATGGGATCATCATCCATCTGCACAAGTGTTTGACCATAATGCTCATCATTAACTACTGAATGATCAGGGATTAGGCAGTTGGAATGATCTTCTTCCATAAACCCTTGTGATGCAGAGTTGTGACCATGCGCTTCAGCTATAGCCTTGTTCTCAGCAGACCAATCAGAACGACTCCAAAGATACAGGGGTGGTGGCCTCACATTCCATTGCTCCAATTGTCTGTCATTCCCATCAACAGATCCAGGGAGATAGAATGACTGAAAGGAGGACGAGCAACCATTAAACTCACATTCAAAAATTTTGATTCACACAATTAAGATTCAGCCACAAGGACAAACACAACTCACTTTACCTTTCCTGACAGACACCGCTCATCTTTCCAAATCAGGTCATAAGGTGAATTCTTTTCATTTAACCTAATAACAGACCCAAATGTAAGAGAAACTATATACAGATTTAAGTCCAACTCAAAGGCAAGCCCATGCTGATGCATTTCTGTGTGTGTGTGTGTGTGTATGAGAGAGAGAGAGAGAGAGAGAGAGAGAGAGAGAGAGAGAGAGAATGGAAAGCAGCTACCTTTGAGTTTCTGGTGGAACAATAAGAATAAGAATCTTTGGATTGAACTCGAGAGCCTTGTCAATAAACTTGTTCGCCAAAGATGCTTTAACTCCAAAAGGAGGGTTCAACCCCATGATCTGCTCAAGAAGCAAAGTTAGGGAGAGTGAAACAATTAACATAAAGGCTTCACGAACTCAAACATCTTGAACAAATAACAGGCCCCAATTCCTACCAAGTGTGACCCTGACGGTAACTCCTTTGGTTGAACAGTCATCCAATCTCTCTTCTCAAAATTGAAATCGTTCTGCCAAATGAAAATCCACATAAAACGATCAGTTTCCCAGTTTTTCTGTTTCATAAACCTGTAAATTACCAAAATGCAGACACACAACAGCCTACTACCCAACATAGGGTGTGACATATGAAAACAATCATAAGAAACAAAATTAATCACAGTAACTTTTTGAAGCAAAAAATGAGGATGAAGAGAATCAAGAACCAGGAATAAACTCCAAGTGCTGATTGTACAATTTGCATTTCACTATAATTACAAACCTCATAAACCCAAAGTCTGAAATACGGTAGGCATTCACAGTGGAAGTACAGGATTTTTTGTACTTGCCTATCTACCATAGGCTATAACTGGCCAATTTAATTTGGAAATCTTTACAGCATTACCTATTTCAGTAGGTCCCTTTACACATTATTTGAAAAGTACGACAAAAAGTTATCCCAATATCAGAGCCCAAAAACACTTCTTTTGATAATAAATTGTCTTAAAATATATAACCACATCCCAGTACGTGATTCTTCTGAACAATTTTGCAATCTGGGCCTATAAATGGCAAAACTTTTAGAAATTATAATAACTTTAAGGAAAGAACAAACAAATTTTAAGTTTCATAATTGTAGAAAATTTGAGAACTGGAAAAATTAACAAGAGAAGAAATGGGAGAAAACATAGACAGAGATACTAAGACAGCAACCCATTTACAACTTTTCATATTTTACTCATCAAAATCTTACAAGTAATGGAATTATTTATAAGCTTCAAATCGAACTCCAAAAGACTCATAAAGAATTTCACATAGTAGAAGACTTTGAAACTAAACGAACATTGAGACTCTCTAAGACAAAAATATATACGGACCCTTAAAAACCATTAAAATTAGGGTCCCGACCATTTGCAATAAGTAAAGGCACACATTTTGTCACACATCCCTAGCCCTCAGAAGTTTTATCATTTAATGAATGAAAACAGATCTGATAAAGAACAGTATTTCCTATCATTTTTTATTGCATAATATCTGAAGCATGTCCTGTCATCACACAGCGCCACTAAATGTATGCTATCATTCTCCCTCACTCATTACTTTCTGACTCTGAAAGCACACAACTGCAACTTCCGGGATAAACTATAAAGAGCGTACATATTTCTATCAAGTGGTTCGGACCCTTATAAACAGTTGGTAACTTCTGATACTGCAAACACCATTCTAGTTTCTACCATACATCATATCCCATGTTCCAACTGTGTTGAACACTGGTGACCAATGCAATCATGTACACGTATATCATTGATAACATGATGTATGTGAATTGACCAATATTTAGGACTCATATTGATGATGATTACCTTCGGTTGAATGAAGTCATAGTTTTTGTAAAAGCATTTCTTCCCCATCTCTTCAAGCTTTTTATTCATTATGATGCTGAAATCATTAGCACCACAACAGAAGTCTACTATCTGTTCATTGAGACCGTAAGCAATCAGGTACTCAGCAATAATTTGATGAGGTAATCAACACTGAAAAAGTACATATAATATTAAAATAACCAAGCCACTAGCAATCATATCTAACAACCTAAGCTCATGATCCAATATTGATATCCCATTTATTATGGAATCACAACAACAGAATTTATCTTTTCTATTCTTTTAATGTGTACTGAAGAACAACAAATTGATTTTTAAAGAAACTATTAACTTATGACTTCTGTGGTGAATATATTTATAGCCCAATCAACTGTGTCAAGTCAAACCAAAGTTCAAAAATTATCATGGTAGCTTTTTCTGTTGCAGAATAAAAGTATAATATAATCAGGATTCTTTTTTTAAGAATTTATTGATTCCAAAACCAGGTACAAAAAACCTATGGACCAGTAATCCACCAAATAAAATACATCAAAAGACAGCCTAAATAGAAACTTGACAAGCAGAAACAAAAATATATGAAAAGAAACATCTCCGAATCCAATGTTATTGACTAAAATCTGATCTTCTCCCAAAGCTCCTCCACACGAACCCTGGAATAGTCCTCATAAATACACTAAATTACCCAAACCCTTCTTTCCCAAGAAAAGTGTTCTCTCACAAAGAAGTGCAGCACAGCTTGCAGGGCAATGAGGGTGCTTCTCAGTTTCCTAAATTAAGTAATTTCATTGTTATTAAGTTCCTTATTGTGATTAGGGATGTACTCTACTCTAATTAAACCCTTTTAGGGTTTATCATCAATTTGCAATCGAAGCAATATTGTCCTACATCACCTAAGGAAAAAAGAAGAGTGCGTAAAATATTCATCTCCTTAAGTTTTTTCTTTTCAAGAATAAATACCGACACTTCTGCTATCACTAAGATGATAAGATCCTAGTGGTAGTTTCTAAACAAAAAACGGATATGCTTTAATCCATGTAGTCAGAAACTCAAAATGCCAAATGTACTATAATGATCTATTGAGTTGGCGTATAGGTGAACAGTGACTACAGCTTCAGGTACTATGAAGCTTCTGAAAAAGGAATACACAGAGGCAAATAACCAACCATTCAAATAAAAAATCATGCATGACTATAATTTGGATAAGCAGAATTCAGTTCAGATCATTAAGCATCAGGAACATATACAAGAGTATCATCAACTGCATAACTCCAAGCAGCATCCAGAAGATATTTCTTGTTACAACACATATAGTGCACTCACATACACCAATGTACTAAAACCACAACGAAAAACATATTCAAATTTACCGTATCTCCATTCTTTACGTACCAACGGAGCCTATCAGCAATCTGCACATACCAAATTATTACTTTAGAATTCTTCAAGAATTCATGGAGTTCATAATCCACGCTCAACGGCTCAAATTTAATAAAGGGAAGGTGTGAAGGCCAGATTAAAAAAATGGTAAAACTGTGTCAAAGAGAGGCAAAATTGAATAACCATATAGCATTACAACCATAGAATTTAATTCGCCAAACATTTATGTGAAAACAGGAGTTAACAAACATCCACACCACTGTGTGAATAGAGAGCTTTTTGGGTGATTCGGTGGGAAGTCATAATAGAATTTTCGAAGATGGGATTTTTGTACTTTTCATCTAAAAAGTTGAACCTCTTGTCCTAGACTGGACATTACTTTGCAACTTCTTGACTTTGTCCACTAGTAAAGTTTTCATTAAAAAACAATTAAGAAAGAAATCCATAAGTCGATGCAGTGATCTCATTGTCCTTGACTGGAGAAACAAAAATACAACCATGCAATTTTTTCAATGTCAAGATTATCTTGAGCATAAGTGATTGTATCACATGACTGGGATGGACATGTCCATAACTGCAAGTTTCCTCTAAGAATATTAACTTACAAAATAAGCTGAGTAGTGCAAGCCAAAATAATAGATAACAAAAAAGTGCTGTGTAACTTTGAAATAGCTAAAACACGAACACAACCAGATTACCTCTTCTAGTTTTTCCACCTTTGTGAAATGGCGACCGAAGGAAGTGTAGCGCATTCCGTGCAAAAAAGGTGCAAGATAGACTTTCAGCTTGTTCTGCATCAAAGTAAGCCAATAATATTAATGGGGCAGCAAGAGAGCACGACCGTTTTCTAATGAACCATTAGTACAAATATTACATATTTTTTTTAATAGAATGGCATAACAAATATTACATATGAATAAAATGGCATAACAAATTCAAACAGAAAAGATAAAGAAAAAACAGGTTCAGCTTATCTCACATCCCACATTGACCGAACTTAAGTTGAACTCAAGTTCAGCATATCTCACATACAAGCCAACCTCATGCTGGAAATTAACATTCAAAGCACAACTTAGAGCATAGTTAATCAAGCTTTCCTAAAGCTCAACCAATTTCAATCAAGGCAAGTTTGAGCACTGTGATACTTGGTTTCACTTGGCTAGTTTACACCCCATTACCCGAGACACAAACCAAGCATAACCTGAATACACATATAGCTGAGAAGCATAAGTCTAGCATATAAGGAACACATACCAACAAGCCTTATGCAGGAAACCTATAAATTAATATAAAAAATCTTCGCCTAAACACCCAAGTTAAGATACGTTGTAGGAAAGTGAGACATAAATAGGAAACCACCTTCCACTTAAAAATCTGGTTAAGAATCTCAGGCGCACAAACAGCCTCTGAATCTTCAATACTGCATCCTACCTCTAGTTTCCGTAACGCCGTTCGAATAGCCTAAATATTCATGGGCGACATTACAAAATGCATGATAAAAGAAATCATAAAAACTCATAGTCCAGAATAACAGTTGAAATTCTCTCAGTTTAGACTACCTCAACTGAACCTTCCACCTTTCCCAGTGTAATGTTCCTCTCCACAACAAATCTCGACGAAAATGCATGAGTAGATGGAACTTTGTGCTTTCTTATAACGTCTTCCAAAGTTATTGAAGATGCAGCATCTTTCATTAAAGCCAATAATCTGAATTGCAAGAAATAAATCAGACAACTACACAACATGAATGAAACCTCAAATCAAAATTGTCTGCAGCCATGGTAAGTCCTTGTAAAGTAACCAAACACGTGTGTGTGTGCTCATGTATAGAGAGAGAGAGAGAGGTTAAATTACAGGTGTACAATATACATATGCATTAGATGAAAGAGGCAATGTTTTTTTTTTAAGGGTGAAAAGTAGATAAACAGATATATAGAATTGGTAACAATGAGTGAAATAGTTACCTCCTCTCTGAAGCTGCATCTAAAGATGGTTCTTCACTGCTCAACTTCTTTGAAGCAGGATTAACGGTTGCTGAATTATGCTCACCATCAGGTTTACCCTGCTTCCCTGACTTCACTTGCTCAGACCCCTTCATGTAGTCAAATAGTTGATCACCCAATGAGGACTTCTTTCCCTCAGCCACGGAAGTCTTAATTTCCTTTTTCAATGAACTATTTACTTTCACCTTTCTTGATATATCTAACCGAGATGGTACTTTTTCACTAGTTTTGCTACCACCCACTTTTGCAGGAAAAGGTAACTTCAGCTTCTGCCTAGACAATGTAGGAGCAGTTTGCCCCCTACGGAATTCTTCAGAGGAAAGGTTTCTCTTCTTTGTCACAGATTTCTCTCTATCTAGAAAAGATTCTGTTGTCCATTTTCTCTTTTTCTCGTCAAAACCAGTCTTCCTTTTAACAATGGTAGTCTTCTTTTCTTTAACATCAGGAAATTTTACGTGGTCCCTTATTGGAGTTCCAATTCTTTCAACTATCTCATGTTTCCTAATCCGAAGAAAAAGAAAAAGCATTCAGAAAAATTAAAGCGAACAAAGGATTGAACAAAATTAGTTCAGAAAAATTAATACTTACGTGCAATATATTAGTACACGGTTAGGTAATAGATCTTCCCAAGCTCTTATTATTACATCTTCCTCTTCTTCGTCTCCCGCTTTTTTCTCAAATACAATCTCCCTGGTACAAGCAATTCAATCATTGGCCATCTAGAAACAAGTAAAGGACCAATCCATGGTCTCCAAACAGCATATTAAAAGGTAAACAAAAAAAATACAATTAAGAGTACCGTGGCAGGCATTTCCTATGGTAGGATTTTGGACAACGCCTACAAACAGCAAAACACATCTCAGGATCTTTCTTATTCTCTCCTTGTTTACAAACGCAGCATTTATGTATTGGGCACGTAAAAGATTCCCCCTTAGAAATGTTTTTCTCAAGCTCTTCAGCAGTAACTCCATTGTCTTGATAAATGAGTTGTGCAATACAATGTGGATGGTAAAATTGACCACAGGTTGCAGAAACACAGGGGAACACCTGACAGCAATTAACAGAAATGCTTTAAGGCAAACCAAACATAAGAATAATAGTAATACCCTGTAGATGACAATATGAAAAGGCAGAAAAGAACATATTGAAAATTTCTCGCTGATATACATAATAAATAAAAGAAGTTCACAATCATCCAGATAACGCTACCAACAAAATCGCAAAACGCTTTACAAAAGAAAATGAATTTCTTTAGTAAAAACATATTTATTCAGTTACTTCTAAGATGGGGACTTCATATTTGTAATTGACTCAATGGGCTTTGGTCGAAATCAAAGAACTAAAAAATATTATGGAGGTGCATTGTGATGACCAGTTGAAGGGGTACCACTTTCTTTATTTATGGTAATTGGTCTCTACATGTTCCCAACAGGCTGGTCTTATGTTAGTATCCTGTATGGCCATTCTTTCAGTTGATTTAAGGACAATTAATGCTCACCTTTCCTATGGCTTCAAATCGCTTTCTTTTTCAAAGAAAAAAAATAATTAACCAGAGAAATATATGTGTAGCCTAAAACAGATGTACTAAAATTCATATCAGTGCCATGGAAATTCACTAAATCAGCTATGGGATATATGGAAAATACTGGGCAAAGAAAAAGTTATTCTAGGTAGACTGAGCAAAATGAGTCAAAAAAGAATAATAAATTAATATAAGAAACGGAAAAGAATGCCAACCAGAAATAATGGACAAAGGATGAATTGGGCACTACAAACACACTAAGAAAAGATCCGGGTCCTAGAAATAGGGAAGACAACATCACGACAAGCACAACAAAGGAGAGAAAAATATAAGTATAATCAAAGAGCAATAGAGCATAGCAGAAGACAACGAGCAAGCAGACCAAACACTAGAAAATGATCCCAAACAGCTCGACACGAACAAATAGAATAACTATAAAATCCTAGTTTTAAAATTATAACAATCTTTCATATTAGAGTGCCACTTGCTAAAACTAATCAAGTGAACATGCTAACAGCTAGGTAGAAAAGAATTCATACCTCAGCAACTAAAGATCTATCAGAGGATCCTAGCTTCCCGCAAGCAAAGCACTGATGCTGCTTATATTCACAGTTCTTGCAGAAGAAATTTTGCATCCCCTACCAAGTTCAAAAAATAAAATAAAAATAATCATAATAGCAATAACGAAAAGACAACCAAAAAAAAGAGAAACAGGATTTACAACAAAAGTGGTTAATAAGAGCATACATCTACTTCATCCTGGGTAAAGCCAAGAGATTCACACATAGATTCCTCACCACTCTCTTCAGTTGCATGAAAGGACCTTAGGCATCTCCCTTCACAGCTGTATTAGAGAAAAAAATAAACACATATATTTAAACCATTAATTCTAGGAAATTAAGTCCTTTAAATAATGCCAAGATTATCACTATTATCATAGAAATTAGAAAACACGAGAACATACCACAAAAGATTTCCACCATTATCACAAAAAGCACAAACAGAATCAAACAGGTTGTCATCATCATTGGACTCGTCTTCAACATCAATCAAATAATCTTCCAGGTCATCAACTATAAACCCGGGCTTTTCTGTAGCTTGACTGTCCTGAAAATCCAATGAGTTCACTGGCTCAAACACTGTAACATGAAGCTAAAAGCCAAACTAGAGAAATAAATAAAAGAACTCAGGGATAAAAGTGTGCTAATGAAAGAGTAAACAAATAAGCAAGAGAATATGACCTCATCATATAGTTTCCTCTTCATGGGCTTCTCTTTAAGAAAGTTGACTAAATACTGTTCAAAACACAATCTGTCATTTAATTAACTGTGCATAAACATAAAGCTAGTTTATAATTCATGCAGAAGGCTCAGAACAGGAAACAGGAAATAACAACACAGTGAAAATAACACAGAGATCAAACCAAGTTAAAGAAAAACAAGTATAGAAAGCTTGAATCCTACTATAATCCCCATAATGGCTAATTACTCGGTACAGTTACAATGATAAGAAAAGAACTAGACAAAACCTTGGACTTTGCTAAGGCATCATCCCATTTAATAGCTTCACTAACTAGAGGCATGTGATCCACAAGGTCATTCTGCGACGGCCTGACCTCATACGAACTGCAAATAAAGTGAAACTGTCAGACTTTGGGCTAAGAAAACTAGCAACAGAAGAGATGTTTACACGTTTGAAAGATACCTGAAAACTTTAGATAGATGATCCCATAAAGATTTGCTGGATGTCTCAGGATTTCTCTTCACATAATGAAGGCACTGCACTGTTATAAAGATTGACCTTATTATGTCCTCAAAGCTCTTCCTTGGCTTCTGAAGCCTGACCCAGTGCTTTTCCTTTGAGAGCACCGAGATCACAGGATCCACATTGGAAAGGTCAAACTTCCATGCGATAACCTGCATATATATTCTCTGCAGCCCATTATCAGCAGTGCCACGCATGGATATCTGCCGAGTCTTGCCATCCTGCCTCTTACCCTCACTCCATTCAATTGGCAAAACATGAAAAGAGACGGGTACATCCTCGTCGTCTATAAAATGGTAATTCGTAACAAAATCTGGCAAATGCTCGCTCTCATCATCTGAGTCATCTGACGGTGCCATAACCTTCTTCAACTCACACCCTTAATTTACTACACCTATAAATAAAATCGAAAAAAATAACACAAGCAGTCCATGAATATCACTAATTGAAATGGCTAGGGTTTCGAAAACTTAAATTTTCCTCCGTTTCCTAAGCTCCTTAAGAGTAACCAAACAATTGCATAGGGTTTCGAAAACTTAAATTGTTCAACAGAAAAGAAAACAGGAAGATTTATTTCGAAAAGAATTGCATACTGAAACATGAAGAAATCGAGAATTCAACAATGTTTACCTACCTGATCAGATTGACACAAAACCCTAACTTCGCCGCCCTGAAAAGCTTGGTCTCTTGATCGATAGGACTCACAGAAGCCAATGCAGAAAGTGGGTTTTGGTTTGGGTTAGTTTGTTTCCTCTGTTTGCTGCGAAATTTGAACTTACTATATATTTCGGTGAGGGATGAGGAATGAATCAGATTTCTGTACCTCATATCCCAACGACATGTCGCATAAGTTAGGTTAAATAATGGGACTGAGACGCACTAGTTTCAGACGTGAACTATTATGACACGTGGTCGATATGTAAATTTTTAATGAAACAATAAGACACGTTTATTTAACCAAAAATATACTTAATGAAACTGTAAGACATGTTTATTTAACAAAAAAAAATTGATAAATCTTAATTGCATGATAGGTTTGTGTGACTTAAATTACATATAATACGCCCTGACAAACTAACAAATTATGTTCAAGAATTGCTAATTTTCAATATTTATAATTAAGTTCAGTTTTTTTTTTTTTTTTTTGGGAGTGAAATGGAGAAAATTTGAGATTTATGCGAGAAATAAATATCTAAAAACTTAAATAAAAATAAGAGACTCTCATAATTAGTATGTCTCCCCTAGCCATAGCCAGATCACCATGTTGAGCTCAATGACATTCATGAATCATGTCCATGTATTGCCATATCATGTCTCATCAACTGTGGTCATAATAGATTGACCAATTCATGTCCATGTATTGCTTTGCAACTTTTTAATGTATTTTTTTTTTTTGCCAAAAGTCACTTTTGGTCCATGTAGTTTGGCACTTCAACCACTTTTGACCCTGTAGTTTCAATTTCATCACTTTTAACCCTGTAGTTTCATATTTGTAGCAATTCAATGACATGTTAAACTTTCCATCAATTTCCTTAACGGAGTAACCATGTGCCCCTCACGTGGAGGGGCAATTTTGTCAATCCAAAGCAGCTTGTCTCTACCTCTTCCCTAGGGCGCGGGAAATTGGCCATTTTGAAGCATATTAGGATTAGGGCTCCTGAAAATTGAAATTCGCTGGGCAACGAGAGGATGCGAAAAGAGTAGCAGACTTCAATCGGTTGTTATTTTCGTAAAGAAGCAACGACGATGGTGAAGAAGAGAGGTGAAGTCGATGGAGGCTTCAATAATCCAAGTGAACTAAGAATCTGTAAAGGTTCAGTTTTCTGTGCAAAATTGTTTTATAACTTTTATTCGAGTTTTCAATGCATATAAAGTGGTTCCAACGCTTTTGTTTATTCCATTCTTTTGTGGCCTTGTTTTGTTTTGGTTTTTTTTATTCGAATGACCTTGTTTTCTGTAACTTTGGGTTTGGAAAGTTATTGGTTTGTTACTATGGTGGTTGAAAATTTTATAAAATATTGTGTGTGTATTGGGAGTTCAGGAAACACAATGGTCCCCTATTTGCTTAAAGTAAAGCAATATGCATGCCATTTGTTATTTAATAGCTCTGAATGCTTTGATTCACATAAAGTAAAGCAATATTTTCAATCTCATGGCATTGATTTTACAGATGCTGGCCCTCCACGATTTCCTTATGTCGAAGCATTTGATGAGGTTCTAGATGAATATTTTGATGATATTTTTAATCAAGCTTCACAAATTTCCTTTGAAGGTGGACAAGAAGTGGGTAATGACAATGTGGGAATAATAGAAGTGCCTGTGTATGGACATAATATTGGCAATGAGGATAGGATAGAGGTACCTGTCAATGTTGATGATGAAGAGGATAGTGAAGAAGACTTTGACGTTGATGGTAGGAGGAGAGTAAGAGATCTTCAAGACAGTGGTGATGAATCAGATAAAGAAATATATGAAAGTGATAATGACGCTGCCATTGATGACAACAACCTGTTTAATGGAAATATGCAATCCAGTTTTGGGAGAGTAGGAAATACCTATCTACCTAAGGATTTTGTGGCTTTTGATCATGAAGAAGACTCGGATACAAACTCAGAAAAAGCTTTCAACTCACCTAACCACTCTTCAAATGAGGATGGTGAAATGCAGAGGAAGTATCCAGAGTTCTGTAAGTCTGATTTAAATAATCCCAAGCTTGAGAAAGGAATGTTATTTGGAAGCAAGGAGATCTTGAAGACAGCTGTTAAGAATTATGCAGTGATGGGAAATTATTCAATAAAATTTGTCAAAAATGATAAGAGGAGGATCACTGCAAGATGTACAAACTGCACTTGGATGCTTCATGCTTCATATATGCAACTAGAGGAAACGTTGCAGATCAAGACCTTTATTGATAAACACATTTGCGTCTGAAACCCTACTAATCCACATGTCAATTGTGTATACATAGCTCAAAAGTATATAGATCGTATCATGGATGAGCCTGATATTACGATTAAAAATCTTAAGAAGGCAATGAAGAGGGACTTAGGGTATAATGTTTCAGATAGCCAATGTTCTAGAGCTAAGAGGAAAGCCAAAAAAATAATAGAAGGGACTTACATGGAGCAATACTCAAGGCTGTGGGAGTATTGTGATGAGGTGAAAGCAACAAATGTGGGAAGCACAATGAAGATAAGGGTGGAGCCTCCTCCACACTTGCAGAGACTTTATGTATGCCTTGATGCATGCAAAAAAGGCTTTCTGGCTGGTTGCAGACCCATCATTGGAGTAGATGGATGTCATTTGAAGGGTCCTTTCTCAGGTAATAACTACAACAAATGGTTTGAATGAATACTCAGATTAGCCACTTATATTAATTGATATTTTTCAATAATATGTGAGTTTAACTGCTTTCTTTCATAGGTCAATTACTTGCTGCAGTGGGTGTTTATGCTAATGATAACATGTACCCTATTGCATATGCTACTGTGGAGTTGGAAACTAAGGAGACATGGAGCTGGTTTTTGGAGTTGTTAATGGATGATCTTGGTCCTGTAGAAGACCATGGATGGATATTCATATCAGACCAACAAAAGGTGAGCTTATAATTTATGCATAATGGTTTAACTTTATTCTTTATTATTTATTATATTCTGAATTAACTTATTAATATAATATATATTTAAGAACAACTTAAATGTGATTATGCTTATAACTGATATAGGGGTTGGACAAAGCCTTCGATGTTGTTGTGCCTCAAGCCCAACATAGGTGGTGTGTTAGGCATATGTATGGGAACTTCAAGGAAAAGTATAAGGGCAAGGGTTTGAAAGATCTTTTATGGAGTGCAGCTAGGGCTCCCAATAGCCATGACTTTGAGGTTGAGATGAATAAGCTGAAAGAGATGGATGGTGATGCTTATAATTGGTTGATGGGGAAAGATCTAAATAAGTGGGCTAGACATAGGTTTAGCACTACTCCTAAATGTGATATGTTGTTAAATAATTTGTGTGAAACATTTAACAGCTACATCTTGGGTGCCCGAGATAAACCTATATTGACTATGCTAGAAATGATAAGGTGTAACCTAATGAAAAGGTTGGAAGTGAAGAGGATTGCTATGGCAAAACATGAGGGGGTCATTTGCCCTAAAATTCAAAAGAAATTGGAGAAGATAAAGATGCATTCGGCTAGGCATTGTATGCCAACAGCAGCTGGAGCATTTGAATATCAAGTGGGAGAGTACTTACATGATCAACATGTGGTAAATATAGCATTGAAGACATGCTCTTGTATGAGATGGGATCTTAATGGTATCCCTTGCATTCATGCCGTTGCTGCCATATATCTTTATAGCGGTAGTCCAGAAGATTATGTAGCTTCATGCTATCTTAAGGACACTTATTTGAAGGCTTATGAGCCAATGATTCATCCAGTGAAGGGCTTTAACATGTGGCCAAAGTCAAATCAAATAAAACTCTTACCTCCAATTGTTAGAAAACAACCGGGGAGACCAAAAAGGAGTAGGAAAAAGGACCCTAAAATGGAGAAGGTTGTTGATATCAGTGGTACTAAACTCAAGAGAAAAGGCACTGTCACATGTACCAAGTGTTGGAAAAAAGGCCACAACAAAAGGAATTGCTCTAATTAGCCCCAAGACCCTCCACCTGGAACCTATATTGATAAAAGATGGGGACTTCCAGCTTCTTTGAAGAAAAGGAGAAGTAATGGTGCTACAGATGTGGCCTCCGTTTCTCCTATGCCAACTCAAGAGAATGTGCACACCACTCTGATGCAAAGACAAAAGCTTCCTGTAAAGTGTTTTCATTTTTCCTAATATATATTTATATGTAAATATATATATATATATATATATATTAATATATATTTTGTGTGGCTATGCAGATTAGGAAAGGTTATGTAAATGCTCCAAATGCACCAAGGCCAACTCCTCTTATGCCCACTCCAAGACCAACTCCTCTATTTATACCCACTCCAAGGCCTATTCCTAATATGCAAATTGGAGGTTTAAGCTCTGTGAATCAAGGACAAATTGGAGGTGCAATATCAATGAATCCAAGACCAACTCTTAATATGCAAATGGGAGGTGCAAGTTCTGTGAATCCAAGGCATATGGGAGTTAGCATTAGACCTCCACTATCGAGGCAAATGGGAGGTTCAAGTGCCCGATGGAACCCACCAGGAAAAGCAACAAACAAGAAAAATTCCAAGTGAACTGAAATTGCTTATTTTGGTTGTTGGCCAATATTTTGTGAACTGAAGTTGGCCTTTACTTTCAAACGTAGTTTAATAGTCTGGTTGTTGGCCGATATTTTGTAAACTTTCTTCTTTTGCTATAACTGTAACAGGCCTTGAATTCTTCTTTTGTTATCAGACATGCTTTTTTTGCTGCAAGTGTAAGACCCCTATTTTGGGTATAATGCAATCAGATTTGACTGAAAAAAAACACTAAAATGTTCATTGTGAAATAGCAATCAGATTTAAAAATCATAATAGAAAGATACTAAATTCTTGGTTTTACGTGGGGTATAGACAAGCTTTTATGTGGGGCTTTAGACTGACAAAATTGCCCCTCCACGTGGTTACTCTGTTAAAGAAATTGACAGAAATTTTAATATGTCCTTGAATTGCTACAAATATGAAACTACAGGGTCAAAAATGACGAAATTGAAACTACAGGGTCAAAAGTGGTTGAAGTGCCAAACTACAGGGACCAAAAGTGACTTTTGGCCTTTTTTTTTTATACAAGCGATATTAAAGGATAGGAAAATTAAACCTAAAATCTCGAATGCAAGGATCAATACTCTTAACCACTTGAACTGCATGTCACACCCCAAAAACTGAGGTGTGATGTAAAGGGATTAAGACGAGAATAAATGACCACCAACAGCAGTAGAATAGAAGGATTATTGATAAAATTAGACTTTGTTTTCAGGCTTTCAAACAAGGAATATTTAAAATTTACAAGAAGTTTCAAATTAATATATATGTATGTATGTGTGTGTGTGTGTGTGTGTGTGTGTGTTTGTTTGGTAAAAGATTAATGGAAGAAACAACAAATCTAAACAACTTAAAATGGAAACAAAACTTCTCATGATTTCACTAGCTGCAAAGAAAAATTTGCAGCGACGTCCTGTACGTTAAGATGCACCCAAAATCGAGATTTGAACCAAATGGCACGAAAATTTCTAAAATTGAAGACATGTGAAACTAGATTGTGTCAAAATATTAAACGATTCAGAGTCCAAAAGGTAATTCAAACACTTAATGCAAACAGCTAAACTGCAGAAATATGAAAATTATTCAGTTTAACTCAGATTTTTCTGACAACTAGGTTTGGAACAAACCTTGTCAATTCAAATGGAACTACGAGAA
The DNA here is from genome assembly GCA_020521455.1 of Prunus kanzakura. Classification (NCBI taxonomy): domain Eukaryota; kingdom Viridiplantae; phylum Streptophyta; class Magnoliopsida; order Rosales; family Rosaceae; genus Prunus; species Prunus kanzakura. The sequence goes on from BPUM01000892.1 coordinate 267,120, forward strand.
AACAACTAGTTCTACAGATACAACTAAAAGTCTTTCCAAGTGCCTTTGTCAGATACTCAAACAAAACAAAAAATACAATTAAGAGTGCCATGGCAGGCATTTCCTATGGTAGGATTTTGGAAAACAACTAGACGCTGCAAAACGCATCTCGGGATCTTTCTTATTCTCTCCTTGTTTACAAATGCAGCATTTATGAATTGGACATGTAAAGGGTTCTGCTTTAGAAATTTTTTTCTCAAGCTCCTCAGCAGTAACTCCATTGTCTTGATCAATGAATTGTGCAACACAATGTGGATGGTAAAATTTACCACAGGCTACAGAAATACAGGCGAAGACCTAACAGCAATAAAAAAATGCTTTAAGGTAACCCAAACATAAGAATTAAGAGTACGACTCTGTTGATGACAATATGAAAAGGCAGAAAAGAACATGCTGAAGATTTCAGACTGATGTATACACATATAATAAATAAATAAAATTGACTATTATCCAGATAAAAAAAGACAACCGAAATGCAAAACCCCTTACAAGAAAAACAAGAAAATGAAAATGAGTTTCTTTAATAAAACCATATTTAGTCCGTTCGGGCTTGTACTACCAATTTCCGCACATTGTTGGAAATTGACTCAACAGGCTTTGGTCGAAGTAAAAGAACTCAAAAAATATTATGGATTGTGCATTGTGATGACCATTGTTGGAAATGCCAGGATTTTGCAAGAAACTGAAAGGGATTTGGGATAAAATTGCATTTTTTAGCTTCTATGTAGGTTTCCACTTCCAAAGAGTACCACTTTCTTTATTTATGGTAATTGGTCTCTATGTGTTCCCAACAGGCTGGTCTTGCCTCTAATGTCCTGCATGGCCATTCTTCCAGTTGATTTAAGGACAATTCAAGCCTCTATATGTTTCACCTTTCCTATGACTCAAAATCCATTTCTTTATTTAAAAGAAAAAATTAATTAACCAAAGAAAGACATGTGTAAACTAAAAAGATGTACTAAAATTTGTATCAGTGCCAGGGAAATTGACTAAATCAGCTATGGGATAAATGGAAAGTACTGGGGAAAGAAAAATTTATTCTAGCTAGACCGAGCAAAATGAGAGTCAAAACAGAATAGTACATAATATAAAAAAGGGAAAAGAACGCCAACCAGAAATAATGCTCAAACGATTAATTGGGCACTACAAGCACTTAACAAAAGATCTAGGTCCCAAACCCAGGGAAGACAACATCACAACGATCACAATAAAGGAAAGAAAAATGTATGTATAATCAAAGAGCAATAGACCATAGTGGAAGACTATGAGCACGTAGACCGAACACCAGAAAATGATACCAAACAGCTCATTTCTGAATAACTCATCATGTTTCCACACACATTAGAGTACAAATTGCTAAAACTAATCAAATGAACATGTTAACAGCTCGGTAGAAAACAATTCATACCTCAGCACCTGAAGATCTATCAGAGGATCCTAGCTTCCCGCAAGCGAAGCACTGATGCTGTCTATCTTCACAGTTCTTGCAGAAAAAAAATTGCATCGCCTACCAAGTTCGAAACAGAAAATTTAATAAAAATCATAATAGCAATTACGAAAAGAAAGAAACAGGATTTACAACAAAAGTGGATAAGAATAACATACATCTAGTTCAGCCTGGGTAAAGCCGAGAGATTCACACATAGTTTCCTTACCATGCTCTCTAGTCGCATGAAAGGCCCTTAGGCATCTTCCTTCACAACTGTATTAGAAAAAAAAAATTACATATATTTAAACCATAAATTCTAGGAAATTAAGTTCTTTAAAGAATGCCAAGAGTGACATATTATCATAGTAATTAGACAACACGAAAGCATACCACAAAAGCTCTCCACCATCATCACAAAGAGCACAAACAGAATCAAACTCGTCTTCAAAATCAATCTCATCATCTGACGAAGCCATAACCTTCTTCAACTCACACCGTTAATTTACTACACTTAAACATAAAATCGAACAGTGAATTTTGCAGTAAAAATAACACAAGCAAGCAGTCCACGAATATCACTAATTGATATGGCATCTATAAACTAGCGTTTCAAAAACTAATTTTTGATATGATATCACTAATTTTTCAACACAAAAGAAAACAGGAAGATTACTATTTCGAAAGGAATTGCATACTGAAAAGACAAGAACATGAAGAAATTGGGAATTCAACAATGTTTACGTACCTGATCAGATTGACACAAAACCCTAAAACCCTGAAAAGCTTCGTCTCTTGGTCGAAATTTGAACGTATTTATATGCTTCGGTGAGGAATTAGGAAGGAAACAATCAGGTAACTTTTATATCTCCTATCCCAACGACATGTCGCCTAGGTTAAATAATGGGAGGACTGAGACAGACGTAGTTACAAAAATTGAATGAAAACTTATCTCCGTTTGAATGAGAGAAAATAGCTCAGAATTTAGATTAAAGTAGGAAATTTAAAAGGAAAAATTGACAAATTACTTTGCTTGGCAACTTAAGTGCGGAATTTATTAAATGACGTGTGAAAAAAATCGTGAAAATTAGAGCATTAAATTCCCGAGTTTAATTTACACCAAAATAGGCGTTATTTCACAATTTCATAGTGTCATTTACAAAATTCGACATATATAAATCCAAACATTGAAATCTTCAATTGCCAGAAATTGAAATAATGGAAATTGAAATTCTATGTCATTTTCAATTCCTTCATCCAAACGAAAATTTTTGATGAAATTTTTTAGACATGTTTATTCAACCAATAATCTACTTATTTAACAACAATTGATAAATTTAATTGCTTGATGACCTTGTGTGACTTAAATTACATATAATACACGATGACAAACTCTATATGTTCAGTACTTGTTAAATTATTATTGTATTATTCACACTAATTTCATTTATAATTAAGTTTAATATTTCTTTTTTAGTGAAATGGAGAAAATTTGAGATTTATGGGAGAAAATAATAAGAAATTAGATATCTAAAAACTAAAATAAAAAATACGAGACTCTCGTAATTAGCATGTCTTCACCAGCTAGAGCCATATCATTATCTTGAGCTCAATGACATTGATCAACTATCATCATAATAGATTGACCAATTCATGTCCATGTGCTGCTTTGCAGGTTTGTTTTTAATATTTTTTTTTATACAAGCGATATTGAGGGAAGAGGAAATCAAACTAAGACTTCGGGCGTAGAAATAAATGCTCTTAACCACTTGAGTTACACGCCCCTTACAAGTTTTTTATGGTACTATAATGTTGTCACAACTAAAAAGAAACTATGCGAGTCATTGACCTCGAATCTCACTTCATTTTTTGATTTGTTTTGTTTTTGTTTTTTGTAGGAAGCAGTAATAAAAAATTTCATTGAAGGTGGTTTACACAAATATTTATTGGATGCCTAGGAGTTTCAAATCTCTACCCAGATGGGTGGAGGTGGAATTTAAATTTGTTTGAAACATTGCAGGTGAATTTTTTATGCTTTAATTTTGTATGACCAAGAATACATTGTAGTTGAAATAGATTTCTTTCTAGTGTTTGGAACATAGAGTTTATAGAAAAAAAAAGATGTTTTTTCTCATGTTGTCAACTTGCCACATTATAAATAGAAAAAGAAAGGGCACAGTTATTCAAATGCTTGTATTGGCTTCAAAAATTTTGAGTGCTTCTAAACGAACCCTAAAATTAACTAAGTACACCCTATGATCTACGTACACCATAATATTTAAATCAAAATGCAAAATTAACTGAGTACACCATATTTAACTACCAAAAATATCCTTCGTACACTCTAATACACTCTATCACATAACACCAAACCCATTCTTTTTAGCGTTCGGCTAGCTCATCACCCTCATCTGGTAACGGCTAGACTAAGGTTATTGTTGAGAAACCCTTTGGTCGAGATTCAGAATCCTCTGCTACTTTGACCAATGCCCTCAAGTAGTACCTGGAAGAGGATCAAATATTCAAGTAGATTTTTTTGAACCGGTTGGTTTTAGTCATGCAAAGAATATGGACCATAATCTAATAATAAGGTTCTTTTTTCGGTTAATAGGACATAACACTATTTGGGCAAGTAGCTTGTGGAAAACCTATAGGTTCTCCGCTTCTCCAACCTTATTTTCGAACCCTGATGGTCAATATGCATTATATAAGAAATGCGCAATTAATATTCTTTGAATAATTTGGCACAGGCGTGGAGGATACTTTTCTTTCCTTAGTAGGCATAACCCTTTTATGGACTAGCATGTACTTACTAAAATTATATTTGTTTCATAATTCAATATATCCTTTTTGGTAATTTTATATTAGGATACATTAGTAATTCAATAAATAATTTGGTAATAGGATGTACTCAGTTAATTTTAGGATTCGTTTAGCAGCACTCATAATTTTCCATTGGATATGTTGCTTAGATTTAAATTTGACTTGTATGGATATAAGATCCTTCGAGGATCTTCTCTATCATTTTTATTTATTTTCCAAAACAAAAATGCAAATTCAATTTCTTAATTTTGTAATTGGTATAAGGCTACTTGATCCTTACATGACTCAACAGTTGACCAATAAAAAAGATTTGCACAACCTTCATGAGCCACTGGTTGGGAAACAGAACCCAGCTGTAAGGTTTAGAAATTGTTTGTGAATTTGGGAATGTTGTGATGAAAACGCCTAGAGTTGGGGAAGTGGTGCAGAGATGTCGCTTTGGCAATGTTTTCATGAAACCCTGGTGGTGATGCAGAGATGTGCCCATGCTCTCGAGCTATAGCCTTGTTCTCAGCTGACCAATCAGGACGGCTCCAAAGATAGAGTGGAGGTGGCCTCACATTCCACTGCTCCATTTGTTTGTCTTTCTGATCAACAGATCCAGGGAGATAGAATGACTGCAAGGAAGACAAGCCACCATTAAACTCACATTCTAAAGTTCCGATTCAGACAATTAAGATTCAGCCACTAGGAGAAACACATCTCACTTTACCTTTCCTGACAGAAACTGCTCATCCTCCCAAATTAGATTATAATGCGAATTCTTTTCGTTTAACCTGATGAAAGGCCCAAATGTAAGAAACTATATACAAATTTAAGTCCAGCTCACAGGCATGCCCATATGATGTATGTCTGAGAGAGAGATGAAACGGAAACCAGCTACCTTTGAGTTTCTGGTGGAACAATTAGAATAAGAATCTTTGGATTGAAATCGAGAGCCTTGTCGATAAACTTGTTCGCCAAAGCTGCTTTAACTCCGAAAGGAGGGTTCAACCCCATGATCTGCTCAAGAAGCAAAGTTAGGCAGAGTGAAACAATTAACATAAGGCTTCAAGAATGCAAACATCTTGATAAATAACAACAGGCTCCAATTTCCTACCAATCGTGACCCTGTCCGTAACTCCTCTGGTTGAACAGTCATCCAATCTCTCTTCTCAAAATTGAAATCGTTCTGCCAAATGAAAATCCACATAAAACGATCAGTTTCCCAGTTCTTCTGTTTCATAAGCCTGTAAATTACCAAAATACATACGTACTGTAGGCTATAATAGGCCAATTTAGTTTGGAAATCGTTATATCATTACCTGCTTCAGTAGGCCCCTTTACACATTATTTGAGAGGTATAACAAAAAGTAATCCAATATTAGATCCCAAAAACACTTTTAACATAATAAACTGTCTTACATATATAATCACGTCCCAGTACATGATTCTTCTGTACTGTTCCACAATCTGGGGCCTTTCCAAAGTAACAAGCACAAACACTGTTTGCTAATGCAGAATTAAGAGTGAATGGAAGGGGAGGGAAAAAGAATGGATGGATGGATTGGTTGTCTCTTGTTTAGTAGGAATGCAAGTAGGAGAGAAGGAGGAGACCTTTTTGGCCCAATCCAAAGTTGGAAAAGCCGGTAAGTAATGTAAGACAACACAAGATGGGTGCTGCCTATGATAAGGTGGACTATAAATGGTAACATTTTTAGAAATTATAATAACTTTAAAAAAATGGAAAAATTAACAGGAGAAGAAATAGGAGAAAACCCACACTACACTATCTCTTTACTATCTGACTCTGAAAGCCCACCAACTGAAATTTCTGGAATAAACTATAAAGCTATCGAGTGTGCATATTTCTAGCAAGCGGTTCAGACCCTCATAAACAGTAGTGAATAACTTCTGAGACTACAAACACTGTTCTAGTTTCTACACTATCATTGATAATATGATATATGGATTGACTAATATTAAGGACTAATACTGATGAGGATTACCTTTGGTTGAATGAAGTCGTAGTTTTTGTAAAAACACTTCTTCCCCGTCTCTTCAAGCTTTTTCTTCATTATGATGCTGAAATCATTAGCACCACAACAGAAGTCCACAATCTGTTCATTGGGACTGTAAGCAATCAGGTACTCAACATTATTTTGATCAGGTAATCAACACTGGATATGTAATCTATAAAAAAAGAAGCAAGCCACTAGCAATCATAAGTTCATTACTAACAACATAAGCTCATGATCCAATATTGATATCCCATTTAATATGGAATCACAACATCAGTTATCTTTTCTATTCTTTTAATATGTACTTAAGAACACATAATTTATTTTTATTTTTATTTTTAACTATCTTATGACATCTGTGGTGAATACATATATTGCACAATCAGTCAACTGTGTAAATTCAAACAAAAGTTCATATATATCATGATAGCTTTTTCCAACACCAGATGTTTCTGTTGCAGAAAAAAGAAATTAATGTAATTCTCGGATTTTTTTATATAAGAAATGAATTTTATTAATTCCAAAACCAGTACAAAAACTGTGGTCAGAAACTCAGAAGCCAAATATACTATAACAGTCTGTTGAGTTGGCCTATAGGTGAACAGTGGAATACAGATTCAAGTACTACGAAGCTTCTAAAAAGGGAATACAAACTCAGGCAAAATACCAACCATGCAAATAAATAATTTTTTATATAGTACTGAATGACTACAATTTGGAACAGCATACTCAATTCAGATCATCAAGTATCAGGAATTGCATAACTCAAAGCAACATCCAAAAGATATTTCATGTTACAAGACATATAGTGCACTCACATACACCAACCAATGCACTAAAATTATACCACAAAAATAAGAATGTACATCCGTACCGTATCTCCATTCTTTACATACCAATGGAGCCTATCAGCAATCTGCACATTCAGAATTATGCTTTTAGACTTCTTCAAGGGTTCATGGAGTTCATATTTCCACACTCAGTGGCTCAAATGTAATAAAGGGAACATGTGCAGACGAAACATTTATGAGAAAGCAGGAGTAAATAAAAATCCACACCTCTGCGTGAATAGAGAGTTTTTTGGGTCATTCGGGTAGGAAGTCATAATAGAACTTTCAAAGATAGATATTTTTGTACTTTTGTCAATGGTGAGTAGTGAAAGCCAAAATAATAAGATAAAGAAAAAGTGCTTTGTAATTTTGAAATAGCTGAAACTTGAACACAATCAGATTACCTCTTCTAATTTTTCCACTTTTGTAAAATGGCGACCAAAGGAGGTGTAGCGCATTCCATGCAAAAAAGGTGCAAGATAGACTCTCAGTTTGTTCTGCATCAAAGTAAGTCAATAAAATTAATGGGAAGTAAGAGAGCACAACCGTTTCCTAATGAACCTTTAGTACAAATATTACATAAGAGTAAAATGGCCTAGCAAACTCAACCATAAGAAAGAAAAAAAGAGAGGAGATCTATAGCTAACAGTTATTCTCGCTATGCTGTATGCATTAAGTCATTGGGAAATAGCTGTTATTATAGAGTGAGGCCACGCAGGATGCTACAAAAAGCTCATCATCGCACATTTTATATCTCAAGCAAACATGCAAGGGCACATACTTAATATTTCTCTAACTCTTAGAAATGAAATATGTCACAATCTATGTTAAATGTTTGGAAATTATTTGTGAATGAGCATCTATCAGCATGTACCAAACAACCAAATAGGCTTCCTCTTAAAATTGTGGACTGAAATTAAACCAACGTAGCCTACCCCTAGCAATGTGCATCAAGAATAACAGCATACCCTATAAATGCACCCAAGTAAGATTGTCAATCAGCTTAATACAGCTCAAGTGCTTAAAAATTTTTGGCTCGTTTGGACTTGGCTTGTAAAGGAAACAAGCCAAGCTAAAAGAAAATTACAAGCTTGCTAAAAAATTAAAACTAGAAGCCAGGCTCGTCCTGGCTCCAATTTCATCACAAGAAAACTCTACTTTAAATCGACATCGCATCGTTCATTTGCTCTTCAGCTGCTTCCCAATAAAATTTTAAAACTGAACACTCAATAATTTACCAATATTCCTTCTTCCCTATATTTAAAATTTTCTATTTGTTACATGATTTTCTTTATTTCTTTATTCACTTATGTATCTGCATTTTCCTAGTCGTTAAGTGACTCGAACCACACTTTAAGCTCACATCCCACATTGACCGAACCTAAGACGGATTCAAGTTAAGCTTATCTCACATACAAGAGAACCCCATGCCGGAAACCAACATTCAAAGCACAAGTTAGAGCATAGTTAATCAAGCTTTGCTAAAGCTCAACCAATTTCAATCAACCCAAGTTTGACCACTGTGATACTTGGTTTAACCTGGCTAGTTTACACCACATTACCCCAGCCACAAAACCAAGCATAACCTGACTAGGCATATAGCTGAGATGCATAAGTCTAGTAAACAGACCAACAGGCATTAATGTAGGAGACCTATAAATTAATATAAAGAATATGAAGATGTATAATCTTCGCCTAACCACCAAACTTAAGACAAGCTGTAGGAGACAGGAATAGGAAACCACCTTCCACTTATAAATCTGGTTAATCATCGCAGGTGCACACACAGCCTCTAAATCTTCAGTACTGCATCCTTCCTCTAGTTTCCGTAATGCTGTTCGAACAGCCTAAATATACATGGACAACATTACAAAATGCTTGATAAAATAAATCATAAAAAACTAATAGTCCAGAACAGTTGAAATCCTCCCAGTTTTTTTTTATGGGTCAGAAAGCCTCCCAGTTTAGACGTACCTCAATTGAGCCTTCCACCTTTCCAAGTGTAATGTTCCTCTCCACAGCATTTCTGGACGACAATGCATGAGTTGAAGGAACTTTATGCTTTCCTTTAACCTCTTCCAAAGTTATTGAAGACGCAGCATCTTTCATTAGAGCCAATAATCTGAATTCCAAGAAATAAATCAGATAACTGTACACAACTTATAATAACACTGAAACCTCAAATCAAGTTTGTCTGCAGCCATGGTAAGTCCTTGTAAAGTATCCAAACACATATGTGTGTGTTTGCACGCACGTGTATAGAAAGAGAGAGAGGTGCTAAAATAAGGGTGTACTATACATATATATTGATGACCGATGTAATGCTATCAAAAAATGGTGTATAAATATATAAACAGATATAGAATTCGTAAACAATTAGGAGTGAATAGAGTTACCTTCTCTTTGTAGCTGCATCTAAAGAAGGTGGTGCGCTGCTCAACTTTTTAGAGGCAAGATTAACTACTGCCGAGTTACACTCACCATCAGGTTTACCCTGCTTCCCTGACTTCACTTGCTCAGACCCCTTCACGTAGGCAAATAGCATATCACCGAATGAGGACTTCCTTTCCTCAGCCATGGAAGTCTTAATTTCCTTTTTCAATGAACTATTTACTTTCACCCTTCTTGATATATCCAACCCAGAAGGTACTTTTTCAGTAGTTCTGCTGCTGCCCACTTTTACACCACAAGGTGACTTCAGCTTCTGTTTAGATATTGTATGAGCAGTTTTACCCCTATAGAATTCTTCAGATGAAAGTTTTCTCTTCTTTGTAACAGATTTCTCTCTATCTAAAACGGACTCTGCTGCCCTCTTTTTCTTTTTCTCTTCAAGACCAGTCTTCTTTTCATTAACATCAGGGAATTTTAAGTGGTCCCTTATTGGAGTTTTAATTCTTTTAACTATCTCATGTTTCCTAATACGAAGGAAGCGAAAAAGCATTCAGAAAATTAAAGCAGACAAAGTGATGAACAAAAGTAGTTCACAAAAATTAATACTTACAGGCAATATATTAGTACACGGTTAGGTAATAGACCATCCCAACCCCTTGTTATTACATCTTCACCCTCTATGTCTTCATCTTCTTCATCTTCCACTTCTTCGTCTTCGTCTTCTTCGTCTTCCTCTTCTTCCTCTTCCTCTGTTTTCTCAATTTTTTCAATTACAATCTCACTGGTACAAGCAATTCAAGTATTAACCATCTAGACACAAATAAAGGACCAATCCATGGTCTCATAACAGCACATTAAAAGGAAAATAGAAAAAAATAAATTACAATTAAGAGTACCTTGGTAGGCATTTCCTGTGGTAGGATTTTGGACAACGCCTACACACAGCAAACCGCAACTCAGGATCTTTCTTATTCTCTCCTTGTTTACAAACACAGCATTTATGAATTGGACACGTAAAAGATTCCCCCATAGAAATTTTTTTCTCAAGCTCTTCAGCAGTAATTCTGTTGTCTTGATAAATGAGTTGTGCAATACAGTGTGGATGGTAAAATTGACCACAGGTTGCAGAAACACAGCGGAAGACCTAACAGCAATTAATAAAAGTGCTAAGGTAACCCAAACTTAAGAATATGAGTACTACTCTGTTGATGACAATATATGAAAAGGCAGAAAAGAACATGCTGAAGATTTCGGACTGATGTATACACATATAATAAATAAAAAAGCTGACTATTATCCAGATAAAAAGACAACAGAAACACAAAACCTGTTACCAAAAAAAATAAAAATTTCTTTAGTAAAACCAAATTTAATCAGTGGCTTCTAGGAAGGGGAGCAGCTATTTGCAGGTTTGAACTCCCAATTTCCTTGACTCAACAGGCTTTGGTCGAAATACAAGAACTCAAAAAAAAATTATGGAGGTGCATTGTCATGATCATTTTTTGGGAATCATAGAGAAATGCCAGCATTCTGCAAGAAACTGAATGGGATATGGGATAAAATTGCCTTTTTTTAGCTTCTATTTCGGTTTCCAGTTCCAAAGAGTTTAAAGGGGTACCCCACTTTCTTTATTTATGGTAATTGGTCTCTATATGATCCCAAAAGGTTGGCCTTATGTTAATATCAAGTACGGCCATTCTTCCAGTTGATTTAAGGACAATTCATGTTTCTATATGTTTGACCTTTCCTATTACTCAAAATCTGTTTCTTTATTCAAAGAAAAAAAATTAATTAACCAGAGAAATACATGTGTGTGTAGACTAAAAAGTTATTCTAGCTAAACTGAGGAAAACGAAAGTTAAAAAAGAATAAAATACATAATATAAGAAATGGAAAATAATGCCAACCAGAAATAATGCTCAAAGGATGAATTGGGCACTACAAGCACACTTAAGAAAAGATCTAGACCGAACACTAGAAAACGATCCCAAGCAGCTCATTTCTGAATAACCCATCATGTTACCACACATACAAGGAAAACAAAATTGCAGCATACTTTCCCAAAATAAAAAGAACAAAAGTGTACTGCAGTGTTGCTTCATTAAGATAGGAACAAAATAGAATAACTATACAATCCTAGTTTTAAAATTATAACAATCCTTCATATTAGAGTACAACTTGCTAAACCTAATCAAGTGAACACGTCAACAGCTAGGTATAAAACAATTCATACCTCAGCAACTGAAGATTTATCAGAGGATCCTAGCTTCCCGCAAGCAAAGCACTGATGCTGTTTATATTCACAGTTCTTGCAGAAGAAAATTGGCATCGCCTACAAAGTTCAAAACATAAAATAAAAACTATCATAACACCAACAACAAAAAGACAACCAAAAAGAAAGAAACAGGATTTACAACAAAAGTGGATAAGAAGAGCATACATCTACTTCATCCTGGGTAAAGCCAAGAGATTCACACCTGGTATCCTTACCATGCCTTTTAGTTGCATGAAAGGACCTTAGGCATCTCCCTTCGCAGCTGTATTAGAGAAAAAAAAATACATACATTTAAGCCATAAATTCTAGGAAATGAAGTTCTTCAAAGAATGCCGAGACAACACAAAAGCATACCACAAAAGCTTGCCACCATTATCACAAAAAGCACAAACAGAATCAAACAGGTCATCATCATCATTGGACTCGTCTTCAACTTCAATCCCATAATCTTCCATGTGATCAACTATAAATCCGGGCTTTTCAGTAGCTTGAATGTCCTGAAAATCCAATGAGTTCAGTGGCTCAAACACTATAACAACCTCATATTTAAATAATACCAACCAGATTTCAATTACAGAATAAGCAGCTTGCACATAGAGCTCAATGTGTTCGCATAAAGGTTCACAAATCTTTAATATCTATGCCCAACGCCAACAAAGTTTAGGAAAAAAAATCAAAAAATTGCAGTGGAACTATGCAGTGAGCAATCACATGAATGCATAGGAGCATTTGAAAATAAAAAATCAGGTACAAAAGCCAACAAAGTTGAAAACAAAAACAAAAACAAAAAAGAAAAGAAATTCTAAGAATTATCTGGAAAGTAGATAGTGATGATAAGAAGTACTAAAAATGGCTAATCATGCTAAAAAGGGTCTAGAACAGTGAAAAAGGCCTTGACTTGCATACTAGAAGCATCTTGATGTTGTGTGTGTGTGAGAAAGCCCCTCCCTTGTAGTTTAGACCATCCATTGTAGTCCAAAATAATAATAAAAGGCTAATTACATGTTAAAGAAAGTTACAATGACAAGAAAAGAAGCTAGACAAAACCTTGGACTTTGCTTCGTCTCTTGATCGATGAAACTCACGCAAACTATTCATTCCTAATTCGCCTCGTCGCTTCGTCTTCTTCTCCATTCTTTTCTTTTTCAATTTGCTGCGAAATTTGAACTTCTTTAATATGTTCCGCCGGTGAGGAATTAGGAATGAAAACCTCCTAGCCCAACGCCATGTCGTTTACGTTTAATAATGGGACGGACGCACGTAGTTTGCATGCTTGAATTGAACTATATGACACATGGTTCAATTATAATGGCATTAAGTATATCCATGGCCGAAATTTCGTACCGAATTAAACCGAAACTAAAATTTACTATGCCGACTCAAACCAATTTTGTCCAAAACATCTTTTAAGATAGATTTTGGTATACTGGAAGTTTAGTTTAGTTCGCGGGTTAGTCAATCTTGCAACCAAAAGGATCCGTGTCAATGCCTACAACTGGAGAAAAACTTCCATGTAATGGGTATATCACTATTTTTACCATTCCCGACCAATAAAATTATGACACGAATGATAACACTTTCACGTGGGATAGCATTGTTTTGCCATTTGGATAAAGACTTCCATGTAATGGGTATATCACTATTTTTACTATTCCCGACCAATAAAATTATGACACGAATGATAACACTTTCATGTGGAATAGCATTATTGGTCAGGAATGGCAAAACAATGCTATCCCCGTTACAACTAAGTTTTTCTCCTACAACTGACTACGGATTTTGATAATTGGTATAAAGCTACTTGGATCCTTACATGAATCAACAGTTGACCGAGATGAGGGAAATTTCTAAATATACGTATATAGTGAGAGATGTTCAAAAGGCAATGGATAAGACAAAGGCTTTGTACAACCTTCATGAGATTCTTGTCCCGGCCGTTGGTTTGCTTTGTCATTTTCATCATCAGTCCATTAAGAAATACCATGTACTCATTTCTCTTTACACCAACGGGTCCCTCAAAATAATTAACATCTTCCAAGCTTACAAAAAAGGGATGGCGCCTCCCTAACGTGATCCTTGTAATTACTCATCCAGCCAACCTGCTGAATTATGCACTGAGTAGTTCTGGTGAGGGCCAGGAGCAAAACCCAAAGGATTGCCAAGGTAGCCAGGTTTACGCTCTCCGGGACCATAACTGTTAACTAAAGCAGTTGGCATTGAGCAGTTAGACTTATCCCGTTGTGGTGCATATGGCACCATAGATAATGGCTTCATTCCAGAAAATGAGTCAGCTGCCAGACCTTGGTGGCCACAAGTAGTAGACGACCGCAAACCAATCCGGTCATAAACAGAATCCTGACTCACTAAATTACATCGTGCAAGATCAGGAACTTGCTGCCTACACGTGCAAACCTGTGAGCAAGATCCTGTGTCAACACGAATGTTGAGCTGGGTTCCACCATTAGACATTCCAAACTGCATATTACCAGTCTTACTCAACTCAGAATGCTGATTAGCAATGCCACAACGCTTGTTCACTGATGAAATCTCAAGCATTCCTCTTCTGTGCTTTTCTTCGCCACCATGCTGCAGCTTTCCTAATGTCGCATTGCCTCGCTTATTCCCATGGCCGAGACTCTTCTGACATTCTCCTTCACAATTGATCTTAGAGGAGCTCCTTTCATGTTCACCTACTGAAGTCTTCTTTTCCTCAGAGGTGAAAGTCTTCACTTCTTTTTTAGATGCAGTATTTATTGTCACCTTTCTCAAAGTGTCAGACCCAGAAAATACTTTATCCCCATTTCTACCACCCACTTCCCCAGCAGATGGCTTCTGCTTCTGCTCAGATCTTTCAGTAGGAATTGTTACTCTATATAATTCATCCAAGGAAACCATTTTCTTAGACACAACTTTCTCTCTCCCTACGAGGGACTCTGATGTCAAAATTTTCATATTTTCTTCTGTAACAGTCTTCTTCGCTTCAACATCAGGGAATTTTAAGTGGTCCCTTACAATAGTTCTGCCTTCTTCATTCATTTCATGTTTTCTGGTCAGAAGAAAAGGCAAAAACCACTCAGAAAAACTGCAGCCAACAAGTAAAAGCTGCTCATAAAAGAAAATAATACTTACGTGCAATATATAAGAATGCGTTTAGGTAATAGACCTTCCCATGCTCTTGGTATTAATAGCCGTTCTCCATCACTTCCTCCTCCCTTTGCAAAAGCAATCTTTCTGATACAAGCAATACAAGCATCAGCCATCTAGACACTACAGATAAAGGACCGTGGAACCATGAGCCATAACCAAATATCAAAAACCAAAAAACAAAAGAACAAACCATTAAGAGTACCTTGGCAAGCATTTCCTGTGGTACGATTTAGGACAACGCATGCACACAGCAAACTGCAAATCCCTCTCCTTCTTATTCTCTCCTTGTTTACAAACGCAGCACTTGTGAATCGGACATGTAAAAGACCCCCCCATAGCAATCTTTTTCTCAAGTTCTTCAGCAGAAACTCCATTATCTCGATAGAGCAATTTTGCAACACATCGTGGATGGTAAAATCGACCACAGATCGCAGAAAAACATGGAACAACCTAAAAGAAATTAAGTAGAATGCATTAATGCAAACTAACCTTAAAATAGCGCTACCGATAACACTGATTGCAATGATATGGAAATGCAGAAAAGAATACACTGATGATGTCTGACTTGAATAGAGGAAAGTTGACTACTTTTGCCAATTAAAAGTTAAAGCAAAATTCAATCAGGGACATTCAAGTTTACTGAAACTTAGTTGTACTGATTCATCTATTGAAATCAGAATGAGTTACATCATAACTACATGCATTGGAAATGGAAAGGTCTTCATTTCTTCTAAAAAATGTTGTCATATTTTACGACTTTTCTTAACTTTTTGAGTCATCCTTCACAGCAAGAATTAGAAAATGGGCAGAGGAAATATTCTTTTCTTTTACTTTAAAACCAGGTCCCAAAATCTGTTGCTCAGGGGTTTGCACCAAAAAGGAAGACCTAATACTTTAAAGGGCAAACCCCACATCATACCCAAGTCTATTTGTCAATGCCTCCAGTTTACTCCTGAGAATTGATCCCAGCACCAACCTAATTAATGCGTCAACCACCAGAGTGAGCAGGAAGGCTGATAATGGGTCTCCTTGTCCCAGAGCCCTAGGCCTTAGATGACCCAAATTTTCCCCAGGGCCTCCCATTAAATATCACTGAGAAATCAACAGATCTTAAACAACCTCATATACACTTCCTCCACCTCACACCAAAACCTTTCGCCTCTAGCACAAAATCTAAAAAAATAATAATAATCAATTACCCTTTTATTGAAAGAAAAAGACATGATAAAACAAACTTAAACCAATTTCAACCGGGAATAATTCCCAGACGATGACATGGGAACTGAACCACAATCCCAACTGGAAACAATTCCCAGAAGATTTGGCTACACAAGCACAACGAAGTAAGGATGTAGGTAATATCAAAGCCAACACAAGTATATTCAAAGAAAGTACAAGGGAAGCGTAATCGAAAAGGGAACAGCATGAGGAGAAGACTATGAGGTATTAGACCTAACAAAACACAATGATTCCTATTAACAAAATCTCCAGTTATCTACTTGGCACTTGCTCATTTCTTAATAACTCAACATATTAAAGAATCAATTTTGCCGCTGAAATAAAAAATCAAACAGGAAAAAACAAATTGCACTTCAACATACAACTTTCAAACAGAGAAAGAGAAGATTAACTAGTTCTGATTTACAAAAATCTTCCACTAGTGTACTACTTGCTAAAACTAATCAAGTGGCAGTTCATACAGCTATATATAAAAATAAACCCAGAATCAACATACCATGATTCCAACATTTAACAATTGTTCAGTTTCTTAGAGCAAAGTCATACCTCTGCACCTGAAGAATTATCAGAGGGACCTAGCTTCCCACAAGCAAAGCACTGGTGCTGTTTATATTTACAGTTCTTGCAAAAGTAATTTTGCGTCGCCTAACAAGTTCAAAACAATATATATTATTCATGATCATGATATCAACGAAAAGAAATATATAGAATTTACAAAGTAAATATTTAACAGGAGCATACATCTAATTCATCCTTGGTAAAGCCAAGAGATTTGCAATCAGAACCCACACCAGACTCTACAGTTGGATGAAAGGACCTTAGGCACCTCCCTTCACAACTGCATTAGAGCAAAATTGTTATTCACACCATAAATTATACGAAATTAATTTCTTTAGAGAATATATCCATCATAATCATAAGAATCAGTTAACACCATAGCATACCACAAGAGATCACCACCATCATCGCAGAAAGCACAGACAGAGCTAAACAGGCTATCAATGTCACTGGACTCATTTTCTGCACCATCAATCATATCATGTTCTGTATGATCAACCACAAATCTGAGATCTCTGGTACCTTGAATGCCCTGAAAATCAAAAGAATACACTTGTTCAAAACATTATAATTTGAACACAAAAGAAAAAAACAGAAATAATAAAACTCAGAGACAAAAGTCTACCAAAGGAAGGGAAAGAGATAAGCAGGAGAATATGACCTCATCAGATAGTTGCCTCTTTGCGGGCTTCTCTCCAAGGAAATTCACCAAAAACTGTTAAATCACAATTTGTCATTGCAGTTAACTGTGCATACAGAGAAATATAGTGTATGTATTTCATGCACAAGGCATAAGGTATGAAATTGGCTTTAAAATATCATGTACAATTTGATATAATAGCCAATGGATCAGAGACAGGAAAAAGTAACCGACTGAAAATAAAACAAAGATAAGAGCCAAGTGAAAGAAAAAACAAAGTAAAGAAAAGTTTTTAAGTTTCAACAAAGTTCACATAATGGAAAACTCACTTCATGCTGGTAAGGTTCAGATGTTCAATCAAAGAATAAGCAGGTACTGAGCTACTTAGAGCTCGATATGTTAACATAAAGGGTCGGAAATGAATGTTTTTCAAATAAAAGTTAAAACTTAAACAAGTACCAATAGAATGAAATAGTTATTTGCCTAATCCTCCAATTATAAATATTTAACTAGAAGCCTTAATCTGGTAAGTACCAACCATGAGGACGACAAGAATACACATCCTTCTCAACAGAAAAAACAATGACAGTACGCTACCAATCATTGGGATATAATTGTTCTGCTCGAACAATTTGATGTGATTGAGCCTTAATGAGAAGTTTCTGGCAGCTTATCTCAGGCCACAATCCCTGTGCACTCAAGAGGAATGGGAAAACTTGCAGCGGAACTATGAACTTAAATATCAAAATGAATGCATAAGATCATTTTAAGAAACAAAAAACTGGCACAGCCTCATTTCGGTGGTCCACTCTGTTTCCATCTAAAAGGAAGGTGGTGTCTAAATAAACTAGGAATTTATTATTTCATTCCAGACATGCTTTTTTAGGAGTAAAGAATTATGACCAAATTCATTTTCAATCAATAGATGTAAATTAGATACTCTGGATAATAAAGTTAATGATGTATCCTGAATTATATGGAAAATAAATAATGATATGAAAAGCTTAAACATGACTGAAATACATGTTACAATTCCAATGACAATAAAAGAAGCTACACAAACCTTGGACCTTGCTAAGGCATCATCCCGTTCAACAGAATCACGTATCAACAGAATGTGATCCAGCAGATCATTATGAGAATGCCTGACGTCATACAAGCTGAACATTGAATGAAAATTATCAAACTCTGTTCTAAGAAAACTAGCAAAATAGAAGTATAAGATGTTTAAAGTTTTGCAAGTTACCTGAAAACTTTAGACAAGTGAGTGCACAAAGATTTGTAGGATGTTTCAGGATTTCTCTTCACATAATGAAGGAACTGAACCATTATCAAGATTGACCGCACCGTGTCCTCAAAGCTCTTCCTCGGCTTCAGAAGCCTAAGCCAATTATTTTCCTTGGAGAGTACAAAAATCTCGGGCTTTCCCTTGGAAAGGTCAAACTTCCAAGCTATAACATGCTTATATATCTCCTGAATCCCATTATCAACAGTTCCATGCAGAAAAATCTTAACTTTCTTGCCACCCTGCCTCTCACCTTCACTCCATTGAATGGGCAGAACATGAAATGATATGGGTTCGTCTCTGTCATCCACGAAATGGTAATTTGACACAGTAGATGGCAAAGCTTCGGCTTCGCCATCTGAGAATGCCATGCCCTTCTTCAACTCACACTGCTAATACACCCAATCATAAAGTTCTAGGAAACATTTGGGTAAAATTAGTATGAGCAGTCCACGAAAAATCACTAATAAAAATTTGAAAACAAAACAAAAAAAAAGCTGGTTTATAAAATATTTTCCCAAAAAGAAAATTACTAAGAATAACAATAAGAGCACAATGACAACAAGACAATGTGTAATCCCTCGTTTGGCTTTCGAAGCAAAAAAAAAGGAAGAAATGGGAACTATCAGATTTGTACCTTCCACTCTCAATCGTGCCTCAATGGTGAAAAAAGCTATATTCCTCCGTTTTCTCAGAACCCAACAACAACAAAACACATGTTTTTGGCAAACTCGAGACTAAAATGGGAAGGATTTCCGACGAAAAATAAATCAAAATGTAAAAGACGAGAGAAAAGGCAAATAAAGGTATGAAGCAATGTTTTGTGAGATGACGAATCGTTTTGTAAGCGAGGAAAATGAAATAGGCAAGGGAACGGAAGTGACGCAGTCCGAGTCAGACTCTGAGTCTCCAGTTTCGGGTTATGTCCTTTTTGCTTCCTTTGTATTTGCTCTGAAATTCCTGTTCATAAGTTGCGGGCGCGTTCAGGAATAAAAAGAGTACACATTACGCATTTTGTGACGTGCTCTTTAGGTACAGAATGCTTGCTAGAAGAGTGAATAGTGGGGACCTCGCAATATTGTCCACCACGTCTTAAATTCGGCGTTCGGGCTACATACAAGCTTTTTGTTGAGAATATACGGGCTGGATTTTTAGGTCCAATAGTCTTTAAATTTTGAATTTTGGCCTGATTCGCATTTGATTTTTTAATTTTCAAAATCATTGAGGTGATTTTTAAACTTCACTTTCGTTCGCAAGAATCGTTTTGCTATCTCTTCTGTCAATTTCTTTTGTTAAATTTAAGGATAAGTGTGTCTTTTTATGTTGGTTTATTTCCCCCCTTCTGAAACCAACCCTAAATTGCAAATCACTTCTTCCTCATAAGGTGTTTTCTCATTTGGAATGAGTAAAAGCAGCATCGGATGCTGGCCTTCGAAGTTTCTTCCATTATGGGCACTTGGGTCAAACTTTGGGCGAGGGTATGGGTTGTGGGTTGTGGGTTGTGGTATGGGGGTTAGGGAGAAAGAGAGAGAGGGGTTGGGGTGGTTAGGTAATTGCTGGGGATGGGGTGGGTTGTGGTTGGTCGGGGAAGAGAGTGCTAGGGTGGCTCAGGTTGGGTGTTGGCTAGCGAGTTTGGTGGGTGTTTTGAGTAATTGCAGGGGTTGGGGTAGGTTGTGGTTGGTTGGAGAAGGAGGAATTGCTCCACATATATCATGAGCCAAGTTATTTTTTGTTTTTGCCCACCACATGTCATGCACATGCTCAAAATTGACACAAATAGCTAACGGGACAAATAGAAGAACTATTCTTCCTATTGGAAGTGAACTTTAATGACCATCGTAACGATTTTGAAAATTGAATGACCAAAATGCGAATCGGGCCAAAATTCAGGGACCATTTGACCTAAAAACCATAAATCTGCTCATTAATCATGCATTGTATCATCTTGTAATTACTCATTTCATTCCCTCAGGATTGAAGTTTTTCATAAATTAATTGTGAATTGTAAGATGTTTTACTTTGGTGATTTATTCATTTGTTTTTTTCAATTATTTTTTATTTATATTTTTTTTAAACATGTGAAAATGGATGAGTAACAGTTGAAACAGGGTAATAGGTTTAACTGATGAACCGAGTCGTACAACATGTTATTTTTGCTGGTCATGTTCGTGTGTTCATTTTCTCATGTTATTCTAATCGAGAAAGAAGAGGTCATGGGAGAATATCTGCTTGAAGATCCTTCGCCCTTTGGACTTCTTTCTCTCCCTTCCTCGGTTCATGTAAAAGCAAACATGAGTAAAAGACCACACTTGGGGGTGTTGGCCAAAGGCCCTCCAATACCTAAGTTATCGATTGTATCTAGGAGAAACAATAGCTAAAAAAGGGTACGGAGTTTTCTCTATGGGGAGAACCGGGTGGCCGGAGTCGTGATAGGAAAATATGGATTTAGAATTACTTGGTGTGTTGAATGAAGCCATGTATTTATAGAGCTCTAGGCATCTTGGGTTTTTCAAAGAATATCTTCTTATTTGGAAGAAAGATATTCTTTCCCTAAATTGTAGAGATTGAGTCAATTAGGGATTTGATTGAAATCAATTCACTAATTGATGATGATATCTCCAAATTAGGATAATATCCATATTTTTAGTATCAATTAATTTGCCAAATAAATGGGCTCAATTAATTGACCTAGGAGATATTCTTCTTGTCCAAGTGGCGCCTTGTGATTGGAAGCTGAATTATTTACTCCCACAGCTATAATATTGGGGAAAATTTTGGGTCATGTGGGGCACCACTTACACCATCTCAAGGTCAACCTTGGATTCGATAAATTCAAAGTTTAAAAATGGTGATCAATGATCATTTGGTCTAGTGGTATGTAGCCTCTATTTTGTTGGAGGAAGTTTTGAGACCGGACCTCATGGATGACAATTGCTACATCAAAAAAATAAAGGAAAAAAAAAAAACCTCAAAGTGGTGCTTGTAAAATTAACCCTTAAATTTTGTACCTACTAGTTTACGTAATTTAAAAGGTTAAAATGGTAATTATATAACTTCAAATAATGGAAATAAAGTTACTCATTTGTTTAGCAAAATGTTCTATTTCGTACTTTGGAGTGTTTGATTGAAAATACAAGTTGAGTATTTAATCAGTTAGTAGCCTGACTATAATTTATCCCTCGGCATAAGCTCTTGTCCTTAAAAATAAGCTTTTTATTGATACGTAAGAGCTGAACCCCAAAACCAAAGTTCGCCTATCATCCTTCCAAATTAGGACAAGAAAAGGGCCCTTTTGGTGTAAAGTTACTTCCCTTGGTTCCCTTTCTTAATTAATGCAATTTCCTTTTCTTTTCAGCTCTTGAAAAAAAAAAAGAGTTCTTTTCTTTTCTTTCGCACTACTACTACCACACCCATTACCAAACATTCGTCAATTATTTCATCTTTGACTGATATAATTACTGTCAAAAAGGAACGTCTCTCAATATCTACAAAGTCGAAATACTTACAAAGTTGTCTCTTTTCTTCTCAACCTGTGATTCTAAATCTGTTTACAACCAACCATATTTTTATGGAGCTTCGAGTATATATACGCTTTTGCTTGAAACTACTGAACAGCTATGCACCCTTTCTCTTCTGCCCTGATCCCGTCTCCCACAGGAGTGCTGGGAGTGCTGGCAGTGCTGCCCTCATTCTCGAACTGGGAAGTGACTGTAGTGTCAGAGGCAGTGTCATCAATACTTAAGTTTGAAATTTCACCACCAAGGGAAGAGGAGCTTTCATCCTCTCCATTGATAGATGTTGCTGGTGACACATCAACAGGGGACGGTGATCTTTCTGTGTCATCAACTGCTTGTTGCAGGCTCCAAAACATAATGCTGGCTGTTAGGGTCAGAAGCATCTTCTGGTTCACCTGCCATAACGTCACAAATCGACTTATTGAAATTGTTTCGACAAAAAAAAAAAACACTTATTGAAATTGTGAAGGTCATGAAGTTATATGAACCCCACACTGCTTACTGCTCCTTTGGCAAAAAAAAAAAAATAAAATATACAGCTTACTGCTCCAAAATTGTGCACAACTTTCAGCGTGTTTGTAAATTTCAAGTGTGGATATGTGTTTCTGTATTTTAGTAAATAAATAAATTTCAAATATAGGCAATCCACGGATAAACAGATCTTCACAATCTTCAAGAAAGCCAAAATGCAAGTAATTTCATTATATATTTCCCGCCCAACAGTGTGACAATATCATTCTCATAAATCATGTAGACCACCAAAGTCATGATATCAAAATGTCACTACTTTAGTCTCTAAGCATTAATGAGATGGACGAACATGAATTTAAAATGTCACTAGTTAGTCTCTATGCATGAAATGAGATTGATGACCTTAAACAAAAAAATAAATAATAATTGCAGTTGGAATTACTCTTTACCTCCATGATGTCCTCAGGCAACAAGAAAATGGAGCAACCAAGCTTTCGTGCAACACTGACTATGTACGTAGCATTCAACTTCTTTTCTTCAGCTATCATTGCAACAAGAAAAGAAACCCACTTCTCTCATCAGTACTCTACTCAAAATTAATTCGGTCAAAGTCCTTTTCCTGCTCAATTGTAAATGTAAACATTGCAAAAAGAATCTTACCACTTTCACCCTTAGTAACAAGGTTCCAGTTGACAACCCTAGGCTCTACAGCACTGAGAAGCTCAAGGAAGAAAATCCCATTTGATAGGCTCTTATCCTGGAGAGAAATCCCAGGTTTCAGAATACCACATATAATCATGTTTAGGATTATGATTGCATCTATACTGTAAGATGAAAACAGGTTTAGTCTGTTTGAACCTTAAAACTCTCCATTCGAGAAGTCCTGCCAGTGCTTTTGACTTTGTTGTTAGCCCAATTTAAAATATCAGCATCTGTCATCTCCTTTCCTTGAGAGTGAGACCTTAGATTCCTCAAAAGTTGAAGAATATTAAACCTCATCAACTGCCATAGGAAAGCTGAAAAAAAAAATCAAACAAACTTTAGCATTTAACAACAAATTCTCAGGAATCACAGATGAAAAGTAATCCATTTTAGGAACAGAGAGAAAAACATTTTTAATTTAACTGGGAGTAGCAAAAAACTAGACAGCATCTTATTCTTGGGAAGAGAGAAAATAAGAAGTTTAAGGTTATGTCAGACTAAAAAATAAGTTACCCTCTGAAAGCAAATTTATGTACTCAATCAATAACTACATCATGCATATACCTTTCAGAACTCAAAATGAAACTGATTTAGTCAGTGAAATCAATAGAAGATAATTAAAGCCAGTAATGAAAAAAAGAGTGAACATGCAAACAATTAGATTTAGTACAAATAAGTTGCTGCAGTAGATCAATTAAGCTCAAAACCTAAGGGACTAGGAAGGTGTGCACACAAATATTCATAAACACTCTGAAAATCAATTACCAAGTATGAGCTTCTTATTTCCCTGCACAATATCATTTCCAGCTACATTCACCAGCGAAAATTTCAGTTGCTTCCCAATCTTTACAACTTGATTGCAATTCTCTACTTTTCTAAACGGCATCTTAATTGGAGGTTTTGATGCTTGCTTCCACTTAACTGATCCTGGAGAAACCTTGTCAAGCACTTCTAAGAGTATCCATCTGCATACAAGAATTATGAAAATCAAGCCCATACATAAAAAGCTTGTGAATGCCAAAATCATAGAATTAAAAGTACTATGTATGTTAAGGAAAAAGTGATATATTTATTTCTGTCAAATAAACTTAATACAATTTGGCAAATGACTTGTTACACGGGTTTGACTCATAGTTCATAATTGACAACTTTTTAAAATATGGATGATTTTTTGGTACATTAATGACTCTTGCTTAAATTATGAACACTCACCCATTTCTCACATCCTCAAATACATTATTAACATAAGTAGCAATGCCCAGACTGTTGATCCACAGACGGAAGCATCTCTCTTCTCTTGATGTTTGCACATCATCTGTCATCATCTCGGCAAAAGAAATCTTCTTGCTATCTGTAGTGAGGCCATTCCTGTACATGGTATACTCTTAATTACCAAATAGTTAAACAAACTTATATAATTTGGTTACAAATCAAGACATCAACCACATCCACACACAGAGACAGAGATAGATACAGAGCAGAGACAGAGAGACACAGAGAGACAGAGAGAATCATGCTCGCTTGTGAGAGAGTTTGGCCTGACCAACCGTATTCACTGACAATCTAACCGCATAATAGACTGTCTAGCAAGTAGTATATATATATATATATACTTTTATAAAGAAAATAAAGACAAAAAACATTAGACTACTATAAGGAAATGAATTCAGCACATTCTTTTGACAACATATCATATGCAGGATCAGATGGTACGCTTATTCTTGAATTTCTCTACCTAGTTAAATTCATCCCACATAATACGTGCTATGTCAAACAAAAAACAAATAAAACACAACGTTTGTCATAGTTCATGTCCCACCTTTCATGGAATATTTGTGCCACAAATGCCAGATTTAAGTTTGAAGAACCCTCAAGAATGTCTTTTGGGGATAAGTATCTTTTGCAGTTCATTCTCTCAGCATGGTCAAGAACCAATTTTGCCCTTTCATTGGGTTTGGCATCCAAAGTGGCAGGATTGCAGTATTCCGGAGCAAGAACATTAAGTAGGTAAGCATAAGCTTCTCCATCCTGTGCGTCCATTACAAATTATGACATAAATAATCAGTGGGTTATAGGTCAATTTAATTCATGAGAAACCAATAATAATCCAGTGGCTTAGAGAACTGCAACTTCTGATTAAATGAAAGACATAAGCGAGGAAAGTATAATATTTAAGGATATCGCTTGCGAATATTTAAACCCGAAAGTCTCGTTAAACCAACTCTAGTCTTTTACACTATAGATATCTCAGTATGATTCATTTAAAGATACCGCTACTCCCTGGCAAGTCATAATGACACTGCTATTGTGCTATATGCTCCTAGATATACAGTACTATAGGAATGGCGAAATACCTTCACATCAGAGGAAAAGTTTGAAACAGGTTTCTTGTAGCCTGCTTTCTGGAGATGGAAATTCATCCATTTCAATAAGACCTTCTCGGGAGGTAAACTCAAAAGCTCTTCAACATCCTGTGAGAAACAGCGGTGCATAAAAAGAAGTCTTTAACAAGCAATTTTTTACTAAAAGTTTTTGGAATATGAGAACACAGAAAAAATTCTAAATTACAATACATTGCTATCCTCCACCAATTCCACAAGTTGAGGCGTCTTCTTAAGGTTGAGATCAGCCAACAGTTGGATCTGAACTTGGCATATTAATTTCATGCAAGGAAAAAGGGGAAAGAGACATTTACATCAATCGCTATTGCAAGTAAACTTTATCTGAGGTTACGATAGAGTGAATAATTAAACTTAGCTTCCTACCTTTATAATTTGGGAAATCAACCCCAATACCAGATGAGGCTGCAAATAAATAACCAAAACATGAATTTCCCCGTACCAGAATGTATACTAAACTCACTTATTTCTCAATCGAAATTTTAAAAACGTACTCTTCCTTCAATAAGGTCCTGTGTGCCTATGTTAACCACTGTGCAGCCAATGGCCTTGGCAGAGTTAAGGCAAAGAGTATGGTTTTCATTCCTCTCCCATGGGTTGAGGACCCGTTTGGTGTTAATTGCTCGTTCATCTATTGTCCCAGGCACAGCAACATTTATAAGCTTACTGCATTTGATCCATTAGATGAATCAACAAAACAATAAAATAACAGCTTTAACTGGCAAAACTGGATAGAAAATAATCAACCAAACCCTGCTCAAATACCATAGGAGAACTCCATCTTTTGCAAGGTTGAATAGATCATTTGTAGCTGGGTCTAATGGGAGATACTGCTTTAGGAACGGATCATCCCCAAGATAACTGTTTATGTGAGCCACATAAGATGCTTTCTCTGATTCACTGATTGTGTGAAGGAGGGTGGTTGTGGTGGCCTTCAGGAACGATGAAGAGTTTTTTGAACCACCCAATTTAGCTGTAGTTTGACCTTGCAAATTCAAGTATGCCTGCGCATTTTATTCATCAAACTAAAATGTTACCTCCTATAAATGCCCACTTAAATGCAACATTCCATACTCCTAACTCCAGAACAATGAAAATAAAATTCTTAAAAACAGTGCTTCTGATGTGAGCCATTAAGAAGGGTGGGCTGGGACACCCTTTGTAGCAATTAAATTGTCTCTTTATAAAAATAAAATAAAAAATAAAAAAAGAAGACCCCTTTAGGCAGCCCTTCCCCTGCACCCAGAAAGGCTGTTTCTGCAATTTGGACCCACAATGACCAGCTTGCTTGGGGCAAGCCATTTCATTATGCCAATGCCCTTCGTTGTGGTACTTTGTAAGACACTATCACTATGATTAATTCATCAATTAACCTGAGAGTGAGAGTGAGAGTGTGCGTGTGTCACAGAGAGAGAGAGAGAGAGAGAGAGAGAGAGAGAGAAGAAGAAGAAGAAAACTACACATAACATGGCTTACCTTAAGGAAGGATTCAAAATCAATCTCATCATTGAAGTTAGAACCCAGCCCACTTAAGGTACCCCTAATGTCCTCCTCGGAATACATATCTCTAAAAGCCTTTAATTTCACCATTAAAGGTGGTAGATCTTCAGCCATAACTTTACCATTCTGATTCTTCACTGAATTAAACTGAAAACCACAAGAGTTAACAATTAACTCAAAACCATAGATTAGAGCAAACCTATCACATAACATTGTTAAATATTATATGATAACAAGTTCAGATAACCTTCCGTACTTCAAAGAAAAACTGGCCAAGGAACAAATATACATACTTTGGAGATCAGACTGCGTAGCTCAACCTGCGTGAACTGGCTTTGAAGCCATTGATCGGAAATGATAACACCCCCGTAACTTGACATCTCCACCAATTGCCGAGTGGAGATGAAAACCAATTACCCAATTGTTCAAGTCCCCTCAGATTCCACAGCTGGACAAAAACCCACCATGAATTTATTAAGCAACCATTTAGGAGTCAACAACCAATTCCAAAATCAGAAACAAATCAAACCATATACATAGACATAAAGCAACAAACATAAACCAACCAAGCAGCCTAGTGGTTGTTAGTGCTCCTACAAATCACCAACCCCTCCTACTCTGTCCCCTATATATCATGAAGGAAGATGCTAAATTAAAGCATAAATTTATTTGAAAAATCAAGGGGAATAACAAGATCATCACTGATATCTTAACAACAATATGAGATAAAATTGGACCAAATTATAGCAAAAGAAACTCCAATAGTTCCTGGATATGCAAACTTATGGAAATTCATAAAAAAGAACGAAAGAAAGCAAGATTCAAGTTGTAATGGATGAGTTTCTTCCTTCAAAGATTGGCACTTTGAGATATAATTCAATAGAAAACTGGAAACAAATCAGAGATAGATGATATGCACATGAAGCACCAAATATAAATGCAACAGTATAAAACACAACATGTGAAATATCAAGGGGTATGTTGTGTGTGTTTATACTCAGTTATGGTAATCGTGAAGAAGAAGAAAATACAGAAAAATAAGGATTTATGAATCAAACCCAACTAAGAAAACGCAGAAGTGAACAAAACCCAGAAGTCTATAGCAGTAGATATCAAAGAACAATACATCTTGCGTGTGCTTTCATACTTCAAACATCTTTATCATGAATAAAGTTCACAAATGAATCAAAACCCAATAAAGAAAGCGTGAAATCTAAGGCAACCCAGAAGTGCATACCCCTAGAAAATCAAGAACATGCACTGAAATTAATGCCAAAAGGAATCAGTTCCCTCTTCAAAGTTCCGGTGTCCAGGAACCATAACACATAATGCAGAAAGAAAAAGAGAGAGATGGGAGAGAAACGGGATCGATTTTTCTTTGTGGGAGAGCAAAGTGAGAAAGAAACGGTGTCCGGTTGAGTACCCGCTAAGACCATACGAAGACAGCCGAGAGCTTACTGTCTCTGAAAGACCCAAATCACAGCGGTTTGTGTACGCGCGCGTATATGTTGTGGTTTGGTGGACTCGCTGTTTCTGTTGTACAACGCATTGTCTATGTGTGCGCCTGTTTGTTTTCTTCTGAAACCAATTTTGTTTCGTCTTGGACAATTGGGCTCTCTCTCTCTCTCTCTCTCTCTCTCTCTCTCTCTCTCTCTCTGTTTTCTATGTTTATCTTTTGATTTTTTTTCTTTTCTGTGGTTCCAATATTTTGATGTTTTTTTTTCTCTTAATAAATTTTGATGACATAGTTGATACATGTGTCCTTGTGATACAAAAACATGTCATTTTTGAAGATCAAGTTGTGTTGTTAGAAGACAAATTTTACAATCACTTTAGGAACGAGATCCTAGGCAAAGTTGATATTTTGTTTTAAAAAGATTATTTTCGTATTGATATTTTGTTTAATTCATCATGATATGTCATGTGTTGTTGAGGATTAAGTCTTTTAAATAATTGGAGGCTAAATTATATAGTTTGAGACATAAGTGCAATAGCACTAACCAGCCTTTCATCTATTATCTCCACTTGATTGGAGGACGTCTCATATATTCTACTCACTCGAATGACGAAGACGATATATATTAATGATGAATTTGATATCTATTTCTATGTGTTACTTGAGATGATGGATTAATTCTTATATTTGATAATAGTAGGAAAGTAATCGAGAAGTATCATTTTGTTTCATTTTCCATATTTGATTTGTGAATGAATTGAAAATAAAATTTGTTTAGTTTTCCAGTTATACTGTTAAATTATAAATATGCAAACAAACAAGGTCAAATGAATTTGAAAAACGTAATTAATGTTCGGATATAATTGGAATTTACAAATGTTAATGGGGGCATATTGGTCATAAAAATACAAAAGTTATTAATATTTGTCTTGATTTAAGAAAAATGAAATACAAACGCTTTCCATCTCATCTTCATTTTCTCATAAATTTGGACTTACCAAACACAAAAAAGAAAGTAATTTCCCATTCTCTATCCCTTTTTTCCCTTTTTGGCAAACTAAATGTCTAGAGAGGTTATTGGTACTTCGGAAAAAGTCATCATACATTTCTTTACGTGCAGATCCGTTCTATTATTTTTGTATTGGAAGAGTGCAAGATGAATTTTTACAGCAACTTTGAGTAATCAAAACATGTTTTGGGGAATTTTCACAGCAGCTGGCTTGGTTACCATTGCTTAGCCCGTCATGATCTTTGCTTTATTTTTATCCTTACTCGGCATTTCTTGAGGTTGGAGACAAAGAATAAATCGGTATCGTAGAGGGTGGTCCAAAGTTTACATCAAAAGTAGATCTACATGGTAGTTTAGTATAATCGGATATATGATTTGATTAATAAAATGAGGGCCCACCATTTTTGCATGTCAACTTTCTGCCAAAGATTTGGTCTGGCCCTCCTTGAGTAAGTTGTAATCCAATGAGAAAAATAAAAATAAAAATAAAAATATAAAATTTGGACCAGAAAAAAGTGTTCTAGAGTTTTCTTTCATGCTATAGGAACTCCACTGTAGACTGTTCGATTTGGAAAACCATCCAATCAATTCGATGAGGTCTGAGTTGGCTAATTTTGTAATTTCTTTTGTGAGATGGTGTTTTGATTTGGTTAGAGGTGAGAGTTCAAGTTGGCCGGTCAATTTCTTGATTTAGAAGAAAAGAAAATCAATGAGTCTAGTTTATACATCGTTTTGCTCACCACTTTAATTTAAAGTGTACTATCATCACCGTTCCTAATACTTGACACGTATCATGGGCATAATCATGGTTCCATAAATACAAAGTAAAGAGTTAACTATAGTTATGCCCCATTAACACATGTCAAGTGTTGAAAAAAATGATGAGTGTACATATTAAGTTAAAGTGATGAGCCAAATATTTCCCGAATCAAAATTAACACTGAAATTATTATCAATTGGAAGATTATAAAATATCAGCCAAGTCAGTAATCAAATAATGATTTTTTTTATTTTTCTTACTAGATTTTAAAGTAAAATTGCTATGAGTGTTGCTTAAATTTTGGAAACTCTTAAAAAAAAAATATTATTATAAATTATGCGTTTTGTTTTTATTTTGGCTGAATACTACATTAAATATCTTCACCAAAACAAAACTACATTAAATATTAGAAGAAGAAAAAAACTTTGGAATTGGAGCAAGATTGATTACACGTTCATCCCCTCAATTAAATAATCAGCTACCACCCAACCGACCACTGCATCATTCCCATACTCTACCATGTGCAGCCACGACATCCCATTGCGTTGTGCATTTCTTTTTCCTAATTAAAATGACAATAACATAAATGTATATGAATACGTTTTCAGATATTTAGTCATATACCTATTCTTAGCACTATCATTTAATTTCTATAAATAAATTCAAAAAAAAAAAAAAAATGACGGATGTTCCTATTTTATTTAATTTTGATTATTGAATTACTTTGATGTTTTATTGAGTATTTTGGGCTTTTTTTTTTAGGGAGATTCACTATTATATCCAATATAGGAGCCTAAATTATAAAATAAAAAACCCTATATGAAATGAACTTTAGAAACACACTCAAAGCCCATTTACAATATAACAAAAAGGCTTTTAACTTCTTTTAAATTACAAAATTGCTATTGATTTCTTAAAACAAACCCAACCCCAAAACCTCATAACAAAACCCAAAACACTCAATAGGGCATCAAAGTAATTTAATAATCAAAATTAAATTCAATAGGGTCAGCTATCATTTTTTGGGTTTGTTTATAGAAATTAAATGGTGTATGGTTTATTTATAGTTTTAGTGCTAAAAATGGGTATATGACTAAATATCTCTTTTTTTAATGAGGTTTTAGGGTTGGACCTATTTTAAGAAATCGATGGCAGTTTTGTAATTTATAACAAGTTAAAAGCCTTTTTGTTATGTTGTAAATGAGTTTTGGGTGTGTTTCTAAAGTCCATTTCATATAGGTTTTTTAATGATTTGGGCCCCTATATTCGGTATAATAGTGAATCTTCCATATATTATTGCATTGATTGTAATCTAACTCCAAGTTCGTCAAATTTGGCAATTTAATATCTCAACTTTATAATGTCGCAATGCCAAACTTGATATTGTGAAATTGGTACAATGTTAAACTTTATAATTTCACAATCTGCCAATTTGGCTTCTAAATGATGATGGGCAAATGGCGTGAATGTCAAATATATGTCATGTGGACAAAAACAAATATAAAAAAAGGTTTCAATTTCTATAGTGCCCTTTGAGACTAGGGTCATATCCTCCCACCATCAATTCGCTAATA
Organism: Prunus kanzakura; assembly: GCA_020521455.1. Lineage (NCBI taxonomy): Eukaryota > Viridiplantae > Streptophyta > Magnoliopsida > Rosales > Rosaceae > Prunus > Prunus kanzakura. The sequence continues at coordinate 299,159 of BPUM01000892.1, forward strand.
AACATCAAAATTTTAGTGGTCAATAATTCAAAGTTTGACCATTTAACTAATCAAAGGTGATTTGTTCAAGTTGTAGATCCCTCATAAAATACACATGACTAACCAAAATACAACAGACGATTAAAGATGACACATGTTAGCCTATGACGAGTTGCATTAAACAAATAAAAGTAAAAAAATTAAAATGTGGAAATCATATATGATGAAGTTTGATTTATTTTAAGAGCTAAATTAAATCAAATTAAACTAATATGCCCTAATTTAATTAAAATTAGAGCTCAACCCCACAAATTTAGGGATTTAATTTGGGAATTCCAAACAAATACCTAATTCTTTGCTTATAAATATTAGGCTCTCATTAATTATAGACAAATGGGCTTAAGAAAAAGAGAAAAATTCAAGCATTTTGCAAATTAGAAAAGCTTTCTAACCAAAGCAAACACCAAACATTGAAATACTATCATGTTCTTCATTAAGCTCATGAAGAATCACCAAACACAAATATGTGTCAATTCCTCCATTTCAAAAAGCCGAATATCACTTACCATATTGTCCCAATTTTTACTAAATTAAGCATAGACGACTCTTGACCAAAAAAGCCCAAAAAACTACTCGCACTATTCTATCGACATCCAACACTATCAATTCACTCTTCACACCCACCAAAACAAGGCACTCATCACTCTCATCTCTCCCTCCATTAAACATAAAAAGCATTGTCTACTCTCACTCACCACAAGTAGTATTACAAGTTCACTAGTTAAACAAATGTCTCTCATCTCCCAACCACCCAACCATGAAACCCACCCCCACCCTAACCACGATACCCATCACCATTTCATGCCCATCCTAATCTCTCCTCCCCCAATCCCCTTCCCCTAGTCTCTGATCCCTAATCTTATTTTCAATTATTTTGTAAATTACTAAACATGCGAGGTGTGGTCGAGTTGAAAAGAACTACAAAAAACTAAATTGAGAGACTATATATTGAAGTCTTATGTCATGACTAAAAATGGATGGCAATGAGGTGAATAAATAGGGATGAGTATGCCGTTCCCATCCTTATCTCCACCTCCATACCCGTAATATTTATATTGGGATTCTCTATTCCCACTTTCGTTGGAGAATGGATTCCCCCCCATTATAAAATACAAAAAAAGAGAGAAAAGAAGAATAACTTATGAATGAGAAAAAAAAAGTTAGAAACTATTATACAAGGGCAACATAAAATAAAAACGTTTCTTTTTATTTTTACATTTTGTATGTATTATTAAATTTAATATATAATATACTATGATGAATATAAATTTTGGTGATAGTCGTGGAACACAGCTAGGAGGGACATAACAATATATACATATGAAAAATAAATAATATATATTTTAAAGAGGGCATGTGTTCGTCGTGTTTTGAACATTGTGATGCCCCTCATTAGGAGGCTATACTTTGGCAACTAGCGGTTATTTGTTGCTGAAGGAGGTGAAATGAGAGAGATTCGGGCCCTGAAGTAGGCTCAAATGCTGCTCTCTGGTGGATTGCGAATATGAGATAGGCGTGCCATTACTAGTGATACTCTTCTAGGAAAGGTTTTTAAACTACCATAGGTGCCTAGAAAGGTTGCCTTAAAATAAAATGTTGCCTTTGGATAACTTGCTGGCTTCGAATATAATGATGTCCATGGACATCCTAGTTGCCTTTGGTTGAGTCAGCGCGCTTTTGATAATTGCCCCACGAGTCTTAGGGATATCCGGGCCGTGAGGAGCAAGGAATGCGGCTCAGGTTGACCAAGTGTCCCTTGAGTCTTGCGAGGAATGCGGCTCGGGTTGACTTTGTGTTACTGAGGCTTGTGAGGATGTGTCGCTTATATGACACTTGGAATTGATGACATAGTGTGGGAAATAAATATAAAATCATGGAATTGACGGATATGTGATGGGTACACCTAAGTGGAAAGGAATTATTTCTTTACAATGCTTTCAAATGGTTTTGATGATTTGTTTAAATGCATGATCAGTTATATGTATATAAATATGCATGCCTTAATTCTTGTACGAATATAGAACAATGATACAATTGAATTTCTAAATGTTTTGATAGTGGGGTTAGTATGTTGATATTCTATTTTCCAAAACTTTCTTTTGTCCACTCACATTTTTAATGTTTTGCTCCCCCAAGCAATAAGAGTGTACCAGAGCACCACCACCGGGCGATCATCACCAACCACTCATCCTTGTTCCACTATGTAGGATATTCTCATGTATTCGTTATACTTTTGTAAATTAATTGAATTAGCATGCTCTGAAATTGCCCTAGGGTTTTCTGTAAGGCATAAGACCACAAAGATTGGATGTTGGATTGTGTGAATTCTAACATTGTGCATGCTAAATGATTGTGGCTTTATGAATTGAGTTTTGTACATGTGAAATTTTTTGGGAAACGAGCATTTTACAGGGGAGACTGCCGAATTTTCAGCAGAAGTCAAACTTGAATGAATTTTGGGTCTTACTTAGAAGGGCAATTTGGTCAAGTGTGCCCGGCACCTGCCAAGGTCGGACACGCACAAAGTTTGGCATAGATTTCAAAGTGGAATTTGGGTCGAGTTATGTCATTGAATCCTTTTGAAAACTGGACATCATCAATGTGAGCAGGATATGGCTTCTGAAAAGTAGGCCTAGCTAGTCTTCGGACACCATTCTGCCCATTTAAAACCATTTGCCTTAGTTCAACCACTTCATTCTGCATAACCATATATCTGTCATTGTTATTCGATATGATGAGATTAGCTTGTCCCATACGAGGAATTCTTTCTTCCATCTCCTCTTCATAATCCTCAAGTAGATTCACAAGAGTAGGTGGGCTTTGTTTTTCAATTATACCATCCCTGTCATAGTTACCATTGTTCCCATTTCTGACATGATTGACATTAGTATTGGTCTAAACTGTATGTTTCCATTTCCCTTTCCTTTTACCCCCTTGTCCATTTCTCATTGTTTCTAGAGTAGGAAAAGCAGTTACCTGTTTCGAAGGCTGGTATTTCGTTTGAACCACCTTCTCTGTTACTGGTTTGGACACTTTCTGTTTGTCCTTGCCATTATTTGGCTGAACAACAACTTCTGTGTTTTCCAGCACATTCAAACCTAGGATTGGCCTAGTATTTGGAATAGATAAAGGAGGAGGACTCAGATCAAGAGCTCCTAGGCCACTAGTGTGGCCTTGACACCAAGCTAACGTTCTCACAGGCATTTCAAGGGTTGTGAGGTCATGTTGGTCCTCTTTGGGTTGCTTTTTTCTCGAATTGGGGAAGCTATTGAGCGAACACAATCTTCCTATAGACTCTGGATAGCCTTGGTGTTATTGTCCATTTTCTCTAACATTTTGACCATTAATTGTTCCATTAGAGTCTTGGTTGTGGTCTGTTGTGAGATGCTTTGCAAGTGTTTGAGTTGGGTTACTTCGAGGTTGTCGAAAGTAAGCATATTTTGAAGGTTGTTCAAAATAGGTTTGATTGATTCGATGTTGGATCCTTAATACTGAGCTCCCATCACAAGGCACTATGTTTTAAAAATAAATTAAAAATCAAAATCAAAAGCCTAAATAACAAAAACTAATTATACCGTGGATACAAAGCAAAAAGCAAACCGAGTATATAAACTTACCTCAGGTACTCCCTTTCTCCTTAGATGATTCGTTTCCAAACACTATAGGGAAAGCTAAATATGATTTTTGTCAACCAATATGCACATTTTTTATATTGAAAAAATTTAAAATTAAAAACAAAATCAGATAATAAATCATACTTTATATATTGTACAATGTTATATCTTGTCAAAGGTTGCTTTACATACAACCCGATATGAGTTCATTTTTTAAGAGATTCTTCTCTAAGCCACCCAGAACAACATTTGAGGGCCTGAGAGATGGTTATGGTACTATTGATGCTATGGTCGGCACCACGAAGGCAGTGTATGCGATGGGTACACTCGGACCAGCTGCTGCGGCTAGGGCTGCTTTGCAGTCCTTTACCCACGACACAGATTTGGCTATCCTCAAGAGCTCCTAGGCCACTAGTATGGCCTTGACACCAAGTTAACGTTCTCACAGGCATTCCAAGGGTTGTGAGGTCATGTTGGTCCTCTTTGAGTCGCTTTTTTCTCGAATTGGGGAAGTTATTAAGCGAACACAATCTTCCTATAGACTCTGGATAGCCTTGGTGTTATTGTCCATTTTCTCTAACATTTTGACCATTAGTTGTTCCATTAGAGTCTTGGTTGTGGTCTGTTGTGAGACGCTTTGCAAGTGTTTGAGTTTGGGTTACTTCGAGGTTGTCAAAAGTAAGCGTATTTTGAAGGTTGTTCAAAATAGGTTTGATTGATTCGATGTTGGATCCTTAATACTGAGCTCCCATAACAAGGCACTCTGTTTTAAAAATAAATTAAAAATCAAAATCAAAAGCCTAAATAACAAAAACTAATTATACCGTGGATACAAAGCAAAAAGAAAACCGAGTATAGAAACTTACCTCAGGTACTCCCTTTCTCCTTAGATGATTCGTTTCCAAATACTATAGGGGATACTAAATATGGTTTTTGTCAAGCAATATACACATTTTTTATATTGAAAAAATTTAAAATTAAAAACAAAATCAGATAATAAATCATACTTTATATATTGTACAGTGTTATGTCTTATGAAAGGTTGCTTTACATACAACCCGATATGAGTTCATTTTTTAAGAGATTCTTCTCTAAGCCATCCAGAACAACATTTGAGGCCCTGAGAGATGGTTATGGTACTATTAATGCTGTGGTCGGCACCACGAAGGCAGTGTATGCAGTGGGTACACTCGGACCAGCTACTGCGGCTAGGGCTACTTTGCAGTCCTTTACACACGACACATATTTGGCTATCCTCAAGGACAAAGTGAATATGCTGGAGGATAGAAACTTACCTTAGGTACTCACTTTACACTTTAATGCCGTTTTATTTGCAAGGTCACAAAAATTAGCATTTGGTTACACTTTAATGATGTTTAACAATGCCCTCATAATTAGACAAACTAATTATTTTTTCTTTTCTTTTTCAAATATGAGTTTTTGGTGTTGTTTCAAATATGGTTTCCAGTACAGTAAGACAAAAATATCCATTAAAATGGTAATGATTTCACATTTTGCATATATTAGTGCATACATTAATTCGTTTTAAAAGCCAATATTAGTGCATACATCTACTTTTTCCCATATCTGCATATATCAATGTAAAAGCATCTCTTAGTTGTTGCAAACTGCTTCGGTGCAATGCTAATTTATATATGCCCCTCATTATTGAAAGTTGAAGCCCCATATCAACTCTTCTCATAAACAATTTGAGTTTTTTTGTAGTGAAGCTTATCTCCTATGGATTTTTGAGTGTTTACTATGGATATTTCTGATCAAAAGGTTCATTGCAATGCTTGCAAAGATAATAGCACATTTGACAGCAGGAAAAGCTTGACTGAGTACTTCGGTACGATTCATGATAAGGCTCACAAACTATGTGGTGAGAAATTACTTTGCAAGGAACCCATCTACCCCAAGCATGAGATACATATTTGTATTTCATTTGGGGTTTCAAGGATCAACATGAATGAGTTAAGAAGAAAGAGAAGAAGAAGAAGAACCAGGAGGGGTAAGAGATTAGAATATGTTGGGAGTTTAGGTATAGGATAATATTGTAATATTTATGTATGAGAATGGGAGGGTGGAAGAAGAACCAGGAGTAGTAAGAGATTAGAATATGCTGGGAGTTTAGGTATTGGATAGTATTGTGATATTTATGTATGGGAATTGGATTATGGGAGGGTGATTAATAGTGGTGGTATACGAAGGTGGTGTTATGAAAGTTATATAAAATATCTATATTTCTTATTCTTCTTGTTCTTTCTTTTTATGTTATTAATTGTTGTGTTCTAGATATGTTTTTGTAGGGGTAGACATCAAATTCGGAATACTGAAACTGTCCCGAAACCGTGCCAAACGAGATGATACCGTTTCATCCCATTATTGTTTGGCACGACATCGGTTCCAGATTTGTGATCCCGTTTGGTGCCATATCGTACTGAACAGTACCAGGTAAATAATAAACCCCAATTTCAGATTCCTCCTCTGCCACAAAACATTTCGACTCCAGCTTTGTTTCCTTCGTCTCCCTTCTCTTCTCTTTTCCTTCCCTCTAGTCTTCTCGTTTCTTTTCCTCCTCCTCCTTTCTCCCTCTCTCTCTCTCTCTCTCTGTGTGTGTGTTCTTCTCCAAATTGTATAAAACCGGTGGAAAAGGAAAGCCCCAAAGTGTATAAACAAACTCTTAAATCTTGATTGTTTGTAAACTTTGTATCAGGCTTGATTTATAACAATTGCAAGATTTCTGAATTTTTACAGGATTTTTTACGGTATCAATCATACCGGTCCCATTTAGGTCCGGTATGGTTTGAACGTGTTTTCAAAAACTCCCATCCCATGTCATCCCATCTTGATTCCCCTATCCGAGATTGACACTGGGATGACCTTCATCCTGTGTCATCCCATTCCATGCCCACCCCTATGTTTTTGTTTTTTATTTTCCTTGTTATGGGAGTTTATGTAAAATGTGACCTAATTTTTATGGGAGCTCAGTATTAAGGATCCAACAGCGAATCAATCAAAGATCCTTAATACTGAGCTCCAACGAGTAATTTCAAACCCGTTATAACAATGCACTCTGTTTTGAAATCGAAGACTCTTTGGTGGTGGAGACTTCATCTCCACCACAATCGAGGAGCACATTGAAGGGCTTATGAGAATGGAGCCAGTTTAGGGTTGAATCTTTATAATTTTGGGTTTGCGTTGGATTAGAAGAGAGAAGAGTGAGGTTCTGAGTTTTTCAAAGAGTGGGAATCATCTTGAACTGAAGTCGGGTTTTAACGAGGGTTCTAATGCATCAAACGAGTAATTTTAACCCAGTTATAACAATGCACCTTCTTTTGAAAACTAACCGTCCAATTTAATCTGATGGCTCTTAGATACCCCGCACAGACACCACTTATAACTTACCACGCACTATATGTAACATCCCGACCCAAAAATATAAATATTCTTGAGTTCAATTATATTTAAATATGAATTTACAATTTTGCCCCCGGAATAGGGATAATTTGGTCACTTTTTAATCCGAAAGGATTTTGGGGCAGTGAGTAGTATTATTACGTAGTGGGCTCGAATTGGAGTTATAACGAAAAAGATACCATTAAAATAGACTCAGTGGCAAAATCGTAATTTTTTCGAAATTGTTTTTAATAAATCTGAATTTCGTTTCCCTCATTTCTCTCTCTCCCTCATGATATGCAAAACAGACCCAGCATTGCTTGCGACGACAGCAACTTCTCCAAGACACCGCTGCCACCATACGCTGCCACTTGGGGCGGCACCGGTCTCAAACGGACCACCACACTTCCCTCTTTTAGCCCCAGCCCTCTGCCACCTCGATCCGTCGTCGTGGTCGCCGGAAATAGTCACGAAACATGCCGATTTTTGCTAAGTTTTTAGTAGATTTTCTCAAGCTTCATTCGAACAATTTCGGGCCCCATTTTCTTCAAATTTGGTATGCTTTTCTATCCTTCCAATGTGTTCTAGCTGCTGGTTGTAGTATTTATGAGAAATTTATGCGTTTTGCGGGTTAATTCAGCGATAATAGTTTGGCAGGTTTTCGGCCTTCGATTTCGGCCACTTCCGTCAACTTTTTAAGGTAGGTCCAAAAACAAAAGTTACTCCACTCTATGCGGTGATTGTATATGTATAAGTTTTGACCGGCGGTTTGGAGTTTTTTCGATCGCCGGAATTTGATTTAGGAGCCTGGGCCACTTTTTGGCAGGTCCTTGAGTCCTAAAATAATCCTCATGTCGTCCCGAGCAAGACGGTATGCTTGGATATCAATTTGGTTATCGTTTGATCGTCGATCGAATATCACATATTAGGCATTATCCGAGTTCGATATGTTCGGACCGTTGGATCGACTCCAATTTATTATATGTTGATCTAGGCATTCCTAGGATCGTGTAGGATTTCGCGGATTGTGAATCAGAGCCCTAGATGTTCCGATTTAATAACTTAAAGTTTGCATTAAATGATCGTGTAGGATTTCGCAGATTGTGAATCGTGAGCCATCCGATCGTTCGATTCGGACCAAAAGTTGCAGTATATGCTTATTAAACCTTGTTGAACCCGTAGGAACTTTCAGATCGGAAATCAGAGGTCGTGGGCCTGCATACCCGGTTGACCAAATTTGGGCAATTTGACCATCGGTTGACCGCGAGTCTTCTGAGGTAGTTTCACCCGTTGAAAAGTCCTAGAATGAACTTATAAATATGTCTTGATTGTTATTTGAGTTATTTTGATTATGTTGGGTGTATGAGATTGTTTTATAGTATTTTATGGAATTATTAGACTTTGTTTTGAAAGTGCATTGTTTTTATCAATTGAATTAATATGCATTAAATATAGATTGTTCAGATTATGAGATTTATATGTATATATATAGCTTAAAAAGTGGAATTTTGATTATTTCGATTTTGAGAATCTTGATTTGGTTTGAATATGGATTTATGTTTTGAGAAATTTTGATGCATATTATGATAAAGTATTTGGGCAAAATATTAAAATGAATTTGGGGTACTTTATTGATTTGGTTATGTGAAATTGGGATTACACTATGCTAAGTACCCTCCCTTGGTTGTTGGACCCATATGTGGCGTTGGATGATTCCTATGTGTGAGCATTTATATGGTGTTGATGTGAGTTTATCACGTGTGGTGTTGGATATTCCGACGAGTGATAAAGTTGTTTGCGCACGTAGGATTTAGTGTTATAGTACCCACACGTGGCGTTGGATGATTCCGGTGTGTTGACATATATGGTTTTTTTGTTAGTTATCACACGTGGCGTTGGATATTCCAGCTTGTGATAAAGATGTTTGCGCGCGTAGGACTTAGTGATTGGTTTTGGCCACACGTTGCGTTGGAACTTCCGGCGTGTGTGCTGTAGAGTTTAGTCCCCTGGTTGGACCACTCATCCCTAGATGTAGGATAGAAACTTGAAATCCTGCGGACGAGCCAAACAATCCCCCTATTGGATTGTTTTCCCCGAGTTAGCGTGATATTTTCATACCTATTTATATATATTCCTAGTTTTGGGATTTACATAACTGTTTATAATAGTTTATATATATAATATTCCACTAATACCTTTATATATAAAGGTATTAGTGGAATATTTGAAGTTAATCTTACTTATGTCGTTGGGAGTCTTTTCTTCGGGAATTTGGGATTAAAGTAGAAAAGGATTTGGTTTGGTTGGGCCACACGTGGCGTTGGATGTTCCGATGTGTGTGCTCATTGAGTTATTGTTACTTTACCACACGTGGCGTTGGATTATCCGGCGTGTGGTAAAAGATTCGTACACTTGGATTATTGTTACTTTATTACGTGTGATGTTGGACCTTCCGACGCGTAGGAAAATAATGGGGATAGGAAAAAGGGATCATTATACTATGTCGGGGAAAGATTAAGGTTTAAAAAGGATGTTGATTGATACGACGTGATTTTAAATAAAAGGGAAAGTGGATAATTCTAGAATTTACTTATTAGTATTGTTGAAAATGATTGTATGTTATTGAACCGTGATTTTTGTTTTTAGAACCACATGTGGCTTGATCCCTCACAAAAGGATACGTAGGTAACCTGGGGTCTTACCTAGGTGCAGCCGCGAATCTACTTGCGATTATATTTGGTTGTTAAACATCGCATGATGGAATGGGAAGTTATTTTATGTTAATTACAGTGGGCATGCATAAATTGGTTGGAGTTCATTTAATTGAATCGTTTAATTTTATTTTGTGACGTAAGGGCATTGCTGGTGATTCTGCTTCAAATTTTTAAAAGGCCAAAGGCCTAGTTTGTAAACTGCCTGATGGTTAACTTGTGCGTGTTGCCAGTTGTGTATAAATTGTGATTTTAATAGGTTGAACTTTTTGAGAAAAGTTCAATTTTCAGGGAAAATTCTGTCTAAATTTCGGTATAAAGTCTCATTATTTAGTATGTGGGCCTGGCATCGGGTTGATATTGGTAAATACGATTCGTCCCAAATTCCGAAGAATTCGGGGTGAGTCTTGTCACTATAGCCTCTCTCATAAAACATAGGGTCCCTATAGTATGTATTAAGATAATTCCATTCATACTCAATTCATTAGGGACCCATTAGGGTCGCAAAGACTGACGTGGTGGCTATTTAAATATTGAAACAAAACCAAGAGCAATGTGATAGGAGTGTGGGACGCAGAAAGGAACATGTCCAACAGGTTACCACCTGACTCACCTGACTCTCCAAGGGCAGTTCGGTCATTTGACATCCGAAAACAAAGAGAGAGAAAGAGATAAGCTCTCTCAACAGCACTCAGCAGAGAGAGAGAGAGAGAGAGAGAGAGAGCAGAAGAAATCAGAATGGTGACAGAACAAGAGATATCGCAAGCCTTACAAGCCCTAATCCACGACACCACTTCCAACCCGAACACCACCACCCCGACCTTCACCACGCTAAACGACGTCGTCCAGCAGCTAGAGTCCAGGCTAGGGCTTGACCTCTCCCACAAGACCGACTTCATTCGCGCCCAGATCCACTTCTTCTTCCGATCCCACCCACCAACTCCTCAGCCCCAATCCCAACCCCAGCACCAACAACAACAACAACAACAACAACATCAACACCAACACCAACTACCTCAGCCTCAGCACCCAAAAGACCATTTTGCCCTCAACCAGCCCCCTAATTACCACCACCCCACTCCCTCTGCCTTCCAGACCTTCTCGTCCCAGCCCCCGCCTCCACTTCTCAAGCCCGAACCCGGCTCCGCCGCTACTGTATCGGTTTCTGGCTCTAACACGCCCAAGGACAGGTCCATTTTTTTTTCTTTCTTCTTTGGGTAATTTCTGTTTGGTTGCCTAGAAAAGTGGGGAAGGGAAAGTGGTATAATATGATAGGCTTTGCATGTTGTCTTGTGTTTGGTTATTTTTGCAAAGTTTCAGCTTACCGTGGAATTGGTGTTCGCCTTGCCAATTTATGTTTTCGAGGCAATTAGGGTTTAGGGAAATTCGAAAATTGTCCAGTCACATTTGGTTTGTTGTATTAAGAAAGGTCCTCCTAAGTTCATTTCCTTCATTTTCCTGCCATCTAGTAGAGTTTCGAGAAAATTTGAGCAACAAAAAGAAAATCGATAATTTCATTTTTATCCGTTGTAGAAGTCTAAAGCTTTATGTTTCGGGGCATGGGAAGTCGAGAAACCAAATTCAACTGCTCTTTCTCTCTCCATTAACATTGGTAGGTAGGTTTTAGGGAAATTTCGAAACGTGGCCAGATTTTGGATATGTTAAAGATATTTAAGCCAGTTTTTAATATTAGATTTTTAGAATTTTAACCACTCTTAAGGGGTTGGAGCACTGCTTGAGTGAGAAATTCCCTAGGTTTCAGTTTAAATTGCCATTTTCAATTGCATTGATTTTGGTGGGGTACGGCTGTAGATTTTTTAGCGTAAGCAATTTGTTGGTCTCTTATTTTTACGTATTTGGTCTTTTATATGTTGTATGTAAGGTGTATTTGTTTTCGGAGGATATTTGGTCTGTCATATATCAAGTTTTATTCAGTCAAGTCTTGGGTTGCAAGCAAATAACATGGAAAGATGCTTACACAATGCAGATGTTGTAGTACTTTGGTGCATTGTATTAGTTTGATGCTTGGGCTAATGTTTCTGTGCATTTTATCATACTTTTGCAGCGCTAAACCTAAAGCTAAGAGAAAAGGTGGCCCAGGGGGTTTAAACAAACTTTGTGGTGTTTCACCTGAACTTCAGGCCATTGTTGGCCACCCAACTCTCCCAAGGACTGAGGTTTGCTCATCCACTTATGTTATTTGTTAACGTTAGTTTATTGTATGTGAAGGACTTAGGTTTTTGTTTTTTCTTTTACTGTTGAGTTCAGATTGTGAAGCAACTGTGGGCTTACATAAGGAAAAACAATCTCCAAGATCCTGGTAACAAGAGGAAAATTATTTGCAATGAGGAGCTCCGACTGGTTTTTGAGACAGACTGTACTGACATGTTTAAGATGAACAAGTTGCTTGCTAAACATATTATTGCACTTGAACCATCAAGTATGTATTTGGTGTAACAGTTCCCCCTATCTGTGTGTGGGGGACCACATACTTTTCTGTGTGTTTTGTGATATGGGTGTAAAATTTGATACTTTCCTAAGGATTTGATGTTTTGGTGCTCTCAGAACAGTCAGTTCCCAAGAAGCCCAAGGTGCCCAAGGTTGCCGTGGAGTCTGGAACGAAAAGTACTGAGCCGGGTCCTTCTCTAATAATATCTGAAGCACTTGCAAATTTTTTTGGTGTTGGTGTAAGGGAGATGCTCCAATCAGAGGTTTTAATGCGTATCTGGGAATACATAAAGGTGAACCATCTGGAGGTAAGTCGACCCACACTCCCCATTTTCAAAATAAATAAATAGCTAAATGAATAATTAAAAATCACTGAGGTAGGTAACTGGTGCATAAGTTACAAATTAATTTGGATGCAGTGGCTGTTTGAAGTTTTCTAACACAAATGGAAATCAGGATATTTTTATGGAGTCTTTATATTTTTATAGTTTACGTGGGTTATGCTTCAGCTGGGTTTGTCCTTATCTATTTACTTATTTTATTTGCTTGAGGTGTATATAAATATAATTGAGCTTGAATTTGGTGCAGTGGCTGTTCAAATTACTTGAAGATTTTCTAGCAAATTGAAAACTGTTTTGTAGAGTTTTTAAACTGTATACTTTACATTATTCTCACTCCAATTGCCTTTGTCTTTGTGTATTTACTTTTTATTTCTCGAGGGATATGTAAATAAGCTTTGGTAGTATAGCGTCTTTAACCTAGTTTGGCACTACTTTAGTAGTAATTTACTTTGGTCTCTTTTAGGATCAGTTGTGCGTGTAGTGTCAATTTGTTTATCTTATGCAAGCTTTATGTTTGTGTTGTGAAGCATGGTGGATGGTAATCAAAATGATGGCTGGGTTTCTCAAGTGTTTTACTTAATAGTCTATCTATAGATTATTTAAGATGTTGTAGAACTTAGTTTCAGCATTTAAAGAGAGAACAATTCGCACCTACACTTAATGGCATGAAGGTTGTGCAAGAATCTGATTTTGTCCTGTCTGATTAAGAAATTTATTTGTCAGTCTGTCCTCCAGTAATTTATTGAGACCAGAGAAGTTGAGAAAGGACTGGAAGTGGCAATTTGACTATATTAACCCATGTTTTTTCTCCTTGTTTAAATACATATCTAGGATCCTCAAAATCCAATGGCTATACAATGTGATACAAAGCTTCAAGAGATCTTTGGTTGTGAAAGCATCAGTGCATTGGAAATACCAGATATTTTGGAACGTCATCACATATTCAGGAGATGATAATAGGTTTGTAGGTACTTTGGATTTATCTTTTATTTAGTTATTTTAGAGACTAGTCCACAAGATTTGACAGAATGCTGGTCATTGGTTGCAGTTGCGGATATATGGCGTGATAACTTGTGCGCCAGCGTTGGGGGAAATTGACGTGCCTCGATGTCCTGTACTTTGACAACTTGTATGGCATGTTTTTAGCTCATGTTTGTAAGTAGTAATAGTATGAAAATGTACTAAGGGTTCATGGCAGGTCTTATTTTGCAAATGGCGCCATGGTTTGTCTGACCTTGCTGTTAGGGTAGACTGAGAGCTTTTGGAGTTTCTAACACCTGTAAAATAGCAGACAGTAGGAAACAAAAGCAAATGTAAGGAGATCCTAACTTATTTTCAGTTATGAATGTATGTATTTATTTAGTCATTGGGATGCAGCTTACCAGCGAGCCTGAAAATGAGGGTGTCATCGAGATCTAGAACTTAGTTTCAGTACGACAATCCTAATGTACTTTTCTTAATCCATGTATTAATAATGTATTCTCTGAGAAGTTATCTTAATTTGTACCTGAATTTTAATCATTGCTTACTGTTTTTTCTGGGGAAAAGAATAATATTATACTCTGCAGAAGAATGTCTCTTTGTCGTGTGTAAATGTATAGAAATTCCCGTGACTGACTTTTTATTTTATTGGTGAGAACCCCGTGACTTTCAATTCCCGTGACTTGGTTCCTTCCTTCACATGACAAATCTTGCCAGAAAATTATTATAAACAAATCCCATTTCTTTTCTATAAATCAACGTCTTTGATCAGTTAATAAAACAGAAGCAAAATGGCAAGTACTTGTGAAGTGCGGTCCTTGCAATGGGTAATGGCGATTTTCTTGTTAGCACTTGTGGGTGGAGCCAGGGCAGTCTCCATATGTAACATTGACTCCGCCCAGCTGAATGAATGTCGCCCGGCAGTGACCGGAAACTCACCAAAACCACCAACCAAGAAATGCTGTGACGTTGTCCACCAAGCCAACTTGCCCTGCCTCTGCAACTACAAGTCCGCCTTCCCTGCATTTGGGATCAACCCTGCGCTAGCTATGGCGTTGCCTAAGAAGTGTGGCATGAACACACCACGAGAATGCCATGGTAAGATACCAAAGCTTTGCATGGTTACTACTAATATGCCTCTGATTGTATGGTGCGTTTCTAACCATTGTTCTCTTTGGTTCATTGCAGTGGTGTGAAGCACTTGAGGCTGCAACAGTTTCAACAACTATGTGATTTTACCATTTCCTAGTGCTTCCTAGATTTGAAATATTTATAATGTTTTCCATGTATATTTTGAAGACATCTATTTGATACCTTTACCTGTGTTGTTAAATCCGTCTCTGTAATTGCTAAATGCATTTGTTTGTACCAGTACTTTCTGTTTGTTGGAACCCCAACAATAATATTAGGCAATGCGAAAAGGTCATTGCTGCTTGCTTTGCAGTTCAAGTCCAATACTTTTTCTGTACTCGAAGTTGCTTTTAGTTCTGCTTCAGTCGAAGCTGCAATTTCTATAAATAACATCCATCTGGTAGCAAGTAGCATTTAGTTGGTCTTTCTAATGAATTCGAACCCAGATTAGTTTTGGTTCAACCACTAATCGGGATAGTAAGCAGTTGGCATCACATTTCTTAGCATAATATACACACAATTTTACTTTTCCAAGCAGTTAATCTGCAGCCTCAATGAGTCATATTGTACCCCATAGGCAAAAGTAACGCTAGCAAGCTGGATAATGTTGAACAGGGAAAAGTTAACACTTACGGCGTCCTAGAAAATTAAGCATCTTCATGCACCAAAAGTTCATCTACCTGCTTTGACTAGCACTGGGAATTGTGTTTCGTTAGGGTGCTTTGGATGCATTGCTATGATGGACTGAAGCTGTGAAGTTGTTCACTCAAGCAGCAGACTGATTGGCAAGTGGCCCTCCAAATATTGGTCTCATGTAGGCATCATCAAACCTCCTCCAGTAAGAATGTATGGTGTATACAGGTCTCTCCATCAACATGGACAAATTATCCTTTGCACGACTGATATTGGTCTCAGCAGATTCATCGAAGGAGAGCAAAGGCAGGTTCATGTCCTCTGATATGTCCTTTGACTCTTTACGGTTAAGGGTGCTAGTTGCAGCGTGAGGAAGCAGATAATTTATAAGTGGCTTTGTCAGAAAGCCAAACACCTAATATCAAAATGATCCCATTATAAACTTTTTGAGGTGCAGAATTAATGCTTGCTGACATTATTCTCAATAAGGGGGTAAGAAACCAGTGTGTACAGAATAACGATAATGGTTATAATTTCCAAATTTTCTTTACTATATAAACTGTAAACGAAATGACAACAAGAAACATGATTTACTTACCAGTGTACTGAATAGGACAACAATTATGGTGTTAGTAATCATCGTAGCATTGACTGGATCCCATGTGACACCAGAATATGTAAACTTCACGAGTCATCAAAAGCATTCCGAGCCATCACAAAATCAGTATGGTTATTTTCATTAGAGTAACTATCAACGACTTGTAATAAAAAAAGAGTATACAGACCTGTTTAAAAGCCAAAGCAATAGAGACAGCTCCTCTGATTAGCCCAGCCCACCATATGATTACCTACATAAATATCAATTTCAAGCTCTTCTCTAAGGGGATGCATAAAAAGATTATCAGATTGGGGTTACTTATACTAACCTGGTGTTTGAATGAAAGTGAAGATGATCCCGTAGCTCGTCTATTCAAGTAATTGGAGATTGCTGAGAGAGGGAATACAAATGCAGCACGTCCGAGCAATATTAATACGAGTATTGTACTATAGATGCCCAGTGAATCCCCAAGGCTGCAAGAGTAAAAAGTTTTAAGAAAAATCAATAAATTGGCTTCACTTGATATATATATTCTTGAAAAGAGCCTATTAAGTGCACCATCAATTCAATCAAAGTCTGTGTTTTTTTCCCTGTATTCTTCAATTGTGAATCAACAAGGTACTCCTAGCTTTAGTGCAGAATAATGTGCCTTTATACTAGAAGGTACTCCTAGTTTTAGTCAGACAGAATAATGTGACTTGCTTGAATCAACCAGCCAGCTGCTAGTTCTGTTTCAGTTCAGATATATAATATCTGTACGAATGATTTCGCTCTTTATTTTTTCACATCAAAGTATGCAGCCAAAATTTCAAACTACCAGCAAACATTCTCCAGTAAACAATCAAAAGTACCCCAAGTTGGGTGATCAAGGGAAATGGAAAACAACGGTATAGAATTTCAGGAGGAAGAGTACCTTAATGTAGTTATCTTCCACTTCTCAATGTCAAGAGCATCCATTCCCACATAAAGAAATATGAATGTTTCTGCTATGAATGACATCATTGCAAATACATGCCTAAAAATGAGAAGGTGAGAGCAGTCAGATGAAATAGCTGGGACTTTATGGGGACCTTAATCTGTCCATACATGCCTGGTTGTGATTCTTGAACTTTCACTGACATTATGCCATGCATAATGCGACATGAGAATACCGCAAAAGAAAACGGTGAGAATTCCACTCAGGTCTAACAGCTGCATGTCAATTAAAATTAGAGAGGTTTTCAGCTATATGGTGAAATAACAAGCCAGCTTCCAAGCTCATTTCAACACAAATTACAAGAACAGTGAATAGAAGAATCTGTGGGATTATACTCAAGTGCGGGTGAATTATTCAGCTTTGAAAAATAAAACATAAGTTGAATAAACTTTTAATCTTAATTTTAAGTACACTTAGTTACCTCAGCCACCATGTAAGACAGATAAGCCAGTAGAACTATTAAGGAAATCTCACGGATGCTCGAATGCCTGTAAAATAGTATAAAAATAAGATTTGTATAGGTTGCACTTGACTTAAAAGTAAGATCTGAGATTCCCTACTATGTCTATCACGATTCATAGATATCTTTTATCAGAGGGATATGTGAATAGGTTACTAACCTTCCAAAGCATAAGGTTTTAAGGGCATATGCTGCCAAAAGTCCAAACTGAAAATAAAACAAGAAACAAACTTGATCACAAATGCTGTAATTTTGAAACCAGCTAAGTGATCATAATATTCTGAATACTGCTTAGCAATATTAGATCATCATTATGGGTTTAACAGAACTTACTGCAATTCCAAGGGCAGTGCTTGTGAAGAATAGGTATAGAAAATCTCCAACGACACGAAGTCCATTCGCGCCACTAAGCCTAGTAACATCAATCTTTTGAATTGCATTGAACAGGACAACTGATGTTGCATCATTCACCACTCCTTCCCCAAAGACTAGGCTGTATAGTAAAGGAGTTTCATCTTGATGAAGAACCTACATTTGGATAGAATGTCACAGCACATCCAAATATGGGAGCGGCTGGTCCAAATTAAATGAAAGAGAACATCTATAACATGACAAACCTGCAGTGTACACACTGTATCAGTTGATGAAAAAATTGTTCCTACAGCTGTTTCAAAACAAAAGGCTGATGTAAACCGAAAGTCATCAACAAAATTATAATATTATAGCATAAAAATCGAAGTTCATATGATACAAATAGCTAATCCTTTCATCAATAAGATTCTCAGTTCTCACCGAGATAGTCTCGTGCATTCAGGCCAACAAAGCCCAACTTAGGAAACAGCAACCAGGAGCCTGAACCAAAAAGTTACACGCAGAATCATTTTAGATCCTACATAAATCTATTATAGCACAATGCAAAATTAAAAGTTTGAAATCTTTTGAGGAATTGGCTATATACTACAATAAAATATGCACTGAACAGATTAAATGTTACCAACTGCTATGATGGAGGTTGAAATGAAAACACCAATCACCCCAAACATTAAGATGGTTAAGAAGTTCCGAAAAAACTGTTTCTTCTTGACCTGAAATCTGACATAGTCAGTAAACAAAGTAAGTGAATTGTCTGTAAAGAAAATTAGTACAGTAATGAGCCATAAGGAAGCTGAATTACCCAGCATTGAATATTATAGGTGGAAGGAGATATATAAAGAACAACTCTTCATTAAATCTCAGAATGTGTGAACTTTTGCCCTTGCTCACAAGCAAGATTATTGTTCCAGCTATGCATCCCTGTTTCAGAAAAAAAGTGAAAAACTTTAGACAATGGAAATGATTAGACACAGAACATATATAATATATATAGCAATATCTCAAATGTTTGCAAATTCAACAGTGCCCAACATAATTCTCAGCTTTAAACAGGGAGAAAAAGAAGCTCACATAATTTTTCATTTTCGATATGGTTCTGGGGACAGAGGGTGAAGCAGAGAGTTGACCATGTTACCATATATACATGCTTAAGGTTTTACAATAACCACAGAAAAACTCAATCTTCTAGGAGAGTAGGTGAAGAAAAAGGGTACAAACTTGTGTCATATGGAGCTCATAGTTAATTAGTACACAAATTTGACAAATATTATAGAACCGCACATTTTTCTCAAATTAAATTCCCAAGTGTTTGAGCTATCTCACTTTATTATACACACACAATGTACCATGTGGTGTAAACTTAATGAACATCAATGGCTACTAATTAATCTGTTATTTCTTGGCCAAATGAAATAACCACTAAAAAAAATGGAGGTTAAGAGCATTTGATATAACCACTAAAAAAAATTTAAAATCCACAGCCAACGGGTCTAGTATAGTGAAGAAGGATCTTGACTTGCAGGCTAGAAGTCTGAAGTTCGAACCCCATAACATCATAGTTGTGTGAGAGAAATCTCCTCCCCCTGTAGTTAGACTATAGCTTGTACTAAAAAAACCCACAAACATAAAAAAAGAAACAAAATTAAAGAAAAAAAGCATAGAGATGGGAATTGTTGAAGGGGTTAATTAATTCAGTAATTAGTAATTATTACGATGCAAATGGCAGTAATGGATTCGTTGACCCATCGATTTTCTTCAAGCAAATGGCCGACGACGAAACAAAGACAGAGAACCGCCACAAAGACCGAGACTGGTATCACCTGCGCATGCTCGTGAGCCAAGTTCTTTGCAAACTCATACACACCCTCATTCCCCGCCATTTCTGTCTTCTTTCTCTGCTTTCACCACTCTAGTAACCAGTAGTACCTCTGCATTCCACCAAACGACGCCGTACACATATACAACAAAACAAACAATTGCAGCTCCCTACGTGACACATAGAGAGAGAGAGAGAGAGAGAGAGAGAGAGAGAGAGAGAGATCGGGAAAGAGCTTGTTTTGTTTGCTATTGCCTGGTAAACGGAGTGTTGTTGAGTGTTCGCAGTTGGGGTCGACGCGTGGAAGAACATGCATGCAAGTGACATGTGGCGGAAGCCCACATCATCGTTAGGCTAAGCATAAGCTAAGCTATATTTCATAGACTGTTTTTTTTTTTGGTCATTTATTGCATAACCAACTACAATGCTAGATTAGTAGATTGATCATAAATTTTTCTCCAGATCGAGGGGCAGGATGAAGAAACTCTCAAGAGAATTTTTGTTTGCTCCAACTTTAGCCTCTCTGAGCCATTTTGTTGAGTAGGTTGTCACTCATTCTTTATCCTGCATTTTGATGGGAAAATAAACTTGGAATTTGAAAAAAGGCATTTTCAAATTGAAATACACCTTCTTCTTTTTTTTGAATTCATAAATAAATTTAATAAACTTGAAGTTTGGAGATCATAAATTTCAACTTTAAATAATATTTGAATAGTTGTCGTTTCTAAATTTCAAAGAGAGTAACAGTTTTAAGGGAAAAAAAGAACTTCATCTACCTATCTGGATACTTAGAAAAGAATCATCTACACATACATCACATGTTTGTGAATTTTTTAGTTTAGTTATATTATTTCCTTACGTTGCTATGGTTAATAAATAAAAAATTACCAACGAAATCTAACCTAGTTGAAAAGGGCCTTAACTTGCAGACAAGAGATCTCAAATTCGAATCCCCATGACAGTATTTTTGTGTGTGTGAGATATCCCCCATACCCTCTAATTTAGACTATCACTTGTACTAAAAAAAAATTTGTCGAAACTGTGACTCTACTAACACTGATATTTCTCTAAGAAGGTGTTTGGTCACACATTTCCAATGTTGGGTAACTAAGACATGTTACATGTATGATTCATGCATGTACAAATACTATTTTTATAAAAGTAACATGTCTTTTGAAAAAAAAATAACAAATACAAAAATAAAAGATAAAAGACTAAGACATGTTTAGTATGATTGTGGCAATAGTTGTCAATTCTGCGTGAGCGTTTATTATATATACTACAACTTCATAATATGACTTTTGAGTTTGATTTGATTAGTGACTTTTAGCAAAAGAAAAAAGAACAATTGGATAGTGTAGGTAACATATATATACATATATTGAGATATTGGAAAAAATTAAATCCTACTTTGGTTTTAAAGAATGTTGGTCACGTCCACACATCAGACTCGTTTAAAGTTGATTTTTTGGTTAAAATAATTCAAGCATTGTTTCTGTTGAGCAAGTCTTATTATATTTATGACTGATTAGCGTATAAGGTTTGAATCTCTTTGGAGATGATAAAAGATAGCCAAACTTTCATAATCCTATTCAATAGGGATGCGCATTTGAACCGGTGAATCGAGTTGAAAAAAAGGAGAATGAAATTGCAAATACATATCATATTCATGGCCTGTTTGGGAGTGCTTCTGGAAGGACCAAAAGCGTTTTTTGATAACTAAAAACGCTTCTGACAGTGTTTGGCACAAAAGTTTAGAAGCGCTTCCTGGAGAAGCGCTATTTGCTTCTTGAAGAAGCACTCCCAAATGCTTTTCCACAAAGCACTTTAATTTTTTTTTTATGAAAATTCAAAATTTTTATAATAAAAGCGCTTTTATTAGAAAATCTTATGAACAGAAGTACTTCCTAAAGAAGCAGTCCCAACGAGCCCTCAATTAAGTCTACTAATCAATTGATTGATGATAACAGCAAAAGAACTCCAGCTTCAACAAATTTTTTTACCTCAAACTAATTTGACTCACCTGCACAGTACCTAAAATTAAATAAATATAAATAAAACTTATAAAAATACTGTTCTTAGAAGAAAGAAGAACTGGTACTTCGAATTGACCCTAAAATTAAAACTACAGAATTCAAAGTAAGAAGTAGTTCATGCAAAAACTAAAATTTGACTAAAATAAAATTACTATTTATGATATAAGAGTGAGTGCTCGCCAGGCCCAAAAGAAAGTCTCAATATTAGTTTGGGCTCGTAGTCTCGTCTTGTTTGTATTTTCTTGGATATCTGTTTTGTTTGACATCTTCAGCAGCCATTTCCCGCATTGTTTGCTGCCATAAGTGAGAAAAGGATAAGCCATGCACCCAATATGCGCTTCAATTATTTTTTGGGATTACTATTAATACTCAATATAAGAGTTCAAATTATAAAAAGACCTTATATGAAATGGACTTTAGACATACACTCAAAGCTCATTTACAACATAACGAATAGGCTTTTAACTTCTTGTAAATTACAAAATTGCCATCAATTTCTTAAAACAAGCCCAACCCCAAAACCTCATTAAAAAACCCAAAACATTCTATAGGGCATCAAAGTAATTTAATAATCAAAATAAAATTCAAGGACAAGCTGTCATTTTTTGGGTTTGTTTATATAAATTAAATGGTGTAGCCATCTATATCATTAGTGTTAAGAATGGGTATATGACTAAATATTTTTTTTTTCCGGTTACATTTGAGGAAAGAAACCCTACTGGGGTTCAATCTTGGTGCCATGGGGGAGGGGGAATCCACCACCACTGTGGTGGGAACCCATTGGCAATTATTTTATTGTTTCCTCTTCCAATTTTTTTTTTAAGGACCTTTCTTAGTGAGAGAATCAATAACATACTAAACTCACACACACTACACGGATGCTAAGACTCAAACTCAGGAACATTTTTATCTTATTTTCCATGAAGAAGAAGAGGGGCCTCCAAACTTTGCTTTCTCTAATATAAATAAGGCGGCTGAAAACTACCTTCAATTCAATTTCTTAACCTTTCAATTATGGCTAAATTGTCAGAAAATTGCCCTACTCACTATAAAGACATAGTGAAAAGAAGATAAAAATGGAATGAAGAAAATGATAGTTACCATTTACCATCCTCCTTCAATTACGTACATCATGCTTCAACATCCTCATTATAGTACTGAGTAGTAAAGAGAGTTATTATTCCGTCTGCCAAATACTGCAATGCATATAAATTTAGGGTTTATCTTCCCATGTGCCTCTGTGCACAACTGGTAGAAATTATTGAGGGCTAGCTGGTCCACTCATGGCCAAAGGCCAAACACTAAAATTGCTGTTGTTCTTGCTGTTTAAGAATCTAAACCCAAAAGAAGACTTGGCAATGAAATGACACTTGGGGACTTTTCTTTGCACAAGAAACAACAAAGAGATTAGGATTTTTTTTGTTTTAAATGAACCACTGCTTTTGGACCACCATTTTTGCCAATAATATCAATGCGTGGGGCAATAACAATAGAATCCACTTCCGAGAGGAAGTTTCAATCGAAGGAGGACCTCATATTTAGCTGGAAAATTTCCATGCGTTTTGGATGGAGAAACTAATTTTAGAATTTGGGCAAAAGTTAAAACTTTTAAATTAACATACACTAATTTCTTTGTGTGGATTCATTAACAAAAAATATTTAAAATTATATGTAGAAAGAAACTTGGAATTTGGAGTTCATAAATTTCATGACCGTCATTGTCATCTCTATTATCTTGTTTGGATTCATTAACCAAGAAATTTTGAAATTTTATATGAAAAAAAGAATTTGGAATTTGGAGTTCATAAATTCCAACTTTAAATGTCATCTTGTTGATGTACAAAAATGAATTCAACTCGGGTGAGATATCTTCAGCCTTAAGTGTCCTTCGACCAATGAGGTTTAATGTGCAAGGTGTAAATCGTTAAGAGTAATGAGACTACTGGTCCGCAAATTAAGGCCCTTTTTCACTCGGCTAGACCACATTAACCATCGAACATAATTATCTGCATATAATAAAAGAACAAAAAATCAGATAAAAATTAGAGTAGGGCGTGATATTATTTTCTAATAAGTCAACGTACCCAAGTCTTTGATATGAAATAGTATTGGTCTAATGATAAAATCCAATGATGATGATATCTACGTCTCAAGGAAGGAAGGTTTGCCAATAACACAAACATTCACATCCTCAGTGTGTCCCTTTCCTTTGATTAATTCTACTCCTCCTACTACAACTGGCCCCCTCTGTACGAGGCTTCTAGTGTGCTTCCCCTAATAATATCAAATTTTCTTCCAACCACAAACCAAAATTAAATCCATAATTAAAACTAGTTTGGCCCACAAATTTAATTGCAAAAACAAATCTTATAAATCAATTTGATGAAATCAGAGCCGTGGGATTAATTGTTTATTTCCCTTTCCATGTGCATCTTCGTAGTTGTAGATAGTATATTCATAGTAATTAGGGTTTAAATTTTTACTTTATTAAACAAAAAGGCCATTATTATTATTATTATTATTATTATTTTTCAAAAAAAGAGGCTAAAATCTCAGTTCTTGTCGTACTATTTGACTTTGGCTTCTGGTAAATCTTATTATTATTATTAATCTAAGATTGGTTAGGTAAGGGTATAAAATACTAAATTGTGCAATGCAATAGGACCATGAAAAGGTTTGTTTTTTTTTTTTGTTGGAAGCCAATGGGGAAGACGTTCGATTCTGATCTTACTAGTTGTCATCTTGATTGAGAATGATTTTAAGTTTGAATATGTATGAATTGTTGATGTAGAAAGGAATTGTTGGAAATTAATGCACGTCACCTTCAGGTGCTTGCTAATAAAGCCTTTTTTTTAAAAAAAAAATTAGAAATAAATGAATTTTTTTTATTTTATACAAGCGATATTGAAAAGGGGAAATTGAAATACAATGAAATCGGAGTGTATGATTACCCTTCCTTAATAAAGTTCTTTTTATTATTAAAAAAATAAGAAAAAGAAAGTAATAAAGCTCGTTACGGTCCCATGTCCATTGGAAAAGGAAAAGTATTTACACAATGAAAGTAATATGAATACCTAGTTAGGGTCCCATCTTTCATACAATTGTTTTGAACTTTAGGAAACAAACTTGCAGGATGAACCCCTTTCCTCTAAATAAAGCTCATTGTTTATTTATAAAGAAAGACTTTGATTTGAGGTGACAAATTGGAAAGGTATCTCTTTTCACTTTCCATTCAATTTACACCAAAGCATGATCTCTTTATGGCCCTTCACCCCTCCTCCTCACTACCACTTTGTATACTGTGATTGTTTGGGAGATTCACTATTATACCTAATATAGGAGCCTAAATTATAAAAACACCATATATGAAATGAACTTTAGAAACACACCCAAAGCCCATTTACAACCTAACAAAAAGGCTTTTAACTTCTTTTAAATTACAAAATTGCCATTGATTTCTTAAAACAAACCCAGCCCCAAAACCTCATAAAAAAGCTTAAAAGGCCATCAAAGTAATTTAATAATCAAAATTAAATTCAATAGGACCAGCTATCATTTTTTGGGTTTGTTTATAGAAATTAAATGGTGTAGGGTTTATTTATAGTTTTAGTGCTAAGAATGAGTATACGACTAAACATGCTTACCAAGGCACTTAAGATTCTATGTTCGAAAGTTACTTTAGGTTTCTAGCCTATTGGGCGTTGCTGTCGACATGTCGTTCATGTATGACTCTCCAGCTGGATTATTCGTAATACAGCCAGCTAATCTTATGAGAGGCATTAGTAAAAAAATATTTAAAATTAAAAAGGAAAAAAGAGAGTTTGCATTTGTGCATAATGTGAAATGATTTTAGGATGGTCTGTCGGCCGCAGAAGGCTTATGTTAGGAAGGTTCTGCAATACAAACTCATTTCTTGTCTTGTAACTCATTTTGATGTCATGTTTTTTCAGTCCAGTTGTCATTTAAAACGAGTGAATATTTTGTTTGGTGTTTGAAACCATGGTCGTGCTATATAGCCAAACTTAGGTTAGTCAACTTACAACTTTCGTTTAAATATGTTAAAGATGTATTAAATCAGCAAGTTAGCTGCCTGTCATTCTTAGGAGAGGACGTGTTCGTATGAGTCATACAACTTGTGTGTTTTGTGTGTAAAAGTTGTAACGAAAATCTTAAAATCTTTGTCGTGATTGTTTTTTCATTAAAGTATTTGGATGAGTTTATATCGTTCTTGTTCCACGTTTCGTAATCACATCGTATTTTCTATATGAAATTATTAAGAAATTGACAATAATTTTTGATCAAATTACATTTTCGGTCCTCTAGTGTTTTTCACCTTAGTTCCCGTTATTTTAAATTCCGGTATTTTTTAGTCATGTAATTTTATTTAGGGAGCAATTACGTCCTACAAATATAATATTGTTGAAAAATGAGGAAATTATTGCATTTTGGGTTGTTTGCAAATATTTTAGAGAGACAAAAATGTCCTCACATGTGGTCGTTTTGTAAACATTGAATTTCATAAATTAATTATTAAGTTGATGTTATTTATGAACTTGATTTCACGCCAACTAAACTATAAGATTAAAATTAATTTTCAAAATTATGTCAAAATTACAACTTTATTTTAGAATTTTCTTTTTTTTATTTTCTAGTTTCTTTTTATAACCCATTTTAATCTATGTATATATAAAGCAAAAGGCAGAGAATGGTAAAACATTCAAAATACCAAAAAATGCCCTTGGTTAATGCAAACATTAAGAATTGAAATTATTAATTAAATGAGGATAATATGGTAAATTCACATTTTTTCATATTTAAAAATTAAAAATAAAAGAAAAATAAGATAATGGATCCTATTTTTATGGAACACAACTACCCATTATCTTTTTTAATTCTAAAATAAATTTTAAATTTTTAAAAAAAAGCCTCTCGGGCTTGTTATGACGATAAATATTTGGTCTCATTAAGGCATGATTTAATGGGGGATTAAATCATAAGTATGGTTAAGGGGTAATTTGCAAATGGCAACAGCTCTGATCTCAGACTAAATTGACTCTATATTAAAAAAAATAAAAAGAAAAGAAAATTCTAAAATAAAGTTGTAATTTGCAAAATCTATCTCCACCCACCCCAAGTTTGTGTTGCACTGGCTCGCAAACGGGCTCCGTGGTGCGTCCCCACCTTGAACGTGACCATGTTGCGCGTTCCGTTCCGCTGACCTCATTGTTAGTCGCCGAATGATTGGGCGCCACGTGGACTTTTCCAGATTGGTGATGCCCATGTTGTGGGCCCCTCCCCACTCTAGCTGTCTCCAATCAGCGGATGATCAAATTGGTGGGCCCACCGAACTGGCTTGGGCTGCTGGCTCGAGCCGCGACGCAGCTCTGTTTGACCGTTCATTGACTCACCTTCGTCGTGCGAGCTACGGTGTTTATTACACGGTTCTGTGGAAATGGTTTTGATCTGTTGCGGGAGGTGTCATGTTATTGTTGCAAGGTGTCGCTTGCTAGTTTGTTAGGAAAAGGAAAGTGGGAAAACGGAGTACACTCAGGACGAAACACGCAGGCCCTCCTCCCCCTTTGGATCATTTTCTCTCCCCTAAACTAAAACAGCTCCACGCAAAACGAGGCCAAGTTCCGACAAAGACCGCTGCGGCGTATTGCGCTCCCGGCTCACCGAAGGCGGCTCAGCTCGCTCACTGAAACAACGTGGAAGCGCGTATTAAATTAGCCCACACTTAGACCAGGTTCTTTATTGATGTAAACATTTCGTTTAATTAAATTAAACCAATACAGCAAACCAAACATTAATTTAATTTAATTTATTAATTACAAAAAAATAAATTACGAATAAAAATTATATAAGTAAAGGCCCTGAAAAGCCAGCCTGAAAAGGTTCAGCAGAGCTCATTAAGCTCAAGTTCTCTCTCTCTCTACTCTCCACTCTCTCTTTCTCTGAGCTGAGCAAATCTCACACATTTTCCAAGAAGACCTGAACGACACCGTTTGGAGATCGCCGGAAGTTGTTGAGCTCTGTTACCGGCCGGCGACGCCTCTCCGGCAATGTTTAACTCACGCGCTCTGGTTGTGCTAGCTCTTCTTCTCCACTCTGTAGTTGCTCTGGTCTCTGCTAAGGGATCTAACTCCACTAGTAAATGGCAAACACTTACCGGTAAGCATCGATAATCTTCTGCTCTCAGGTTTCCCTCTCTGTGAGTGTGGCTCTCTTGCTTTCGTGTATTTTGCTTGAATTTTTGATTTTCTCCTCGGTTTTAATTTTGCTTTTGGTTGCTGGGAAAATGGAGGAAATTCTGAAACGGAAATTTGAGTTTTGTTTAATATTTCTGATTTTGTTGACGGTTTTGTTCCGTTGGTTCTCAAATTATGAAAGTGAGGGAAAAAAATACAAAGTAGTTGTTCGGTATCCATATATAATGAGTGTGCATGTTTAAACCAATTCACTACCAGTGTTTGAAATTAAGTCTACTGCTTCTTGCATATTGGGAATAAAAGTTTGCAAATTCATTATTCAAAGGAGAGGAAACTTTGAGAGCTTTGCTTATTTTTCTTTTGGGTAAAGCTTTCTCCCCTTGGTTTTGTTTTTGGCAGCGGAAAGAAAGGCTTCTTGTTTTTTTAAACAGAGAGGCTGAAAATGACACACTGATAAAATTTGGTTTTCGTAAATATCTTGATTTTCAGGAATTGTGAAACATGGGTTTTAAACTGCAGTCCCTTTTTATTGTAAACATCCTGAAGAGACGATATTTTAAAAGTTGTCATAATTTCTGGTGGTCGGAGATGGAAAGCATTGCTGGAATTTATTACTGCTCCCAATTGGGACTTTACATTGTAGTACAATTTTTGCATCATCAAACGTATGTAGGTTTCAGACCGAAAAATAAGAAGAACAACAAACATATGTAGGATTTTTGCCCTCCACTTTATGTTCAGTGAGCTAACTGGATTGTTCTGGTTTGCAGGAGATGCTCCTTTGGTCATAGCACGTGGTGGCTTTTCAGGGCTCTTTCCTGGTTTTAGTTCAGCTGCGTACAGTTTGGCATTGGCCACAAGTGTATCCGATGTGGTCTTATGGTGTGACGTTCAGTTAACAAAGGATGGAGCTGGAATTTGCTTTCCAGATCTCTTGCTGAATAATAATTCTGATATTCAAGATGTCTTCGCAAAAAAGGATAAGACTTACCTAGTTAATGGGGTTAGTACCTCAGGATGGTTTACTGTGGATTATACTTTCAGTGACCTTGCAAATGTTGTTGGTGAGTGCAAATTGTCTGAATCTGTTTCCCTTATATTTGTTAATGGTTAACTTTTTTCCTGTCTTCTTGAGAGCAAACGGGCCACACCGAACCTTTGCAAAAATCAGCTGGCCATGTTCCTCTATCATATTTTTCCCTGTCATTTTGGAACTCTGAATTGTTGGTGTTTAGAGATCTTAAAACATTTAAGTGAATCATCACAGTTTGCCCTATATCAAGTGATGCAATTGATATTTGTGGTAGCTCTTATCTTACAGTTTCCACACCAATCACTGAGTATCCACGTGGCATCCGTACTTATTTATTTCTTAAATCTGTTAAGGGATTTTTAGTGGAAGGTCTCTAGTTTTACTTTGATCTTAAGACTGATCCCATGTCATTTACTGTTCAATTTAATTTCAAGTTGACTTTTCAAACTAAGTGAGGTAAAAATTTACTACCAAAATCATTTTAGTAAAATCCAAACATGATATGTCAGATATACATATGTCATATACATATACAGTACACAGTATATAATAAACTAAATCAAATGATTGTTTTTTAATCATATGGAATGTGTATCATATACAAAAAGTATATGTCATAGTCCTAAAAGAGATGTTTGACATGCATATGCTCAGGGGCGGAGCCACATCCCTCCTCCCCCACTACTATCTTTTATGGCAATAGAAATGTATATATGCTAACTATATCTTTTTGGTGGCATGCTCAATAATTCCTCACTGATTTCTTGTTACCCATACAGTTACTCAGGGGGTATATTCTCGAACTAATAAGTTTGATGGCAATATGTACCCAATTCTCACTGTCGAAGATGTGGCTACGCAATTCAAACCACCAGGCTTATGGTTGAATGTTCAGGTATATGATACACTACAGCTCTCTCCTGTCTTTAAACTTGGGGACTTTTGTTTTAACCTTTTCATTTAGATTTGTAATCTGTTTGAAGCAACTTATTTTCTCTAATGCTTTTGCAGCATGATATATTCTTCTCACAACACAACTTGAGTATGAGAAACTATGTGCTTTCTGTATCTAGAAAAGTGGTTGTCAATTATATCTCATCACCAGAGGTGACCTTCCTGAAAGGTATTAAAGCACGTGTTAGTCCAAGTATAACCAAGCTGGTTTTTCGGTTTCTGGGACGAGATGACACGGAGCCTTCAACCAAGCAAACTTATGGTTCTCTATTAAAGAATCTCACATATATCAAGACATTTGCCTCGGGAATTCTAATTCCTAAAACTTACATATGGCCGGTCACCAAAGATCTTTATTTAGAACCTCACACTTCAATTGTTTTGGATGCTCATAAAGCAGGGCTAACAGTGTTTGCATCAGATTTTGTAAATGATGTACCATTAGCCTACAATTACAGTTATGATCCAGTGTATGAGTACCTGAATTTTGTTGACAATGGTGATTTCAGTGTTGATGGTGTGCTGTCTGACTTCCCAATAACTCCATCAGCGGCCATAGGTAACTTATTTTCTTCCTGTTCATAAGAATTGTGCTAAGCTACATGTTAATATGTGCAAATTTTCAAGTATTGGATTATTATTTACTTATCTTTTACCAAATACCCTTTGAAAGAAAATTATATTTTTCTAATGCAGCATAGGATTCATATATATGAACAAACATTTTTAGGTGTGACTGAAATCAATACAGATTCTATTATGAACAAATTTTTTCTACAATGATCCCATTTCTAACTTATGTAAGGTAGTTATAGATGCATCACAAGGAATATCTTGGAGTCATAGTGCAAGTGCTAAATTTTTGTTGCTCATTCCAATTTAAGCATTAAAGTTCTGCTTGATGACGATGTTATCTCTTAACTACTGCAGATTGTTTTGCTCACCTTGGAAAGAATACTTCAGGACAAGGTATGCCATTGTTTCATGGTGTTTCAATATAAATTTTTTATCTGTTTCCACTGAGCTGATTTTCATGTGGTCTAACTCTATATTTTATTGATGTGCACAAACATCTGAGCATTATTGCTAATCTATACCTTTCATCTTTCTCATGCTCCAGCCAAGACTTTGGTTATCTCAAAATATGGTGCAAGTGGAGACTTCCCTAGTTGTACTGACTCGGCATACTCGAAAGCAATTGCAGATGGTGTAGATGTACTTGATTGTCCCGTCCAAATTTCCAAGGATGGCATACCATTTTGCTCGAGCTCTATAAATCTTATAGATAGCACAACAGTTGCTCAATCAAGTTTTAGCAACCTCACAACAGTTATTCCAGAAATTAAGGCTGGCAGTGGAATATATACGTTTAGCCTAACATGGGAAGAAATTAAAAGCCTGACCCGTAAGTTGAAATAGAATTTCATTTGCTTGCTTGTCAGTGTGGTACCTTCAACGTTTATTGTTTTATATATTTCTCTGATCTCTTCACAAAACATAGAATCTTTTAGGGTATAAGAGAAGTCATACGTAAATTCATTTCACTCATTTTGGTTAGACTCGAGGTAAAATGTTTTGCTTTATTTTGTATATTGGAGACTGGGGATAAATATTCTTCCTTTTTTCTTCTAAATGAGTTACTGGAAAAAAGCCTACCAACTTTCTAATACACTTGTATGTCTTGAGTGCTACTCTGTTTTCACTTTACACATAAGTGGTAAGAATCTTCCAAGTACTGTGGACTCCAGAGGAAGAACACTCATGAAAACTTGCCTTGGCATCCTAAGTCCTTATATTCTTGTAGAGAGACCCTTTCAAGAATGTTTGTCCTCACCACTCTTCTAATTTTGCTCTTACATGTTTACCTGTGCTACTCAGCTGGCATATTCTACTAATTGTACCTCGGAAGAATTCATAAACAATAACTTTTTTCTTGAACAATAATTTTACATTCCTGTATTAAATTTTAGTTGTTTCCTGTTTTAACTGCAGCAATTATATCAAATCCCTGGTCAAGGTACACATTGTTCCGGAGTCCAAGGACCAAAACTGCTGGCAAGTACATGACATTATCTGATTTTTTGACCTTGGCACAGAAATCGAGCTCTCTCTCTGGTGTCCTGATCGGCGTAGAGGTCGGTATTTTCTCAAAATTTCACTGCTTGGTCTATGATTTCATGCTTTGATTGTTCGAAGATTCAGTATATCTTTTTCCTAATTGGGACTCCAAATAAACTTTCGCTGTCTCTACCATTACTATGTTATCGTCATTCTCTTCTTTCTCTTCATGTGCTTCTTTCCTTACAACTTCAAACATGGGCTTGGGGATCTTATTGAACTAGGTGGATCTGAGAGAACTAACTAATGGTTGATCCAAGTGGGAGTTACATTGTAAATGTCTCATCTACAGTCATTTGATTTGAACAGTGGGCTGGCTTGATGCTTAAAATTCTGTCTCTCACAATGGTCCAAAG
This sequence comes from Prunus kanzakura, assembly GCA_020521455.1. NCBI lineage: Eukaryota > Viridiplantae > Streptophyta > Magnoliopsida > Rosales > Rosaceae > Prunus > Prunus kanzakura. The sequence goes on from BPUM01000892.1 coordinate 331,384, forward strand.
TGACTTTTGTGCATTGCTACCCTTATTCAAAGCTTTCTTATGATGGTGACATTTTGTAGTACTGTTTTCTTTCAGTATGCAACGTATCTTGCAGAGGAGCAGAGATTAAGTGTAACTGATGCAGTCATTGATGCATTGAGGAAAGCTGGTTTTGATAATCAGACAGCGCTAGATGTCAAGATTCAGTCCACTAATAGTTCTGTTCTGATGAAATTTAAAGAGAAAACCAAGTATGATCTTGTTTACAATATTGAAGAGAATATTGGTGATGCCCTTAGTTCAACTATTGAGGACATCAAGAAGTTTGCTGATTCTGTGGTCATCAAGAAGGCCTCTATCTTTCCTGAAACTCAGGCATTCGTCACTGGAGTAACTAATGTTGTACCAGAACTACAAGCAGCTAAGCTTCCGGTTTATGTTGAACTCTTCAGCAATGAGTTTGTATCTCAAGCATGGGACTTCTTCTCAGATCCAACCGTGGAGATCAATTCATTTGTCTTGGGGGTCAATATTGATGGTGTTATCACAGACTTCCCGAAAACGGCTGCGAGATACAAAAGTAAGTGTGTACTTCTATACAATCATTTGCTGTTTGAATGATGTTAGATACATTAGCGCACTGTAGATTATTACTGTTCGGCAAATCCATTGTTCTTTTGGTTAGATTACCGTGACATATTTTGATGCCATTAACCTTTCAAGTGATCAAATGTATGTTAAATTTCGGGAAACGTAATATATGTTGGTGTTATAAAGTGTTCTTATGCCTCAGATATTCTACCAAGTCAGTTTTATGCTTATTAAAATATAGATAAAGAATTTATCACTAAAAGCAATTTTTTATAGCTTGTCCTTCTATATATTTTTTACTGTTTGAGGCATCATTTGGGGTGAAATAAGCTGTCTTAAGGGCTATCCATGTGTGCTGATCAGTAGTAAATAATATTTTGGTGCTTGATTGTTGTAGGGAACCGGTGTTTAAGTGAAAAAGTACCACCTAGCTACATGAGCCCCGTTCAGCCAGCCAGTTTGATACAAGTTGTTACTCCTGATTACTTGCCACCTGCTGAGGCCCCAAATCCAACCCTGACAGCTAGTGATGTGATCGAGCCACCTTTGCCTTCAGTTGAATCAGCGCCAGCTCCAGGCCCAACCGGTAGATCTACAGTAGGAGCTCCACCGCCACCAAACAGACAGCCTAAGATTGCTGCTGGCTTCTTTCTCTCAAGTCTGGCTATGCTTATTGCCACTCTTTTCTTGCTCTGAAATTGCGGTCTTGTAACTATCCCATCTCATTGCTCTTGCATGGAGCTTGGAGCTTTTCGCCGAAAGAATATACAGGGCTGATAATTTATTTTTTATTTTTCATTTTTCATTGTTAATTTTATTACTGAACAGCTGTGTATTCAGGCATTTGATGTTGTAACTTGTAGGTAATGCTCATTCTTCCCCCCCTCGTAAATTAAGGATACACTCTGAAACTACGTAGAAGTAGATATCATATCATCAGCATCGGTATTTATCTTTTCTCTTTATTTGTTTTTGGTGGGTGTAATTGTATTCGTGAGATATATTCTTTGGTCTACAATGAAATATGGAAATTGGGAATGTAAAACCTTTTCTTTTTAATTTCGGCATGTTCCAAATGGACCCTAACAATTGCTCACTAACCCAATAAAATCTAATTTATCCTAAATACTTTCATTTTACCCTTTAACAAAAAGAATAAAAAAAATAAAGTTAAACAGAAGGATTGGCCCAAACTTTTGGTGCACTAGTAGGATTGGCCCAAACTTTTAGTGCACTTGCAACGGGGTACTAGTTGGATCGGCCCAAACTCTTGGGTCCGTGCGTGTATGAGAGTTCCTCCCCCTCCCTTTCTAACGGTGGGAAAAAAAAATATCAGATCCTAATTATTCAAGGATTTATGTTGTAGTTTGTTTTTATGAATATCACGAAGGGAATACAAGCTCATTTGAAGCCATGACTGACGTTGATGTTCTAAAAAGGCTATCTATTGCTATTGATTCAATTGCCACCGACTTAAGGGCAATCCACATTTATACATGCGTGTTGCCTTTTGTAGAGAAAATCACTCACATTAATTTCTTTGTATTTCTGGTTCAATACCCATTTTTATGCATGCGTGTTGACTTTGCACAAAGAGGTTATGAGTCCAGGAAATTAATTAGTAGGGTGGGATTTAATTAAGCCCTTGCAATAATTAAGTGAGTGATTAGAGTTACAGCATAATATATATACATATATATAATTACCCTACTCCTATTGCAATGTCCCGCGCTCGATTCTTCCTTCCCTAATGTCGCTTGTATCGAAACAACGTTAGAATACTAATTGTGAAAAAAGTAAGAACATACTTGAGTTAAAGTCCCACGAGATTGTGGTGTTGTCCACAAAAGAATATATATAATATTTCAGGTGTGAAGAACAACGTATATATATATATATATATATATATATATATATATATATATATATATATATATATATATATATATACATATCTAATAAAGAAGAGTTTTTAATTCAAAATTTGTTTTGTCTCCCAGCGTATACGTTGACTTTCTCTAATAGCAAATCAAATCTCCTTTATAAAGAAAACAAATATTACAAAAACGTCTATATTGGAAGAAGAAGAAAGCGTACGCTAGGCAGTAATGCTATCATATTCAATAAATTTTGGCTTAAAATCAACCTTACAATTAGCCATTCTTCTGATACATATCAAATATAAGCAAATTAATTAAAAATAAAAAACTTTAATTTGCGATTAAAAATAAAAAACTTTAATTTGCGATTTATCCCCCTTAAAACAATCTAATTAATTAAAGCAAAATAAAAAACAAAAATATTTTGGCGGTACCATTCCATTTCTATCTGCACAAACAGCCTACAAAAAAAAAACGCATATGAATTGAACACTTGCAAAAAAATGGGCTCCAAATTTGTGCAATTTGTTTGCCTAGTGTTGTTGCTAGTATCCATTGTCAAAGTTGGAGCTCAGCAAGCAGTTTTTGATGTGATGAATCACGGCGGCGTTGCGGATGGAAAAACTGATAACAGCAAGGTAATTGTTATGAGTTTATCTTAATTCAGAGTTAAGATTATGATGAAGATGTAATTTTTTAATTATATTATTTTTAATTTTTATTTCTAGGTTTTCACTGATGTATGGAATCAAGCTTGCCAAAACAATGGAGGCGGTGTGGTCTTATTTTCAACTGGAACATACTTTGTGGAACCAGTGGTTTTGTATGGGGGATGCAAGGGACCAATTGGGGTGCAGATAGAGGGGACCCTACTGGCTCCCGAGGAGCTGGAATCTTCGGTCAATATCGACCATTAGATCACCTTCCAATACGTTGATAACTTGGTAATCAATGGTGGTGGTTCACTTGATGGACAAGGACCCTCTGCTTGGCCCTTCAACGACTGCTTGAAAAATCCACAGTGCAAGCGACTTCCTATTGTAAGTTCTTGCGCTTGGTTTGTTCAATATAAATGTCATTGTATCATGGTCTTGCATGAGAAATGAGCTTTTCTGAATTTTTCTAATTAAGTAATGCTAAGAGTACAATATTATTAACTGTCCAATATCCATTTCTTACATTGAGTAGCTTATGCAATAAAATTATTTGTACAATGAACTACGATATGAATTACTTCTCTAATAGAGCTAAGATATACTTGTATAGACGCTCTCTATCTATTAGAGATTTACGTGATTCATTCAGCAACTATGTGTTGAATATAGGTAAAATTTTTCCGATGACCAAACACAGCAACATGTTGAGTTGATTTGAGGAGACTTGATTAATATTTTAAAATGTGGTTCATGACCGTTCTAGAATTACGCATAATTATTGTGATCAAATTTCACTGACTGTATTTGTTTCCCATAATGGGGGAAAGTAATAGGGTTAGAAAATATGAGTTTGTTAGCATTATTTCTTTTTAATATGTATGCCCATTCTAATGTTTGTGTTTCCTCTTTTTTATTTATTTATTTATTGTCAGTCACTGCGATTGGATTTCGTCCCTAATGCATCCCAAAACATTTTCGCATCAACGTTAAACAGCAAGAACGTGCACATCAACATTTTTGCATCCCAAAACATAACAATTAGCAACATCAAGATATCAGCTCCCGGCGACAGCTCCAACACCCAGTGGCGGACCTAGACTTCTGTTCATCTGGGGGCATAAAAAATAATTTCATAGCTGACTCCTACAAAGTCTAGGTTGTCATAGCAATACGAAATATGTTATAACACATAATCTATTTCAATAATTTTTTAATATATGATTTTGGGCCAAAATCTAAGGCTCTATATATTGGACCACATCTTATTAAGTCTTGGGCCTTGTTATTTTCAACGTAGGAGAGGTTTTGGGCTAAAACCTTGAAGGCTTTACTTATTTAGGGTGTTGAGTGGGGATTTTGCATGCAAAATATTAGCCAAGTGTCTTGTTTTTTATTGGCAAAGTGTTTGGCTAGATGGGTGAACAAAACACTCAAGTGTGGGCAGCTGCCCACAGTAGGCAAATGCTGGGTCCGCCAGTGCCAACACCGACGGCATCCACCTTGGTTCATCACACAACACCCAGATCTTGGACTCGGTGATCGCCACTGGAGACGATTGCATATCCTTTAGCTTCCACAACAAAGTTGTGGACTTTAATGGATTCTTGAGTAGTTGCTATGACAAATTCAATTCCAGTGAAGGTTTTCTCCTCAACTTCCACAACAAAGATCATGTTCAATATCCATTCATGTACACGGGAAAAGAAATATTCAACTTCTGAGGCAATATCAATATATAGAAATTCTCCTATGCGGACATCAAGACGTTATTATCGTATGAACGTCATGTATTTTGTACTATCCCTCCCTACATTCCCACCTGTTTACAATAGCATTCGCACGTTAATAACGTGTAGACATCCGAATAAGAGAATAACTATATATATATATATATATATATATAATCACCAGAGTCGTCTTTGTATATATGAAAAACTAAAAGTCTTTATGGAACCACTCGTACTTGTCAAATAGACCTACATAATTAGGATCCAATTTGAGGATGTGAGAGCCCTAAATCCCCTCAACACAACTTCTTTGTTTCCCTCTTTTTGGCCAAGTAGGCCAAATGAAATTTTTTGGTCCTTCTTCTCTTGAAATGCGTAGGTGTGCCATCACCAAGCCACTTGATGGCTTGGATGGAAAGATTGAGTGAGTGTGTTTGCACTTCTGACTTCTAATCAAACGATTGATCGGCCAAGTAAGGAACCTCTCCTCTTGGCCTAGGTTCTTTCACTTCCTCGGGATCAAGGATGATTGAGCTTTGTATGACTATTTTTAGGATTTTGGTGATAAGTGCAATGAATGTAAAAGCAAGAAATGAAATGACAGAAATGTAAATGCGATAAAATAGATTAAAGCAATAAAGACTTGAATTAAACTTGAATTTCAAGACAACTGAAATTAAATTGCAAGAAAGTAAGCTTATACTAGGAAAATGAAGAACTTGGAAAATCTAAAGTGCTTGAAAGATAAAACCCTAGACTAGGAATTGAAAGGTGCAGGATAAAAAGATAGGTTTTGTGTGTTGAGTCGGAGGTCCTCATCTCTTCTTCTAACGACATATTTATAGAGTTTTCTTTAACTCACAAGTTTGGCCATTAAATGTCCTCAACTGGCTTTCATTGAAAAATCCTTCTGAGATTAATGTCTTCGGAGCTCTAGGCATTTAACAAGAACTTCCCAACCACCACTAACCCATCTGGTTGATCAATGAAATGGCATTGAAATTGTGAAACTCTTCTCTTGATTTGAGATGCAATAAGTGATATGCAGCACAAGCAAATAGATTTTCAAGCGAAAACCCTAAAGAACAATAATATGGAATTCACTAGGAACTTAGAGAGAAATTCTCTTTGAATTATTTGATAAAAGTTGAGTTCAACCAAGCATGACGGCTGACTAAATACAACGTTCTCACCCATTGAACTGCCTGGAAAGTTATTGAAAACTTAACAGAAAAGAAACGGAAAGTTTTTTAACTTAATACATTTTTTAAATGCACTGAGAAACCATCTTGTTTGAATCGAGCCATGCGTCATTTCCCCTTCAAGTATATATTCATATTAAATATATATATTAACATGTATGCATATATGGCCATTGTGTGCATAATATAATATATATTAATTTGACCAATTTGCATTCTTCTTGTCGGCAACAAAACAACAAGGGGCCATATAGCCTTTTTCAATAATTTCATTATCCCTTTCCAGCCAAAGTCTATTTTAATAAATTGCTTCCATCGTTTGACAAAAAAAAAAAAACGTGGCTGTAAATCATCTTTCTTGGCCTAATATTTATTATTTGAACGTATTATCAACGTGGTCTTTTCACGGCAACAACATCAAGCCGTAAGCCTCAGGCATGAGATTTTTATCTCACACACACACATATATATATATGAAGTGACACTACAAAAAAAAAGTGGCAACAGTTACCATTTTGTCACTAAATTTGGTGACTGTTGTGCGGGTTACTAAAGGCTTTAGTAACTAAAAAAAGCAAAAAAGGTGACTAAAAGCCTTTTTAGTCACCAAAAAAGTCAAAAAAGATGACTAAAGCCTTTAGTAACCCCCACAACAGTCACCAAATTTGGTGACAAAATGGTAATTGTTGCCAATTTTTTTTGTAGTATGAATGTTTGTATGTTAATTTACCAAAAAGATGCTAGGCCATATATGATATGTCATTATGCCACATGCATGGTCATGGCCATTTTAGTGGCCGCAAATCAATATCACCAAGCCATATTGGCATTTTAAAACATAATATATAATAGATATATACATACATATATATATATATATATATATATATATATATATATATATATATATATATATATATATATATAGTCCCCTTTAGTTGAGGGATTTCTCAAATAGTGTTATTTGAGGGATGGGGCGCTCAGCCGTTGGATCTCTTTTAATGAGCTTGTGTGGCTGTGATTCTTTTAAATGTTTTAACTCGTTTTAACACTCCAGACCCGAGAAAATAAAACACACGATTGAAAAAATAAAACATGCAGTGGCTGAAGAATAAGGCACGCACGAAGCACGAAGAAGACGAAGAGCCCACCCTTCCAAGACGAAGAGCCCACCCTTCCAAGACGAAGGAAGAGCTGCCATCACGAGTTGAGCTTGCGAGAATTCTATGCCAATCAGGTACGTGTATCCATATCGGCCACTGTCATGTTTCGTTCTAAATCTGGGTTGTGATTTTCGAATTGGGGTTCTGTGATGGGTTTTGTATTTTTTTATTCTTCATGCCCATTAGAACTCAATTCAGATATCATAACGACAACAACAATAAGTGAATAATGAAAATTTTACAAACTCATTCTCTGAGTAGTGAGTCCTAGAACCAACCCATTGTCATTCACTTGAAATCAACAAACCCACAAGAAATCAGGTGTAATCTTAACCTTGCCCATAAATTTTCAAAATTAAAAACCCATCGCAGAACCCCAATTCGAAAATCACAACCCAGATTTAGAACGAAACATGACAGTGGCCGCTATGGATACACGTACCTGATTGGCATAGAATTCTCGCAAGCTCAACTCGCGATGGCAGCTCTTTCTTCGTCTTGGAAGGATGGGCTCTTCGTCTTCTTCATGCTTCGTGCGTGCCTTATTCTTCAGCCATCACGTGTTTTATTTTTTTGATCATGTGTTTTATGTTTTCGGGTCTAGAGTGTTAAAACGGGTTAAAACATTTAAAAGAATCACAACCACACAAGCTCATTAAAAAAGATCCAATAGTTGAGCGCCCCATCCTTCAAATAACACTATTTGAGGGATCCCTCAACTGAAGTATATATATATATTATACCCCATTTTTATATTAGCTACTTTCAGCCACTTGGTGACTTTGAAACCCCACTCTTTGTTTATCATTTATTTTCTGCAGAGTGCTTTGGTCTTGGCTTGGAGTGTAAATCCCGACTCGGACTTGGAGTCTTGACCTGGACTTGAGATTTATGTCCCGACTTGAGCTTGGAGTCTCCACTTGGACTTGGGGTCTCGACTTGGGATTTAAGACCGCACCCAAACACTGTTTTCGTTTTTCAAAGAACATAAAGTATATTCCTTAAGAAAAAGAACATAAAGTATAAAGATTACAAAAACAATATTATTTATTAATTAATCTTGAGTCTACATATGTATGTACACTGGAAAAAACTTGGCTCCTTGAAACTGAAGAGGAGCTCCTCCTTACAACTAATTTGGTTTCTAAATGCTCATATATACTAGTGTTGATTTTATTTTATGCTTATCCAATTCTCTAGCTTTCTTTCATTATTTATTCCTTCAAATTGTTGATTGGTTTCGCTTTTATTTGTCTTATATTTCAATACATATGTGGTTTTGTTTTTTGTTTACATCTGGGATTCAGTTGGTATAGGGGTTGGTTGGACCGTTGGACATATGACATCCACAGAAATGAGAGTCTTAGAAGAGGGTTTGTGATGAGAGCCGGTGGGGAGGATGAAAAAGGAAGGAGAAGATTGAGCTCATTAAAGATAGGGAAGAATAAGTGATATGATAAAGCATGTGATTCTTGATAGTAGTCCACCACCACCACCACCACCACCCTCCTCCATACCTACAAAAGTTTAGGTGTATTGAAAAAATCTTTTATTTTGAAGGAAATACAAAAGTTGACAAAATCATGCTTCTCCCTACTATTTTTTCAGTTTAGTTATTAATGACCCTATATCTTGGGTTCACTAGCACCGCCACTCTCACCACTAGGGATGGCCACCCCAAAAACCCTCCCCACCCCCTCCCTAACTTTTCAGTTTGAATAATTTTCACAGAAAATGTTCCTTCAAACCTATTGCGATTATAATCAATAAAATAAGAGAATTTTAGGTAGCACTTGTGGTGCACATATTGAGATGACAACACGTCCGTAAGTTATTCAGATCAAAAAAGAAAAATTAAGGTATTAAATTATGTGAGGGCCAGGCCTATTTATTTCAAACGTCTATTGAGGTCCAATTATTGACCCCACTCATCATATGCGATTCCACTCTAGTCCAGAGCTACCAACACATGTTTTTTTAGCAGATGCTTTGTTTTACAAGGAAGCAAGGTACGTAGTATACTATAAATACTCTCCACAATGCCCATCTTCTTTTGCCAAACTCAGATCATCAGAATTATATATTATACATATATATTTAAGATGGGGCTTTTGTGTTGGCGAGTAGAGTATATCCTATTCTATTTGGGTTTTATTTTTCCTTTTGTATAGATATTATGTAATTAGGATACCACTTGTTTTCCTTGTCTAACCCTACTAGGGTTTGTAACCTTATTATAAATACCTCCTTTTGGAGAATGAAATATATCTGAAAATATTCTACCATATTGTTTGACTTGGTATCAGAGCCGACTTTCTGGTAACCTGTGTATTGTGCCCACCCGTGTTCTACTCTGTGCCCTAATTTCTTTTTAGGGTTCTTGTGCTCGTGTTCTACTCTGTGCCCTAATTTCTTTTAGGGTTCTTGTGTCTGTGCCTTTGCCGTGTTCCGCTGTGTGCTCTGTCGTGTTTGTGCCTCTACTGTGTTCGTGCATCTGCCTCTACTGTGTTTGTGCCTTGTGCTCTGTCGTGTTCGTGCCTTTACTGCGTGCCTCTACTGTGTTCGTGCATCTGCCTCTACTGTGTTTGTGCCTCTGTTGTCTTCGTGCATCTGCCATATTTGTGTCTGTGCTGTGATCTGTTGTATACTCTGCGTGATTTGTTGCGTTTCTGCTACAATCATGGGTGGTAATTCCATTGTTGGTACTGCTGGTGCTACTGCTGCTTCTGCAAATTTGCGTGTTTCTGACTCTATTCCAGGTACTGGCTCTAATACTTGGATAATTGATACTGGTGCTTCTGATCATATGACTTATGATGCTAAATTTTTTGATGAGTTGTCTAGTAACACCCGTAACCCATACATAACTAGTGCTAATGGTTTGCCCTCTCCAATTACTGGCGAGGGCACTATTTCTCTCACCCCAACTCTGTCCTTGTCTCGTGCGTTATTAGTTCCCAATATCCATTGTAACTTGTTATCTGTTGGTCGCTTACTTGATACACTTAATGCTTCTGCTACTTTCTATCCTACCCATTGCTCTTTTCAGGATCTCAAGACTCACGAGGTGATTGGGCATGGTAAACGGATAGGGGGGTTGTATTATTTGACATTACCTTCTGCACCAGTTCGTGATCGTGTCGTTAATACTGTTCAACGTTGCAATGTCAAAGACAAACAGCAAATTTGGTTATGGCATCGTCGCTTGGGACACCCGTCATTTGGCTACCTTAAGCGTCTGTTTCCATCTTTATTTCGCTCCTGTGATGAGTCCAGTTTTAAGTGTGAGACATGTGTAATGGCCAAGAGCCACCGTACTGTTTTTCCCTTAAGTAATAATAAAGCTGCTTTGCCTTTTGAGTTAGTACATTCTGATGTCTGGGGTCCTGCTCGTGTGACTTCTCATGGTTTCCGTTGGTTTGTGACGTTTATTGATGACTGCACTCGCTTAATATGGGTGTATTTGATGAAGAATAAACATGATGTTGCCTCTATTCTTCCTGAATTTTGTGCCATGGTATCTACTCAGTTCCATGCTCGTGTTAAAGTATTTCGCACTGATAATGGCGGTGAATATGTGAATCATACCTTGGCCCAATTCTTCCGTGATCAAGGTATCATTCACCAAACTACCACTCCATTCACACCTCAACAGAATGGTGTGTCTGAAAGGAAGAATCGCCAGTTACTTGAAGTTGCTCGCTCTCTGATGTTGGATATGTCTGTTCCCCATCATCTTTGGGGACATGGTGTCTTGTCCGCCGCCTACTTGATTAACCGTACTCCTAGTCGGGTTCTTGATTTCAAGACTCCACTTGATGTGTTATGTGCCCTCACTCCTCCGGTTTCAGTCTCTAAGTTACCTCCGAAGGTGTTTGGGTGTGTTGCGTATGCTCATGTTTACTCTCATCAAAGGAGTAAACTTGATCCTTGTGCTCTCCGCTGTGTCTTCATTGGTTATTCTACGACTCAGAAAGGTTATAAGTGTTATCACCCGCCTACTCAGAAGGTACATGTCACTTTGGATGTCACATTTCATGAAGAGGTACCCTATTATGTTTCTCCCTCTTCTTCAATTCAGGGGAAGAGGGGTAGTGAATTGAAGAATTTGGAAAATATGGAATTTTTAGGCGAACAGGATGAAAACGACCGGTCGCTGATAGGAGGCGACCGGTCGCTCGAGTCGAGCTGGGACTACAGTACCGATACGAGCGAAGCGACCGGTCGCAATGAGGAAGCGACCGGTCGCGAACCAATCTGCCCAGGAAACGACCGGTCGCACATAGGAAGCGACCGGTCGCCCGCGTCGACGAGCGACAACAGTACCGATACGAGCGAAACGACCGGTCGCCAAGCAAGTAGCGACCGGTCGCTCGACAAAAATGTTGATGTTTTCGAGCCCCTCTCAGAAGGAAATAACAGTGATATTGGCGACTCCCATACAGATGAAATTGATAATATACCCCCCTCTGCCCTGCCATTGCCTCAATCAAGTTGTGATAATGAGGTACTTTCTAGTGATATGCCTACCTATTCTTTGCCCCCACGTACTACCCGTGGGAAACCTAAAATACAATATTCTCCTGATATACATGCCAAGTCTAAATATCCCATTAACCATTATATGTCAACTCATCGTTTATCTAAGTCATATGCATCATATTTGTGTCAATTATCTAGTGTATGTGTGCCAACTAAGTTGCAGGATGCTCTATTTGATCAAAACTGGGTAGATGCAATGCATGTTGAGATGGAAGCCTTGAACAAGAATGCCACTTGGGAGTTAGTTCCTTTACCAAAAGGAAAAAAGGCAGTTGGATGCAGATGGGTGTTTACTTTGAAGCACAAGGCTGATGGTTCCATTGACCGATACAAGGCAAGATTGGTAGCAAAAGGGTATACTCAGACATATGGAGTGGATTACACAGAGACTTTTGCTCCAGTAGCTAAGCTCAACACTGTACGCGTGCTCTTATCCTTAGCTGCTAACCGTGACTGGCCGCTGCTACAATTTGATGTCAAAAATGCATTCCTCCATGGTGATCTCAAAGAAGAAATATATATGGATCCTCCGCCGGGTATCCCTGTGACCTCTAAGGAGGGTGTGGTGTGTAAGCTACGGAAATCCTTGTATGGATTAAAGCAGTCTCCAAGAGCGTGGTTTGGAAGGTTTGCTGCATCTATGAAAAAGTTTGGGTATGTGCAAAGTAACTCTGATCATACTTTGTTTCTGAAGCGTCATAAAGGTAAATTGACGGCTTTAATTATTTATGTTGATGATATGATTGTGACTGGTGATGATCATGTAGAGATACAGAGTCTTCAGAAGTATCTGGCTTCTGAGTTCGAGATGAAATCATTGGGTGATTTAAAGTATTTTCTTGGGATTGAAGTTGCCAGATCTAAACATGGTATTTTTCTATCCCAAAGAAAGTATGTTTTGGATTTACTTGTAGAAACTGGAATGTTGGATTGTAAACCGATTGATACCCCTAGTGAGCAGAACCATAAGTTGGGGATATACCCCGATCAAGTTCCGACTGATAAAGAACGTTATCAACGACTTGTGGGGAAGTTGATTTATTTGGCTCATACTCGTCCAGATATTGCTTATGCTGTAAATATAGTAAGTCAGTTTATGCACTCTCCTAGTGTAGATCATATGGGGGCTGTGACTCGTATTTTAAGGTATCTGAAAGTAACTCCTGGCAAGGGGTTAATTTTCTCCAAGTATGGCCATACAAATGTAGAAGGGTATACAGATGCTGATTGGGCAGGTTCAGCCACAGATAGGCGTTCGACATCTGGGTATTTTATGTTTGTGGGTGGCAATCTTGTTACATGGAGGAGCAAGAAACAAAAGGTGGTGTCTAGATCCAGTGCTGAGGCTGAGTATCGGGGAATGGCCCATGGTGTATCTGAGTTACTATGGTTGAGGAGATTGTTGAAAGACCTTGGTTTTGGGCCTAATAAACCCATGGATTTATATTGTGACAATACGGCTGCGATTGCAATTGCTCATAATCCTGTACAACATGACCGTACAAAGCATGTGGAGGTTGATCGAAATTTCATTAAAGAAAAGTTGGATGCAGAGATTGTGTCCTTCCCTTTCATCCGTTCAGAGTATCAGTTAGCTGATGTTCTTACGAAAGCTGTTTTTACAAGTATCTTTCTCAACTCGCTTGACAAGTTGGGCATGCGTGACGTCTTTGCTCCAACTTGAGGGGGAGTGTTGGCGAGTAGAGTATATCCTATTCTATTTGGGTTTTATTTTTCCTTTTGTATAGATATTATGTAATTAGGATACCACTTGTTTTCCTTGTCTAACCCTACTAGGGTTTGTAACCTTATTATAAATACCTCCTTTTGGAGAATGAAATATATCTGAAAATATTCTACCATATTGTTTGACTTTTTGGGCATGTTTTTTATGAAGTTATGTGGAGAGTTTTGGGGGAGGACATGGAACATACAAGACGTATTCACATTGGCTGTGATTTTGGCCTTGCATTCTCTTTGTGCATTTGCGCCCTTTCATTTCAATTGGCCTGCATTTTGGGTGGCCGTCACTTTGTACGTTGTGACGGGTTTAGGACTCACACTGTGCTACCACAGAAGTCTTACCCACAGAGGTTTGAGGCTTCCAAAATGGCTCGAGTACCTCTTTGCCTATTGTGGTGTTTTGTCACTTCAGGTGTGTGTGTATATATATAATCAGAAATGTTTATTATGCTTAAAAGTATAGAGAAGTCCCTAAATTTTAGATCTATTTTAAAGATTCGTATGTGAACTATTAATGATTTATATAATCGCATACACAAATTTGAATAAACTCTACAAAATGCCCCCTCCTTTAATAAGACTTTTAGTAAATTTGTTATGCGCATATGTGGAAAATTGTGGGTCTCGCTTTTATGCTTATGTACGGATTCCATATAGACAAAAACTGTTGCGAAATTTGAACATTCTGTTTCACCTCTATGAAAGGTAATCTTGGTAATGACTTTTTTACTTTAAGAAAATGAATTACACCCACATAGAGAAAAACATAGTAACAGGACATGTAAAAAAAATAGTTATTGCATGTTATGTTTATAACTTTCACTATATTATTCTATACTTCTATCTATGATAACACACTTAATCAAAAGGTTATAATGAAAAAATATACATATATTATTCGAGGATTTGTTGGTGTGTTTGGATTTTCAGGGTAGTCCAATTGAATGGGTGAGTAACCATCGGTACCACCATCAGTTTACTGACACAGAGAAGGACCCTCATAGCCCCATCCAGAGCTTATGGCATAGTCACATTGGTTGGATCTTTGATACCCATCGTCGTCGATGTGAACATGTAAGAAGCACGCATAATCCTCTCTCTCTCTCTCTCTCTCTCTCTCTCTCTCTCTCTCTCTCTCTCTCTCTCTCTTATGCACACACCAACTGATACGTATATATACTTATTTTATTTACTTTTTAAACGAGAAATTTACAGCTTGGTGGACTGAAGAACGTTGAAGAATTAAAGAAGCAGCCCTTCTATAGGTTTCTTTTTCGTACTAACTTTCTACATTCATTTGCTCTCGGAGGTTTACTATATGCTGTGGGTGGATTTCCCTTCTTGGTCTGGGCAGTGGTGAGATCGCTTACTCATTAATGTACCTTAGTTCTTCTCCTAAATAATCACTCTCTATTAATCATTGCTTGACTGAAAAAAATAAGATACAATAAACGTATTTTAATATTAAACACAACGGCGAAACTAGGAATTTTTCAACGGGTGAGCTAGCTTAAAATCTAATGATTATTCTTTTACTTGCCAGTTCATACGATCGGGGTTCACCTTCTTTCCTTTCTGTTGTACCTCAATTTCAGGCGGGTCGAGAATACATAGTATGAGAAAAGATATTTGTCCTTGATATAAAAAAAACATGCAAGTAATAAAGTAAATACATGAACCGATAATTTTATTCTTAAATTACTTTAAATAATTCCTTTAATGTTTACGACCCCTAAATTTAAATTTATTTTTAAAAATTTCCCTATTCAGCTAAACAAGTATCTACATACCATCTTTCACTTTCTACATCCAAACATGTCCTAAATCCAAACTCCTTGTAATTTCAGGGGGTGAGGACAGTACTTCTTTTCCACGCCACTCTCATAATAAATTCAGTTGGCCACATGTGGGGAAAGAAACCATGGAACACCGGTGATATGTCTACAAACAATTGGTATATCGGATCTATTCCCCACTCTGCTATATTTCATCGTTGCTAAATGTAAAATTGGGATATTAACTTGTTTTATGTACGTGATATATTTTTAATAATAATTTAGGTGGATGTCAATTATTACGCTTGGAGAAGGATGGCATAATAACCACCATGCTTTTGAATACTCAGCTAGACATGGGTTGGAATGGTGGCAAATTGATATTACTTGGTACGTAATAAGATTTCTTCAAGCTATTGGATTGGCAACGGATGTCAAGGTCCCAAATGAAATTCAAAAGCAACGAAAAGCTTCAAATGGTAGAATCATGGCTACTCAAAAATAGGGTTTTGAAGATTTACTATGTATATCATGGATAACGTTACTAGCTTTAAATCCTCTAGTGATGTTGTCAATATTCTAAAATAATTACTTATAGTCGTACTATAGAATAATCAGCTATGAAGAGTGTTTAATATTGGAAATGGAAGTGATGTATTGTGTACTATGAATAAAATTGACATGATGTTGGAAGTTTTACTTCACGTGTTTGGTAAAAAGAAAAATTACTTTTATTTACATTTATACATCAACTCCCATGATCATTTGGAAGCACACCAAAGATCTAGGCCAATCCAACTAACCCCCTTCATTTTAAATGTGTAAACCAATAACAAAACTAAAAACATAAGTAATACGATTTGGCTTGTTTAAGATCATAAAGAGAACGATTGAGCTTACATAGATTTGGCTTAGAAGGATCCGTGAAGCCTGGAGGTTGATGCATGCACACTGTTTCTTGGAGAGTGCCATGAAGAAAGGCATTGGAAACATCCAACTGTGTCACTAGCTAGTCATAGTTTGAGAGGAACACGAGAGGCTAATGGGAGGCATATAGGTGTGAGGCGCAATGTCTGATAAAGTGGACCAATGAACTTCTGAGAATGGGTTTGTAGCATCATGTGAGGCGTCCATGGTGACCAGAAGAGGAAATAAAGGAAAAAAAAAGGAGCTTTAGGGCAGAGAAAAGGGAAAGGGAAGAATGATGAAAATAGGAGGACCGTGATAAAAATCGTGGGCTATTATAGAGGCGTTGATACCATGTTGAGATTCTTACTAAAGAGAGAAAGACCATTCCTGATTGTGTGAAAAGGAATTTGTTCATTACTATTCGAAGAATTGTATAACAAGGGTTCTTACAAGGCTGCAGCTTTTCCTCTTGTCTATATATTTACACAAAATATGATGGTCATCATCCAAATCCTTTCCACGTAGGGTTTTCATGAGCTGGATGCTTGTGTGGATAAGTTTGGGTGTCTTTAGTTGTTTCTTGTCCTTTTTTATGAAGCTGGGTGTGTTGAACATTTTGTGGCTTATCAAGATTTTCATGCAGTGTCTGACGTGTTTGGAAGTTATGTAATGAACTTTTGCATGGGAAGATAATGCCTAGATTGGAAGAGATAGTAGAGAGGACTTTGGAGAGAGCGAAGGATTCAAATCTCTCCCTGCATATTAGGTGAATCAAACCACCAATCCAAACTTTCATGCTTAATTGTGATGGCGTAGTGGGCAGGCAGGGACGGACATGCTAGAGGCTTGGGGAGCTGCTATAGTGAGAATGAAGGAAATTGTTTGTGTGCAGTGTGCTAGGATTGGATGTTCTGGGAATAGAGTTGGTGGCTGTACGTGAAGGCTTAATGATGATGGCCTTCAAGGGTCACACCTGATTTCTTCTTGCAACGAATTCTAAAGAAGCAATGTCTATATATGCTTAAGGGCATGTTAAGATTGGTGGAGTAACATTGGCAATGTGGTGGAAGATATTAGAAGGCTGCTAATTGATAGGGAGGTGACAAATGGTGTGTTTTACATGCCCTTGCCAAATTTTGATTGAAGGATGGAACAAGGTTCTTTTGGGACGCACCTCCTTGATTGGGTTTACTTACGGAAAAAGATAGGGAGTTGGGGTAATTTTTACCATGTTTATGTTTATGAATGCTTTTGGGAGGTGGAGTGGTATTCTTTTTCCTTGACCGAATTTTCTTCAATGGTGAGTTTTGTAAGGCAAAGTTTATACTAGGCCACATATATTCCCTCCCGTCCTTACAGTTGTTATATTGTATGTTTTTAAAGTTGCATGAAGTTCTTTTCTTTGATGAAAAAAAAAACTTTGGTAATCCATACAAACAAAAATTACAATGGACTCTATTATTTAGTGTCCTTTTTTTCTTTCTTTTGATATAAGTGATACTGGGAGAGGGTGGTTTTCTCACACACTCGAACCTAAGACCACTAATATACAAGTTAAGACCTTTTCCCATTGGGATAGACCTTATTATCCTTTGTATTATAATGTTATCTTTTCTGTGCAAGCTGGGGTTTTTTGTTGGCCATAAGCTCCAACTTCTACGTCTAATCAAGGTCTATATAGCTCTGGGGTAACTCTATACAAGGACCACATTTATGAATCGTATTGTATATCACATATGTCTAACTATTGAGTGGTACTATAATCAAGTAGTATCCTTAGATAGGATTTGTATTTTCATTAAAAGTTGGGTAGCCTTCAACCTATAGTTTTTTCTTTTTCTTGTAACAATAGTTTTTCGATTTATTTACACTAACATCCCCTCAGGTTTCGGCTTTTTCACAAAACTCCTTGAGCTTTTAGAAATTACACAAAAAACCCCCGAGGTTTCAAATTATTTTCACAAAACCAATTTTCGTTGATTGTTCGTCCAAAACGTGATGATTTCATTTAAAAAAATGTGTGCAAATAACAAAATCAACCTCAAGCATGTATGTGCAATCTAATCTCAAAGGCTAACTTTGTCATTTGGAGAAATTTTTTATTTAAAATAATCAATCTTTGGATGAAAAATCACCAAAAAAGGGTTTTGTGAAAATAATTTAAAATTTGAGGAGGTGTTCATGTAATTATTAAAACCTCAAGAAATTTTATGAAAAAGCCCAAACCTAAGGGGTTGTTAGTATAAATAACTCATAGTTTTCCTATCAATCGTAAATCAGTGATACTTATTCAATGTAAGTCCATAAAATTGCACCAATTAATGTAACTGCTTTTTATTCATTTTTGGATTAGGTTTGGGGCTTATTCTCCTTGCAACCCACCCTAATAACATCTCTACCAAACCATGCTGCACCTAGCTAACCCAAGGGCTTCAATCAAAATTAATGTTCATATTATTATGAGGCACCCCTCGAAGCTTTAATTTACAAAAAAAAAATAATAATATGAGTTGACATTCTAACATGAAAAGATATATCCAACGCAAACACTAGAAAAATATAGGGCTTGTCCAATATAGATCCCTACATTTTCTATTTCCTAGACATATACCCATCACTCTATAAATCTATGTGTAAAACCCAATTTCAAATTTAAATGACCTGTAGGATATAAGAGGTCTTAGTATTCCTATGTTTTTACATCGTTGCCACCAAACTTCATATTTTATTTATAATTTATTTCAAGCATTTCATTAACTGTCTTAATTGTAATTAACACTCCCTATTAATAGCATATCAATCACCCCATCTATTTTGGTTGTCATTCCCTCTCTCATACCGGCCCCTAAAATTGCAAACCAACCAAAAAATAGGTATATTATTTACCCAAAATTTAAAAAAAAAAACTAAGTCAGTTACTTTGTAATTGAAATTTTCGTACATTTTTCATAAATTAAAAATAGGTATACAATAATTTATAGCAAATATAGATACACTATTTACCCATAGGTAAATTATTTTACAATATACCTATAAATGTGTATATAGGTACATTATTTGGAGAGGAAAAATAGGTTCATTTAAAAAAATACGTACATTGTTTTACTAGGTACATTATTAGAGGAAAAAAATAGGTACATTATTTGGAGAGAGGAAAATAGGTTCATTTAAAAAAATTGTTTTTCATAAAACAAATAATAGGTACTTTATTCAGAGAAAAAAATAGGTTCATTTTAAAAAAAAAAGTTTTTCATAAAACAAACAATAAATAGATTATCAAAATATTTTTCAACATAATTAGAATGTACACTATTATTCATAAAACTATAATAAAATAGATTACTAGTAGTATAATTCATAAAAGGAAAACAACAAAAAAAAAAAGAAATAAACCAAAACGTTTTTTTTTTGGGTCATAAAACAAACCAAAACGTTACTAATATTTTAATGTTGAATTTAATATTTAATTTTAAATACGTTTCTAAATTAATTCCTACATCCATTACAACCATTTGTAGATCTGTCCAGATTCAATGTGTGCCATTAGTTACACCCCACATAACACGTTAACTTGTAAATATGGGTAGTTTTGGAATCCAAAAAATAGAATAAATCAAATTTTAAGCTAGATTAGGTAACTTGCTTACTTGGATCATAGTCATCGGGTTTTATTTGAAAAAATTGGGTATTTTAAATAGAAAAATAAATGAAAGGGTTGTAGGTGATTACAAATGAATTTTATGGGTCTAAGCTGAATTTACTAAAAAATATATGAAGAAATCATGTGTAGCTATAGAAGGTTCTCTTCGTTAAAAAGTTGCCAAACAATAAAATTATGAAACATGTTTAGGTTCGGCATAGCACATACAATAGAAAAGAAGTGTCTCTTGATAATCCTATTGTCATCTGCAAATACAATCGTCACTACTACAAAAAGTGAAAAAGACGATTAGAAAACAATAACGGTAGAATAAAATACCGTCGTTGTGTTTAGAAAGACGACAGTAACAGAAAACCGTTGTGGATAAGTAACTTAAACACCTAAAAAATGGAGGTCCACCTGAATATTTTTTTAAAATGACGCATCCAAATAAAAAAGCGTCGTCTTATTAAAAAGGTTTTCTTCAGAGTTAAATTCTGACCAAAAACAATGACAGCAGGTATGAATCCACCGACGTAGAAAGTAAAGACGACGGTTCAACAAAACAGCCGTCGTGTTAACTCCAACATAAACACGACCAACCGTTCTTAGTCCACGTCGTATAATATTAATGAAACCACGTCGGTATATTACAAAACAACATCGTGTTAAATCAATGTACCACGACCCGAAAGATAAATTTATCAACTTGTTATTTGAGTTTGTACTACGACGGTACCTACAACACTACTGTCGTATAGAGTAGTAGAGAATCACGACAACAGAAGGGTAGATAACGACGTCTAAATTAGAATATCCACGTCGTATTTATTATATTGAAAGACGTATTAATTTTGACACGACGACAGTCATAAAATAGTAATAACCACGTCGGTTTGTTCAACTAGCGACGTCTAATATTTATTTACCACGTCCTGAAGTTAAAATTACCGTCGTATTTATTCGATTTATATGTCTGCCTTCTCTGTAAACTGCCGTCTTAATTTTTATTGCTTTTAAAGATTTTTTTTTTGATTTTGGTATCCTACGACGGTAGATCAACAAAATGACAAGAACTAAGAAAAATCACGACGGTTTATATAGAAAACCGTCATCAGATGAAAATTAAAATGAGATCCCAAGAGTTATGAAATCTTACCAGTGAGATCTTTGGATCCTGACCATAATCTTACCAGTGAGAAAGAAAAAATTTTAAATATTGATGACGAATGTGTCTTTGTGTCTTTGAGATACACAAAGGCACATACGCATCAAAATCCAAAACATTTGCCTCTAAACGAAACTAGAACTAAACTGACGACGACAAATTTTGAGAAAGACAATGTTTTGAAAGTTCAGGATGTGTGTGTTTTGGTGTCTTTGAGATTCACCAAAACACATACATTGTTAACATCCAAATTATTGTCTTTGAGATGTGAGAGAGAGTGATGATGTATGTGTGTTTGTGAGAGAAGAAGACGAGCCTCCAGAGAAATGAGAAGAAGTTGGAACCTTAAATGAAAACTGAAACTGAAATAAAGCGTCAAATTTATACCAAAAATCTTGAAAAACCACATCGGCCCTTATATAAATACCTTCGTCTAATTGTATAAAACCACGACGGTTTTTTTTAGTTATAGCAACGTTAAAATAAGATTCCCACATCGTAACTTGCCGACGTCTATTTCGTAATTAATTTAATAAGATTGACAATTAATCACGACAGTCTACTAAAACAAGGAGTCGTTGAATTTGAAATAACCACGTTGGTATATTACAAAAAAAACGCCGTGTTAAATCAATGTACCACAACACGAAAGATAAATTTATCGACTTATTATTTGAGAGTGTAATACGACGGTACCTACAACACTACTGTCGTATAGAGTAGTAGAGAACCACGATAGCAGAAGAGTAGATAACGATGTCTAAATTAGAATATCCATGTCGTATTTATTATATATCAAGATGTATTAATGCTGTACCCGACGATGGTTGTAAAAATAAGTAATAACCACGTTGGTGTTTGAAATTTAACACGACGGGCTATGTCGTTTTGGAAGAACTAGGGGTCGTGTAATATGAATAAAGATGGCGTTTTCGGAAAACTATGGGTCGTGTAAACCAATGTACTAGGGCGGTAACAATCTATAGCACCGTATAACATTAAATACTTGGGCGGTTTCTATTAATAGCGTCGTGTTATGAAACTGTTGTATCAGATAATTGCAGATGAGATTCCAAGAGATATGAAATCTTACCAGTGGGAGCTTTGTGTCTCATCATAATCGAACCACAAAGGCAATATTTTAGATATTGATGACGTGTGTGTCTTTGTGTCTTTGAGATACACAAAGGCACATACGCATCAAAATCCAAACTATTTGCCTCTAAACCAAACCAGGAACTTTAGAAAGAGAGAACTGAGAAAGACAATTTCTTGAGAAAGACATTTTTTTGAAAGTTAACGATGTGTGCATTTTAGTGTCTTTGAGATTCACCAAAACGCATACATCGTTAACATCCAAATTATTGCCTCTAGAGAGGTGAGAGAAGAATGTGATTTGATTTCAACTTGGAACCCTAAGTAAAAGAACGAAAGAAAAACCCCAAATTTAAAACAAACGTTTTCCTAACCACGTCGGTCAAATTATCAAAAGCGTCGTCAAATAATCAAACTCCAAGGCGCTTATTTTTTTTATTAAGCGCAGTATTAAAAATAGTTTTAGACGTCGGTTTGTGTAATTAAGAAGACGTTCTATATCTCTTTTTAACGTCGGTATTATTTAATATAAGGTCGTTGTGTTTGAAATGTAACATGACGGGCTACGTTGTTTTGGAAGAACTAGGGGTCGTGTAATATGAATAAAGATGGTGTTTTCGGAAAACTATGGGTTGTGTAAACCAATGTACTAGGGTGGTAACAATCTATAGCGCCGTATAACATTAGATACTAGGGCGGTTCCTATTAATAGCGTCGTGTTATGAAACGGTTTGTTAATATTTTAAACTTTTCGCCTTACCTGACCTACACTTTCACTGTTTCCAAACCCGAGAAAAATTTCACGCTTCTCTCATTTTTCCTCTCAAAGCGCCGTGTCAGTATCTCATCGTCTTCCTCTCCTATTCGTCTTCGTCTCTAAACTGAAACTCCTAACTCCAAGAGAAAACTTTCATTGCATGCAAAAGGTAAGCATTTCTCACTATTTTTGTTCCGGTTTTTGTTTTGAAAATCTTTTTACGTTTTTTCTGGGGAAAATCGACGTAGTTCAATCTTTTACTTCTTTCCAAGTTTGATAAAATATACAGACAAAGAATGAAAGTTTATGGGACCACTACTCTGTTTCTTGTATTTCAACTAAATAAGACGATGGTGGCTTCTTATTTACGTGGTTAGAAATTATAGACCACGACGGTTCGTCAGTTATCCTAGCGTCGTGTGAAATATTGAACTACGTTGTTTTTTAAAATGACAATTGTTTTTTTTTTATTTATGGTTAGGATAAATTAATTTCAGGTTTGATTTCTCTGAACCATGGTTTTTGTATTGAAAATCATTTTACGATTTTCCAAATTTGATAAAATACAAAGACAAAGAAAGAAAGGGTTTGGAACCACTTCTCTGTTTTTGTATTTCATCATATCGAGACGACGGTATCTTATTATTGACGTCGTTTGAATTGTACTACCACGACGGTATATAAATATCGCCGTGATAAGGTCATATTACATCTGCCGTTTTGTTTTGCGTCGTGTGAATAATAATACTCTGTTTTTTGTATTTATATTCATAAGATGTCGGTTGCTTATTATTCACGTCGTCTAATTCATTTAACCACATCGGTAGTTATGTATCGTCGTGATAAATCCCTTATTACATTGATTGTTATGTTCTTACGTTGCGTGAATTTTTATAATATGTCGTTTTTTATAAATAACCGTCGTGTTTTTTCTTAATTTCATCTAAAATATTTTCACTTGCAGGTTTGATTTGTCTATAACCATGGTTTCTCAAGACCAAAGTAAAGATTCTGGCTTGAAAAAAAATCAATGTAAGGAGCTTAAAGTTGTAAAACCTCAAACCAAGTCTTCGAAGAAGATGAAGTTTGTTTCATTTGCTGAGACAGAACTAGGAAGAACGACAACATTTTTGGAGGAGCCAAAGTCAAGTCGGTGTATAAACACAATGCCTCGTGTTGTGAAGAGAAAATATCAGAAAATCAAGCCAGTTATTGAGTACAATAAAAGGGGGAAACCATATGGCGTTGCACATACTGAGATGCAGTCCTACATGGTGTGTTGGCACGCTCCAGAGTCCCAATTGTGGACAAGAAATGGACTGAAATCCCCAAGGATATAAAAGAGTAGATTTGGGAAGCCGTTAACATGGCTTATGTGGTAGGTCAAGGGGGCAAGAAAATGGTGTTATCATCTGCTGGCAAGAAATGGAAGGATTTCAAGTCTACACTAACGAGGTATCATATCCTTCCATTCATCAATGAGAAGGAGAAGTTAAGAAATCCCCCCTGAACTATATAAATTCATAGAGAAACCAGACTGGGATGCCTTTTTAGCTTCAGGGTTATCCAAACAATTTGTATCTGTGCATACTGAACAAGCACAGAGGAGGGAGAAATGCGAGTACAATCATCGATTGTCTCGAAAAGGATATGCTGGTTTGGAGGGTGATTTGGAGGAAATCATGCCCGGGGTAGAAATTGATTGATCTACCTTATGGAAGAAAGCTAGAGAAGACAAACACGGTAACATACCTGATCCAAAGGTTGCAGAGAAAGCAAAATTAATTGTAAGCCTAAATTTACTCACTCTGTTTTAAATTTTTATTAAACTGTATTGGAATTTTAATTAGACTTGCCAGTGGAACTAACTTTCTGTTTTTGTTGACTTTTTAATGTGTCTTTGTGTTAGGATGAATTGCAAAAACAAGTCTCTGAAGGCACTCTTACTGTCTCTGGAAGTAATGATGTGTTGACTATGGCTTTGGGTCTCGAGCATCTAGGGAGAGTTAGAAGGGTAGGGGCTGAGATTTCCACTAGGCAACACTTCAATTTACCTAGACAGTAGAGGGTGAAGTTTGCCGATCAATTAAAGGAAAGTGTAAGACTTGTCCTTAAAGAAGAGACTTTGAAGATGGAGGCTAGATCAAGAGAAGAGATTTTGAAGATGGAGGCTAGAACCAAGCAATTGGTAGAAGCTGAGAGGGAAAATTTGCTGAATCAGCTGTGCCAACTCTTGCCCAATTTTGATCCAAGCATGCTCAAACTGACAACTAACCCCTGTCAAATCCAAGGTCAAGACCAAAGCCCAAAAATTCAATGTCGGAAAAAGCAAGCTGCTCTGGGGCTCTTGATGTGAGAGCCCTAAATTTTGCGGATGATAATGCCAAGGATAGGGAAAAGCAGGATGAAATGGTAACATCTCTGAACTTTGCATACTCTGTTTTTTGAAATCAATTAGACGTCGTTATTGTGAACTACAGTCATTAGACTTACAACACAACGACGGTTTACATTTACTGCCGTTTGAAATAACATACCACGTCTTTTTTATTAATAAACCGTCATGTGATTGCAATACCACGACGGTGGAAAGGATTGAGTTATTGATGTATTTAGTTTACTTGTTTTACAAGCTATCTTTACTGACTCAATCCCACTCTCTGTATCTCTCTCTCTCTCTCTCTCTCTCTCTCTTTCTTTGGAATTGTTGTTATCTGTATTTCTGCAAAAAAAAAAAAAAAAAAAAAGGCTGGTTCACTCTGGAATCTGGATTTCCAAAATTTTTTTTTTTGATTTAGATGATGGTTTTCTTTCTTGCCGATGTAATAAATAGTTCACCACGACGTTTCTTATTTACCGTCGTGTAATGTATTTTAAAAGTCAGTTATGCCTAGGTACCGTCTTCTGTTATGCCTTACCACGACGGTTTAATTTAATTTTTTTACTTGTTGTACAAGCTGTCTTATATATCTTTCTTTATTTCTTAAAACAGAAATCCATGGATGGAGAAAAGCAAGATGAAAACGTAAATTCTCAGAACTTTGCATTTTTCTGTTTTTGACATAAAATTTGACGTCGTTGTTTTTCATTTCAATCATTAGAAGTGTCTCACAACGACAGTTTTTATTTACCGTCGTTTGAAAAACATAGGGCGTCTATTTTATTAATAATCCATCGTTAAGTTTTAATACCACGACAGTATTTAGGATTGAGTTAGTGACGTATTTACTTACTAGTTTTTCAATCTTTATTCACTTATTCAATCCCTCTCTCTCTTTCTTCAAATGCAATTTCTGTTAATTGTATTTTTGGTAAAGCAAACTTTTTTTTCAATCTGAAATTTGAATTTCTATGAATTTTGAATTTGATTTTTTTGTCAACTGACGTAATAAAGTTTATACCATGTTGACTTTTATTTACCGTAATTTACATGATCTTTAAATGTCGGTCGTTTAAATTCTTTTCAAATGACGTTATTTTCTGTAAACCATTGTGTGTTTGGAATTACCACGGTAGTTTATTTTGTTTAGTAACTTTTTTAACTTTGTTGTACATGCTGTGTTATATATCTTTCTTTATTTCTTAAAACAGAATACTGAAGTACAAGATTACTCAAAGCTAGACTTGCCATCTTCTTTACAAGCCCTTTGTCGTTATGTGGACACGATACTAAAGGTTCATGAGAAGGCTATGACCTTTACAATTGAGAAGGAGGTGTTTGGTGAAGATCGTAATACCTTTATCTTGATTGAAGATATTACACAATTTGCAGCCATGGAAGAAATTGGGGCTACTGTGGTTGCAGTATATATGAGGTTTGTCCTTATCAAATTTTCATTTCACACTCTCCTTTCTGTTGAAAAAAAAAAAAAACACTCATGGGATCATTTCATATATTAAGGTGCCTATTTGATGTTTTGGAAGCGGGAAATATGGTGAACATGGTTGGCCATATCGACCCCGCTCAAGTTAGTGCCAATTGTGGGTCATTAACTCACAGATCACGTGTGGTAGCCAATCGATTTCAAAAGACAGATGGTGAACAGATTTTCTTCATGCCTTGCAATCCAGGGTTAGTCCCCTTAACAGGATTTTGTTTGTATGATGCAGTGTATATAAAATTGTTTAACCTTTATATTTATTTTGCGCAGCCGTCATTGGGTCTTGGTCATTGTGAGAGCAAAGAAGGAGACTGTGTATTTTCTGGATCCACTACCTGGAAATCGAGTTGTTGATGACGAGTGCAAAAACATAGTGAACACGTAAGTTGATTTACTAGCTTGTAATGTGTGTTTGTAGCTTAAATATTTTTCAATAATACTTTGTTTTCTTGAAACAGTGCTCTCAAAATGTATAATTCACACATAGGCAGACAAGGCCGTAAATCCCAGATTTGGAAAACTCTACAAGGCACACCAAAGCAACCCAGTAATGTAGAGTGTGGCTATTATGTCATGCGCTTTATGAGAGACATCATCATGGCTCCTGCCCTGGAGTTTGAGAAGATGGTAAATAGAAAATGTTCAAAGATTTAATTTATGTGGTTTTTGTATGCACAATGACGGTAAATGGAAAATACCGTCGTTGAATCGATATACTACGTGGGTTTTTTTTTGCGCCCTGTCATCAAATCTCGACAGCGTCTGCGGATATTGAATATTGAATTTCTGTGTATTTATAAAGTCTAAATAATCATTGTTTATGGATTGCTGTTTGAGAAGGGAAAAGATCAAGGGTCTTACCTTCAAGAAGCCATTGATGAAGTGAGGAAAGAATGGGCAGATTTTGTTTGCCTTCATATAGAGTAGAGGAGTTTTAGAAACACTTAACCTTACCATGATGTACAAACACTTGACATTTTTATATAATGTACATAGTTTTGTTAGAATTAGACAAGTTGTTGTACAAATTTTGTGTATAATGTACATTCTTTTTTTTTTTTCTATGAATTTAAAATTGGTTTTCATTTTTTTAAAAGAAAAGTAATTGCGTAAACCGACATGTAATAAACTTTCCAACGACATAATTATATCAAACACCATCGTCTTATGGAAGTATAGACGTTGGTAAATAACCAAAATGACATGTATGAAATAAAACACAACAGTACATATAAAGACGACGTCTCAGGACTTTATAGGTGACATATATTTCTAAAACACGGCTCCATTTATACCCTTTCGACGTTGTACATAAAGAACAATGTCATCTTTTGAAACAAAAGAGACGTAAAAGGAATTTTAAACAACAGTCTTGGTGTTGTAGGTGACGTGGATAAGCGAAACCACGCCTCCCATTATATTTTTCCCGACATTGTTAATAACTAACAATGTCAAGTTTTTTAACCTCATTCTTCTCTTATTTACAGCGTCATAATTATATTTTCACGACTCCTATTTGATCATGTGACATGGAATATAAATTAAACCGTCGGTTTATTTTAAATTACTGTCGTAAAAATGAAATGTAACGGCGGTAAGTTAAGAGTGTATGTCGTGGAATATGGTTTTTACGTCGTGTGTGTATAAAAAACCACATGTTTTTCCTCTTAACCGACGCCATTTATACAAGAAGGTCATTTATTCCTGCTCTACAATGACATCTCTCACCTACTTACAGACGTGTTAAATGCCTAAAACGACAAATTTTGTTTAAGAAACGACATTGTAACTTCTATAGAATTGGTGACGTCTTAAGTTATTATAATGGCAGTAAGTTTAAGAAAACGAGGTTGTACGGGGGAAACAACGACTGTACTTGTACGTGCAGACGTCTTTAGTTTTTACAATGTCGTTATATACATAAATAATGATGTTGTAAACATATACAACGTCGGTTATTTCTTAGTATCGATGTGGTTTGTTGGTGTTTATAAGAATATTTTATTGTATTTAATTCAAAATATTCAAAATAAATTTAAAATAAATCCAAAAAATGCACCGTCAACTCCTATGAAGTCATTGAGATATTTTCTTCCCCCTTAAGCTTTCAAAAATGCAGTTTGAGTTATAAAAATTTAAAATGACCACTAAAACAAAAAAATGTTTTGATGAGTCACAACATCACTTATAGTTTTGTAAAATAATAGTATGGCTTATGTCATCCACTGGTGGTGATAAATTCAAATTTATTAAATACTGCTTTTAGCATTCTAATAAAGAAGGCATTGTCGTAAGGAGTTTGTAGCAATTTTCGATTTATTTTTCTCATACTTTGGCATTTTATTACAATTTTTTTTTAAAATAATATATAATTTAGGGTTTAGGGTTTAGGGGGTTAAAGTTTTATTTTTAGGGTTTAGGGTTTATGGTTGAGATATTTTAAACCCTAAAACCCTTTTTTACAATTATGTTTAAAAAAAATAAAAATTTTAGGGTTTAGGGTATATAATGCCAGTTTTCTAATTTATTTTATGTCCATTCCACACGAGTTCGAATCCTAGCAAAACCAAACCCCACATATATTATTTAGTTTGTAAGACGTTAGTATTTTTTTTTGCGTTGTGAGCCTACCACGTCGCATTTCATGTATTAAGCGTCATTTTGTATGACATTTTTAACGACGGTATTTATGTTTTCCGTCGATGTTTTAAGAAGTGTGCTTTCTAAAAATTTGGCTGCGACCTAAAATTTTCAGATTTCTCTCTCTCACTTCAACTCTAATTCAAAACTTGTCCCTAGAACCCTAAACATTTCGCTCTCACTTCAACTCTAATTCAAAGTTGGGCTCTCTAGGCTCAGTCGAATCCAAGTTCGCCATAATCTGGGAGCTCTGCCTACCTGTAAGTACTAACCCTAATCTCATGCTTGTAAATTCATTAAATGATATTCAGTTCTGTGTTAAAGGGTTCATAATCTGACCTGCTTCTGAAATCATTAGAATAATTTCGTTGGATCCGATCCGTATGGGTTTTAGATATATGTTTTGCGATCTTTTAATGTTTTCGGAGGCATGGTTCTTAATATATGTGTTCTTAATCACTATGTTATTATGAATTGGGAATGGATTTAATGTTTTCATGCTTAGCATATGTTGGTTTCATGTATACGTGTTCTTAATACCCAACATAAAAATTAATGTATATGTTGTGTTCTTAATATATTTTGGGTTCTTAGAAAAAACTGGGATTTTGAGATATAGAATGCTTTTTTTGCATACGACGACGGTTTTTAACAAAATGTCGTCTGTATTTACGCTATACGGTGGTTTTCTTTAAATACCATGGTATGAAATTTGTTTTGCCTTTGTTTTTAGATGACGTTTTTTTTAAAACCCGTCGTCTGTATGTGTCGAATACATATGTTGTTATTTAAAAACCGTCATCTGTATACTATATTAATTGCTATTAAAATAGTATAATCTGCTATAGTGATGGTCATTGCTCGTCTTTTCACTTTATTATATATAATATGGTATAGTGTCGGAGATGGATAAGTCATGGATGCACTCGGATAGAAGATCGAAGGCATATGAGTTAGGGGTGGAAGCATTTTTGAAATTTTATGTAGAAAATCTTCTAACTACAACACATATCCGTTGTCCATGTGTTAAATGTGTGAATTTGCGATTGTTTGGGGTTGAAATTATAAGGGATCACTTATACTTTAATGGAGTTGACTAAAGCTATAAGAATTGGACATTTCACGGAGAACCTTGGGAAGCAACTACTAATGCTAGTAGAAATGTTGAAGAAGATGATGACCATAGTAGGTACAGTTTTGTGTCTGAAGAAATAGAGATGGATGATAATGATTTAGGTGATTTTAGATCCGATCCTTATGAGTTTGCCAATGTGATTGGGGATGGAGATCAACCATTGTATCCTGGTTGTAGAAAGTACACCAAGTTATCGACATTAGTGAAGTTGTATAATTTGAAGGCAAAACATGGGATGAGTGATGTCTGTTTTATAGAATTATTGATACTTCAAAGCGATTTGCTTCCAGAAGGAAATACAATACCAGCCTTTATGTATGAGGCAAAAAAGACTTTGTGTACTTTGGGGCTGAGTTATGAGAAAATCTTCTCATGCCCCAATGATTGCATATTGTATAGGAAGGAGTATGAACATTCAACTCATTGTCCTACTTGTGGAATCTCAAGGTGGAAGGAAGGCAAAGATTCAATCTTGAAAGAGGGTGTCCTAGTGAAGGTGGTGTGGTATTTTCCACGAATTCCAAGGTTTAAAAAGATGTTTCAATCAAGTAAGACAACTAAGAGTTTGATTTGGCATGCTGATAGAAAATCAATTGACGGTCAAATGTCTCATTTGGCGGATTCCCCATCTTGGAAACTCGTTGATGATAAATGACCCGAGTTTGGTAATGAGTCGAGAAACTTGAGATTGGCTCTTTCATATGATGGATTCAATCCCCACAGTTCTCTAAGTAGCAGATACAGTTGCTAGCCAATTATCTTAGTTACATATAATCTCCCACCATGGCTATGCATGAAATGAAAGTTCATGATGTTGACCTTATTGATTTCCGGTCCTAAACAACTTGGAAATGATATAGATGTCTACTTGGAGCCTTTGATTGATGATTTAAAATCTTTGTGGAATGAGATTAGAGGAGTGTATAATGCACATATAGGAGAATACTTTACACTCAGAGCTGCATTACTGTGGAAAATTAATGATTTTCCCACCTATATAAACTTATTTGGTTGTGTTGTTAAAGGATATAAAGCTTGTCCAATATGTGGTGATGTTACACCTCGTCGTAAGTTGAAAAATGTCCACAAAATTTGTTACATCGGCCATAGAAAATGGTTACCAACATATCATCCATATAGGAGGCAGCGTGCAGCTTTTATTGGGAAACCTGAATATGACACGGCTCCAAAGCCATTAACCGGAGAAGAAGTTCTACAAATGGTTGAAGGTATTAATTATATATGGGGCTGGAAAAAAGGGGGAGGTGGAGGTGAAAATGATGGTGGCAGAGTTTGTTGGAAGAAAAAGTCAAAATTATTTAATCTCGAGTATTGGAAATACCTTCCTGTGAGGCATGCCCTCGATGTTATGCACATTGAGAAGAATGTTTGCGATAGTATCATTGGTACGTTGTTGGAGATCCCTGGAAAAAATAAAGATGGGATTGCTGCTCGTTTAGATTTATTGAACATGGGGGTCAAGACTGATTTGCAACCCGAGTATGGAGAAAGACGTACTCGCTTGCCTCTAGGGCCTTGGAATTTTTCAAGAGCAAAGAAGAGAGCGGTTTGCAATTCTTTCTATGGTATAAAGGTCCCTGAAGGTTATTCTTCAAATATAAAAAATCTTGTTTCTTTACAAGATTCAAGACTTCTTGGCCTTAAATCACATGATTTTCATACCTTGATGCAAAAATTGCTCCCTGTGGCAATTCGTTTTGTTTTGGAGAAGCCCGCAAGGCATGCAATAACTCGTTTGTGCTTCTTCTTCAATGCTATATGTGCAAAGGCGGTAGATGTTTCCAAGCTAGATAAGTTGGAAGAAGATGTAGTAGTTACTTTGTGTTTGCTTGAAAAATACTTTCCACCTTCATTCTTCGAAAGATCTAGTAGTACATCTTGTCAGAGAAGTTCGTCTATGTGGCCCAGTTTATTTTAGATGGATGTATCCATTCGAAAGATACATGAAAGTGCTAAAGGGGTGTGTTTGGAACCATACTCATCCCGAAGGTTACATTGCTGAGCGGTATATAGCTGAAGAAGCTGTAGAATTTTGCACCGAACATTTATCTGATATTAATACAATTGGAGTGCCATCAAGCCAGAAGATAGGAGTTTCAAAGCCATTATCAAGTTACACAGTGAGCTTAGTTGATCGGGACCTGTTGAACCAAACACATCTACATGTCTTGGAGAATACGGACGATGTCCTACCTTATATCAAGTATGAGTTTTATTCTTTAAGTTGCCGTTTTAAATTATTCCTTATGTTTATCTTATATGTTTGGGACCGTAATGCTTGAATTTTTCGTGTCATGTAGGGAACATATGATCCACATCAAGACCGTTTATCCAAAATTTAGAAAGAGAACAGAGTGGCTAAAAGATAAGCACAATAGCACTTTCATTCAATAGCTACGCTTTAAGGTATATGTTATTGAATAACATATTGGACTTTTAATTTTCTTCTTTCTATGTTAGATTGAATTAAGATATGATTAATTTGCAGGTTCAAAGTGAACTTAATGGGGAAGACACTAATGGCGTATCAGAAACTTTAAGATGGCTAGCAGCTGATCCAAGCATGGCAGTGCCATCATATAGGAGCTATCTTATAAAAGGTGTTAAATTTAACATCAAGGCACAAGATAATGTGCGGGCAGTTCAAAATAGTGGAGTTTATTTACTTGCACATACCATGCAAGTTGCTAGTGCCAACGATAAAAACCCAATTGTCTCAAATATGGGTTTTTATGGTGTCATTCAAGAAATTTGGGACCTTGACTACCAAAAGTTTACAATCCTAGTCTTTAGGTGTGATTGGATAGATAGCACTTCTGGCCTTGTAGTCGACGAACTTGGATTTACCCTTGTAGATCTGAGTAAAATTGGACATAGGAATGACCAATTTGTTATGGCTTCTCAAGTCAAACAAGTATTTTATGTTGACGACCCGATGCATCGTGGTTGGTCGATAGTGTTATCAATGCCTAATAGAGAATATAATGATGTTATTGGTGATGATGTCTTAGGTGATGTGAGAATTGAGTGTGAGGCATTTACTAGAGGGATGCCAAATGTTGACACATTTGATGAACTGGTGGGTGAGTTTGGGAGTCAAAATATTCGAGATGGGTGTGAAGATATATGGATTGAATGATGCTTGTAATTTATGAAATTACTTATGCCCTAAATGGTCGTGTATGACATTAATTTTGTAATAAATTGTAATGTGTTTTTTTCACTTTCATTATGCAGGTTTTGGGCACAAAAATTTTAGTACTAAAAAATATGGGTTCAAAATTCAAAAAACGACGGTCCTGTTAAAAAATGTCAAAAACAGACGTCTAAAAGATATCAAACGTTGTTTTTTAACATACATTGTACCCAAAAACTTTGAATAAAAAACACGTCTGTTTGAATAAAATTGCTACCAAAAAACGATGTTTTCAAAGCATTCAAAGACCACAATGTACTTACCGACATCTAATGGGTAACTCACAAGACTACTCATATAATTCAAAGCAACGTAAAAAAAAAAGGAACAACAACGGCATTGTGAACAGTTATTAACAATATCAAGACCGTAATTCAAAAAGAGCCGACATTTAAATGAAAATAAGACGACTCTATCTCTTTTACCACGTCCCTTTTTATATCATAAACGAAGAGGAAATATACAATATCACGACAGTTGTGGAAATAATGATGCCGTTGAAAACTTTAATAACGTTATCCTTGGTTAAATAGACGACGTGAAAATACCTTCAGACGTTGGTTAAGTATTTGAAACGACAGTCTTGGTGTTTTGGGTGACGTATATACTATTAAAAATGTCTCGCTTTATAAAGGTTCAGACGTTGTACCTCATAAACGACATCATTGTTTGAAAACACTGCGTCGTAAAATGAATATATAACCTCGTTCTTCATATATTTACTATGTTAATAATGGTTTACCACGTCATTTTTTATAAAACAATGGAAGTGGGAAGATTACTAATAACGACGGTGTTGTAAACAAAGGTGTCGTTAAAGTGTGATTACACGTCGTTTGAGTAGTAAACTGAGCCGTCTAGAGTCATTGAAATGACACTTATTTGTTCATATGTCATGGGAGATGAATTAAAAACGTCGATTGGTGTTAAATTATTGTCGTGGTATATTATTTTAACGGCGTTGATCTTTGAAAAGGGTCGTATATTCTTTTTCCAGTCGATTTTTTTTGGCTCATTTTCTTTATTTAGACGTCGGTTTTTGTTTGTGCATGACGTTGATCTTCATGTATTTACCTCGTTAATAATGGTTTACTACGTCATGTTTTATAAAACAAAGGAAGTGGAAAGATTACTAATAACGACGGTTATGTAAAAAAATGTGTCGTCGTATACATTAATAACGTCGTTCATCGTTAAGTAGTTGAAGTGAAAAGTTTTTTGAACGTCGTCCTTTTACACAGACGACGTTATATATTAAATAACTACGTCGTTTTGTTTTTAATTTATGTAGTTAAAGTGTGATTACACGTCGTTTGACTAGTAAACTGAGCCGTCTAGGGTCATTGAAACGATTCTTATTTGCTCATATGTCATGGAAAATGTATTAAAAACATCGATTGCTTTTAAATTACTGTCGTGGTATATCTTTTATACGGCAGTATTTTATCAAACTACGTCATATTTGATATTTTTAAACGGCGTTGATATTTGAAAAAGGTCGTGTATTCTTATTCCAGTCGATTTTTTTTCTTTTTTTGTTTGGAAATAGTGCTAAATGCCACTGCAATCTAAATTTTATCTGCAAATACCACCTTTACCCACACATTTTGCAAATATAACCTATAAATACATACTTATTGGCCACTTATCGACCACATAACACTTTTGGTCAGTTTTTGTTTTCCCTCTTAGCGTTCTCTCTCTCTCTCTCTCTCTCTCTCTCTCTCTCTCTCTCTCTCTCTCTCTCTCTCTCACGCAGCTCTTCCTCTCCTAGCACTCTCTGTCGGTTGCCCCGCAAAACCCATTTTATCCTCTCATGTCTCTATTCTGAATCGCAAAACCCCCCCTAAACCCCATCTTCTAGGTATGTTTTCCGAATCGCCTAAGGTCACAGTTGCAACCTTGAAGGTCAACTCCATCGCCGACCTCTAATATGTAGGCTTGATGGTCATCTTCTTAATCTCTGTGGGTTTCTCTGAAATTGGTTTTATTTTGATTGCTTTGGGTTATGTGTTTTGAATCTTCATACTTATCCATCTGGGTTTTTACCAAATGGATTTAGATTACTCTAGATATGTGAATCTTGAAACTTAGGATTTTCCATTTGATGTAGTAGATTTGTATAGTCTAATTCTAATGAATCCTTGTTTACTGCTGTTTTATTGTTGTTGTGTTGCTATTGTGTTACTGTTGTATTGCTATTGTATTGTTCTTATGGTGTTGTTGTATTGATCTTGTATTGCCTATTTATTGTGGTTTTATTGCAATGATTTGCTCGTGGCTTCACATGTGTTAATGAAATGTTGTTTTGTCATAGTTAGAAATGGAGACAATTGTTATTCTAGTTTGCTACAATGAAAAATGGTTAACCTAAAAAAAGATGTGCAAATACGAAGGGGGTGACTCAAAAGATATAATAGTACCACGGACCATCACATTTGTTGAACTATTGGATTGTGTGCATAAGATTGGTAATACAAATAGGTTTAGAGCTCACAAGTGGTCTAGAGCTCATATGGATGGATGCCACTATAATGTAATGACAACAAATATTGCAGAGTCTCAGTCCTTAGGTTTGCAAGGATGCTTCCATTGGTTCATTTGATAGGGGAAATTATTAATCTCCTTGTCAAATGGTTCACCGAATAGTGTGAGTTGGCTTTGAAATGCACAACAATATTGTGCCCCGATTTTGGTGAGAAGAAGTTGAGGAATAGGTTGGATGATGCTGCAAGGATGAATGTCATTAAACTAAATAACGTACAGTATAATGTTGTGGACGATGATATGGCCGGCCTCGTACATTTGACAAACAACAATTGTAGTTGTAGGAAATTTTAGCTTGAGCATCTACCTTGCAAGCATGTAGTTGCAGTTTGTCGCTTCTTGAAACTAAATGCATACCGTAAGGCTTCTTAGTATTACACTTGAAATACATGGTTGGATGTTTATTTGGATACCATGTACTCTGTACAGCCTCAGGGAATGTGGGTTATTCCTGAAGATGTCCGAAGTTGAGTTGTGCTACCTCCCATGGCGAAGGTCATGCCAGGCAGACGGAAGAAGTTAAGGATTCCCTCGCAAGAAGAGGGCACTATTAGAAGAAAGTGCTCAATTTGCAGTTCCACTGACCACAATAAAATCACCTATAAAAACAATCTTCCACTGCCTAATGTATCTTAGACAATATGATTTGTGTTGTTTTGTTAGGTACTGTCAATTTGAATTTTATTTGTGGTAGGTTTGAAAACTCTAATTGGTGTTATGTGGATTGTGAATTCTGTTAAATTTGCATAATTTGGTTTGCATTGCTATACAACATGGTGTATTCCCTAGTTATATTGACATTATCGCTGTCGTATTGCCGCTTTATTGCCTTAAGATTGCCAGTATATTGTACTTTTATTGTAGTGGTATTGCTATTGTAATGTAGACTTTGTATGTACGAAATTAAAGGGCCTAGAATGTAACTCAAAATGGATCCCCAACATTAAAGTCCTTCCAATGCCATTATTAGGCAATTACCGTGATACTCATACTACACCTTTTTTTGTGATTACAAATTCAAACGATGCATGGGGCAAATGTGGGGCAAATACAAGGTGAAGTGTCCTACGTGTTTGATTGGAATATAGTTGCTGAAGGAGCATTAAGACTGTTATCCCCAACATATTCCTCATGTCTTGCCAAAAATACCCTTGAATTGACTCAATGTGCCCAAGTCCGTCCCAAAGCTGGACTCACCCATCAGCTTGATGTATGCAAGCACTCCAAGTTTCCGAATCTCACCCCACTGATTCCATCATTTGTCCCAATAAAATCCACCACATGGTTGGTCCGAATCTCACTCCAACATATTCGGGACACATGTCCCATTTTTAAATTTACATCTATCCTCAGTGTGGCCTCTCGTGTCACAATACTTTTAATGGAATTTGAGGATCTGACATTCTTCAATTGTATGACCATTTCTATGATAGTGCTCATAGTGTTTGTTTGTGGAATTATTCGACATATTGTTTGATCGGCCGTGAATCGCAGCGGCGATGGAAAAATTCTTTGTTGGTCTTGATGTTATCTATCGTTGTGTTTTGTCTAGAACGACCAGTGAATAGGCTTGGCAGACATTAGGCAATGGCGACATCATGAGGATGTTGCCATGAACACCGTTGTGGGTGTCGTTGAGGCCCATAAGGAATTGCATCATCCTTTTGTGCATTGTGTGCTTTCATATCATTACATGTGAGAGGGGTTTGATATGTTTCTAATTCATCCTAGAAATCTTTGAGTTTTTTGTAATAGTCTGAAACCGTCATTGTGCCTTGTGAGAGAGAGGCGATGGATTTCTGTATCTAATGTATGGTTGGTGTATTCTTTTGTGAGCATTGATCTCTGAAATCTTGCCACACTTGATGGACAGTCTTGGCACGAATGACTGCTTTGGCCCATTCAGGTTCCACTAAGTGTGCAAATCATGATAAAATCATACTATTGCATTGATTCCAGAGAGCATATTATGTTGTTGTTCAGTTTCTGAAGAAGGTTGAATGGATCCGTTGACAAAGCCAACTTTGTTTTTGGCTATGAGAGCATGAATCATGGATTTACTCCAAGATGGGTAATTGGGGCCGTTCAACTTTATTGGAATTAGCATGAGACCGAGGTGATCTGATTGATGAACAAAATATGGGTGTGATCAGTGTCTTAAATATCGAAATTATCACCGAAATATCTGCGATAATTTCGTTATTTTCAAGTGCCGATAATCTGGGAGCCAACCAAACTGATTTCGTCCAAATGTCGATAAAGTCGCCGAAATTATCGGCGAAATATCGAGCTCGACATTATCGCACAACTTCAACACAAAACCGCTGGAATATCTCGATATTATCGGCTTCCGATGGGAGGTAGAGGTTGTCCAAGTCGTGGAAGGTGAGCTCGAAGTCGCAATTGTCATCGGAACAGAACCCAAATCCGAGATCGGACATGAACGTCTCGTATGGCACGGTGGCCATGCCTTCGTTCGATGAGAAAAACTTTGGGTCGAGAGGAGGGATCGCCAGCCCGTCCAACTCCGCATTGAATTTGAAATCACAGTGATCCAGATTCGCCGAATTATGGTCAGCGTCTTGGATGCGTGCTGCCTTGTTCTTTGATTTCCTGGAGTGCGAGCTTGGTGCTTGGAGCGGTGGCGTGAATGATTTGGCTGTTTGCAACTTAACCCCTTTTGGTTCTTTGTGCTTTTGCTGTTGTGTCTTTGACTTGTGTTTACCCCTTTTATTTTTATTTTTTTCGGCTGGTTTGTCTTTTGCTGGAGACTTCTTTTGTTGGTTTTTCAATTCAAGGGAAAATTGTCTTCCTTTTGAATCTTGTATACCTGAAACCAAAATACACTGTAATAAAAATAATAAGACACAAAATAAAAATAAACTCAACTAGACATAAATTAGGAATCCAAATTTTAAATTAATTTAGGAATCCCCGGCAACTAGATATTTCGGCGATAATTTTAAAATGACTCAATAAAAGGAAAAAAGAAAATCTTTTTGGGTTTCACAGAGGTTTCTCTGAGAATTTTCTGAGAATTTATCTCTGAGAATTCAGAGAGAGAGATATGTATAAATGGAGACAAAGACCAAAGAATTAAGACGTGACCTTTTTCAGTCAAAATTAAGACGTTATGAGAAAAAGGAAGAGTAACAAGAATTAAGAAATGAATGAGGGATTTTTTTAGAACCCACAGTGTGTGTGAATTGAGTTGCCTTTCTTGGAAAGTATATTAAATAAATAAATAAATAAGCTTTTAATTAATGGAAATTTATTAAATAAATAAATAAATAAGTTTTATACACTCACACTCACAGTGTTTGCCAGCTCGCTATATAATCAACTTAAATCAGTTAAATCCATCATGCAATGCATTTTCTTCCAATTTTTTATGATAAACTAATAGATAATTGACTAAATAAACATCCTGCAAAGTTTCAATAAAAATTTCCAAGTTTTTCTTACAATTTCCGTGGTTTTTATTCAATTTTTATCGATATCAATAATATCCCGATATTTCCATCGAAATTTCCGTGTTTTTGGCCTACCGATATTTCCGATATCACCGATATTTTAGACCTTGGGTGTGATGAATCCATACCAGGATTTTTGGTGTTGGCGCTTGAATTTTTGGAATTGTTGTTTCTGGTTTCTAGTGGTGTTTGATCTGACGTGGTGTTTAAAGGTGGTATTAGATTGGGCATGGTTGTTGAAGGTGGTGTAGAAAGGGTCAAGTACTAAGGATAAAGCTCTGATACCATCTCAAGAAAGTAAATGGTTGAATGTTTTGTTGTATTCCAAACGTCAAATAGTACAATACATATAAACAGGCTTAGCCTTTTATCAATCCTACTATTAATGCTTTGAAGACGTGATCCGATATCAGTGGGATTTGACCTACATTAATTTAGGCAAGTAAAGATATTACAACTATTTACAAAGACATTTCATAATAAAGGGTGGGGTTTGTCAAATCGTATATATATTATTTAATATGGCGCTTTTGGGCATGATTTCTTGCGGAGAGTTTTCGGGGAGTAAATGGAACATACAAAACATATTCACAGTGGTTGTGTTTTTGGCTTTGCATTTGCGCCCTTTCATTTCAATTGGCCTGCATCCCAACTTTAAATTCTATCTAAAAGTTGTCATTTCTCAAATTTTAAGAGAAATGAAGTTATTAAAAAAAAAAAAAATTTACAAATAAAGGTTAAATTCCGTATTTTAAATTCATCACCCAAAAAAGAAACTTTACAAATTTTAAAACATTAATTTCCGTCATTTTAAATTCCTTCATTTATAAATTCCTTTGTACTTTTAAATTTCCTCGTCCAAAGTATAAATTCCTATGTTTGGATGAGGTATTTGAAGTGATGTGACTTCAAAGTGCAGGGAGTTTGAAATGAGGGGATTCAAAATGATGGGATTAGTAAAATCACTTGTTTGGCTAATTATTTAGTTCGTAGAATTTGGTTGGATAATTTCTTATAAATTTGAAATTTACCAAATATTTCAGAAAATAAAATAAATGTAATTCAAAAAATTCAACATCCAAACACCACTCACCTCCCTCTCTCTCTCTCTCTCTCTCTCTCTCTCTCAAAACACCCCTCACCTATTAATTAATTATTAACTTGAATGTAATTAAATATTCTAAGATTATTGTCTACCATATATAACTAGCCTTTCTGCATGCGCTTCAGCGCTTGCAAGAGGCTTTCTTTTTAAAAAAAATTAAATTTATTTTAGAATTAAAAAAGATAATGGGTAGTTTTGTTCCATAAAAATAGGATCCATTATCAGATTTTTCTTTTAATTTTATTTTTTTAATATGAAAAAGTGTGAATTTACAATATTATCCTCATTTAATTAATAATTTCAATTTTTAATGTTTGCATTAACTAAGGGCATTTTCTAGTATTTTGAATGTCTTACAATTCTCTGCCTTTTGCTTTGTATATATAGATTCATACGTTTTTTGTTTTTTTTTTCAAAATGTATAATTCCTACTTATTAGTTCGAAGAACATCCCTTCAATCTCATGGGACAACTAACTTCTTTTTATGAGTTTCCAGCAAAAACAAAACTTCTTTTTATGAGCTAATAAGGTTTTGGCATGTAGAATTGATGTCAACTTGGCAACATGTGGACCTCGCAGATAAATCCTACAACGGTTTCTGATAATTTGGTCCAATTTGTCTAATTGGGTAGTGAAGACCAGGCTTGGCAATTTATCGAACTGGGCAGTGCACTGAAGATGAGACACAAAGCGGGATTACATAGTCATGGGACTTTGGACTTCCAAAATTCCTCCTCAAAGTTCCTTGTCATTTCTCAAATTCTTTTTAAGATTTTGCCAAACAAGTGTTGTGCGAAAACACTTCTAGACTTTGTCGTTGATGGACTATGCGACGACACACACACAAACCCCTTGAGAATAAAACACACACATTGAAGAGAGAAAGCAAACACACTCAAGAACACAAAGATTTATAGAGGGTTGGCCTCGTGCCTATGTCCTCTTGGTCCCGAAAATTCATTAGTATGTAAGAACAAGGGTCCGCACTGGATTCGCGACGTTCGCTCGAGCGCCTGCACTTCCGCTCAAGCGCCTAAGCCTAGGCGAAAAATCATCTGTTTGCGGCTCGAGGGCCAGAACCCAAAGCACTGGTGTGAAACTCATTTTTCTGTCATCTCTTCTTCCTCCGTTCACATTTTTGTTGAGCCAATTTCAACAAGAAGTTACTTTAGGGGCAGCCCTGGGGTGGTGCAAGTGGCGCCACCGCACAGGGCCTGAGTTCTTGAGGGCCCCAAAACAAATTTGTTTATATATATATATATATATATATATATATATTAATATTATATAAATTATATATATATTACAGCGTACTAAACATTTGCACAAGAGTGCGTATAGTGGAGTTGGCTGCAACGCATATTCATCAAAGTCCATCTATTTGCCGTTTTTTATACTATTATTGCATTATAACAACTAACTTTACATAATTATAAATAAATAAAAATAGAAAGCCTTAAAAAAAGAAAAAAAGGAAACATCGAAGCTTTGGCTAACCACAGAAGCAGTATATATATATATATATCCCCCAAACACTTTCTACTCCACCCTATCATTCTTTTATAAAAATAAAAAAAAAGTAAGTTTTCTCCTCCAAGAAAAGTACTCTCTTCATTTAAAAACAAAAACAAAAACTTCATAGTTTCTTCTGATTCTCTAGTGCGTAATCATCATCATTCATTAGTCTCTCTTTGGTTCTTTTTTCATAAAGACCATCAAAATCAAATAGTCAGCTTCAAATCTCAATTCAAATTCAAGTATATATCTAAAATTTCAATCTATTCTATATATTACATGACTTATTTTACTAAATTATTATCATGTTGGTGATTGGTTATATGAGAATATAGTTTTTAGAAATATTTATCTATTTCTTGTTGGGGTTTTCTTCCAGGTTATAGGGGTTTGGAATTTTTCTTTGTTAATGA
Organism: Prunus kanzakura; assembly: GCA_020521455.1. Classification (NCBI taxonomy): domain Eukaryota; kingdom Viridiplantae; phylum Streptophyta; class Magnoliopsida; order Rosales; family Rosaceae; genus Prunus; species Prunus kanzakura. Next base: position 374,138 of record BPUM01000892.1, read on the forward strand.
CATTTGTGTGCAACTACTCTTTAATTTGTGATTGCCAATTTTTTTTTCCTATTAAACATAGATTGCTTATTGGAGGCAGCAAGGGACTTTGTAGGGGCACAAGGAGCTTATTTTTGTACCAAACATACTAATATTTAACTTTATCAAATGGAAACATTTAAATTTTTATGAATTTGATTTTGGATTGTCATGACATGTTTATTCATGGTGACTTTTAGTTATAAAAAAAAATTGTTTATGACATTAAGTTATGTTAAATTTTTATTTATAGTATTTTTGTATTAAATTATGTGAGGTCCCAATTTAAGTTTCGCACAGGGCCCTCGAAATCTCTGGGACGGCCATATGGGACTTTCAAATCCCATCTCTAAATACCTCATCCATACACACTCTAAAAGAACTTTTGAACAAATCACGTGTTGCTAGCAAGATAAAAGGTCTCTTCGCATCCCATTGTGTTCTTGCACTTGTGATGTAAATATTGAGATGACAAGTCAGTAAGGTATTCGGACAGAAAACGAAAAATTCAGTTAGGTCCAATTGACCCCACTGAATAATAAGGGAGACAATAGGGGAAGTTAGGGGGGAGGACGGCCGTGGGACAATCCTGATCCATAGGGATGGGCTCTGCCTCTGCTGGTCTAGTTTCTCCAAACCTAGTACATTTATTTTTTTAGCTGATGCTTGCTTTGCTTCTATTTTGATGACAGGTCAGCGGGCCATGTATTGCAAGGAAGCAAGGGAGTATTATAAATAGTCTCTACAATGCCCTGTTTTTCGCCAAACTGAGATCATCAGACTTATATATACATATACATATATAATATAGTGATGGGGCTTTTGGGCATGTTTGTAAGGAAGCTATGTGGAGAGTTTTTGGGGAGGAAATGGAACATACCAGACGTTTTCACTGCGGTTTTGTATTTGGCTTTGCATTGCCTCTCTGTATTTGCGCCCTTCCATTTCAATTGGCCTGCATTTTGGGTGGCCATCACTTTGTACGTTGCGACGGGTTTAGGAATCACACTGGGTTACCATAGAAGTCTTGCACACAGAAGTTTAAAGCTTCCAAAATGGCTCGAGTACTTCTTTGCCTATTGTGGCGTTTTGTCACTTCAGGTGTGTGTATGCATATAGAATTGGTAACACCTTTTGTGTTTAGAAGCATAGAAAACTCCATAACTTTAAGATCTATTTTCAAATTCATAAATGAATTGTTCATAATTTATAAACTTCGATCCTCATCTCCATACATTAGAGTAGTTAAAATATCATATTGTCAAAAAACAAAACTTAGGCCAATGCAGTGTTTGTGGCCCTGCCCCTTTCCTCTTGGTTGCCACCCAGGATCGAAATCCCAGGGTGTTTCTTTCCTCCCAAAACAGAACTTAGTAACGGGACATGTATAAAAAAAAAAAAAATTTATTTCATGTTATGTATACATAATCTCAATCGTATCTATAACTTCCAGTGTATTATTCTATATGCCTACTATCTATGATAACGCACTTAATCGACAGATTAAAATGAAAAAAATGTATATACCAAGGATTTGTTGGTGTTTTGGACTTTCAGAGTAGCCCGATTGAATGGGTGAGTACCCACCGGTACCATCATCAGTTTACAGACACAAAGAAGGACCCTCACAGCCCTATCCGGAGTTTATGGTTTAGTCACATGGGTTGGACGCTAGATGGCCGTCGTTTTCAGTTTGAAAAAGAGGTAAAAAGTACACACAATCCCTCCTCTCTCTCTCTCTCTCTCTCTCTCTCCAGTAGAGGGATACTTTTGTAGGGTGAACTATGCATTGTATTTCAATGATCTGAATCGTCTAACATTTAGATATTCCCTCAAAAATGATTTCTACAAAAAATCACTTGAATTTGAAACTATTTGACCACTCCATTAGATGGTGGTTATTATATTCTTTTCTTGAAGCACTGTATTCGCCTATTTTGTTGATCCCAACTAGATACCTTTATGATTTTCAATTTGCATGATTTTTTGCAAGGATAATTTATGAATGAAAACTTGAAAAATAGACTATTTGAAAAGTTGAAAAAAAATTAATAGGGACCATAATAGGTGTCCCCAATACAAAAAGACTATATATATATATACTTATTTTATTTACTTTTTAAATGAGAAATTTACAGCTTGGAGGACTGAAGAACATTGAAGATTTAAGGAAACAACCCTTCTATAGGTTTCTCCATCGTACTTACCTTCTACATTCAATTGCTCTTGGAGGTGTACTATATGTTGTGGGTGGATTTCCCTTCTTGGTTTGGGGAGTGGTGAGATCGCTTACTCGTTAGTTTACCTTACTTATTCTTCCAAATGATCACTCTCTATTAATAACTACTTGACTTGACCATTTTGTATTCGTAGTGTTATATATTGGAGAATATGATTTCCCACATTAGAAATTTGATTAAATAAAATACAATATATAATGACTGATTCCCCACACATGTCGAATATGCAGATGGTTAAGTGGGAGACAGTATCAATATTTGTAGTAGTGGGCCGCAGATTTATCCCTCTAGAATCTTAATATGGTATCAGAGCGGGTTGATTTACTGAGCCCGATACCCAAATCAAACAAAAACCCAAAATTTGACCCTGAAATTGAAACCCGAATTGAAGAAAAAAAAAAAAAAAGTGACTAATGTGGAATTAGTTGCATGTGTGGTCCACTAAAAAGTGATCCCATGTGTGTGAGGGATAGTGTTGAAAAATATGACATTATTCATGGATTTAAAAATTTCCTTTTTCATCTAAACAAGTCATAAATCAAAAAATCATGTTTAACTTCTCCATCCAAACATGCCCTAAATTTAAATTCCTTAAAATTTCAGGGGGTGAGGACAACATTTTTTCATCACGCCACTTTCCTAGTAAATTCAGTTGGCCACATGTGGGGAAACAAAGCATGGAACACCGGTGATATGTCGACGAACAATTGGTATATCGCATCTATTCCTTAGTTTGCTATATTTCATCATTACTAAATGTAAAATTGGGATACTAACATGTTTTATGTACATGATATATTCTTAATAATTTAGGTGGCTGGCAATTATTATGTTTGGAGAAGGCTGGCATAATAACCACCATGCTTTTGAATACTCAGCTCGACATGGGCTGGAATGGTGGCAAATTGATTTTACTTGGTACACAATAAGATTTCTTCAAGCTATTGGACTGGCAACAGATGTCAAGGTCCCGACTGAAATTCAAAAGCAACGAAAAGCTACAAATGGTAGAATGATGGCTACTCAAAATTAGGCTTTGATTAAGATTTATTCTGCTATGTATGTCATGGATAACTAGCTTCAAATCCTTTATGTATTTCTTTGGCTTCTAATGGAAGAGTGTATGCCAATGGCGTCAATGACTAATATCATACAATTGATTCCCTTTTCATTATGTATCCATCTATTTTATTCAATTTTGAAGGATGCCTTAATTATGTTTTTACCTTGGTGGTCGTGTTCCTTTTTGATTATTTGTACGAGTTCAGATGTACTTTGGGAGCATTTTTGCTCACCACTTTAACCATAGGTGTACCCTCACCACCATCCTCAATGCTTGACACGTGTCCATAGGTGTAATCATGATTCCATAAATACAAAGCAAAAGTTAACTATGGTTATGTCTATGGACACGTGTCAAGCATTGAGGATGGTGGTGAGGGTACACCTATGGTTAAAGTGGTGAGCAAAAATGCACCCATGTTCTGTCTCCTTTTTCTTTATCCTGCTCTGTCCTTTACTCAAAATTTTGACACCTGTCCTATTATCTAAAACCCAATTAAAAAAAACTTAACAGTGCTAACTTTTAAACTAACTCTGTTAAACGGATCTTCTTCTTCGTACCACTGCTTTGCTATGTCCCTTCATCCACTCCCATTGCCATTTCATAGTTTCCTGACCTGTTTCTGATATGCAAAACCCACTTTGCTAACCAAATCCCACGTACCCAATTTCACTCTCACTCTCACTAAGCCAATCCTCAACAAAATCCCAGATAAAAATCTCATAACCCATTTTCCAAATTCACCAAAAACCTCACTTGTGTCTCTTGGAATGACAAAATCTATAGAAAACCAAGATGAACCCAATACACAGAGCTTCAAGATCTGTACAAGACTATATCGTGTTGTTTTATTTATGTAATATGGTATTTTATGGTATTTTATCGGTATTATTGATAGGTATAAAAATAGGAAAGCAAAAACTTAAAGCACAAGTCCGTTTGTCTTGGCGAATAGAGGAGAGATGAAAAAGTTATAAAAACGAATTGTTTACTTTTGGGTGAAGCAATGGCTGAAGGTGAGCAGGTGAAACTTTTGGAAATAGGAGAATAGCGGTGAAGATGAAGGGACACAACAGAGGAAGGAGAGTCGTTTGACAATTTTTAGTTTTATTAATTTTTTATTAGGATAAGACAGAGTTATTTATAAGGTTAACACTGTTATGTTTTGGTAAATGGTTTTAAATGATAGGACAGGTGTAAAAAAAAAAAAATTGGTACACAACAGGGCCAAGCGCCCAAAACCAAACAATTACAAAGGGATTAACCTGGGCTAGGACTAGGGGTACTACTAGCAACAGCAGCAGTAATATCATTAAGGAAGGGGAGGCTCCAACTCCAAAACATGGAGGCCTAAAGGGATTTCATAGCTCTTGGCAAATAAGGCATCGGCAGCCTTGTTTTGTTCACGGTAGACACGAGAAAGGGAGCATGACCAATCACCAGTGGCGGATCCAGGATTGTTACCCTAAGGGGTCTTAATGTAAAAGTTTCGATATTTTTCTAAGATGAAAATAACACTAAAAGATAATTTTCTATTACTTTCCTCTTGTCGTTCCATAATTCTATACATGAATTAATCAAACCAAACAGTCAACCATTTTTTTTTAAAGAAAGAAATTTTATTAAGACAAATGAACAAATAGAGAGGGGACAAGAAGACCATCACAAAATTAATCATAAACCCTAAATTTCAACAAATCAAATAAAGAGAGAGAGAGACTAGATTGTCTTGATTAGCATGAGAAAGAGAGAGAGAGACTAGATTGCTTACAGATAAATTCTTGGCTTGGCTTGAGAAGCTTGTGGCATGGAAGCTAAGCATTCATGAGTTTAGCATGAGAAAGAGAGAGAGAGACTAGATTTTCTATGAGAAACAGAGGTTTAAAGCAAGGAATTTTGAGAGAATTTGTTGAGGGGAGAGAGGAAGAGATTAGGGAGGAGAAGTGGGTGCTTTGAGAAATTTTCTGGCAGCCTGACAAAAGCTTTGTCAAGCTCTGGAATGGCTTGCCAGAGGAGAAAATGCGAAGAGATGGAGGAATAGGGCTCGAAATTGAAGGGTTCCAGGGATGAGAGGTGATAATTGCTCTCTCTGGATGTCGGTTATGAGAGAGAGAGAGGAAGAAAATGGAAGAACAAACATGAAATTGAAGCTTCCAGCAAAGAGTGAGAATGCTTGCTCGCTCTGGAAGAGTTGTGGGAGAGAAAAAGAAGATGGAAGAACAGAACATGAAATTGAAGGGTTCCAGAGGGGATGCTTGCCTTCGATGAGTTGTTTTTGCTGGGTAGAAAGTGCTAACTTTTGTAGGCCCTGGAACCCTCAATTTTATCAAGCTACCCTCTCTCATTTTCCTTCACTTTCTTCCATTCCATCTTATTTGGTGAAACTTTCCCAGCCTGAGCATATAAGCACGAACTTTTTGGAGTTCCAAGACCTTCACGCAGCTAGACTTCTCTATGTGGGTGAGGTGCCACTCACTTTTCCTTCTTGTTTTCTCACCAAAGCTTGCAGAGGAAAGAATGGGTAAGGGTGCAGGCCAAAAGGTGATTTACTTCCATCAGCACATGGGTTTGCTTGGTTTTAGTGGTTTGGATTTGATCCGTTTTAACAAAGATGATGGATATTTCCACGATGTTGGATTTTTTGTAAGGTGCTGGGCTAGGCTTTTTTGTTTCCAGTGGCTTGTGAGTTCCCTTTGATTTCATCAAGCTGCTGAAAGTTTTGGCTGATGTGGGATTTTTTCAAGTGTTGTGGGCCTTTTCTTAAGGTGATGGACTATTGAGTTTTATCTCTCATGCTTACCCATATGTTTGGGCTCAAGGAATGAGTTTGAGTTTTTGTGCTCCCAAACAGCCCAAAACTTCCACTCCTTGGACCATCAATGGGCCTCGTGAATACTCGTAATCATCCATACCACAACCTGCTTAGCGAGACCCATGCATTCGCGTGGCTTGGGCCCACTTAAGCTTGTAGCGTGGCATGTTGCTTATTTGTTTGGCGTGGCACATGTACAAGCACATATGACGAACTCTTGCGTACCCAAGTTGGGTTTTTTCCCAAGTTAGGTGTCTTACTGGACTAGAAATATATTTAGGCCCATCCTTGGATTTTTTGGGCCTCAACAATCATCTAACAAAAGAATGTAACACAGAGGTTTAAGTATACCAAGAACAATAAATTTATAAAATCAGAGATGGAGAGGGAAGAGAATAAAATTTTCAGCCATGTTGAGGGTTTGTGGGGGAGATATAGTTGGGAACTTAGGGTTGAGAATAATAGAATTTGGGGATTTTAGGAGTCCATTTGAGTGTTTGAGTTGAATGGAGCAGAGACATGGTATTTTATTACATTTATTTAAGTATTTTTATGTTTTTCATAAATCTTTGTCTCATGAAAGCCCACTCTCCACTCCAGAGAGTGGACAAGACGACCCAATGAAACGGGAAATACGAAGGGTTGTTGGGCAGAGGTGTATATTAAACGTTGTCCAATATTTTCCAGATTTGGTAAAGTTGTATGATTGAAAGCAATGGGACGAAGGTATTGGGTGGGTTTGGACTTTGGGGGGAGTTGTTGGGCCAGGCCATTTTAAAGAAAATTCTTGGGTCAAAAGGACGTCGTTTTGCCCAAGATGTTTTTTTAAAAAAATAGCAGAGCTTCTTCTTCCTCCCGCAGCTCCTTTCTTCCTCAGGAAAAACGTTGAGCGCTTGGTGTGCAACTCCAAGGGGTCTTTCCCCATCTCCAAGGGACCTCTAAGCCTATTTCCATGGCTTCCAAGTGGTCGTGCGACCCCACTGACCCCGCTGTGGCTCTGCCACTGCCAATCACCATGCAGCTGTAAATTACAGCAATTGAGGAGACTAATTAGGGAATGAGAGCATTATTCAGGAAGGTCACCACCGAGGATGCATCGCATTCAGTCTCCACAGCATCCCAGGCCAATTTGAGCCCCCAAAAAATACCCCACAACTCAGCTTCAAGGACAAACCCAACGTCAAGATTGACCGGTGTAAAAATTTTGAGTAAGGTACAGAGGGAGGACAGAGAAAAGGGGACAGAATATCTATTTTTCTTTTCCCAAAAAACTTTTCTCTACTTCCTGCGTCAATTAAACCCTCATCTTCACTAAACTTCAATTCTTGCACAATCTAAGGATTGGGCAAGTGGCTGAGAAGAGGATCTCTTCATTAGGCATTATAAATAATCATTCAGACTGTTTGGGCCTAATTTCTGCATACCAGCCCAGTCAACTATTGGACTATTGCTATGAACAAAGATCGGGGCAGGTTCATATGATCGGGGTTCACCTTCTTTCCTTTCGGTTGTGCATCAATTTCAGGCAGGTCGAGAATACGTACTATGAGAAAGGATATTTGTCCTTGATTAAAAAAAAAATGCAAGTAATAAAGTAAATACATGAACCGGTATTTTTATTCTTAAATTACTTTAAATAATTCCTTTAATTTTTATGACCCCAAATTTTAAATTTCTTTTTAAAAATTTCCCTATTCAGCTAAACAAGTATCTACATACCATCTTTCACTTTCTACATCCAAACATGTCCTAAATCCAAACTCCTTGTAATTTCAGGGGGTGAGGACATTACTTTTATTCCAAGCCACTCTCATAATAAATTCAGTTGGCCACATGTGGGGAAAGAAACCATGGAGCACCGGTGATATGTCTACAGACAATTGGTATATCGGATCTATTCCCCACTCTGCTATATTTCATCCTTGCTAAATGTAAAATTGGGATATTAACTTGTTTTATATACGTGATATATTTTTAATAATAATTTAGGTGGATGTCAATTATTACGCTCGGAGAAGGATGGCATAATAACCACCATGCATTTGAATACTCAGCTTGACATGGGTTGGAATGGTGGCAAATTGATATTACTTGGTACGTAATAAGATTTCTTCAAGCTATTGGATTGGCAACGGATGTCAAGGTCCCAACTGAAATTCAAAAGCAACGAAAAGCTTCAAATGGTAGAATCATGGCTACTCAAAAATAGGGTTTTGAAGATTTACTCAGATATGTATATCATGGATAACGTTACTAGCTTCAAATCCTATATGCGTTGGTGATGTTGTCAATATTCATGGCTCAAGTGGTATTTCTTTGGCTTCTAAAATAATTACTTATAGTGGTACTATAGAATAATCAGCTATGAAGAGTGTTTAATTTTGGGAATGGAAGTGATCTTGTGTACTACGAATAAAATTGACATGATGTTGGAAGTTTTACTTCACGTGTTTGGTAAAAAGAAAAATTTCTTTCATTTACATTTATACATCAACATCCATGATCACTTGGAAGCTAGCACATCAAATATCTAGACCAATCCAACTAACTCTCCTCATTTTAAATGTGTAAACCAATAACAAAACTAAAAGAAGATTAAGTAATACGAGTTGAGAATATTGAACATAAACTTCATTTAAACAAAAGTCATCTACATTGGTTTGACAAGGAAATTAAAAAAAGAGACAATAAAATTTCTGTCGGCTTAATTCCTTATTGATTTAGAGATATTTGTTGTTGAGATTCTTACTAAAGAGAGAAAGACCAAATCTGATTGTGTGAAAAGGAATTTGTTCATTACTATTCGAAGAGTGGTATAGCTAGGGTTCTTACAAGGCTGCAGTTTTTCCTCTATCTATATACACTACAAAAAAAAAAGTGGCAATAGTCACCATTATTTGGTGATATTTGGTGACATTTGCTGGGGTGACTAAAGGCTTTAGAGGAACACGAGAGGCTATATGTTGAGCTGTAATGGGAGGCATATATGTGTGAGGCGCAATTAATGTCTGTTAAAGTGGACCCATGAACTTATGAGAATGGGTTTGTAGTATCATGTGAGGTGTCCGCGGTGACCAGTGTAAGAATAGCAATATTGAGCAGAATTTTAACAGAGAGAAGCAGAGAATTTTAGGAGAAGAATTGATGTATTCATTCATTGATCTTTAATGGTACTTGCAGATCACAGAACAATTGTCTAATCCATGCAAGTTCAGCAGCAGTAATAGCCAAAGCCCTATACTCTTCCTTAGTGGACGAACGAGAGACAGTATGTTGCTTCTTAGAAGCCCAAGAAATAGGACTAGAGCCTAAGTAAACAATAAATCCTGAAACAGATCGGCGATCATTAGGATCCCCAACCCAATCATCATCACTATAAGTGTGCAGATGAAGGATACCAGACTTAAACCAAATGCCAAAATCAATGGTACCTTTCAAATACCTCAGGATTCTCTTAACTGCCACAACATGAGATTCCATGGGATTATGCATAAATTGACAAGCTTGTTTCACTGAGAAGGCAATATCTGGCCTTGTGAAAGTGAGGTACTGCAGAGCACCAACAATGCTTCTATACTTAGTTTGAGACACAAACAAGCTAGTAGACTTATATGAAATTTGTAGCCCATAAAATAAGTAAATCCTTCATATCAAACTCCTGAGTTAAAACACCAATTACAGATGTAATAAGAGATGAATTACTGCTAGTGAGAATGATATCATCAACATAGAGAAGCAAAACCACAATACCAAGCGAAGAATGTTGAATAAAGAGAGATAGATCTTCATTTGAAGCTTGAAAACCTAAGCTTGGGGTAAGAAACTAGTAAATCTTTCATTCTAGGCACGAGGAGCCTGTTTTAAACTGTACAAGGACTTCTTGAGTCTGCAAACAAAGTCAAAAGGATGATGCTTACTCTCAAAGCCTTGAGGTTGTGTCATATAAACCTCCTCTTGAAGAACACCATGCAAGAACGCATTTTTAACATCAAGTTGTCTTAAGGACCACTGAAACTGAGCTGCAAGAGCAAGAACTAATCGAACAGTGGTTGGTTTTACCACTGGACTGAAGGGTTCATAATAATCAATACCCTCCTCTTGACTAAATCCCTTAGCAACTAAGCGAGCTTTTTGCCTAGTTATTGAACCATATGCATTTTTCTTGATCCTATAAACCCATTTACAGCCAACAAGATTCTTATGAGTTGGGAGAGGAACCAAATCCCAAGTACCTCGAGCATGAAGAGCCTCAATTTCCTCTCTCATTGCAGATTGCCATTCTGGTGATTGAGAGGTAGCCTTGAAGGAACTAGGCTCAATTGTAGATAAATCAACAGATGTAGAAGCAGAAAAAGCCTTTCGTTTGGAGATTCCATTCTTAGACCTTGTTGTCATAGGATGCAGATTTTTAGGTGGCAGAGGCAAGATAACACAAAGATCTTCAGGCTGAAAATCTGGATCCACAGGGAGAGGAGATTGTGTAGCAGAAGTTGAAGCAGGCAATGAACTGAGAGGCAATGTATTCAAAGATTCAGTGGCTCTAGAGATAGGTGGAGAAGGTGAGGAAATTGAAAGAGAAGGGATAGGTGGTAAGACAGTATTAGTCAATGAAATAGATGGAGGAGGAGAATAGGAAGGGAGAGACTGTGATGAAGAAACACTTACTGGATGAACATATGTGAATGGCAACACAGTTTCATCAAATAGGACATGTCTAGTTACAAACAGTCTATTGGTAGTGAGAGAAAAACAAATATAGCCTTTATATTGTCCTGCATAGCCTAGAAAGACACAAGTAGAAGTTTTTGGCTGAAGTTTGTTTGTATTATAAGGCTTGAGCAAAGGAAAGCAAGCACAACCAAGTACCCTTAGATGAGTAATGTCTGGTGTAGATCCAAACAATAGGAAGTAAGGAGAATTGAAATGAAGAGTTTTACATGGCATTCTATTGATCAAGTCGATTGAAGTAGCACAAGCATGAAACCAAAATTTTGGTGGTAAATGAGCAGTTTGTAATAAAGTGATAGCAGTCTCTAAGATATGTCTTTGTTTTCTCTAAGCTAAGCCATTCTGTTCAGGTGTATAGGGACAGGATTTTTTATGAATGATACCTTCAGCAAGAAGATAATGTTGAAATTTATGACTAAGATACTCACCACCCCCATCACTTTGGAAAACTTTAAGAGAAGCAGAGAACTAAGTGACTAAGTAAGCATGAAAATGAACAAAAATAGAGTAAACTTCTGCTTTATTGATCATTGGAAAGATCCAAGTAAATCGAGTACACTCATCTACAAAGCTAACATAATATTTGAACCCCTCAACAGATAATGTTGGAGAAGGACCCCACACATCACTATGAATCACTTCCATAGGTTTTACAGATTTTATTGCTGGATAATGAAAAGGAAGTTTGGCTAGTTTGCCTTCTAAACAATTATGACAGACATATTTGATTTTGTCTGAAGAAAAAGGAACATGTGATTGATGTAAAAGAGCAGTAGTAATGATATTTGAGGGATGACCAAATTGCTTGTGCCACAGACTTGTGTTTACTTGATGGCGAAGGAAGCAGAAATGTTGTTTGATGAGAGAAGCAGTTGGATTAGGATGAGGTTGTGAAGGAAAGAAAGGAATAGAATATAGGCCAGCTCTACACAGTCCCTTGAGAAGAACACTCCCCGTGAGTTTGTCCTGAATCCAAAAGCCAAAGGCATCACATATAAATATGCAATTATTATCTTTACATAACCGATGCACTGAAAGCAAATGCTGAGATATCTTTGGCACATGCAAAACTTTCGTTAATTGTAATGAACACTGTGGAGTATGCAAAGTAGAAGAACCAACACTAGAAATACTCAAACCAGAACCCCCTGCAGTAGTGATAGTCTCATTTTCTGAGAAAGGAGTAGCAAGGCTTAGGTGAGACAAATCAGACGTCATATGAGCTGTTGCTCCAGTATCAGCTACCCAAAATTGCTCATTTGATGAGGAAGGAGAATAGTTGGCATGCATTGCGGTAAGATTGGATGAAGGAGGTTTGCCTTGATAGGAAAAATTGCCTCTGTGGTAACACTAAATAGCGGTGTGTCCATACTTCCAGCAAATTTGGCATTGAATTGAGGAATTAGGAGCAGTGAATTGTAAAAAAAAAAAAAAACGAGCTTTAGAGTAGAGAAAAGGGAAAGGGAAGAACGATGAAAATAGGAGGACCAGGATAAAATCGTGGGCGATTAGAAGCGTTGATACCATGTGGAGATTCTTACTAACGAGAGAAAGACCATTTCTGATTGTGTGAAAAGGAATTTGTTCATTACTATTCGAAGAATTGTATAACAAGGGTTCTAACAAGGCTGCAGCTTTTCCTCTTGTCCATATATTTACACAAAATATGATGGTCATCATCCAAATCCTTTCCACGTAGGGTTTTCATGAGCTGGATGCTAAATTGTGTGGATAAGTTTGGGTGTCATGAGTTGTTTCTTGTCTTTTGTTATGAAGCTGGGTGTGTTGAACATTTTGCGGCTTATCAAGATTTTCATGCAATGTCTGACGTGTTTGGAAGTTATGTAATGATCTTTTGCATGGGAAGATAGTGCCTAGGATGGAAGAGATAGTAGAGAGGACTATCGAGACGCATGCGATTTTAAAAGCTAGTTTGGAGAGAGCGAAGGATTCAAATCTCTCCCTGCATATTAGGTGAATCAAACCACCAATCTAAACTTTCATGCTTAATTGTGATGGCGCAGCGGGCAGGGAGGGACATGCTAGAGGCTTGGGGAACAGCTATCGTGAGAATGAAGGAAACTGTTTGTGTGCAGTGCGCTAGGATTGGATATTATGGGAATAGAGTTGGTGGCTGTACGTGGAGGCTTAATGATGATGGCCTTCAAGAGTTACACCCCATTTCTTCTTGCAACGAATTCTAAAGAAGCAATGTCTATGCTTAAGGGCATGTTGGATTTCGACGAAAAAAAAAAGGGCATGTTGGATTGGTTGAGTAACATTGGCAACGTGGATATTAGAAGGCTGCTAATTGATAGGGAGGTGATAATGCAAATGGTGTGGTACGTGCCCTTGCCAAATTTGGATTGAAGGATGGAACAAGGTTCTTTTGGGAGGATGGCGCACCTCCTTGATTGGGTTTACTTATGGAAAAAGATAGGGAGTTGGGGTAATTTTTATCATGTTTGTGAATGCTTTCGGGAGGTGAAGTATACTCTTTTTTCTTGACCAGATTTTCCTCAATGGTGAGTTTTGTAAGACGAAGTTTATACTAGGCCACGTATATTCCTTCCCGTCCTTATAGTTGCTATATTGTATGTTTTTAAAGTTGCACGAAGTTCTTCTTTTTGATGAAAAAAAACTATGGTAATCTGTACAAACAAAAATTACAATGGACTCTATTATTTAGTGTCCTTTTTAAATTTATTTTGACACAAGCGATATTGAGAGAGCACTACAAGAAAAAAGGTCAGTAGTGATCAATTTCCTTGTGACCAAATGAATACTGGTCACAAATACAATAAATTTAATGACTGATAATACTATATGGTCACTAAAATGATTGGCATCTAATTTTTAATTTTTAATGACTAAATTTTCTAACCAGTATTTAAATTAGTCACTGAAAACAACTTAAATTATGTTATTAGTGACAAACACATATGCCAAGGTAGCCTTCCTTCTCTTATTTGATACATCAGTGACGTCCCCTTTTTTAAACTTGAATTTTTTTTTTTCAAAACAAGGAGGGTACTGCATCAAATAGAAAAAAAGAAAAAAGAAAAAAAAGAGACGGAGCGGGACCAGAGCAAAATCAGAGCGAGCTAGGTTTTCGTTTGTTGCTAAGGTAGAGCTTGATTTTAGGTTCAATTTTGATTCTCTTTCAATTTCGACTTTTGGTTTTCGATTAGTTTTACCGCATGAAAAGGTGCCATGAGGGTTCGAACCTAAAATCACTAGTATGCAAGTCAATGCCTTTTTTCACTGGGATAGACCTTGTCCTTTTTATTATAACGTTATCTTTTCTATGCAAGCCGGGGGTTTTTGTTGGCCATAAGCTTCAACTTCTACGTTTAATCAAGCTCTATATAGCTCTGAGGTTACTCTATACTAGAACTGCATTTATGAATTGTATTGTGTATCACATATGTCTAACTAATGCGTGGTACTATAATCAATTAGGGTAGTATCTCCTTAGATAGGATTGGTATATTTTCATTAAAAGTTGGGTAGTCTTCAACCTATAGGTTTTTTTTTTCTTGTAACAATAGTTTTCCGAGTTATTTACACTAACACCCCCTTAGGTTTTCAGATTTTTCACAAAACTTCATGAGGTTTCAAAAATTATACGAACACCCCCGAGGTTTCAAATTATTTTCACTAAACTAATTTTCATTGATTGTTCGTCCAAAACTTGATGATTCATTTTAAAAAATGTGCGCAAATAACAAAATCATGTATGTGCAATCTAATCTCAAAGGCTAATTTTGTCTTTTGGAGTAATTTTTTTTATATATAAAATCATCAATCTTTGGATGAAAAATCACCAAAAAAAGGTTTTGTGAAAACAATTTAAAACCTGAGGGGGTGTTCGTGTAATTATTAAAACCTCAAAGATTTTGTTAAAAAGCTGAAAACCTAAGAAGTTGTTAGTGTAAATAATTCATAGTTTTCATATCAATTGTAAATCAGTGATATTTATTCAATGTAAGTCAATAAAATTGCACCAATTAATGTAACTGCTTTTTATTCATTTTTGGATTAGGTTTGGGCCTAAACCCTAAATCCTTGAAACCCACCCTAATAACATCTTTACCAAACCATGCTGCACGTGTACATTACATTACTACTGAAGGAAAGCCTGATGCTCATCTAGTTTCTTACGTAACCTTACCACCTAGCTAACCCAAGGGCTTCAATCAAAATTAATGTCCATAATATTATGGGGCACCCACCGAAGCTTTAATTTACAAAAACAATAATAATATGAGTTGACATTCTAACATGAAAAGATATATCCACCGCAAACACTAGAAAAATATACGAAGAAATCACGTGTTGCTCTACAAGGTTTTCTTCGTTAAAAAATTGCCAAAGAAAGAATAAAATCATGAAAAAAGTTTAGGTTGGGCATAGCACACGCAATAGAAAAGAAGTATCTCTTGATAATCCTGTCGTCATCTGCAAATACAATCGTAATAAACAAAATAAGAAGATTTGAAGTATACTAAAATCCTATCACGTTCTTGCGATGCAAATATTGAGATGACAAGTTGGAAAGGTATTCAGACCCAAAAATAAAGATTCAGTACGTTATTAAATTACGACGATATATTATGTAAGGGCCGGACCTACTTTTGTTTTTTTTTTTTCTTACGAAGAAAAATTTAGGGGGAGATTGACTACTGTCACCACCATCGCTAGGGCAGATCCACAATCTCAAACCAAAAGTACACGTGACATCCAACTGTCAACTGCCACCGGTATGGATTTATGTAAAAAATTGTAGATCGCGTACTAATGTGGACTGCTGGCGATAGGACTCGAACACTAGTGAGGCTACATACAGTATAGAGACCTTACCAACTCAACCCTACTCTCTTCAAAGCTCTATTATGTCCAATTAACCCCACTTATCATTTGTGGCTCCACTCTAGTAAGGCAGCAAGGGCCTTTTAACTGTAGGAAAATATTAGGAGCCATTCCTCAATAGATGACGTGGCCTCTTTACAAAACAACACCTGTTTCTTTTTTATTCTTTATTCTTTCAACTACTCGTTTAACTCAAGTCTTGTTGGCTGGTTGTACTTGTAACTAAGGTAAGCTCCACCCTCTTTCTCTTGGTAACCTTTCCTTTCGGCAATCACCCAATTTCAATCATCACAAAAAAAAAGATAAGAAAAAAAAATCACAACTTGGTTTAGACATTTCTTTGAACAAGTTGGTTGCAACTCATAAACCATTTATTTTAACAATATTAAAAACCTTCTTAGCTTACAATGAGAGAAGAGAAGATTATATTACAAATCAAATAGTTGATTTTATATATTTATCAACATAAGTTCATTACAAGTAGACCACTTTGGTAAACTAAATAAACATAAGAAATCCACATTCATCAGAGATGATCAAGAAAAACAACCGTCCAATGTGAAGAATTTGCCATGTACAAGAAATATGAAAACTAAATTCTACTAAAAATAAAAGTGAAAACGAGAACGGGCAAATCTTAAAACTTAATATTGTGTTTGGACTAACCATCCCAAAAAAATAAATCATGCAGTGGGAGGAGTTTGTTGGAGGTTTAAGTCGTCGGTGGCCGGACGTTTACATCTCTGGTTATAGGAGTTGGGTGATTGTAGGAAAGAAAATGCCATTGAGAGAAGAGGGTGTGGACTTACCTGAGTAAAAAAAACTAACAAACAAGTCTTGAGTTAAAAGAGTTGAAAGAAAAAAGGAAAAAAGGAAAAAAGAAGGAAAATATGTTGTTTTGTAAAGAGGCCATGTCATCTGTTGAGGAGGAATAACTCCTGATATATCAAGAATCAAGCATTTTGAGATGACAAGTCAACTCATTGAGGTATTAAATTAGGTATGCAACGGTCTCGAGAAATTAAATGGTTGAATGTTTTGTTGTATTCCAAACGTCAAATAGTACAATACATATATAGAGGCATAGCCTTCTATCAATCCTATTGTTAAGGCTTTGAAGCCGTGATCCAATATTAGTGGGATTTGACGTACACTAATTTGGGCGAGTAAAGATATTACAAATATTTACAAAGATATTTCTTAATACTCCCCCTCAAGTTGGAGAGTGAATATCATGAAGTCCCAACTTGTCGCGCAATATCGCAAACTGATCCTTCCCCAAGGCCTTTGTAAAAACATCTGCCAATTGGAAGCGTGTAGGTACATATGAATGACTAATTATTCCAGCTTGTAGTTTTTCTTGAACTATGTGACAATCAATTTCGATGTGCTTTGTACGCTCATGGAAAATAGGATTAGCTGCAATATACAAAGTTACCTGATTATCACAAAACAATGGTACAAGAGTTGCCCGTGAGACTTTTAAATCCTATAGTATAAAGTGTAACCAAGTCAACTCCAAATATGTGTTGGCCATAGCTCAATATTCAGCTCTTGTTGATGATCTTGGAACATTGGTTTGTTTCTTGGATTTCTATGAGATGAGTGAATTTCCAAGAAAAACACAGTATCTTGTAACTGATCTCCTTGTTGCACGGCATCCTCCCCAATATGAATCACAAAAAGCTTTTATTGTAAGATTATTGGCAACAAAAAATAACAAGCCTTGACCTGGAGTCCCCTTGATGTATTTAATGACCCGTACGACGGAATCCCAATGAGATCTGTGGGACTAATGCATGAATTCACTCAGTGTTCGAACAGGATAGACTATATCAAGCCTTGTGACAGTAAGATAGATCAATCGACCAACCAGTCTCCTGTATTTGGTTGGATCATTTAGTAATTCTCCATCTATGGGAGTGAGTTTCAAATTCTGTTCCATTAGGAACTTGTCTGGGCGTGCACCTAGAAGTCATGAATCCTGCAAAATATCAAGTGCGTACTTTCTTTGAGACATGAAAATACCTTTCTTAGAAGCGATTGAGAAGGAACTTTTGGATACATTCCATTTCTTGAAGATTATTTCCTGTGAGAAGTATGTCATCAACATAGAAAAGAAATGCAGTAAATGAAGTGCCTTGAGCCTTAGTAAAAAGAGAATAATCAGCTTTGGACTATTGAAAATCGGCCTTTTAAATGGTATGTGAAATGGTGGAAAACCAGTTTCTGGAAGTGTGTTTGAGGTCATAAAGGTACTTGTTAAGCCGACATACAACGTTCTCCTCTTGTCGGCGAAGACCAGGTGGAGGCTCTGTGTACACCACCTCATGTAAATCGCCATGGAGAAAAGAATTCTGAACGTCTAATTGGTGGATGAACCAATGGTCAGTAGAAGCAACAGTAAGAAGCCAACAGAGGGTAGTGAGTTTGGCTGTAGGGGAGAAAGTCTCCTGATAATCAATGCCCTCAATTTGAGTGTAGAATTTAGAAACAAGCCGAGCCTTGTAGTGCTCTATGGTGTCGTCAGACATGTATTTGATTTTGTAGACCCATTTGTAGCCGATCGGTTTATGACCAACAGGCAGCGGAGCCAAAATCCAGGTGTTATTGCGCTGCAAAGCCTCTAGTTCTGCAGTTATGGCGTGGCGCCAATTTGGATAAAGAATAGCCTGAGCATAGGATGTGGGTTCTGTGTGACCTGTAATGTTAGCAAGAAAAGCATAATGGGTAGAAGATAAACAAGAGTAGGTACGGAATTGGGGAAAAGGATACCAAGTACCTGATGCAGAACAAGGCACTGAGGTTGAGAGATTGACGTGGTTGGACATATGATAGTCTGTATGCCATGCCAAAGGATATTTAGAGTGAGTGGACTGTCGGGGAAGGGGAATGAAAGGAGTTCGATGATCTATATGTGGAGGGGTAGGGTCAACGGATGGGGACAACACAGGCGATGGGCTGTGCGTGTAGGACAAAGGTGGGATATGAAAGGTGGGGCTGTTAGGCTCGTCATGCACGTTAGAGAGGACAGAGCGGTTAGGCGTGTGTGGTGGGTCGGCTGGTGGGTTGGGCGTATCAGCTGGTGGGTTAGGCGTATCGGCTGGTGAGGTCCAGCTGTCAAGGAAATCATAGGAAAGGTGGTGCTGGGGAGTATGTGGGGTAGGTGACGCCGAAAATTGAGAGAAAGGGAAGGTATTTTCACATAATCGGACATCACGGCTGACTAAGAATTTGTTTGTCTCCAAATTGTAGAGTTTGTAACCCTTTTGGCTAGTAGGATATCCAACAAAGACAGAATGTATGGCATGGGGATCAAATTTATGAATAGGATGGACAACAGTTGCATAATAGAGACAACTAAAGACTTTCAAGTGGTTGAGTGACAGGGGACGGTTGTATAACAATTCAAAATGTGATTTAGTAGAGAGTAATGGTGAGGGTAATCGGTTAATAAGATAGACAACGGTCAAGACACATTCACCCCAGAAAATAATTGGTAAGTGAGATTGAAAAAGTAATGTACGTGCGATGGTGAGAATGTGGCGATGCTTGCGTTGGACGACTCCATTTTGTTGTGGAGTGTAAACATAAATGCGCTGATATTCAATGCCATTATTTTGAAAAAAATTCCCTCATGGAGAAAAATTAAGACCCGTTGTCTACCTGAATGGTTTTAATGTTGGCATGGAATTGAGAGTGGGCAAAAGCAACAAAAGATTTGAGAAGGTTTTGGGTTTCAGATTTATGCTGCATCAAAAATATCTATGTGCACCTAGTAAAGTCATCCACAATGGTAAGAAAGAAACGTGCCCCTGAATGTGTGGGAATTTTGTGTGGATCCCAAATATCACAATGTAACAAATCAAATGAAGCTTTAGTTGATATTTAACTTAGAGGAAATGGAAGTCTTGTTTGTTTGGCCATGGGACAAATACTACAATTATTATCAAAAGTAATAGTATTGGAAGGCAATAATGGAGAAGCTAATCGAAGACGAGAAGGGGACGGGTGTCCAAGTAGCATGTCCCATAAATGGAGACATGTAATGAGATAGGTGTCCTTTGTAATGGAGACATGTAATAGAGACCACCACGCTGTTTACCCTAGCCAATCATCTTCCCCGTAGCCATCCTGCAAGACACAGAAGGTAAGAAACAAAATGGCACAACAGTTTAGAGAATTAGTGAGTTTGCTGGCAGATATTAGATTTAAGCGAAAAGATGGAACACACAAAACTTTGTCTAATGTGATATTTGAATTGAATGGTATGGTGCCAATGGAAGTGATTGGGGCACAAGAACCAATGTGTAAATTAACAATGGGAATTTGTGATGATTCGGTTTTAGAGAAAAGTGTGGGGTCATAAGTGATGTGATTAGTAGCTCCGCTATCTAAAATCCAAGGTATGGTAAACACATAATTTATGGAGGGAACGGAAAAAGAAGCCAAACCTGCAAAATTTGCATAAGCATTGCAATTACTAAAGGATTGAGTTGAACTCATCATAGAAACGACATGTGCTAGTTGTTGAAGTTGCCTTGTAGAAAGCCCATGTAAAGGGTTGGATTGAAGGGCCAGCTGGGTTGGTGCTCTGAAACCATGCGGCTGGGTTGGTGCGCTAAAGCCATACGACGGCCCCATGCGCTGGAGCTGTGTCTGCTGTGTGGGTAGTAGGAAAGGACCCACGCGGATTGATGTTCCCTTTAGACCCTTGACGTTGTTGCTTGGATTGATTGTGCCTACTGCCTTGAGTTCCTGTGTCATTGGGAACCCATGTCCCAATTTTAAATTTACATCTATCCTTAGTTTGACCTCTCCCGTCACAATACTTGCAATGGAATTTGAGAGTTTGACATTCTTCAATTGTTTGACCGTTTCTATCATAGTGCTCACAGTGTTTGTTTGTGGAATTATTCGACATATTGTTTGATTCGTTGTGAATCACAGCGGTGATGGAAAAATTCTCTGTTGGTCCTAATGTTATATGTGGCTATGTTTTGTCTTGAATGACCAGTGAATAGGCTTGGCGGACATTAGGCAATGGCGACATCATGAGGATGTTGCCACGGACACCGTTTTAGGTGTCGTTGAGGCCCATAAGGAATTGCATCATCCGATCCTCTTCCCTTTGTGCATTGTGTGCTTTCATCTTGTTACGTGTGAGAGGGGTTTGATATGTTTCTAATTCATCCCAAAGAGCTTTGAGTTTTTTGTAGTAGTCTGAAACCGTCATGGTGCCTTGTGAGAAAGAGGCGATGGATTTCTGTATCTGATATATGGTTGGTGCATTCTTTTGCAAGAATTGATCTTTGAAATCTTGCCACACTTTGATGGACAGTCTTGGCATGAAAGTCTGCTTTGGCCAGATCGGGTTCCACTAAGTGAGCAAGCCATGATAAAATCATACTGTTGCATTGATTCCGGAGAGCATATTATGTTGGTTGTTTAGTTTCTGAAGGAGGTTGAATGGATCCATTGACAAAGCCAACTTTGTTCTTGGCTGTAAGAGCATGAATCATGGATTTACTCCAAGATAGGTAATTGGTGCTGTTCAACTTTATTGGAATGAGCATGAGACCGGGGTGATCTGATTGATGACCAAAATATGGGTTTGATGAATCCATACCGGGATTTTTGGTGCTAGCGCTTGAATTTTTGGAATTGTTGTTTCTGATTTATGGTGTTGTTTGATCTGGCATGGTTGTTGAAGGTGGCTAGGATGTAGAAATGGTCAAGTACCAGGATGAAGCTCTAATACCATCTCAAGAAAGTAAATGGTTGAATGTTTTGTTGTATTCCAAACGTCAAATAGTGCAATACATATATACAACCACAGCCTTCTATCAATCCTACAGTTAAGACTTTGAAGCAGTGATCCAATATTAGTGGGATTTGACCTGCACTAATTTGGGCAAGTAAAGATATTACAAATATTTACAAAGATATTTCTTAATAAAGGGCGGGGTTTGTCAAATCAAAATAATTATATATATATATATATATATATATATATTTATTTATTTATTTATATTAATATGAGGCTTTTGGGCATGTTTCTTATGAAGTCATGTGGAGAGTTTTTGGGAAGGAAATGGAACATACAAGACGTATTCACAGTGGTTATGTTTTTGGCTTTGCATTGCCTTTGTGCATTTGCGCCCTTTCATTTCAATTGGCCTGCATTTTGGGTGGCCATCACTTTGTACGTTGCGACGGGTTTAGGAGTCACCCTGTGTTACCATAGAAGTCTTGCACACAGAAGTTTCAGGCTTCCAAAATGGCTCGAGTACTTCTTTGCCAATTGTGGCGTTCTATCACTCCAAGTGTGTGCGTACACAATGGGTAACGTTTTTAGTGTTTGAAAGTAAAGCAAATTCACTAAATTTTAGATCTATTTTCAAACTCGTATATGAATTATTAATGATTTATAAACTCGTACACAAACCCAAATAAATCCAACAAATCGCCCCCTCCTTTGATTAGACTTTTAGGTCCCCTTTGGTTTGCAGAAAGAATTTAATGAGAAATCATTTCCCATGTCTTTTCCGAATGGTATGAGAAATGTAAGACTTATTTGCCATATTTGATAATGTTGGGAAAGTAATTAGAAAATATCACTTTATTTCATTTCCCATATTTGGTGTCTATAGAAATTGAAAACAAATTGTGTTTTGTTTTTCAACTATACCCTTGTTAGAAATCAGTAAAAGAAGAATACCAAAAGTCTTTGTTGGATAAAATGTGGTTATAAATTGTTTAGTAGGGGCAAATTGGCCATGAAAAAAGTTATATTTAATTATTGCCTTAGTTCCCCATGTGTCAGGAAACCTTTTCTTATGCACGGAGTTACCAAACATGAAAGCCGTTTTTCCCATGAACCAAACACATTAGTAAACTAGTTCTTATTCGTTCAAGGAAGATTGTGGGGCGTACTTCTATTCTTTTGTATATTTTGTATAGCCAAAAAAATATTAAGAAATTTGAACATTCTCGTATATGTGGGCCAAGGAAGTGTGCCCCAGCCCTCTTTAACCCGAGTTTGATCCACCTCTTCGTACATTAGAGTAGTCAAAATATTGCTTTGTCAAAAAAAGGAAAAGAAAAAAAAAATTGTTCATTCCCTTTCCCTTCTATTAAACATAATCTTGCTAATGAAAAAAATGTATACGTTAGACATCACCCCTTTTATAGGTTTCTCCATCGTACTAACTATAACAGGGTTGAAAAACGCCTTTAATTTTTCGACCCTTGTCCAACACTTAGACTCCTCCTAAGTCAGCCTTCTCGCACCTCCAACTCGTGAGGCTTCAGAATTCACGCAGCAGTACAAGTGATTACCAACACTCACTCAAGCAAGACTTGCCTACAAAGGAAAACTCTCACATAGACATGTACGGGCAAAAGTTCCCAACCTTCTATTCTCAAATAGCAAAGGATTACAAGCTCTTACTTTTTGTTGGACTACCACATCACTTGGTATCTCAACTTTACCTTCACAAGGTATTTATAGGCATAAACTATGTAGATGATACCCCCATCTACTTAGGAAATGTTAGCAACCCTTAGATCTGCCACCTAGACATTTGTTTCTATCCAAAAACCTGCCTAGCGCACTCAAGCCGCCACCTTGCGGCCCATTTAGTCATGGAGCTGATTTTTACTCATTTCAGCACGTCTGTCAGCCAACTGCCACGATGCACGAACGCTGTGTGCATTGCCTCCAGTCCTGTGCTGTGCGTACATGCGTAGCGCGCTACTGCCTTGCACCTAGTTTTGTC
This sequence comes from Prunus kanzakura, assembly GCA_020521455.1. NCBI lineage: Eukaryota > Viridiplantae > Streptophyta > Magnoliopsida > Rosales > Rosaceae > Prunus > Prunus kanzakura. The sequence continues at coordinate 397,652 of BPUM01000892.1, forward strand.
AACATCTGTTGCGCACGCTGCATGCGCTGCCTGCCAGCATGCACTACGCACACTTGCGCTCATTTGTCGGCAGCTCCAGTTGGCATCTGTCGATAGCGCCTGTGTATAGCTGTCGGCATCTGTCGACAGCGTTTGTCTACATCTGTCGATAGCTCATGCGCCATGCTGCCAAGTCTAATGTGCTGATACCAAGCTTTGCTACCTACTCCTAGCCCAAAACTCATTTCTTCCGATGTTGTCTTGCTTCTCGTGTGCACCTCCCATGCACCTTTGGCTTGCCTTGGCATGGTGCAAAACACATCAAAACCATGTCATGGCCTATGCCACTTGTAAGGGTCTTACAAACCACCCCCACCATAAGAGTCCGACGCCCTCGTTGACTTAACTCCTTGGTAGTCTTCGTTCCTCTGAACATCACTTGGGTATGCTTGAACCACTTCACCATTAATCTCCTCCATGGACTCGTCATCACTTGACTCAACTAGGATCACCTCTATCTCGGACTCTTCCATAGGCTCCTCTTCGTCGTCACTTGAGATCACAATTATACCGGCCATAGTATCCACCCTAGGCCCATCTTCCATTATTGGCTTTTCCTTAGCTTCGAGGTTTTCAACCCCTTTTCCGAACATAGCATCCCTCAAAATGCTGTCAATAGCTGAGCTCTCCCATGGCTCCTCTTTTGACTCACTTTCCGAAGGGTCTAAAGCAGAAGAAACAGATTGAGTCGCATTTGCCATCAACTCATCAAACCGCTCCTCGAAGTCTCTGTGCCTTGTGATCATATAGGCTAATTCGAAATCAAACTCATCTAGAACATCCAAGTAAATGCCAAACTCATCTCAAATGTTACCTGTACAATACATGTGACTATGCAGTACACAAGTCCTGGCCACAAAATTCCTATCCAGCAAGTAGATCCTCCACGGATCAAGACAATGCGCCAACGCTGCTAACTGCATCTCTTCTAACCCATAATTCAAATCCCAATTCGGCTCCATATTTTCAATGGCCTCTATCAGCATACCCCCATGCACCAAAGAAGCATAAATGAAGATCTATGAGGATTCCAAGGCAAACACATCCACAAACACCTCAATCATCTCCAACACCGGTTGCTCAATCGCATCCTCTCCCAAAGGATCTTTCGGTGGGATAACTCTTAGTGAATTCAATAAAACCATTGGACTCACTTAGAGACTATTGCCCTCTTCAGCGCCTCCATCTCTCTTTGTCTCAATTGCATTCAAGTTCTGCCTCCTTGGACACTCCTTCATACGATGGGGTCTTTGGCAAAGAAAGCACCTTGAGAACTTCTTCTTGTCCTTGTGCTCCTCACCCTTGGCGCCATCTGGAACAACCTTAGTCTCCTTCCCTTTGTCGACTGGCTTGTTGTCCAAATGTCTCTTCTCACCTTGTTCCTTCTTCCCATTGGAAGTGACTACTGCTCTGTAGTCTATTAGTCTCTCGGCTGCAGCAATGGCAAAATTGAGACTCTTCACATCTTGTCTCCTTAATTCTGACTATGCCAGGGCTGCAAATTCATGAGGAAGTTGAACAACTTGTCCTCTTTTGACATATTAAACACGTCGAGCAACAAAGAACAAAAAGCCTTCACGTAGTCCTTCACTGAACCTACTTGCTTTAAGTTCTCCAAGGCTTCCCTTGCTAACCATGCAGCATTGCATGGAAGGAACTGGGCTCTCAATTCCTTCTTTAGTAAAACCCACTCCTCAATTACAGGTCTGCCTCCACTTGTCACTTCTTATGCACGAGTCCTCCACCATAACTTAGCATCTCCCGCCAAGTTCATGTTGGAAAAATTGGCTCACCTAAGGATACAAGCTTTGGGAAAAGCGACCGGTCGCTGGGTATTTGCGACCAGTCATTTTGAAGCAGAGTGTAGCTTCGGAAAATCGCCAGAAGGCGACCGACCGCCAGCTACATGCAACTGGTCGTTTTCAAGCTCCAGAATGGTGGCAAATTTATTTTACTTGATACGTAATAAGATTTCTTCAAGCTATTGGATTGTCAACAGATGTAAAGGTCCCAATTGAAATTTAGAGGCAACAAAAAGCTTCAAATACACTATTAAAAAACAGCTATAGTGGTCACGAAAAGTACCAATTATGGTCACTAAATGAAATTAGTGTCCAATTATTGGTGGTCACTATAAGCTCGTCACTTGCCACTAAATGCAAACAATTAGTGACTTTTTCTAGTAGTCACTAATGAAAATGCTATTAGCAACCACAAATTTAATTGGTAAAAGCCATATAATATGGTCGCTAAAGCACGTGATTTGGAAGAAGTTGTTTGTGAAAGACCTCTTCCAAAACCTATAGGCACTAGCAGACCTATAGAGGCGTAAGAAGTGCAGCTGCACCTCTGCACCTTCCCTTAACTCCGCTCAGTCTGTTGTGCACTCCACCTGTTCGTAAAAAGGCCTCCTAGACTTCCTTTCCTTTGTTGCGCCACTGCGTGCAGTGTACTTATATATATATATATTTTTTAAAAATTCTAGCCAAAATGATGTCGTTTTGGACCAAGGAAAAAAAGTTCCGTACTTTAGATGGAAAAGAGGGAGGAAGCTCCTTTAGCAATAAGGAGATCTTCCTTTTAATTAATTATTAACTTGAACATAATTAAATATTCGAAGATTATTATCTACCATGTATAATTTATACCAGGGCATGTAATATAATCAGAACAATTTCCACTCTAAACATTCCCAAGGTGGCTATAGAAGTCTGATCAACCTAAACTTTTGATATGTTATAATAGACAGCATTTCAAACAACTTTGATGAAGGAACCAAAGTCATTTGAGTACAGGAAATCACAGAAACATATTGAAACCGAGCATACTATTGTGAAATCAGGAAATGGTAAACTTATTGTGATCATACCAACGGTTAAGAGTCTGTACTAGTCGGATTGAGGTGAAATTTGAGTATGTTATAGGAATCACGTAAATGAACAACCTTTAAGAAGAAAGTTTTCTCATTTGAGCTTCTGAAATTTGAGTTCTCGGCTGCTCCAAGGAAGTGACGAATTTTGGATTTTGAAGAGGAACAAAAGAAGAATAAGGATGAAAATATTGTGAATGAGGAAGAGAGTGATGATACAATGAATGATGAGGATAAGAATAAATTCATGATTGAAGAGTCTTAGGCTAGGTGAGTCATCAAGTTAGAAGAGAGTGATGATACAATGAATGAGGAGAAAGAGAATAAGAAAGAATCTTGGGCTAGGTGACTCACCACTTTAGACTAGGTGACTCACCTCCAATAGATGAACAACTCATCCCAATTTGGGATGGAAATCAGATTTTTTGAAGAGAAAGTAAGAGGGAAAAGGGGAAGAATGGGAGGATGATGGTTTGATGCCCTCCACGTTTCACTTTTTTCTTTGCCTACAAAGGTATTTTGGTAATTATCCGCACATAGGGGTATTTTGGTCATGTTTGTCCACTTGAAATTAACACACTTAATTTAATAATCTCAATCCAAAATCACTTGATAAAATACCCATAATCATTCTCCACCATTATATTATTTTCCACTAAAATATGAAAATCCACCTTGAATTTTTCGGGGTATTACAGTTCTGACCAGAAAGACCAAACCACAAAGATTAAAATATAAAATCGAAAATTGTTTTGTTTCGCTTGAATGAGAAAGCCAGAAAAATGAGGGCGATCTTCAGTGTTCTTCCTCAAAGCGAATAAGGAATTACAGGGGCGCTCCCTCTTCAGTGTTAGTGTTTGAAAGACGACGGTACCCTTATTTCAACGAATTTGAAAGACGACAGTACCCTTATTTCAACCTTCGTGTTATTAAAATCAACTAAGGTTTTAGGACGGCACAACGACGGTTGTTATAACACCAGTCGTTCTTTGTAATATTTTTTAAACCACGACGGGTTTTTCATTTTGTGTCGTGTATTTAATGTCGTTGTTTTACATTATTGTAGTAGTGTCTCTCTTCAGTGTTAGTGTTTTTCCTCAATCAAAGTAGATAAAAAAATTGGTCTCTTAATTGAACAAACGAACAACTGTTTTGGAGGGGACGTTTTGGAGAGAGGAGAGAGAAGAAAGTCTCGTTCTAATACAACATTTCACTTACAATTGCTTTTCACGCAGCAGTTAGATTAGATTTAACGGTGTTCTCATGTAATATTCTCATATAAGTGTTCTTACTAGATAATCGCCCCTGCTAGGCCTAATCAAGTTATGAGAGCCCCAAGCCTAGAAAAGTTTTCCAGCTAGGCTCCTTGGAAGTTGGAACCATGCTGCAGGCCCACGCTTACATTATTACTGAAGGAAGAAAATTTAACCTTGATTGATGAAGCCTTACGCTCATTTATTCTCACTTAATCACCTCACCATTTAGCTAACTCAAGGGCTTCAAAATTAAAGTTTATATTATTATATGATACCTACCGAAGCTTTAATTTACCAAAATAATAATATGGAATTCTCACATGAAAAGATATATCCAACGCAAACACTAAAATGAGGGGATTTTAAAATGATGTGACTTCAACGAAAGGGGATGATTTCTTATAAATATGAAATTTACCAAATATTCCAGAAAATAAAATAAATGTAATTCAACATCCAAACACCCCTCACCTCTCTCTCTCTCTCTCTAAACACCCCTCACCTATTAATTAATTATTAACTTGAACGTAATTAAATATTCGAAGATTATTATCTACCATGTATAATTCATACCGTCAAAATGTATAATTCCTACTTATTAGTTTGAAGAACATCGCTTCAATCTCATGGGATAACTAACTTGTTTTTATGAGATTCCAGCAAAAACAAAACTTCTTTTTATGAGGTAATAAGGTTTTGGCATGTAAAATTGATGTCAACTTGACAACACGTGGACCTCGCAGATAAATCCTACAATGGTTTCTGATAATTTGGTCCCATGTGTCGAACTGGGAAGTGAAGACCAGGCTTGACAATTTGTCGAACTGGCAGTGCATTGAAGATCAGACGCCAAGCTTTGTGAAATAACACCTATTGATGTGTTACTTACTCATGGGACTTTGGGCTTGCAAAGCTCCTTGTCATTTCTCAAATTCTTTTTTAAATTTCGCCAAACAAGTTACTTTGGTCGTATGAGACTTTCAAGTTCCACTTACCTCAAATCCCATCTCTAAATACCTCATCCAAACACACTCTAAAAGAACTTTTGAACAAATCACGTGTTGCTAGCAAAATAAAAGGTTCGCATCCCCTTGCGTTCTTGCACTTGTGATTTAAATATTGAGATGACAGGTCAGTAAGGTATTCGGACAAAAAAAAAACATAACTCAATAATAAGGGAGACAACAGGGGAAGTTAGGGGGGAGGACGGCCGTGGACAATCCTGATCCATAGGGATGGCGCTGCCTCTACGGGTCTAGTTTCTCCAAATCATTTATTTTTTTAGCTGATGCTTGCTTTGCTTCTATTTTGATGACAAGTCAGCGGGCCATGTATTGCAAGGAAGCAAGGGAGTATTATAAATAGTCTCTACAATGCCCTGTTTTTCGCCAAACTGAGATCATCAGACATAGGGCTTTTGGGCATGTTTGTTAGGAAGCTATGTGGAAAGTTTTTGGGAAGGAAATGGAACATACCAGACGTTTCACTGTGGTTATCTTTTTGGCTTTGCATTGCCTTTGTGTATTTGCGCCCTTCCATTTCAATTGGCCTGCATTTTGGGTGGCCATCACTTTGTACGTTGCGACGGGTTTAGGAATCACACTGTGTTACCATAGAATTCTTGCACACAGAAGTTTAAGGCTTCCAAAATGGCTCGAGTACTTCTTCGCCTATTGTGGCGTCTTGTCACTTCAGGTGTGTGTATGTATATATATTTGGTAACGCCTTTTGTGTTTAAAAGCATAGAAAACTCCATAACTTTAATATCTATTTTCAAATTTGTAAATGAATTACTCATAATTTATAAACTTCGATCCTCATCCCTATACATTAGAGTAGTTAAAATATCACATTGTCAAAAAACAAAACTTAGGCCAATGCAGTAGTTGTGGCCCTGCCCCTTCCCCGCTGCTTGTCACCCAGGATCGAAATCCAAAGGTGTTTCTTTCCTCCCAATGTAAAAAATAAAAATAAAATAAAATAAAAACAGAACTTAGTATCGGGACATGTATAAAAATATATATATTTATTTCATGTTATCTATACATAATCTCGGTCATATCTATAACAACTTCCAGTGTATTATTCTACATGCCAACTATCTATGATAACGCACTTAATCAACATATTAAAATGAAAAAAAAAATGTATATACCAAGGATTTGTTGGTGTTTTGGACTTTCAGCGTAGCCCGATTGAATGGGTGAGTACCCATCGGTACCATCATCAATTTACTGACACAAAGAAGGACCCTCACAGCCCTATCCAGGGTTTATGGTTTAGTCACATGGGTTGGATGCTTGATAACCGTCGTGGTCAGTTTGAAGAAGAGGTAAAAAGTGCACACAATCCCTCCTCTCTCTCTCTCTCTCTCTCTCTCTCTCTCTCTAGCCTTTTCTTGAAGCACTGTATTAATCTATTTTGTTGATCCCAACTAGACGCCTTTATGATTTTCAATTTGCATGATTTTTTACAAGAATAATTTATGAATGAAAATTTGAAAAATAAACTGTTTGAATAGTTGACAAAAAATTGGTAGGGGACCATAATGGGTGTCCCCAATACAAGGAGACTATATATATATGTACTTATTTCATTTACTTTTTACATGAGAAATTTACAGCTTGGCGGACTGAAGAACGTTGAAGATTTAAGAAAACAACCCTTCTATAGGTTTCTTCTTCGTACTAACCTTCTACATTCAATTGCTCTTGGAGGTGTACTATATGCTGTGGGTGGATTTCCCTTCTTGGTTTGGGGAATGGTGAGATCGCCTACTCGTTAGTTTACCTTATTCTCCCAAATGATCACTCTCTACTAATAACTGCTTGACTTGACTATTTTGTATTCATAGTGTTATATGATGGAGAATATGATTTACACATTGGAAACTTGACCAAATAAAACACAATATATAATGATTGGTTTCACTACTAAAATTCCACACATGCAGAATATGCAGATGGTTAAGTTGGAGATAGTATCAACATTTGTAGTAGTGGGCTGCAAATTTGTCCTTCTAGAATCTTAATATGGTATCAGATCAGGTTGGTTTACTAAGCCCGATTGAACCCAAATCAAACAAAAACCCCGAATTTGACCCTGAAATTGAAACTCGAATTGAAGAAAAAAAGAGTGACTAATGTGGAATTAGTTGCCTGTGTGGCCCACTAAAAAGTGATCCCACGTGAGGGGGAGTGTTGAAAAATATGACATTATTCATGGTTTTAAAAATTTCCTTATTCATCTAAACAAGTCCTAAATCTAAAAATCATGTTTAACTTCTCCATCCAAACATGTCCTAAATTTAAATTCCTTATAATTTCAGGGGGTGAGGACAACCTTTTTTCACCACGCCACTTTCCTAGTAAATTCAGTTGGCCACATGTGGGGAAACAAAGCATGGAACACCGGTGATATGTCGACGAACAATTGGTATATCACATCTATTCCCCACTTTGCTATATTTCATCATTACTAAATGTAAAATTGGGATACTAACATGTTTTATGTACGTGATATATTTTTAATAATTTAGGTGGCTGGCAATTATTGTGTTTGGAGAAGGCTGGCATAATAACCACCATGCTTTTGATTACTCAGCCCGACATGGGCTGGAATGGTGGCAAGTTGATTTTACTTGGTACACAATAAGATTTCTTCAAGCTATTGGACTGGCAACAGATGTCAAGGTCCCAACTGAAACTCAAAAGCAACGAAAAGCTTCAAATGGTAGAATCATGGCTACTCAAAATTAGGCTTTGATTAAGATTTATTCTGCTATGTATGTCATGGATAACTAGCTTCAAATCCTGTATGTATTTCTTTGGCTTCTAAAATAATCACTTATAGTCATGGAAGACTGTATGCCAATGGCGTCAATGACTAATATCATACAATTGATTCCATTTCAATTAAGATGTAGCATTTTCGTTGTGTATCCACCTATTTTATTCAATTTTAAAGGATGCCTTAATTATGTTTTTACCTTGGTGGTTGTGTTCCTCTTTGATTATTTGTTCGAGTTCAGATGTTCTGTCTCCTTTTTCTCTGTCCCGCTCTTTCCCTTACTCAAAATTTTGACACCTGTCCTATTATTTAAAACTCAATTAAACAAAACTTAAGCGTGTTAACTTTTAAACTAACTCTGTTAAACGGATCTTCTTCTTCGTACCACTGCTTCGCTGTGTCCCTTCATCCACTCCCATTGCCATTTCATAGTTTCCTGACCTGTTTCTGATATGCAAAACCCACTTTGCTAACCACATCTCACATACCCAATTTCACTCTCACTCTCAGTCTCACTGAGCCAATCCTCAACAAAATCCCAGATAAAAATCTCATAACCCATTTTCCAAATCCACCAAAAACCTCACTTGTGTCTCTTGGAATGCCAAAATCTATAGAAAACCAAGATGAACCCAATACACAGAGCTTCAAGATCTGTACAAGACTATATCGTGTTGTTTTATTTATGTAATATGGTATTTCATGGCATTATCTTGTCTTTTAAAAAGACATTAGTTGTTGTATTTATCAGTATTATTGATAGGTATAAAAATAGGAAAGACTTACAGTACATGTCTGTTTGTCTTGGCGAATAGAGGAGAGATGAAAAAGTTATAGAAATGAATTGTTTTGGCGAATCTAGGATATAATAGAGTAAGTTTTGGGGAAACTAATTGGCGATGACCTCGGATAGAAGATCGAAGGCATATGAGTTACGGGTGGAAGAATTTTTGATATTTTCTGTTGAAAATCTTCTAACTACAACACATATCCGTTGTGTACATGTGTTAAATGTGTGAATTTGCGATTGTTTGGGGTTGGAATTATAAGGGATCACTTATATTTTAATGGAGTTGACCAAAGCTATAAGAATTAGACATTTCACGGAGAACCTTGGGAAGCAACTACTAATGCTAGTAGAAATGTTGAAGAAGATGATGACCATAGTAGTTACAGTTTTGTGTCTGAAGAAATAGAGATGGATGATAATGATGTAGGTGATTTTGGATCCGATCCTTATGAGTTTGCTAATGTGATTGGGGATGGAGATCAAGCAATGTACCCTGGTTGTAGAAAGTACACCAAGTTATTGGCATTAGTGAAGTTGTATAATTTGAAGGCAAAATATGGGATGAGTGATGTTTGTTTTACAGAATTATTGATACTTCAAGGCGATTTGCTTCCAGAAGGAAATACAATACCAGCCTCTATGTATGAGGCAAAAAAGACTTTGTGTGCATTGAGGTTGAGTTATGAGAAAATCCACGCATGCCCTAATGATTGCATATTGTATAGGAATGAGTATGAACATTCAACTCATTGTCCTACTTGTGGAATCTCAAGGTGGAAGGAAGACAAAGATTCAATCTTGAAAAAGGGTGTCCCAGCAAAGGTGGTGTGGTATTTTCCACAAATTCCAAGGTTTAAAAGGATGTTTCAATCAAGTAAGACAGCTAAGAGTTTGACTTGGCATGCTGATAGAAAATCAATTAACGGTCAGATGTCTCATCAAGCTGATTCCCCGTCTTGGAAACTCGTTGATGATAATTGGCCTGAGTTTGGTAATGAGCTGAGAAACTTGAGATTGGCTCTTTCATCTGATGGATTCAATCCCCACAGTTCTCTAAGTAGCAGATACAGTTGCTGGCCAGTTATCTTAGTTACATATAATCTCCCACCATGGCTGTGCATGAAACGAAAGTTCATGATGTTGACCTTATTGACCGGTCCTAAACAACCCGGAAATGATATAGACGTTTACTTGGAGCCTTTGATTGATGATTTAAAATCTTTGTGGGATGAGATTAGAGGAGTGTATGATGCCCATATAGGAGAATACTTTACACTTAGAGCTGCATTACTGTGGACAATTAATGATTTTCCCGCATATGGAAACTTATCTGGTTGTGTCGTTAAAGGATATGAAGCTTGTCCAATATGCGGTGATGATACACCTAGTTACAGGTTGAAAAATGGCCACAAAATCTGTTACATCAGCCATAGAAAATGATTACCAACATATCATCCATATCGGAGGCAGCGTGCAGCTTCTAATGGGAAACCTGAATATGACACGGCTCCAAAGCCTTTAATCGGAGTGGAATGAATACTGGCAGCCTATGAAAACCTGGGGGGAGCGGAACGAATCGGACGCTAAATGCAAATTTTTAGACAAGCTATTGATGGGTGTGGCTTGAAGAACCTCAGCTTCCCGAGCCCCAATTTTACTTGGTGGCATAACAATCCCAAGGAAATCAGAGTTCGGTTGGACGGTGTATTGGCTACCTGGGAGTGGTGCGGGGTTTTCCCACAAACCAAAGTGATTCACTTGAACTCGTCTATGTCAGACCACCTGCCTATTCATCTGTCTTTAGGGATGGGTGTGCTCTGTAGGCACCCTAGGAAGCGTTTCTTCCGTTTTGAAGAAGCTTGGTCAAAACATGATGATTGTGTTAACACAGTTAATGAAGGTTGGTCGAGTGGTATTGGGAGAGGAGCACCAGAGATCGCTTTTGAGAAAATAAAATCCACACGTTTAAAATTACTTTCATGGAGTTGTGAGGGGTTTGGATGTACCTATAGAGAGATACAGAAAACTAGAGCACAACTGGTGTTTTATTGGATTGTCCGTGCTCTGCACAGATTGTGGAGGATCAAAAAAGGTTGACGGCGCAGGTGGATTCTCTTATGGCAAAAGATGAGCTTTTCTTGCATCAACGTTCTTGAGCAATTTGGCTTAAGGTAGGGGATTGCAATTCAAAGTTTTTCCACCACGAAGCTTCTTCCTGCCAAAAAAAGAATGCAATCCTTGGGCTTTATGACAGTGAAGGCTATTGGCATGAATTAGTCCCCTTTTCAATCATCTGGCAATAATAATTTTGCATCTCTTGGAGACTTAGTGGCTGATAGAGTGTCCCTAGAGGTGAATTAGACCCTGTTGTGCGAGTTTACAGTTGAGGAAGTCAAGCATGCCTTATTCCAGATGCACCCTTCCAAGGCACCAAGTCCAGATTGGATATCCCCCTTCTTTTTTCAGAAATACTGAGATGTTGTGGGCTGCGTGGTGACTGCAGCTGTGTTGGATTTTGTACGAACTTGCAGACTTTTGCCAAAACTCAATTTCACGCATGTTGCTCTTATTCAGAAAGTGAAAGATCCAAAAAATATGACCTAGCTCCGTCCCATTAGCCTGTGCAATGTGATCTACAAGATTGGGGCTAAGGTGTTGGCCAACCGTTTAAAATTGGTGATCATCAAAGTGCTTTTGTTCTGGGTCTTATGATTTCTGATAACTCGATTGTAGTGTTTGAGGTGCTTCATCATATGCATAATCGTACTCAAGGTAATTGTAAATGGCTCCCCAGTTGGTTTCATATCCTCGCAACGTGGTCTCCGACAAGGGGACTCGTTGTCCCCCTATTTATTTTTACTATGTGCAGAGGTGTTTAATGGTTTACTCATGCAGGCTAAGCGACAGGGGTTTCTCCATGGGATCTCGATTGGTAGAAGAGCTCTGTCGATATCCCACATGTCTTTCGCCGAAGATAGCTTCTTATTTACGTGGGCCACTTCGGATGAATGTCAGCACCTTACCCATATTTTCCAGTCCTACAAGTCGGCATCTAGACAAAAAAATCAACTTACAAAATAGTTGCGTCTCTTTTAGCAACAATGTGGAGTTGTCTCACCCTCTGGTGTTGGCTCAAATACTTGGGGTACAGAGGGTGAAAAAGCAAGATAAATATTTGGGGATACCAACTTTTATTAAAAGATCACGCAAAGTTTGCTTTCAACCCCCTTAAGGAACGAGTCTGGAAGAAGGTTCAAGGGTGGCAGGAGAAATTACTCTGTTTTGCAAGGAAGGAAGTTATCTTGAAGGTGGTGGCTTAGGCCATTCCCAATTACCCGATGAGTTGCTTTCAGATTCCGTGATCCCTTTGCGATAAAATACAACAAGTTATGGCCTGTTATTGGTGGGGTGAGAATGAAGATAAGCGGAAGATCCATTGGGTGAGTTGAAAGCAAGATACCATAAAGACTGCTCAATTTTGGAAGCTTCTGAAGGTCATGTTCTGTCCTATATTTGGAGGAATTTGTATGATTCACAAGTCGTCTTAGCCAAAGGATCTCGATGGCAGATTGGCGATGGTAGGTCGGTGAAAGTGTGGGGCGATTGTTGGATCCCAAACACTACTATAAAAAAGGCAATAGACGACGGGAATTTACCGTCATGTAGCCGGTTTTCAAAGAGTCATGAAATCGACCAACATCTTTTTAAAAACAAAACCACGACGGTAAATCCCCGACGTTGTAAACACATACAATGTCATGCACAAACAAAAACCGACGTCTAAATATAGAAAATGAGCCAAAAAAATCTATTGGAATAAGAATACACGACCCTTTTCAAAGATCAACGCCGTTTTAAAATACCAAATATGATGTAGTTTAATAAAATACTACCGTAAAAAAGATATACCACGACAATAATTTAAAAGCAATCGACGTTTTTAATACATGTTCCATGACATATGAGCAAATAAGAGTTGTTTCAATGACCCTAGACGGCTCAGTTTACTAGTCAAACGACATGTAGTCACACTTTAACGACGTGGTTATGTAATATATAACGTCGTTTGTGTAAAAGGATGACGTTCAAAAAGCTTTTCACTTCGACTACTTAACGACGGACGACGTTATTAATATATACTACGACATATTTTTTTACAGAACCGTCGTTATTAGACATCTTTCCACTTCCTTTGTTTTATAAAACATGATGTGGTAAACCATTATTAACGAGGTAATACATGAAGATCAACGTTATGCACAAAAAAAACCGACGTCTAAATACAGAAAATGAGCCAAAAAAAATCCACTAGAAAAAGAATACACGACCCTTCTAAAAGATCAACGCCGTTTAAAAAAACCAAATATGTCATTTTTTGATAAAATACTGACGTTAAAATCATATACCACGACAATAGTTTAAACGCAATCGACATTTTTAATGCATCTTCCACGACATATGAGCAAATAAGAGTCGTTTCAATAACCCTACACGGCTCAGTTTACTAGTTAAACGACGTGTAATCAGACTTTAATGACACCTTTGTTTACATAACCGTCGTTATTAGAAATCTTCCCACTTCCATTGTTTTATAAAACATGATGTGGTAAACCATTATTAATGTAGTAAATATATGAAGAACGAGGTTATATATTCATTTTACGACGCAGTTTTTTCAAACGATGACGTGGTTCTTGAGTTACAATGTCTGAACCTATATAAAGCGAGATGTTTTTAAGAGTATATACATCACCCAAAATACCAAGACCGTCATTTCAATAACTTAACCAACGTCTGAACGTATTTTCACGTCGTCTATTTAACCAAGGACAATGTTATTAAAGTTTTCAACGGCATCATTATTTCCAAAACCGTCGTGATATTGTATATTTCCTCTTCGTTTATGATATAAAAAGGGACGTAGTAAAAGAGATAGGGTCGTCTCATTTTCTTTTAAATGTCGGCTCTTTTTGAATTACGGTCATGATATTGTTAATAACTGTTGCACAATATCGTCGTTGTTCCTTTTTTTTACGTTGCCTTGAATTATATGAGTAGTCTTGTGAGTTACCCATTAAACATCGGTACGTACATTGCGGTCGTTGAATGCTTTGAAAACGTCATTTTTTGGTATCAATTTTATTCAAACATACGTGTTTTTTATTCAAAGTTTTGGGTTTTACATGACGTATGTTAAAAAACGACGTTTGATATCTTCTAGACGTCTGTTTTTCACATTTTTTAACAAGACTGTTGTTTTTTGAATCTTGAAACAGGTTTTTTAGTACTGAAAGTTTTGTGCCCAAAACCTGCATATTGAAAGTGAAAAAAACACATTACAATTTATTACAAAATTAATTTTCTACACGGTCATTTAGGGCATAAGTAATTTCATAAATTACAAGCATCATTCAATCCATATATCTTCATCAAATGTGTCAACATTTGGCATCCCTCTAGTAAATGGCTCACACTCAATTCTCACATCACCTAAGACATCATCACCAATAACATCATTATATTCTCTATTACGCATTGATAACACTACCGACCAACCACGATGCATCGGATCGTCAACATAAAATACTTGTTTGACTTGAGAAGCCATAACAAATTGGTCATTCCTATGTCCAATTTTACTCAGATCTACAAGGGTAAATCCAAGTTCGTCAACTATAAGGCCAGAAGTGCTATCTATCCAATTACACCTAAAGACTGGGATTGTAAACTTTTGGTAGTCAAGGTCCCAAATTTCTTGAATGACACCATAAAAACCCATATTTGAGACATTTGGGTTTTTATCATTGGCACTAATAACTTGCATGATATGTGCAAGTAAATAAACTCCACTATTTTGAATTGCCCACACATCATCTTATGCCTTGATGTTAAATTTAACACCTTTGATAAGATAGCTCCTATATGATGAAACTGCCATGCTTGGACCAGCTGCTAGGCATCTCAAAATTTCTGATATGCCATTATTGTCTTCCCCATTAAGTTCACTTTGAACCTACAAATTAATCATATCTTAATTCAATCTAACATAGAAAGAAGAAAATTAAAAGTCCAATATGTTATTTAATAACATATACCTTAAAGCGTAGCCATTGAATGAAAGTGTTATTGTGCTTATCTTGCAGCCACTTTGTTCTCTTTCTAAATTTTGGATAAGAGGTCTTGATGTGGATCATATGTTCCCTACATGACACGAAAAATTCAAGCATTACGGTCCCAAACATATAAGATAAACATAAGGAATAATTTAAAATGGCAACTTAAAGAATAAAACTCATACTCGATATAAGGTAGGACTTCCTCTTTATTCTCCAAGACATATAGATGTGCTTGGTTCAACAGGTCTCGATCAACTAAGCTCACTGTGCAACCTGATAATGGCTTTGAAACTCCTATCTTCTGGCTTGATGGCACTCCAATTGTACTAATATCAGATAAATGTTCGATGCAAAATTCTACAGTTTCTTCAACTATATACCGCTCAGCAATGCAACCTTCTTGATGAGTACTGTTTTGAACATACCCTTTTAGCACTTTCATATATCTTTCGAACGGATACATCCATCTAAAATAAACTGGCCCACATAGACGAACTTCTCTTACAAGATGTACTGCTAGATAAACCATGATATCAAAGAATGAAGGTGGAAAGTATTTTTCAAGCAAACACGAAGTAACTACTACATCTTCTTCCAACTTGAAGAAGTCTTGAATCTTGTAAAGATACTAGATTTTTTATATTTGAAGAATAACCTTCAGGGACCTTCATACCATACAAAGAATTGCAAACCGCTCTCTTCTTTGCTCTTGACAAATTTCAAGGCCCTAAAGGCAAGCGAGTACGTCTTTCTCCATACTCGGGTTGCAAATCAATCTTGACCCTCATGTTCAATAAATCTAAATGAGCAGCAATCCCATCTTTATTTTTTCCAGGGATCTCCAACAACGTTCCAATGATACTATCGCAAACATTCTTCTCAATGTGCAAAACATCGAGGGCATGCCTCACAGGAAGGTATTTTCAATACTTGAGATAAAAGAATTTTGACTTCTTCCAAAAAACTCTGTCACCAACATTTTCACCTCCACCTCCCCTTTTTTCGAGCCACATGTATAATTAAGACCTTCCACCATTTGTAGCACTTCTTCTCCGATTAATGGCTTTGGAGCCATGTCATATTCAGGTTTCCCATTAGAAGCTGCATGACGCCTCCGATATGGATGATATGTTGGTAACCATTTTCTATGGCTGATGTAACAGATTTTATGGCCATTTTTCAACCTGTAACTAGGTGTATCATCACTGCATATTGGACAAGCTTTATATCCTTTAACGACACAACCAGATAAGTTTCCATAGGCGGGAAAATCATTAATTGTCCACAGTAATGCAGCTCTAAGTGTAAAGTATTTTCCTATATGGGCATCATACACTCCTCTAATCTCATCCCACAAAGATTTTAAATCATCAATCAAAGGCTCCAAGTAAACGTCTATATCATTTCCGGGTTGTTTAGGACCGGTCAATAAGGTCAACATCATGAACTTTCGTTTCATGCATAGCCATGTTGGGAGATTATATGTAACTAAGATAACTGGCCAGCAACTGTATCTGCTACTTAGAGAACTACGGGGATTGAATCCATCAGATGAAAGAGCCAATCTCAAGTTTCTCAGCTCATTACCAAACTCAGGCCAATTATCATCAACGAGTTTCCAAGACTGGGAATCAGCCTGATGAGACATCTGACCGTTAATTGATTTTCTATCAGCATGCCAAGTCAAACTCTTAGCTGTCTTACTTGATTGAAACATCCTTTTAAACCTTGGAATTTGTGGAAAATACCACACCACCTTCGCTGGGACACCCTCTTTCAAGATTGAATCTTTGCCTTCCTTCCACCTTGAGATTCCACAAGTAGAACAATGAGTTGAATGTTCATACTCATTCCTATACAATATGCAATCATTAGGGCATGCGTGGATTTTCTCATAACTCAACCTCAATGCACACAAAGTCTTTTTTGCCTCATACATAGAGGCCGGTATTGTATTTCCTTCTGGAAGCAAATCGCCTTGAAGTATCAATAATTCTGTAAAACAAACATCACTCATCCCATGTTTTGCCTTCAAATTATACAACTTCACTAATGCCGATAACTTGGTGTACTTTCTACAACCAGGGTACATTGCTTGATCTCCATCCCCAATCACATTGGCAAACTCATAAGGATCGGATCCAAAATCACCTACATCATTATCATCCATCTCTATTTCTTCAGACACAAAACTGTACCTACTATGGTCATCATCTTCTTCAACATTTCTACTAGCATTAGTAGTTGCTTCCCAAGGTTCTCCGTGAAATGTCCAATTCTTATAGCTTTGGTCAACTCTATTAAAATATAAGTGATCCCTTATAATTCCAACCCCAAACAATCGCAAATTCACACATTTAACACATGTACACAACGGATATGTGTTGTAGTTAGAATATTTTCAACAGAAAATTTCAAAAAATTCTTCCACCCGTAACTCATATGCCTTCAATCTTCTATCCGAGGTCATCGCCAATTAGTTTCCCCAAAACTTACTCTATTATATATATCCTAATAAAAAAATTAATAAAACTAAATATTGTCAAACGACTCTCGCTCTTCGCACCACTCCTCTGCTGTGTCCCTTCATCTTCACCACTATTCTCCTATTTCCAAAAGTTTCTTCTGCGCGCCTCCAGCCATTACCTCACCCAAAAGTAAACAATTCATTTCTATAACTTTTTCATCTCTCCTCTATTCGCCAAGACAAACAGACATGTACTGTAAGTCTTTCCTATTTTTATACCTATCAATAATACTGATAAATACAACAACTAATGTCTTTTTAAAAGAAAAGATAATGCCATGAAATACCATATTACATAAATAAAACAACACGATATAGTCTTGTACAGATCTTGAAGCTCTGTGTATTGGGTTCATCTTGGTTTTCTATAGATTTTGGCATTCCAAGAGACACAAGTGAGGTTTTTGGTGGATTTGGAAAATGGGTTATGAGATTTTTATCTGGGATTTTGTTGAGGATTGGCTCAGTGAGACTGAGAGTGAGAGTGAAATTGGGTATGTGAGATGTGGTTAGCAAAGTGGGTTTTGCATATCAGAAACAGGTCAGGAAACTATGAAATGGCAATGGGAGTGGATGAAGGGACACAGCGAAGCAGTGGTACGAAGAAGAAGATCCGTTTAACAGAGTTAGTTTAAAAGTTAACACGCTTAAGTTTTGTTTAATTGAGTTTTAAATAATAGGACAGGTGTCAAAATTTTGAGTAAGGGAAAGAGCGGGACAGAGAAAAAGGAGACAGAACATCTGAACTCGAACAAATAATCAAAGAGGAACACAACCACCAAGGTAAAAACATAATTAAGGCATCCTTTAAAATTGAATAAAATAGGTGGATACACAACGAAAATGCTACATCTTAATTGAAATGGAATCAATTGTATGATATTAGTCATTGACGCCATTGGCATACAGTCTTCCATGACTATAAGTGATTATTTTAGAAGCCAAAGAAATACATACAGGATTTGAAGCTAGTTATCCATGACATACATAGCAGAATAAATCTTAATCAAAGCCTAATTTTGAGTAGCCATGATTCTACCATTTGAAGCTTTTCGTTGCTTTTGAGTTTCAGTTGGGACCTTGACATCTGTTGCCAGTCCAATAGCTTGAAGAAATCTTATTGTGTACCAAGTAAAATCAACTTGCCACCATTCCAGCCCATGTCGGGCTGAGTAATCAAAAGCATGGTGGTTATTATGCCAGCCTTCTCCAAACACAATAATTGCCAGCCACCTAAATTATTAAAAATATATCACGTACATAAAACATGTTAGTATCCCAATTTTACATTTAGTAATGATGAAATATAGCAAAGTGGGGAATAGATGTGATATACCAATTGTTCGTCGACATATCACCGGTGTTCCATGCTTTGTTTCCCCACATGTGGCCAACTGAATTTACTAGGAAAGTGGCGTGGTGAAAAAAGGTTGTCCTCACCCCCTGAAATTATAAGGAATTTAAATTTAGGACATGTTTGGATGGAGAAGTTAAACATGATTTTTAGATTTAGGACTTGTTTAGATGAATAAGGAAATTTTTAAAACCATGAATAATGTCATATTTTTCAACACTCCCCCTCACGTGGGATCACTTTTTAGTGGGCCACACAGGCAACTAATTCCACATTAGTCACTCTTTTTTTCTTCAATTCGGGTTTCAATTTCAGGGTCAAATTCGGGGTTTTTGTTTGATTTGGGTTCAATCGGGCTTAGTAAACCAACCTGATCTGATACCATATTAAGATTCTAGAAGGACAAATTTGCAGCCCACTACTACAAATGTTGATACTATCTCCAACTTAACCATCTGCATATTCTGCATGTGTGGAATTTTAGTAGTGAAACCAATCATTATATATTGTGTTTTATTTGGTCAAGTTTCCAATGTGTAAATCATATTCTCCATCATATAACACTATGAATACAAAATAGTCAAGTCAAGCAGTTATTAGTAGAGAGTGATCATTTGGGAGAATAAGGTAAACTAACGAGTAGGCGATCTCACCATTCCCCAAACCAAGAAGGGAAATCCACCCACAGCATATAGTACACCTCCAAGAGCAATTGAATGTAGAAGGTTAGTACGAAGAAGAAACCTATAGAAGGGTTGTTTTCTTAAATCTTCAACGTTCTTCAGTCCGCCAAGCTGTAAATTTCTCATGTAAAAAGTAAATGAAATAAGTACATATATATATAGTCTCCTTGTATTGGGGACACCCATTATGGTCCCCTACCAATTTTTTGTCAACTATTCAAACAGTTTATTTTTCAAATTTTCATTCATAAATTATTCTTGTAAAAAATCATGCAAATTGAAAATCATAAAGGCGTCTAGTTGGGATCAACAAAATAGATTAATACAGTGCTTCAAGAAAAGGCTAGAGAGAGAGAGAGAGAGAGAGAGAGAGAGAGAGAGGAGGGATTGTGTGCACTTTTTACCTCTTCTTCAAACTGACCACGACGGTTATCAAGCATCCAACCCATGTGACTAAACCATAAACCCTGGATAGGGCTGTGAGGGTCCTTCTTTGTGTCAGTAAATTGATGATGGTACCGATGGGTACTCACCCATTCAATCGGGCTACGCTGAAAGTCCAAAACACCAACAAATCCTTGGTATATACATTTTTTTTTCATTTTAATATGTTGATTAAGTGCGTTATCATAGATAGTTGGCATGTAGAATAATACACTGGAAGTTGTTATAGATATGACCGAGATTATGTATAGATAACATGAAATAAATATATATATTTTTATACATGTCCCGATACTAAGTTCTGTTTTTATTTTATTTTATTTTTATTTTTTACATTGGGAGGAAAGAAACACCTTTGGATTTCGATCCTGGGTGACAAGCAGCGGGGAAGGGGCAGGGCCACAACTACTGCATTGGCCTAAGTTTTGTTTTTTGACAATGTGATATTTTAACTACTCTAATGTATAGGGATGAGGATCGAAGTTTATAAATTATGAGTAATTCATTTACAAATTTGAAAATAGATATTAAAGTTATGGAGTTTTCTATGCTTTTAAACACAAAAGGCGTTACCAAATATATATACATACACACACCTGAAGTGACAAGACGCCACAATAGGCGAAGAAGTACTCGAGCCATTTTGGAAGCCTTAAACTTCTGTGTGCAAGAATTCTATGGTAACACAGTGTGATTCCTAAACCCGTCGCAACGTACAAAGTGATGGCCACCCAAAATGCAGGCCAATTGAAATGGAAGGGCGCAAATACACAAAGGCAATGCAAAGCCAAAAAGATAACCACAGTGAAACGTCTGGTATGTTCCATTTCCTTCCCAAAAACTTTCCACATAGCTTCCTAACAAACATGCCCAAAAGCCCTATGTCTGATGATCTCAGTTTGGCGAAAAACAGGGCATTGTAGAGACTATTTATAATACTCCCTTGCTTCCTTGCAATACATGGCCCGCTGACTTGTCATCAAAATAGAAGCAAAGCAAGCATCAGCTAAAAAAATAAATGATTTGGAGAAACTAGACCCGTAGAGGCAGCGCCATCCCTATGGATCAGGATTGTCCACGGCCGTCCTCCCCCCTAACTTCCCCTGTTGTCTCCCTTATTATTGAGTTATGTTTTTTTTTGTCCGAATACCTTACTGACCTGTCATCTCAATATTTAAATCACAAGTGCAAGAACGCAAGGGGATGCGAACCTTTTATTTTGCTAGCAACACGTGATTTGTTCAAAAGTTCTTTTAGAGTGTGTTTGGATGAGGTATTTAGAGATGGGATTTGAGGTAAGTGGAACTTGAAAGTCTCATACGACCAAAGTAACTTGTTTGGCGAAATTTAAAAAAGAATTTGAGAAATGACAAGGAGCTTTGCAAGCCCAAAGTCCCATGAGTAAGTAACACATCAATAGGTGTTATTTCACAAAGCTTGGCGTCTGATCTTCAATGCACTGCCAGTTCGACAAATTGTCAAGCCTGGTCTTCACTTCCCAGTTCGACACATGGGACCAAATTATCAGAAACCATTGTAGGATTTATCTGCGAGGTCCACGTGTTGTCAAGTTGACATCAATTTTACATGCCAAAACCTTATTACCTCATAAAAAGAAGTTTTGTTTTTGCTGGAATCTCATAAAAACAAGTTAGTTATCCCATGAGATTGAAGCGATGTTCTTCAAACTAATAAGTAGGAATTATACATTTTGACGGTATGAATTATACATGGTAGATAATAATCTTCGAATATTTAATTACGTTCAAGTTAATAATTAATTAATAGGTGAGGGGTGTTTAGAGAGAGAGAGAGAGAGGTGAGGGGTGTTTGGATGTTGAATTACATTTATTTTATTTTCTGGAATATTTGGTAAATTTCATATTTATAAGAAATCATCCCCTTTCGTTGAAGTCACATCATTTTAAAATCCCCTCATTTTAGTGTTTGCGTTGGATATATCTTTTCATGTGAGAATTCCATATTATTATTTTGGTAAATTAAAGCTTCGGTAGGTATCATATAATAATATAAACTTTAATTTTGAAGCCCTTGAGTTAGCTAAATGGTGAGGTGATTAAGTGAGAATAAATGAGCGTAAGGCTTCATCAATCAAGGTTAAATTTTCTTCCTTCAGTAATAATGTAAGCGTGGGCCTGCAGCATGGTTCCAACTTCCAAGGAGCCTAGCTGGAAAACTTTTCTAGGCTTGGGGCTCTCATAACTTGATTAGGCCTAGCAGGGGGCGGTTATCTAGTGAGAACACCTATATGAGAATATTACATGAGAACACCGTTGGATTTAATCTAACGGCTGCGTGAAAAGCAATTGTAAGTGAAATGTTGTATTAGAACGAGACTTTCTTCTCTCTCCTCTCTCCAAAACGTCCCCTCCAAAACAGTTGTTCGTTTGTTCAATTAAGAGGCCAATTTTTTTATCTACTTTGATTGAGGAAGAGCACTAACACTGAAGAGGGAGCGCCCCTGTAATTCCTTATTCGCTTTTAGGAAGAACATTGAAGAGCGCCCTCATTTTTCTGGCTTTCTCATTCAAACGAAACAAAACAATCTTAGTGAATGTAATACCCCGAAAAATTCAAGGTGGATTTTCATATTTTAGTGAAAAATAATATAATGGTGAAGAATGATTATGGGTATTTTATCAAGTGATTTTGGATTGAGATTATTAAATTAAGTGTGTTTAATTTCAAGTGGACAAACATGACCAAAATACACCTATGTGCGGATAATTACCAAAATAACCTTGTAGGCAAAGAAAAAAGTGAAACGTGGAGGGCATCGAACCATCATCCTCCCATTCTTCCCCCTTTCCCTCTTACTTTCTCTTCAAAAAATCTGATTTTTATCCCAAATTGGGATGAGTTGTTCATCTATTGGAGGTGAGTCACCTAGTCTAAAGTGGTGGGTCACTTAGCCCAAGATTCTTTCTTATTCTCTTCCTCCTCATTCATTGTATCATCACTCTCTTCTAACTTGATGACTCACCTAGCCTAAGATTCTTCAATCATGAATTTATTTTTATCCTCATCATTCATTGTATCATCACTCTCTTCCTCATTCACATTATTTTCATCCTTATTCTTCTTTTGTTCCTCTTCAAAATCCAAAATGCGTCACTTCCTTGGAGCAGTCGAGAACTCAAATTTCAGAAGCTCAAATAAGAAAAATTTCTTCATAAAAGTTGTTCATTTACGTGATTCCTATAACATACTCAAATTTCCCCTCAATCCGACTAGTACAGACTCCTAACCGTTGGTATGATCACAATAAGTTTACCATTTCCTGATTTCACAATAGTATGCTCGGTTTCAATATGTTTCTGTGATTTCCTGTACTCAAATGACTTTGGTTCCTTCATCAAAGTTGTTTGAAATTCTGTCTATTATAACAAATCAAAAGTTTAGGTTGATCAGACTTTTGTAGCCACCTTGGGAATGTTTAGAGTGGAAATGTTCTGATTATACTGCATGCCCTGTGTTGAATACATGTTTGAAAACTTCCTGAACTTGGATTTTCATGAAATTTTAGTATGTTTTACTTTCTCGTATTTTCTTCAGATCTGGAAAGTTTTATTCAGTTTGGTTGTAAATTGTAATTTTGGTGATTTTTCAAAATAAAGTGTACAAACCTGGAAAAAAAAAAAAAAGGAACGTTATGCAGCCTAGTCTGTTTTGGTTTCTATTTTGACATGCTTTCTTAACCCTAATTTCCATTAAATTTTGAAATTTTTAATGTTTCTATGTCTACTTGTGATCTGGAAAGTTTTACATTATTTTGATTTAAACTCAATATTTAGTGAATTTTCAAAGTTAACGTGTTCCAACCCAAATGGTTAGCAAAACTGAAGTTTTTGTTTTAAATTGATGTTTTAAATTTTTTGTATAAGTCTAGAGCCGAACCACCTGATTTTAAACATCCCAAAAAGTAGAACTATTATAGGAGGGGAATAGATTAGTTTTTTCCTTGACGCTTGATTCTATGCTTGCTTGGACGTGAGGTTGAGGGAGTAACGATCGGGTCAAACAACTTGTCAAGTGTATTATGGGGCTTTAGGTCTACGTGCGCCTGTAGGACACTCAAACGTGTTTCCTTATTTCCAATGATTGGGCTATGTCACTTTTAATCTTGGTGCTTATATATAGTACTATAAATATGAATATTATTGTTGCGTTGCTCGGTGAATATTATTTGATGTTATGTGAATATTATTATTGATGTTTCTATGTGGATATAATTTGACATTGGGTGAATATTATTATTTATGTGCTTAAATCTGAAATATTATTGTTATTATCTGTGTTATTATTCAGCAGAGATAAATGATGTTTGCGCTGCATTACATATGCATCATAAAGACAGTGGTGTTTGGGGTGTGTGTGTCGTTTGAGGTATATCTAAGGAGTGAGAGAATGCCTTAGATATATCTGAGTAAATAAAAATGTAGAATATATTTAGGTGACGGGAGCAGGGCTTGAATATATTGAGGTGATGGGAGCAGGGTCTCTAATGAAAAGTGAAAGTTGAGAGATTCTTAAACAAAAGAAAAATGGGTTAAGGAACGGATGGGCACTAGTTCATATTTTAGGGTATTCGGAGCCACAGTGGTAAAACGCATGGTATGGGACATACAGGCTTGTTGCCCTAATGTATGAATTAGTGGGATTAAAAAGGAGTGAGTTCATGGCATCATCGCATATGCAAATTTATTTATCTGGTATGGTTACATAATTTTTGTATCTTGTGTTGTTTGATGCATGACACCTTGATTAACTGTGATAGTTGACCTTGAGGGGTTTGACAGTACTCTACTAGGCATTAGAATGCTCATACCCTAATAGATTGTGCAGGAATCAAGGCGAAGTTTGAGGAAGCGGGTTTCAACTAAGCTGCTAGGCTTTTGTTGTTGATTTGTGTAATTAATGTTTGTAAGTAGTCAACCGCTTGATTAAAAATCTAAGTGTGTGTTTAAGTACGAACTACTGCGACTCTGATTTTGTGATGTTAAGTAAATTTGTATTATTTGTGGCTATATTTCTTATCATATCATGGTTGTAGGATTTTATTCTTATGACTATAGTATGACTCACACCATGATTCGGGAATATTTCTTATTTTCGAATCAGGTCGTGACAAGAACATTCGTCAATCCTTGGCTTGGTGGGGATGTAAAGAATCTCTCAAAAAGGGACTCTTTCTTTTTCTTTTCTTTTTTTAAAAACAAAAGCAAATTCTCCATATTGCTAAAGGAGCTTCCTCCTTCTTTTCCGTATAAAGTACGGAACCTTTTTTCATTGGTACAAAACGACGTCGTTTTGGCCAGAATTTTTAAAATATATATATAAAAAAGTGCGCTGCACGTAGTGGCGCAACAAAGGAAAGGAAGTCTAGGAGGCCTTTTTTCGAACAGATGGAGTCCAAACCCCTCACGGCTCCATGAAAGTAATTTCAAACGTGTGGATTTTATTTGCTCAAAAGCGATCTCTGGTGCTCCTCTCCCAGTACCACTCGACCAACCTTCATTAACTGCGTTAACACAATCATCATGTTTTGACCAAGCTTCTTCAAAACGGAAGAAACCCTTCCTAGGGTGCCTACAGAGCACACCCAATCGACTCAACAAATCACAAGACTTGTGTCTCTCAGAAGTTACCGGATGACCATAGAAGCCCGTCAACCGCCATTTACCATGCACACCCACTACCTGCACCTCAACATCAATGTGGTGAGCACTAAAAGAAAGAGCGCGTAAATCAACCTCTTCAGTCCATAAAAGTCATAATCCACCAGATGCCCCTACACTGTCTACCGCTATACTCTGAAGAAAACCCAACTTAGTTCGAACCTTTTCCGTAGCCGCCAGTGAGCTACGAGTTTCACTCAAAAAAACAATCTTGGGATCTTCACTACGAATTAATCCACGTAATGCTTCAACTATCCAAGGGTTCCCAAGCCCTTGGCAGTTCCAACTTAACAAATTCATGGCGCCTGACGGGGTTGGATCTCGCCAACCTCCGCCGATCCCATCATAGAATGTGAGGACGCAGAAGAGAGACATGGACCTTTCCCAACTTGCATACACGCCAACTGTGGTACCATATTCAGACTGCGTTTCCCATTTGAATTAACTGTTCCACCTCGTTGTGGACCAATTCTACGACCCCTTCCCATTTTCTTACTTGGATGCTTCCCCCCATCCACCCTAGCTTGAGCTGTAATCCTCCAAATGATGGGGCTGAGATTAAATAGATCGTCATTAACAATACCGTTGGGCTCGGGCCTAGGATTGGGTGCTGTAATTTCATGGTCCAAAGTTAGGAGAGAGGTTCCGCGCCTCGGCCCTAAGGCCTGTATGCAATGACTGCCCATATTTGTCTCCCTAATTAATGACCCCAAGGTCAATTACGTTCCAATTACATCCATTCCTTAATTTTCTTGTTCAATTAAGGCAAGATTGAGACCTACAAGATCAGCTTCCAAATCAACCACAGAATCTAGCGGGCCATTTAGATCTGGAATATGTGTCTCCGATTTTGTTTCATCTTTTGAAAAGACATTTGCCACGTGAATTCCGCTACCTAGGTCGTAGACAATTAATATATGATTATTAGGCCTAGCAGGTTCCGCCACGTCAACCCTACCTGCCTTCTGTGCTGGCTCGTCGTGTGCCTCTGTCTCCCGTCATCCACCTACATCGGCGCATGCATAAACCACCCCTCCTAGGAGTGCAGACCAAAGCGCCGCCCTTTGGGTTTGCGATAATCAAGACCTAGTACATCATGCTGAAATCACAACCCATATGGTTTATCACTATCTTCCCTCTCCTTCACAACCCATATAGGTAACATGTGATTGGTAGTTTCTCGTACCAGAGCTGCACCCATTCCACCATCCCACTAGCATCAGGCAATTGCACTACCAGCCAATGTCTTAGGGGCCTGCCAACATCCAGGAGGACCCTAATGCATAAGTAGCTGCTGAGACAGTCACCGCGCCTGCTTTGATCAATCACAACCAGTGGCGAACCCAGACTTTCGTTCATCTGGGGGCTTAAAAAAATTCAACCAATATATAATCAAACAAAAAATATTTCAAACTTTGAATATTAATAGCATTGTCTAATAAGTAAATTTACAATTGTCCTCGACGACTTTTCATATTCTGAAAACGTTGCATATAAATAAGAATATAATGAA
The DNA here is from genome assembly GCA_020521455.1 of Prunus kanzakura. Classification (NCBI taxonomy): domain Eukaryota; kingdom Viridiplantae; phylum Streptophyta; class Magnoliopsida; order Rosales; family Rosaceae; genus Prunus; species Prunus kanzakura. The sequence goes on from BPUM01000892.1 coordinate 424,731, forward strand.
ATTAGTTTATAAAAAACAACTTAGTACTAACTTGTAAAATCAATTGAAATAGCAAGTTTGATTTGTTGGGCTGCAGACTTTTGTCAAATAAAGAGTTTGGCGGCTGAGTTCTCCACAAAATTACAGAATGAGTGAACTTGGTGGGATATCTATTCTTCTTTTTTAACATAGGGTTTAGGGTTTTTCTTTTTTAATATAAGCTTTGGACTTAAAGTGTATGTGTTAAATGGGCCATGTGGGGGCTTCAATAGAGAAGGACCTAAAAATAATTAAAAATTGTGAATTTGTGTGGGATTATATGGCTGAAGCTTTTTTTGTAAGTGTGGGCAGCTGCCCACAGTTGTCTTTGATTGGGTCCGCTAGTGCTTTCCTTGATAATATTTATCTAATATATGGATAAAATACAATTTAATCAATGAAAAATAAAGACCCACATATTATACAAATCGATCAGACAAACACCCACATGAAATCATGTACCTGAAAATAGGTAAATAGTGTTATTATTAGTAACGAAAAAAACTTCTTAATAAATTGTGTGACCTATAAGTTAGGAACATAAATTAGAAGACTACCTATTAGTTAGGAACATAAATTAGAAGAATAAGGACCAATTTACATCTCCAAGGTCCACCCTTGTCTTAATATTGAAATGGATATCCTTTCTATTGTAAATTACGATATTACAAGTTTATGAATACACTTTATAAGTTTATGGAACTTTGACATCCAAGTAATTGTAAAAGGGGTCCTTAATATTGTAAACTATTGTGTTTACAAGAATAAGGACTACATTTACTTCTTCAAGGTCCATCCTTACCTTAACATTGTAAGAGAGATCCTTTCTAATGTAAATTATAGTATTATAAGATTATGGATTATAAGGAACCTTAACGTTGTAATTATGGTGCAAAAACGCATAAATGGGAACCCAAATATTGTAATATACCAGATTAAGGATCCATTTTATAAGTATATGGAACGTTTACATCCAAACCATTGTAATACGAGCCCTTATTGTTGTCAACCGTTGAGTTTACAAGAATACGGACCAAGTTTACATCTCCAAGGTCTGCCCTTAATATTGTAATGCATATCCTTTCTATTGTAAATTACGATATTACAAGTTTATGAATACACTTGATAAGTTTATGGAACTTTGATGTCCAAGTAATTGTAAAAAGGGTCTTTAATATTTTAAACCGTTGTGTTTACAAGAATAAGGACCACATTTACTTCTCCAATGTCCATCCTTACCTTAACATTGTAAGATAGATCATTTCTAATGTAAATTATAGTATTATAAGATTATGGATTATAAGGAACCTTAACTTTGTAATTATGGTGCAAAAACATGTAAATGGGAACCTAAATCTTGTAATATGCTAGATTAAAGATCCATTTTATAATTTTATGGAACATTTATGTCCAAACCATTGTAATATGAGTCCTTATTGTTGTAAACCGCTGTGTTTACAAGAATAAGGACCAAATTTACATCTCTAAGGTCCACCATTGCCTTAATATTGTAAGGGATATCTTTTCTATTGTAAATTATGATATTACAAGTTTATGGATATACTTTATAAGTTCATGGAACTTTGACGACCAAGTAATTATAAATGGGTCCTTAATATTGTAAACCCTAGTGTTTACAAGAATAAGTTTCACAATTACTTCTCTAAGGTTTACATTTACCTTAATGTTGTAAGGGGGGTCATTTTCTTTGTAACTGAGTATTACAAAGAAGGTGCAAAGTCTCGTAAATGCGAAACCAAATATTGTAATGTACAAATTTAAGGATATGATTTACAAGCTTATGGAATGCATATGTCCATGATAGTGTAATAGTAGTCCTTAATGATGTAAACTCTTGTGTTTACAAGCCTAAGGACCCAATTTTACGTCTTTAATGTCTACTCTTATCTTAGCATTGTACTATGGGTCATTTTCTTTGTAAATTAAGGTATAACATATTTATATATATTTCATTTAATATTTATTTATAATTCTATATTATTAATATAGAATTATTATATATATATTTTTATAAATACACAACGAAAAAATAAAAAAGAAATCGCATTGAAAACATGAAGAAAAAAATTCGATTAGTAATTGGTCGATTTTGCAAAGAAGTATTTATATGATCATATGCTTGTGTATGATAATGTTCTTTTTTTTTTCCTTGGTCTGAACCACGAGGTGGTCCTGGATGGGCCCCAACTATGGGTGGCACCTTTAAGCCTTAACCACAATCCAGACTAATCCCCGCTTGATAGGATTAAAAACACACCACAAAGTAGCATACAAATATCCTATTGATTTTCCTTATTAACACTAAGATTTGTCAATTGTAGCATATGAAAATAAGGGTCTTTCCCGCAGAAGACTGTTTTTAACTAACTACTTAAATTGTCACAAAGACTGGGCTGCTGTCCTTACTGACCAGCCACCGAAGAATAATTATTAAACTTACTTACACCTATCTAAAGTCTATGAAATTTTATACGCAGATACTAGACACGCAGAGCTAAACGCACACAAATTTTTGGGATTTTTAGAGTTGATTTGCTATATAAATTAAATCGGACAACAGCAGGACAGAAATGGATTTTGAATTATAAAAACAGATTGTATTTCACAATTGAGAAAATGAGTTAGGGAAAGTGCTATCCACCACCAAATAATCATGCACATGTTATGTTCATTCAAATTCCTTTTATTTCCTGATGAAGATGCTCAAGTTGGCTCAATGTTAGAACTCAACCTATTACTCTTTCTTAAGTAGTATGTTAAGAGAATGACGTTTTCAACTTAACTTAGTCCCTAACATGCAATCTAGATTGGCGTGTTCATAGATTTAACAAGTAGAAATCATTAAGAACGAAAAGAGTTTGAGTCATCACAAGGCATCGTAAGTACTGGCGTTGTCTTACTTATCCTAGAAACTGATTCACATGTTAATCGCAATTAACAAGTACTACTCTAGAACATATGTAGGTCCTCATTCGACAAGGGCAGGCACACATATTCATAGCATTAGAATCCTAAATATGCTTACTAAGTATGCATCCGTAGAAAACACATAAAGAATTCATCAATGAGACAAGTAGTGAAGCAATTTTCATCCTTTCATAAAAGAAATTGAAACGAAATGTCATAACACATTTGCAATCATATCAGGGGCTTCAAAACAGCCCCTAACTACTAAGAATTTAGCTACACATTATTCTAAAATAAAACCAAAAGAAAAACATGAGTTTGAGACGGTAAAACCGAAAGAAGAGAATGCCAAGATTTTCTCCTTCCTCCTCTCTTGCCCACCGCTGCTGCCTTTTTTCTCCAAAAACTCCTTCTCTCCTCTCACTAAATAGCAATTTATTGATGACAATAAGTGAGAGAAAATGGTAAAACAATTGTAACTCTTTGGGCGGCCTTTATGCCCATTACTCCCACCTAATCCTCATCTTTAATTCCATTTCCTCAGATATGTGAGTAGGTGTCCGTTGGCTTGTTCTTGGCTGCATCCGTTTTGGCTGCTAGATTTATTGGGGTTTATTGCTTCCCTTGCAGTTACAAAACTGCTCAGCCTCTTGTGGACCTTTCAGTGTTAAAACGGCCATAACTTCTTCTAGAAAAATGATATGAACAATCCGCGAGTTGCTACAGAAAATAGACATCTGTAGCTTTCCAGGAATATAAGGCACGTTCTCTAATTCATTCTGAGCTATTCGCAACTTGCTTCCAAAATCAGCTGATCTGCACAGGCAGTTTTGACGAATTTGTTACTTAAAAATCCCACTAATGCTATTTTTCTTTTCTTTGCTTGACAGATCCTACAAAACACAAAAATGAAGCAAATAGCTCAAAGATATAAGGAACTAACTAAGAAAAGGCAAGTGAATTTGATGTAAAATATATATAAATATGAGCTTGTCAAATACCCCCACACTTAGCTTTTGCTAGTCCTCGAGCAAAACAAAAGGAAACATGAAAATAAAAATAAATAAATAAATAAAAATAGCAAAATGAAAAACATTAGCTTTCCCTTATGTGACCCTCATAGAATTTCATTCAAGAAAACAACTCATCAAGAGCCTTAGCTAGCACCAACCAAGCTAATCCAAGCTCATCTTCCTTATTCAAATGTTAGCAGAAACCTTTTAATCATCCTTGAAAGTGTAGTGTGTGTAATAGCCATGCTAATGCAATTTCAAGTATTTTTAAAACACCATATGCAAACTAGTGACCTTCTTACGGACATACACTCAATCACACATATGTTTAGTTTAACGTGTTTCGCTCAAAGAATCAAATGTGAAAGATCTACCATAAGCTTGCTTAAAGATCTCATCTCCACAATCATAATTGCAAAACTTAAATCAAGAGGACTTTTATTGGATGTAATGAGGCTTAGGGAGAGGGTCATAGAAATGAAAGGATATGTAAACATAAGTTCCAAGCTGCACTACAAGCAATTCTCTCGTTGAGATTTACAAGAACTCAAGCTCTCTACTAATACCTCCAACCACACCCCTTAACTGAAACTACAGAAACTTTTATTTGCTTTGTATAGTTTTTTTTTTTTTTTTTTTTTTTTTTTTTTTTTTTTTTTTGGGATCAATTTTGCACATAACTAAACACAAACATCAAATACCCCCACACTCTTTCGTTTTGCCAAACTCCTTCAAAGTACTTACACAAAGATTTCTCATAACAATCTCACATTGCTCACTAGCTAGCTTGGAAAGGGTAAGGAAAAAGGAAAAATGTTTAAGGTATAATGGTAGACATATATGGTGATAAGAAATAAAAGGCTCAACATATACGGCTCAAATTGGCAAACTAATGATAGCATTTTTCTTTAGGATCCATGCTTATTTGGGCCATGGTGATAAACCTAATGCCTCTATCCTTTTCAAGTTCATGCAATCAATGACAAACATTTCGAAAGATCGTTACGCAAGTTCTAGAGATTAAGTCACATAAGTTCATCACACATGAAAGAATAGGAGTGTATGAAAAATGCACACACTTTCAGTAGGCTCAAAAACTCACACAGGCTGTATATGGTCATTATATTCACATATGAAGCTCTAAGTCATGCTTTAGTTTCATATCAACACAGCTATGTGCATTTGGTTTTTCAAAGATGATTAAACATGTACAAAACTAACAAGAGAATCAGGAATTTCACACAACACATGCTTACTAAGTTCTTGATCACCGTGGTTCCAATTCAATCCAATTATATCATTGGGTCGGGAAACTGACAACAGTCTTCTTCAAAACAATAAAGAAAATAAGACTCTTTTTTTTTAAAATTTCCACTTTTTTTTTTTTTTTGGAAACAAAACTAACTAAGAAAACAATCAGAAACAAACCAGTTCTTAGTCGAAGGTATAAAAATTTTCAATCCTTACCCCCAAACTTAAACTGGACATTGTCCCCAATGTCAGAAACCACTATAAATCATAAACTAAAACTAAAAATAAAATAAATAATAATAAACAAAATAAAGCATTTGGACTGAAAACTTCCCCAATTTGCAGTAAAATCAAACGATGACCCCCAAAACTTCAACTCTGCAATAAACTCCAATGGTGGACATAACCCAATGTTCCTACAAAGAAAAGAAATAATTCAGTTTAGCACGCAAGAAAATTCAAAAACAAACGAAAAATTTGAAACTGACATAAAAAGACAATGAATAGAAATATTGGGTTGCCTCCCAATAAGCGCTTGCTTTTACGTCCGCAGCCGGACGGTACCAAGAGTAATCATCCAAGGGAAGCTGGTTGGTGTTGTTGCCCCATCAAACTTGCTAACTGACTCATTTGGCGCTCAAGGTTTTCAATTGCTTTGTCTGTTTTTTGTTGATGAGATTGAGTAGAGTTAGCTAAAGAAGCAATTAAATCCTCAAGGGACTTACTTGGAGTTTGTCCGTTGTCATGATTGCTCCACTTCAAGTTTGGATGATCACGCCACCCCGCGTTATAAGTGTTGGAGTACGGATCATACTTTTGCCTTTGTTGCCCCTGAAACCCTCCTATCGCATTAGCTTGCTCATGACCACTTTGATCCATCAATAAAGGGCATATGTCTGTGGCATGTCCCATCATTGAACATACACCACACACCTGTTTTGGAGCCACCATAACCTGTTGCACAAGATTAGTCAAGTTAGCTAATTGTAATTCAATACTAGAATTAGCACTTACCTCATTAACTTTCTTAAAAGGTAGCTCATCTCTCCCTCCAAATTGTCGTGTGTTGCCAGCAATGTTCTTTAGCAATGCCCTAGCATTAGTTGGTGTTTTGTCCATGAATGCTCCTCCACTTGCTGCATCAAGCATTACACGATCAGTACCACACAATCCCTCATAAAAGTACTGTATTAGAAGATGCTCTGAAATCTGATGATTAGGACAAGATGCAACCAAATGCGTGAACCGCTCATAGTAATCTCCAAAGGGCTCTCCATGTTGTTGTCGGATTGCAGATATGTCTTTCCTTATGCTTGCAGCTTTTGTGGCTGGAAAATATTGCTCCAAGAATGCTTGCTTTACCTGGTTCCATGTGTTCATTGATCCCGGGGGTAAATTGTAAAGCCACTCCTTTGCCTTAGCTTCTAATGTAAACGGAAATGCCCTCAACTTGACTTGCTCCTCATCCACATTTGCTGGTCTCATTCCTGAGCATACCACGTGAAACTCCATGAGATGCTTGTTGGCATCCTCTGTTGAGAAGCCATGGAACTTAGGCAAGTAGTGAATCATTCCAGATTTGAGCTCAAATCCTCCTTCTGCATTTGGATATGTGATGCACAATGGTTGTTGATCTGTATTTGGCGTTGCCAACTCCCTCAAAGTACGGTTATCAGCCATGTCTTCTAGTGGTTCTTCCTCCTCTTCCGAACTCAAATGTGCTGGGGAAGATGGTGGTAAAGACACCGATGCACGCTGCTGCTTGATTTTTCTTTGAAGCTTTCGAAGTGTTCGTTCAAGCTCAGGATCAAAGGAAGCTAGGTCAATGCTCTTCGACCTTCGAGTATGCATATACCACAAAGAGTACCTGAAATAAAAACAAAAGCAAAAACACTAATTAGACAAGAAAAGAAAACAATAGAAAAATAAGTGATTAGAAATAACAATCCCCGGCGACACGGCGCCAAAAATTTGATAGGATTAAAAACACACCACAAAGTAGCATACAAATATCCTATTGATTTTCCTTATTAACACTAAGATTTGTCAATTGTAGCATATGAAAATAAGGGTCTTTCCCGCAGAAGACTGTTTTTAACTAACTACTTAAATTGTCACAAAGACTGGGCTGCTGTCCTTACTGACCAGCCACCGAAGAATAATTATTAAACTTACTTACACCTATCTAAAGTCTATGAAATTTTATACGCAGATACTAGACACGCAGAGCTAAACGCACACAAATTTTTGGGATTTTTAGAGTTGATTTGCTATATAAATTAAATCGGACAACAGCAGGACAGAAATGGATTTTGAATTATAAAAACAGATTGTATTTCACAATTGAGAAAATGAGTTAGGGAAAGTGCTATCCACCACCAAATAATCATGCACATGTTATGTTCATTCAAATTCCTTTTATTTCCTGATGAAGATGCTCAAGTTGGCTCAATGTTAGAACTCAACCTATTACTCTTTCTTAAGTAGTATGTTAAGAGAATGACGTTTTCAACTTAACTTAGTCCCTAACATGCAATCTAGATTGGCGTGTTCATAGATTTAACAAGTAGAAATCATTAAGAACGAAAAGAGTTTGAGTCATCACAAGGCATCGTAAGTACTGGCGTTGTCTTACTTATCCTAGAAACTGATTCACATGTTAATCGCAATTAACAAGTACTACTCTAGAACATATGTAGGTCCTCATTCGACAAGGGCAGGCACACACATATTCATAGCATTAGAATCCTAAATATGCTTACTAAGTATGCATCCGTAGAAAACACATAAAGAATTCATCAATGAGACAAGTAGTGAAGCAATTTTCATCCTTTCATAAAAGAAATTGAAACGAAATGTCATAACACATTTGCAATCATATCAGGGGCTTCAAAACAGCCCCTAACTACTAAGAATTTAGCTACACATTATTCTAAAATAAAACCAAAAGAAAAACATGAGTTTGAGACGGTAAAACCGAAAGAAGAGAATGCCAAGATTTTCTCCTTCCTCCTCTCTTGCCCACCGCTGCTGCCTTTTTTCTCCAAAAACTCCTTCTCTCCTCTCACTAAATAGCAATTTATTGATGACAATAAGTGAGAGAAAATGGTAAAACAATTGTAACTCTTTGGGCGGCCTTTATGCCCATTACTCCCACCTAATCCTCATCTTTAATTCCATTTCCTCAGATATGTGAGTAGGTGTCCGTTGGCTTGTTCTTGGCTGCATCCGTTTTGGCTGCTAGATTTATTGGGGTTTATTGCTTCCCTTGCAGTTACAAAACTGCTCAGCCTCTTGTGGACCTTTCAGTGTTAAAACGGCCATAACTTCTTCTAGAAAAATGATATGAACAATCCGCGAGTTGCTACAGAAAATAGACATCTGTAGCTTTCCAGGAATATAAGGCACGTTCTCTAATTCATTCTGAGCTATTCGCAACTTGCTTCCAAAATCAGCTGATCTGCACAGGCAGTTTTGACGAATTTGTTACTTAAAAATCCCACTAATGCTATTTTTCTTTTCTTTGCTTGACAGATCCTACAAAACACAAAAATGAAGCAAATAGCTCAAAGATATAAGGAACTAAATAAGAAAAGGCAAGTGAATTTGATGTAAAATATATATAAATATGAGCTTGTCACCGCTCACATCAGGTCGGCCCGTAAGGGGTAAAGTGCTGGCCAAAGTGGTGACTCCATACGAGAGCAAGGATCGAACCCATGACCTCTCTTAAGGAATGAGAGTGCCGAACCACTCACACCAACCACCTTGGTTTATGATAGTGTTCTTTTGCTTAGCAATAATATGTTATATTATATGCAAATATGGACTATACTTTAAATTAAGAATCAATTTTATAAAAATATATATTCTTAGATTTTAAATTATTAGCAATAATATGTTATATTATTTGTAAATATAGACTATACTTTAAACTAAGAACAAGTTTATAAAAATCTATATTCTTAGATGTTAAAATATTTGGTTAAATAACATTTGTATATTTTTTTAATGTATTTTATGCACACAAAATTGTCAATGAACGAGATATATATTTTATAAATGGTAATCAAGATGTTATCATGATTACTTAAAATTGAAATTTAACATAACCACAAATAAATAAATATTTGACATGTAAAAATCTAATGTTTTACTATCTACTTTTTGAAACTTTAGATCATTCTATTATTTTTCCTGATTTTGGTCATACCTAATATTTTTATATTTTATTAAAATATTTGGTTTTTTATTTATAGAACTCATTCACATGCTAGTTACTGGTGGAGTAATAGAGAAATAATAGAAGTGAGATTAGTGGAAGACAAACATGGAACAAATTTTTTAATGCCTATTATTATTATTTTAATCTAAATATATTTAAATTTTTCTGTTTATTGTAATTTTCTTTTCATTTATATTGGTTTTTTCAGTTAATTACATTCTTACTTTAAGTTTTCATATACACTAGCCTCTTCGCACGCGCTTCCGTGCCTGCTAGAGACTTTTTTTTAAAAAAAAATTTATTTTATTTTAGAATTAAAAAGGATAATGGTTAGTTGTGTTCCATAAAAAGAGGATCCATTATCTGATTTCTCTTTTAATTTTAAATTTTTTTAATATGAAAAAAATGTGAATTTACCATATTATCCTCATTTAATTAATAATTTCAATTCTTAATGTTTGCATTAACCAAGGGCATTTTATGGTATTTTGAATGTTTCACCATTCTCTACATATTGTTTTATATATATAGATAAACATCAAACCAAAAGAGAAATTAATAAATAATAAAAAACTAGCCTACTATTCGTATATGGTCAACCATGTTTGCTTTCACATGCTGGTTTCTCTGGAAATTGAGGAACAAAAAAATTTTTAATCATGGGTTTGTGTTTCCTAACAACCCCAGACACGTCATTCTTATGGCTGCTGCAGATTGGACACAGGCCAATATTGAAAAAACTAGAAGACCCACCCGCTCTCTTGCTGCGCTCTCTTGGCAATATCCAAATGAAGGAGTGATTAAAATCAATACTGACGGGTGTAGAAAAGGTGAGGATGGACGTATTGCTGCTGGGGGTGTACTAAGAGATAGTTCTGGGTAGTGGATGAGAGGCTTTGCTGTTAATCTTGGTGTAGGACAAGTCTTGGAAGCTGAGTTATGGGGCATCTATCTTGGACTGAAAATTGCTTGGGATATAGGTTGCAGTGTAGTTGTGCTTGAGTCTGACTCAGCGATCGCGGTACACCTGCTTAACAAAAATGTGGAAGACTTTCATCCTCTTGCTGCTATGTTGTGGGGATGTCAGGACTACATAAACAAAAACTGGGTTTGTTCTATCCATCATGTATATCGTGAGTGCAATATGGTGGCAGATAAATTAGCTAAATTGGGTTCATGTCTTGAGTTGGGTCTGTCAACCTTCCATGATCCTCCTGATAGTATTAGGTCTTTTCTTAGTGAAGATTTACTTGGAGTCTGTAGGCCTCGAGCCATTATTTAATTTCTTTGTTGGGCGTTAGCCTCGTTTCTTCACCAAAAAAAAATCAACTCAAAAGAGAAATAAATAATCTATATATATAAAGCAAAAGACAGAGAATGGTGAAACATTCAAAATACTAGAAAATTCCCTTGGTTAATGCAAATATTAAGAATTGAAATTATTAATTAAGTGAGGATAATATGGTAAATTTACACTTTTTCATATTAAAAAAAATTTTAAATTAAAAGAAAAATCAGATAATAGATCCTCTTTTTATGGAACACAACTACCCATTATCTTTTTTAATTCTAAAATAAATTTAATTTTTTCTTTTAAAAAGCCCCTCGCAGGCGCGGAAGCGCATGCAGAGAGGCTAGTATATATATAAACATGCTTTTTGTCTTTATTATATAGCCCAAGCCCATGTTGGCTGTCAGCTTTTTTGGTTTGTTTTTTCTCTTTCTTCCTTCACCGGTTGTACAGGTTGGTGGGATTCAATTTCAGTGTTTATTAAGAGCCATAGATTCAAAGTAATCTAATGGCTGAAATTTGGGCACATGGTACAATTTTCGTTAGAAAACATGCATGCTCATATTTGCGGCTTTAAATAACTCTAGTAATTTAATATGCCCACTGCCTTATTGGTTCACTATTATACGCACGGACAAGAAAATGGACCACTGTACATGCGCCAAGAAATTAATTCAAAACCTACCACGTATGGATACAGCACCAATTTATTTACCAACTTTTTAACATCAACTAATGTGGTGTATATCTTACTGCATTGTCATCGCAATATATGCTCTCAACTGCAAGAAAACGACGATACACATTGAGATATCATTACTCGCGTAAGCAACCGTACCTAACAAAATCCTCATTGTATTTGCAAAATACAATCGCTCATCCTTCAAACCTCTGTTGTCCTATCAAAAACAAAAAACAAAAACAAAAACCCTCCATTCTTGTCATTGCATCCGTCTCCGTAGAGATGAGTTTGCTCTTTTCTTGCCATCCCACGCACTACATCCTAAATCGATTTTGCGAAATATCGTTTGGAGAACAAGGCAGATGGGAGATTCACTCAGAGACTAGAGATCAGCCATGGACTTTGTTCATCTCAAAATGGTGTTTTAATCATGACTTCGCAACCAAGTGAAAAAAATTTGTAGATTTTGTGAGGATGATATGCCCCTGGTTTGGGTCTAAAGGCCTTCATGATCTTTGATCGAATCTACTCTGTAAAGAAAAAAATTTAACAACCTCAAATCTAATCTTTTATGAAGAAAAAGAATATTAAAATCAGATGAAAGAGTGATGACTACAAGAAGAACAGGAGGTGTGGGAGCAAATATTTTCGTCTCCAATCACAACACGCCACGTGGAAAAGAAGATTATCCCTTAAATAATTAATTAAATCAATTTATTTGGTTAGTTAATTAATAGAGATAATATCTTAATTATAAGATATTATCTTTATTTAATAAGACTAGCCTCTCTGCATGCGCTTCCGCGCCTGCGAGAGGCTTTTTTTTAAAAAAATTAAATTTATTTTAGAATTTAAAAAGATAATGGGTAGTTGTGTTCCATAAAAATAGGATCAATTATCTCATTTTTCTTTTAATTTTATTTATTGTTTTAAATATGAAAAAGTGTGAATTTACCATATTATCCTCATTTAATTAATAATTTCAATTCTTAATGTTTGCATTAACCAAGGGCATTTTATTGTATTTTGAATGTTTCACCATTCTCTTCCTTTTGCTTTTTATATATAGATAATATCATTAATTTGGATATATTATCCTAATAAGGGAATAATATCTTAATTATAGGATATTATCTTATAATTAATGAGATAATATCATTAATTTAGATATTATCCTAATAAAGGGATGTAATCAAGTCTGACTCAATCTCTACGAAACCCTAGCCCCGAGGCTCCTATAAATAGATGACTTCATTCATCATTCAAGGGATGACTTCAAAAAACCTACTTCTACACCTAGCTCCAAAACCCGAGAAAAATACCCGAAGCTCTCTCCCTCTCTACTCTCCATATTTTCCCCACACAGCTCCGGCCACCCGATTCTCACCCTAGAGAAATCTTCATACCCTTTTTAGCTATTGTTTCACCTAGATTCAATCGAACTAACTTAGGCATCGAAGGGTCTTTGGCCAACACCCCCTGGGTGTGGTCTATTTATTCCGGTCTTTTTTACAGGAATTGAGGAAGAGAGAGAAAGGAAGATCAAAGGGTGAAGGATCTAGAAGCGAATATTCTCCCGCGAGATTATTTGCACAAACAGGAGGGATGTGATATTGGGCGGCAATGGAGGGTGCCTCTGGGCTCTGGTGGTGGTGATTGGGTTCAAGGATGAGCCATGGTCTCTTTCAATGAAGAGATAGATATTAAAGTTAAATAAATTAAAATGGTTTTTTTAATTGCAAAATAAATGAAAATGGTTTAACCAAAAATAAAATTTAATTAAAATGAATGATGTGGCATGTGACATGGATTGCCATGTTATTTGCCACATTAGTTGGTATTAAAAAGTTGGTAAATATGTTGGTGCCCCTAGCATTATTGGTAGATATATATCTTATGTAGGAAAATTACATTATACTTCCAACACAAAAAAAGGACAATTACATTATACTAATTAGAGACTCCATCTGGAGAAATTTTTATATGTTCCAGGTACACCATGTGGCTGGTGTACCATCCAATACACATATGACATGTGAAATTATTCTACTCCATTGATTTTTGTGACATGTGGATGGCTGCATTATAAATATTTCACATGTCGTACATCTATTGGATGATACACCAGCCACGTGGTGTACCCGAGATACCCAAAAATTATTGTCTATCTAATGGCTGGATGTCGGTGCTCGTTAATGCCTTTTTTTAGTAATTTCAATAAAGACATGGAAAGATAAGTTAACTTAATTTGCCTCCACAAATCTGCAAGTGACTAGTTAATTAAACAAAAAGAGTCTTAATTATTCTATGTGTGGGATGGTTTTATTCTCAGGGAAACTGTAGAAAGGGATATAGGTTTGCAGCAGATGATTCAAGCACGAAGATTTATGTAATATAAATTCAGACGCTGCATACAAATTGCATCACAAAATGAACAAAATATAAACTTGATAGAAAATTAATTGCATTTTCATTCTTATAGGTTAGCTACATTATTAGTTTAGCACCTGTGGATTTTGTTAACTCATTTATATTGTTTGAGGGTTGGAGACCCAATTTCAGATTTTTGATGGGGATGGGTATTGTAAAGAGGGTTGAAATTTTGGGGATTAAATTGTATTTTCCTTGCAGGTGGAAATTTTGGGTTTTTAGCCAATTTCAGGGAAATACCATCGGTTTTTCTATAGAATTCAAATCCTAAGGTTGTTTTAAGATTAGAGCAAGAATGGTATTTTAGTCATTTAGGCTTGACACCTACCAGGTGTTGGCCATGTGTAGAGTTTGTCACAGATTCCAAGAGAGAATTCGGGACGGGTCCTTTCAACATCATCGTAAATCTACAAATGTGTAAAATAGTGAAATGGCAAATCAGTGAGTTATTAAATTACGTAACTATATTATGTAAGGGTCGGGCCTAGTTTCTTCAAACACTAGTTCTCACATGTTTTTTTAGAGATGCTTTGCGCGTATATATTGTGATGACAAGGCAGCAAGGTAGTACTATAAATACTCTCTACAATGCCCATCTTTTTGCCAAACTTAGATAATCAGAATCATATATTTTTATGATGGGGCTTCTGGGCAAAGTTCTTAGGAAGTCCTGTGGAGAGTTCTGTGGGAGGAAATGGAACATACAAGACGCATTCACAGTGGCTGTGTTTTTGGGTTTGCATTCCCTTTGTGCATTTGCTCCCTTTCATTTCAATTGGCCTGCATTTTGGGTGGCCATCACTTTGTATGTTGCAACGGGGTTAGGAATCACACTGTGTTACCATAGAAGTCTTGCGCACAGAAGTTTCAAGCTTCCAAAATGGCTCGAGTACTTCTTTGCCTATTGTGGCATTCTGTCACTTCAGGTGTGTATATATATATTTGTTTTTGCATAAATTGTTTGGATTATTTTCTCTGAGTGATTTCATTTGTAGGTTGATTTAGTTTTTACTTTCATGTTTGAGTTATAGTTTACTGACACTGGGAAAATGTGAATCCCCACCTGTATGTACCTAATCAAAAGATTATTCAAGGTTTGTTATTGTTTCAATTTGCAGGGTAGTCCGATTGAATGGGTGAGTACGCATCGGTACCACCATCAGTTTACTGACACGGGAAAAGACCCTCACAGCCCCATCAAGGGTTTATGGTATAGTCACATGGGTTGGATCCTTAATAGCCGTCATCGTTTTGAACAAGTAAAAACCAAACACAATCCCTTCTCCTTAATAGCCGTCATCATTTTGAACAACTCTCTCTCTCTCTCTCTCTCTCTCTCTCTCTCTCTCTCTCTCTCTCTCTCTCACACACACACACACACACACACATAACACATTAATAGTTACGCATGTATACAGACATACATATAAACATGCACACACCAATTGACACCTATATGTGCTTGAAGCATGGCGGCCTGAAGAACGTTGAAGATTTAAGGAAGCAGCCCTTCTATAGGTTTCTTGGTCGTACTAACTTTCTACATCCAATTGCTCTTGGAGGTTTGCTATATGTTGTGGGTGGATTTCCCTTCTTGGTCTGGGGAGTGGTGAGATTGCTTACTCATAACTTACCTTAATTTTAACTCTACACATGTATATAATTAATCCGCATTAACTCACCAGAATTAGATGATCACAATTAGGTATAAAATTAACCATAACTATATATCATCCTAGGAATGTGAAACCTCGACCAACTAATTGGAGATAAATACCACGGTTAACTTCTCGTGTATCGAAACATGTCCTAAATCTAAATTTCATTCCATATAATTTCAGGGGGTGAGGATGGTACTTGTTTTCCACAGCACTTTGCTAGTAAATTCTATTGGGCACATGTGGGGAAAGAAAGCATGGAACACTGGTGATATGTCTCGGAACAATTGGTATCTATTTAACGTTGTCATATTATTTCATCATTGCTAAATGTAAAATTGGGATGTTAACTGGTTTGTCATATGTTCTATAATTTAGGTGGGTGGCATTGCTTGCGCTTGGAGAAGGTTGGCATAATAACCACCACGCTTTTGAATACTCGGCTCGACATGGGCTAGAATGGTGGCAAATTGATTTTACTTGGTACATAATAAGATTTCTTCAAGCGATTGGAGCGGCAACAAATGTGAAGGTCCCAACTGAAATTCAAAAGCAACGAAAAAGCTTCAAATAACAGAATCATGGCCACTCAAAATTATAGGCTTTGAAGATTTCCTCTACGATGGATATGATGGATAATTATACCTTTAAATCCTATATGCGTTTGTCATGTGGTCAATATTCAAGCATGGAGTACTGGATCTTAGTGTTTGTCTGGTTTCTTTGGCTTCTACAACAATCACTTGCAGTCATAATATAGAATAATCATGATAGGAAGAGTAGTTTTGTAATGAAATGATGTTGTGTAATATGAATAAAATTTATATGATGTTGGGAGTTCTTTTTTGTTTCCATTTTGATGGTAACTAGGGTTCTGATTCCATATCCCAATCCAAAAGAGTAGAGAGAAAGATAGAAAAGACATTACAACCAAGAATGTCATCAGAATTTCACAGACCACAACTTATATTCGTTCTTATTTCAGTGGCCACTTGTTTTTTTTGTTTTTCTTTTTCCTGTCTACACGCAATTTACTATTAATTACTTTTCGTTCCATTGACTTGACACTTTGGATGTCGCGAGGAAGAAGATACTGATTTGGGGAAGAACTCATATAGATGAATCATTAGTTTCAATAAACAAAGGCAGTTGTGGGGATTTAGAATATTTCACAGACCTATCACTTGTACAAAACTGCAACCAAGAATATCAAAACTTCACAGACCTATCACTTGTACAGATTTTTTAGCTACTTTAAGCGTTAAAGAAAAATTATGTGGTATTCATTTTTTAGCTATTAGATGATATATAAACCTGGTGAGATGCAAAGAAGAGAAAGCAAGGAGATTCTAACAAAGAATATTCAAGCAAAGGATCCGGATTGACAAGTCAACCGGCATTACATTTCATTCATATTGCTTTTAAAATATTAGGAATGATGACTAGTCAACCAATTTTGGTTTTTACCGCTTGCTCCTTTGTCCTATTTCCATTTGTCCTATGAGGAAGCGCGTTAGGGAATATTAGGGCGATGTCCTCCTTAGGAGAGCATCTCCAAGAGAGTCTCCAAATTTTAGCCAAATTCTAGTTAAAATAACTAGAAAGCTATTATAGAAAATCACTTAAAAAGTGTTTTTTTTTCCAGCAATGTTCTTTATTTTTGCTAATATGAATATTTTATTATTATTTTCTATTTCTCTTGCAAATCCAATATATTAATAAATAAAAAAAGTAGAAACCCAACCCCACCAACCTCCCAAATGTCTCTATCTCTCTCCCTTTTTCTCTCTCCTCCTTGCTAGATGTAGAGAGCCAAATTAAAAGTTGGTTCTCCAAAATAGAGAGCCAAATAGGGAGTCCGCTGGAGGATGATTTTCCTTCTTTTTAGCCAAAGTAGCTAGGGATGAGAGGATAGAGAGTCTGTTGGAGATGCTCGGTAAAGTCTGTGAGGAGCCATCACTTCAAAAGTTTTGCTTTTGAGAGTTCCATCTTTTCTCTACTTTTTCCTTGTGAAGTCTACGGGTGTGCATTGTGAGGTTTCTAAAATATCATTTTTTGAAATATGCTATTGTTCATCAAATCTACATCCAGATGTTTTAAATCATAGCATCATTCTAGATCTAGGTTTCAGATTCTTGGATTGATTTTCTTATATCTATTGTGTTGTTTTCTGTAACTATTCTTATTTCTTAGAGGATTGCCTTGTCGGTTGATGACCCCCAGTTTTTCCCAATGATGGATTTCTAGGTAACCATGCTTGTGTGTTATCATTGAATGGATGACTGCCCATACTCTGTTTACTTGCTGTATTAACTATCTACTACTTGATCTTCACACACATCTCACAATAGTTGTTGCTAGCACCAAAGAAAGAGTGAAGGATTATTTTGGGTGTTTAGGGTGACACTCTGATCCTTTCTAGGTTTGCAAGATATATTATCTAATATATTTGATTGTGAGTATTGTTCTTCTTTTTAGAGAGTCATGACTAGTGTTGTCTTGTCATATAGTCACTAAGGGGTTTGTTGATTTCTTGTGGTCAAAATTGTGTGTTTCTTTATCTCTCCCACCTAGTTACCAATTTCAATTGGTATCAGAGCTCTGACTCTTAACGCAAATAGAGAGATCCTAAGGGGACAAATTGGTTTTTAGGTGTGGTTATCATGGAAAGGGACCGAGTTGCTGGTTTGTGCAACTGACCTCCTTATTTCGATGGCACAATCTATGCTACTTGGAGAGAGAAGTTTGAAATCTTTTTGGATGCACTTGATGAGCATGCATATGCTTATCTCACTAAAGAATGGAGACTCCTTGTCAAAAAATTTGATGGTGAGTTTGTACCTAAGACAAGAATTTAGTGGTCTGTTGATAAGGCTTTTGTTGCAAATTGCAACAAAGAAAGCTAGAAATGCCTTGGTCACTGCATTGTCTACACTACTAGATTTTTGTATTTGCGCTACGAAGGAGTTTTGGTCGCGCAAAGTACATTTGTGTCGCGCAAATAGTACTGCGACAGATTATTCGTCGCGAAAAAGCCGTCGCGCAAAGATCGTAAAGAATTCCTTTGCGCGACGAAATCTTTGAATTGTCGCGCTATAGAGCGACGGTGAACCTTCGTTGCCCAGTTTTTCGCGGGACGATGACATTTTTCGCCGGTCAAAGTTTTGCGCGACGAAAATGTATTCGTTGCATTAATACAGCGCGAGGAAAAGTAATCGTCGCGCAAAAGTAGAGGGACGACAGTAATTCGTGTCCAAAATATTTGCGCGACTAGATGCAATCGTTGTAAGGATACCGCGCGACGGCTACTATTCGTCGCCCGTATTTTGAGCGACGAGATGCAATCGTTGTAAGGTTTCTGCGCGACGAGTACTATTCGTCGCCCATATTTTGAGCGACGAGTTAATTCGTGATTAAAATGTTTGCGCGACGAAATGTTTTTGTCGCAGATACGCCGGGAGACAAATATTTCCGTCGCGCAAAAGAGAATAAATTCTTTAAAATTTATTTTTACGGTTGTTTATTTTCAAAAAAGTTAGCGCGACGGAAATTTTCGTCGCGCAAAAATAAATATATTATTATTAATTTAAAATTAATTTTAATTATTTTGGTAAAAAAAATAATTTTGGATTTTTTTTAATTTTTATTTTTTAAATAATGAAATGAAATGAAATTGCAATTAGAAAAGGTTATTAAGAAATATGTAAAATGTTATAACATAATGTATTTAGTACAATAGAAATATTTAAAATGTAATTAAGAATGTTAAAATCTAATCAAACAACCCTCCAAGATCTACATTGTCGTCTGGCAAATGCAGCTCGGAGGTCTGGACATTGTTGACAGGGGGAGAGGTGTGGTTGCCATGCTCGGAGGTCGACGGGGGAGTAAAAGGCGGGATTGAAATGCCGGAGTGAGCGAGGGACTGTAGAATATGAGACAAATGACTCTTGAGGTCCGCCACCTCTGTCTTCAAAGCAGTCACCTCTTCATTTGACTCCGATGATGCACTGGGTCTAGGTGGCCGCTGCCTGGCATTCCCCATCCCTCGACAATATGTCCCTGGGCGCCTCCCGAGAGTCTGATCCAAGGTTTCACTCAGGATTTGAAACCCGGCATCTGATGGAGGAACCACCGACTCGAGCGGCGTATCGGGAGGAAGCTGGGAGGCGGACTCCTGAAGAACCAACTGGCTCCTCTCAATCATCGTCGTCTGTTGAACATAACATAAAATATGAATTAAAACATTTATATAATAACTATAAAAACTTGAACGCTTACATAATAATTTAAATTAAAGGCTACTTACATGAAGGGACTCCGCCAACTGATTCCCAGGTCGAACATAAACGTCGCCAAATACGTCAATCTCTGGGAATTTGGACCCCCCCTTAAAATTGAGCAGAAAAAAAAAATGTTAGTACGAAAAAAACAAATTAATATTAATGACATATTAAAAAATAAATAAATACGACTTTAGTATTACCTGACGCCGCGCCTCCATCCTATAAGAGAAGGGCCTGGAACCTGAATGGTGGAGAAGAGTCTTCCTCTGCCTATTGCCCTTATTTGCTTTGGCCTTCTTCTATTATACAAAAAATAAAACGTATTAGTTGAGAGTGAAATGAAATATAAAAAATTAAATACACATTAGTAAGAAACATGTAATAAGTTTCAATATAATATATAAAAATACCACATAATCGGCCTCTTGAAAATGACCGCAGAGCCACTGCCAACTATCCTCCCGGCCCTCAAGCTCCTTCGGGCAACCCTGTTGAAGAGCAACCTGCGGATCATCATATGCCTGAAAATGGTGATGCAGGTCGCTCTTCCACTGCTTGTACCTGTCAGCAAAGAGTCTGTTGATGTAGGCCAACAACTCTTCGCCGACGTTCTCCAAATTGTAGTTTGTCTAAAATAAATTCATTACATACATTAAATATTAGAAATAAAATTAGAAGGGAAAAACAATTAAAAGATATAGAATACATACCGACAGGTGTCCTAACATCTCCATATGCACCTGATCAGGCATGACCCTCCAGGACTTCCATTTGATCGGGCAATAAGTCCGAACGACGGATCCAATGTCATGGGCCAAAGAGCTGTGCTGGTCAGCCGTTGGTGCAGCCCGATGCCGCGCGTCGTATGCGATGTTTATACGACTGTTGTTCACCCGGGTGACTTTGGACGTCGTCAACTGGCGACAGGGTCCTCGGGTGTTCCTCTTGGCTGCAAAGAAATATAAAATTAACATTAAATAACAAATCCTGCTAACATTCTTGGTCTGAAACAACTGGAGTTGAAGGTAAATCTTTACCTGGTTGTGACCCCGACGCACTAGCAGCAGATGGCGACGTGGTGTCGGTCGTGCTGGGAGGGCGGTGACGCCGCCTGGCACTAACTGGTTGCGCCACTGATGACTCTGATGACACCGGCGCCCGGGAGACGTGGGGTTCTGGCATGTCCTGCGCATGTGCTACACCAGTGGGAGCTGACACCGCAGTCGGGGGAGCTGAACTAGGTGAAGTCATCACCGTCTTACGACGTCTGATAAGTTGTGACATCTGATAAGGTCTTACAATTAAAAAAATATCCTTGGCTAAAATTATTATTTTGTATAAAAAAAAACCTCAAAGCCTAATGAACAAGAAATTCAATATTTAAAAAACAAACAGAAACATGTATTCTTTATATGGCAAAAAACAGCAGCACATTTTTTAAAGCAAACAAAATAGACACATGTATGATATTACAAAAAACAGAAGCACATAATAAATAAAAATCAAATTGCTGCCCAATTTTGAAATAGTCAGTATGTGATAAAAATACAAAGCGAAATACAAAATTTGGTTAGTAGCACATAGTTTAAAGCCCCCGAAAATTAATCAAAATACAAAAAACAGCAGCAAATGCTCCAATCAAATCTGAAATCTAACAGCAATACACCTAAAAATTCACAAATCGTACACCACAATGCAATTTCAATACAAAAACAAATCTGAAATAAAAAATACAAATCCAATACAAAAACAAAATTGAAACAGCAATTTAAACACTTAGGATGCCGCAATACAAATCCAATACAAATCCTAACCAACCATCAGACTAAGCAGCAATTTAAACAATTACAAAATAAATATACAAATTGAAACAGCAAAACAATTCCAAACTTGCATCCAAAAATTTCAGAAATAAAACTTAACACTTGAAAAAATATATATCGGGGAGAGTTGGGAAATTTACCAACTGGGTTTCGAGGGAGACCGGAGAGCACGGCCGTTCGGCGGTGGCGAGCGAGACAGAGAGTGGGGGGCCGCCGTCTAACAGGGATGAGCAGAGACGGAGGAGGCGACAGACTGACAGGGGACGGAGGAGAGAGGGGCTGAGAGGGACAGAGAGGGATGCGAGGGGACGGAGAAGAGAGGACTGAGAGGGATGCGAGGGGACGGAAGAGACTGAGAGGGATGAGTGGGGACGGAGGAGAGAGTGCGGCCCGGAGGAGCCACGAAATGCGAGGGATGAGAGGGGTCCGAGGAGAGAGGGACGGAGAGGGATGAGTGGGGACGGAGAAGAGAGGGATAGAGAGGGATGAGATAGAGGGAAAGGAGAGAGAGCGGCTGCGATTTAGGGTTCGAATCGGAAACTTAACAGGGCTGCGAATTAGGGTTCGAGACTGAGAGACTGAGAGAGGTTGAAGACAGACCAAAACTGCGCGTTTCTTTCCCTAAATTATAGAATCTTTGCGCGACGACAACATATCAGTCGCGCAAAGTTCAATTCGTACTTTGCGCGACGAAAATATAACTGGCGTCGCGCAAGAAAGGACGAACCGCCAAAAAAAGGCGGGATTGAAATCTGCCAAAAATTTGAGAACTTGCGCGACGAAACTTTATCGTCGCGCAAACTAAACCCTAAACCCTAAACCCTAAACCCTAAACCCTAAACCCTTTCAGAACCCTAAATTCTGAGAATTACATTGCGCGACGAAAAATTTCCTGCGTCGCCCAATCGTCTATAGCGCGACGAACAAGACACGTATTCGTCGCGCAAAGTACAAAAAGTAAACAATATAAAATGTTTGTGAATATATGTTTTAATGGGGCTACGCATTCTACGATACTTGTTTCACCGATCCAACCGTCAAACTTGTTTGTTTATACTTGGAGATCGTACACACCAAAAATTGAAAAAATGCAAGATTCATAGATAATTTTACGGGATCAAAATTTTCGACGGTTATAAACTTAAAATCACGATTTAACGGTTTTTTTAACTCCGATTTGGATGGTTTTTTACGGGTGCACTCCTTTACTGTATATGAATACAATGGTTGAATTGGATCGTCATTTAAAAATATTTACAATAGTGGATTCCGCAAAATTGTATGTTCTATTTAACAAACATATACAAAATGTATTCATTTGTTTTTAATATAGTGTTTTCATGACACACGCATTCTAGGAAAGTAGTTTCAACGATCCAACCGGTCGAGTTGTTGGTTTATACTCAGAGATCGTACACGCCTAAATTTAGAAAAAACATACTCACATACATGATGTTACGGGACCAACATTTTCGACGGTTACAAATGAAAAATGAAATTTGAACGGTTAATTTAACTTCAAATTTGATGATTTTTTACGTCTACAAACCTTGACCCCGTATGAATATAATAACTGAATTTGATGTTCATTTAAAAATATTGACAGTTTAATTTGGAAGTTTTTTTTTAAAACATACTTTGCGCGACGATTTATTACGTCGCGCAAGATCATTTAAAAATATTTACAGTTTAATAAATAATTTATATTGAGTATTTTAATCGAATATTGCGACGAAAAACTTTTTCGTCGCGCAAGATTATTTTCTATAAATAATAAATTATTGATACTGATTATTGTTTAAACGAATATTGCGACGAGAAAGTTTTTCGTCGCGCAAGATAATTTTCTATAAATAATAAATAATTGATACTGATTATTGTTTAAACGAATATTGCGACGAGAAAGTTTTCGTCGCGCAAGATGATTTCATATAAATAATAAATAATTTATATTGATTATTTTTTAAACGGAGGGTACGACGAGGAAATTCTTCGTCGCGCAAGAGGATTTGTATGATTGAAGAAATTCGTTTCATATTTGTTAACTTCTGCGACGAAAGATGTCGTCCCGCAAAACCTCCTCTTACGACGGGTGAATATTTTTGTCGCGCAAGATTATTTTCTATCAGTCACAGATTATTGCGTATTTGTTAACTTTCGGGACGAAAACGTTCGTCTCGCAAAAGCTTTATGAGCGACGCCATTATCTTATTCGTCGCGCAAACATAAGACCGGTCGTTTATTTGTAACGACCGGTCGTTGTTTACAGATTCATTTTCCCTTTTTTATCATTCCGACCTCTGTTCAGTTTTTAATCTATAACTTGCTGATCGTATGTTCAAATTTCGAGTTCTTTATACGGTTGGATTAAGCGCAGAAAAACAAAGAACACTACCCGGACTAAAAGTCATAAACTGAAGAAAGCCGAAGATTTCCGTCCCGCAAAAATGACGACCGGTCGTTTTAGACAAAAGAATTTTTTTTATTTTTAGTACAACTCAAGTACATGAGCATTGAGATTCTTTCTCAATTTGGGATGTATATCATGAAATTGGGAAGATAAAATACTTTTCAGACACGAGATTCATTTCCTAACCGTAATAATTTGCATTTACGCCATAATTAAATGTAAAATAATTTAAGTTCATTGCTTTTTACATTAATCTTCTCAGTAAGTATATCCAAATTTTTTGAACACCATTTTATTTTTCCACATACATATATAATTGGAAATTAGATATAACAAGTACATATATTCAACAAAAGTAGAGTTGCCAATATATTTACACTAACGTAATTATATTACAAGAAATTACCTATACTAAAACATAGTAAGTCACAAATAAATTGCATTATTCATCATCCGAACTATAATAACCTTCGTTGTCTTCGCTATCATCACTTTCAGTCTCCCAATCATCCTCCTCCTCATCCCCCTCCTCGTCCACAACTACATCGTATCTAGGAAGATCACCGAGGTCAATTGTATTGGATTGAATTGGTATTTCTCTTGAAGACACTCCTTCGAGTTGAAACGGTTCCTGAACAACATTTGTATCGCGAAGCGTTTCCGCATCATTTTCCATGCAAGATTCTGACCGTTGGTCAGCGACATCGACGTCAGATGGGTCTAGTTCTGGTATAGCATATACGTTCCTGTGATCCATCTGCTGAACAACTTTCCACCCGCTCCCTGCTTTAGGGTCATCTACATAGACAATTTGTTTTGCCATGTTTGCCAAAATGTATGGGTCGTCATCGTACCAAGTTCTGTTCATGTTCACAGATAGTAACCCGTGATCGATTTTAACACTTCCCTGCCTATTTGGGTTTGTATCAAACCATCGACACTTAAACATGATGACTTGGTATCGGTCTTTGTAAAGCAATTGCACAACAGTTGTGAGTTTGCCATAGAAATCAATGTCTGTACTTTCCCCTCCACCTGGAACATGGACACCGCTGTTTTGCGTACACAACTTGTCATCTCGTGCAGTCCCTAAAAACTTGACGCCATTAACATGACAACCCGAGAATAATTCAGCTCGAATTGGCCCGAATGCCAAGTTATACAACTCTTCACTGTAAGTGGGGGAATTATCTGATTTCAACTTATTCACCTAATATTATACAAAAACATTCACATGTTAGTTTGAGAATATTTCATACTACAATATATATGTCAATTCCAAAACACTTATAACTTACATATTCCAAAAACCATTTTGGAAACAATTCACGGTGTTTCTTGGAATACAAATGCGATGGATGTTCTCGCTTCATCATCTCTTCATGCTCATCTAAATATGCCATTATCTCATCACAATTGTTCAATACGAACCAATGCGCTACCTCCATGTCATTTCTGGAAAACGACTCTCCTCGTACAGGATCTCCAAAGGGTCGTGCACTTTGGGCAAAAACTGAAAGTTGCTCATTTCTCACACCTCCGTCATTATTGCGCTGAGGTCGATTGAAAGCCGTGTCCACGTCTTTTAAATACATTCCACAAAAAGTAAGCGCCTCATATTGAACCCAAGCCTCTACAATTGATCCTTCGGGCTTCGCTCTGTTGCGTACGCTTTTTTTCAGCTCTCCGAGTAGCCTGCCAAAATAAAATGAAAAGATGCAAATTAGCAACTAGGAATCGTGAGATAATGATGCTTACACAAATGATGATGATTATATACCTTTCTATTGGATACATCCAGCGATAGTTGACTGGACCAGCAAGCAATGCCTCTTCTGGTAAGTGAACCATCACATGAATCATGCTTGTGAAGAAAGCCGGAGGGAATATCATCTCAAACTTGCATAAGACTTGGACAATATCATGGCGCAACTGATCAATGTCTGTCTTTCGCAACGTTTTTGCCGTCAGTTGGGAAAAAAATCTGGACAACAATATGATTGGCTTCACTACATCTTCCGGCAATAGGTGTCGAATCCCCACAGGAAGTAGGCGTTGCATAAACACATGACAGTCATGGCTCTTGAGTCCAGTAAATTTACCCCCGTCAACATTTACGCAACGTGCGATATTAGAAGCATATCCGTCAGGAAACTTAACAGACGATACAAACTGTAGAAACTCTTTTCTGTCATTCGGTTTCATGGAAAAAAATGCAAGATCTCTTATAGCTTTATCACTGCCCCTTTTCAGCCATAAACCCCTTCGTATGCCCATTCTTTCCAAATCAAGACGAGCTTTTATCGTGTCCTTTGTCTTCTCCTTAATATCTAGAATCGTTCCTATCAATGTGTCAAACACATTTTTCTCAACATGCATAACGTCGAGATTGTGCCTCAATTTTAGTTTCGACCAATATGGAAGCTCAAAAAACATAGACTTGTGCGTCCAGTTCATATGTGTAGCAGGTCTGGTCCGACTAACTGTTTTCCCAAATGGAGCAAAATCCAAACGATTAAGCTGTTCCAAGATCTGATCACCGGACGATTCTCTAGGTCTTGCACGACGCTCTTTGTTCCCGTCGAACTCTTTATTCTTTTCCCGCCACTCGTGGTCCCATGGCAACCATCTTCGATGCCCAAGGTAACACACTTTTCCAGCATGCCAACCAGAAGTTACATCTTCCTTGCATACAGGGCATGCCATATAACCCTTTGTGCTCCACCCCGATACCATTGCATATGCGGGAAAATCATTCACAGTCCTCATAACTGCCGCCCGCAAAGTGAACATCTTCCCAGTGGATTTATCGTACGTACGCACACCGTTTGTCCATAAATCCTTGAGCTCATCAACCAATGGCCTTAAGTACACATCGATTGACCTGCCAGGATCCTCAGTTATCAAAACAGTCATCATCATGTACTCTTTTTTCATGCATTTCCAAGGCGGCAAATTATATGGGAATACGAAAATCGGCCAAGTGCTGTGGTGTTGGTTTAGAACCCCGTACGGATTGAATCCGTCAGTGGCAAGTCCCAACCTAACATTTCGGGGATCAGCAGCAAACTCGGGGAACGTTCGATCGAACTCTTTCCATGCCTCCCCATCTGCAGGATGCCGCATCACATCGTCATCTACCCGTTTTTCCTTATGCCATCTCATGTCTGTGGCAGTATGCGTCGACATATACAATCGCTGCAATCTTGGCTTCAGGGGTAAATAACGCATGACTTTTTGTGGAACCTTAGTCATTCTATTCTGAGACGTCTGTTTGAACCTCGACTCATTGCATACAGGGCATGTATCCAATGTTTCATACTCTTTGTAGAATAACATGCAATTGTTTTTGCAAGCGTGGATTTTTTCATAACCTAATCCAAGACCACTCAACATCTTCTGTGCATGTCTGTGGTCTTTCGGCAAACAATTGTCCGTCGGAAGCATTCTCTTGAAAACCCCCAAAAAGTAATCGAAACACAGGTTCGACATACGATACTTTATTTTTCCGTGCATTAGCTCCACAATCGCCGTAAGAACGGAAAAGCTCTCGCACCCCGGATATAACTCTTGGTTGGCATTTCTTAACAGTTCTTCATACTGTTCAAACTCTGCACTATCCATTGGTGTAGGCACGTCATCTTCCCCTTCCTGATTGCTGCTGCTTGATGCAAATGGAAAAGCATCATGTAGAATATCCATGACTTGTTCATTAGCATCCACAATAGGTTCAACATTGTCCACTCTTGTGGCCCTTGAAGACGAACCAATGTCTAATTGTTCCCCGTGATGGTTCCACCTGATGTATGTCTCAATCATTCCATTCCTTACTAAATGAAATTGAACATTTTCAATTGTATCCCATAACATGTTGTTACACCTCCTACAAGGACATCTGATTCTAGTTGCACCCGGGTTGTGTGATCGTGCAAAGTGAATAAATTCCTCGATTCCATCCAAGTATTCGTCTGCGCACCTGTTAGGGTTCTGTATCCACCTTCTGCTCATAATTCCTGGAACCACAATCACAATACAACAATTATGTTGTATTCTTAGAAAATCATAACGTCACCTTATGCCTTCGGTAAGGGCCCTATCCCATTCGGAAATGCATAGTCATGCCACGTAATTTACAGCTACATGAGATTAGATTTCGACGTGGCTGAATTTCGGCAGCATCTCGCTACAGTTCTTGAGGTGTACTGTAGATATCAAATACCTACGTACCACCCGAAGAACGTACCGAGATGACACCGAAATCTCCACAATCGAAACCTAATCCTGTAGCTGTAAACTACGTGACACGACTATACATTTCCAAACTGTCCAAAATATGGGACAATTCAAGAATTAATTGAACCGTAGTCGTGGATTACCCACCCATGCGCGGTCCAACTAACCTCGAACGGGAACTAAGCTTTACAATAAAAAATGTATGAAGTTAATTTCAATTAACTTCGTACATTGCCGTGCATAATTTAACAACAGAATACAAATATAATTTCACAAAAACAACATATAAAGAAATTAAATTGATATTTTAAATAAATACAAAACAAATAAAATACCTTCTTCAATATGTCCTGAACAGATTCGCAGCTGAGAAAATGGAGAGAACGGAGAGAGAGAGGGGCAGAAGCAGAGGCAAAACTGATTTTTCAGTTTTGCCTCTGCAATGGATGAAATGAATCTGTTAAAAAAGACGGCTTTGCGCGACGAATATAAAATTCGTCGCGCAAATAAAATAAGTCGCGCCAGGCCCACTTCAGCGACGCGCAAAGCCATACCGACATCACACCTTTGCGCGACGAATTATTTATGTCGTCGCGCAAGTTAAAATCCCTCGCGCAAAATTGATTTGCACGGCGCGCAAAGACATGCCGACATCACACCTTTGCGCGACGTATAATATTTTCGTCGCATATAGTTGTTAGTAGCGCAATAGAGTATTTCCGTCGCGCAGAAGCCCAATTTGACACGCACGCAGCCACGATAGCCACCTTGCGCGACCAATTAATGATTTCGTCGCTCAAAGTTGTGGCGCGAAAATCAGGAACACTGTTTGTTTTCCCGCTATTTATTTTGCGCGACGTATTATTTTTTGGTCGCGCTAAACATTATAATGCGACGAATATTTATTCGTCGCGCAAACATTTGTCGCGCAGACATTTTCATCTATACCCTTGAATATTTTGTCCCATTTCTAGATCTCTGAATATTTGTTATTTGCGACTTTTGGGGTATACGATCTCACAGGATATACAAACACGTTTAACGGTTGGATCGTTGAAATTAGTTTTGTAGAGTTGAATGAACACATTTTAGTTTCAAAACATAAGGAGGTTGATAACCCAACAAAAAGATTCGTACGAAAATTTATAACCCTGAAATTTATTCGTATGGAGGTTGATAACCCTACAAAAACGATTTTCGTCTACCATTTCCATAATTAAAAAGGGTATGAATGATGATCTTCACTAGAATCAATGAAAACATATGATTTAGATGGCAAAATTAAAATTAAAATCAATGAACATATGATTTAATGGTTTTGTATATCTTACCTTGGGCGACGGACATATTTTTTGTCGCGCAAAGGTCTTATATGCGACGAGTTTATGCGTCGCGCAAAAATTAGGCGCCAGAATATCTGATTTTGGTTTTTACCCCTAGTCTTAGGCGACGGACATGTGTTTTGTCGCGCAACGATCTCATATGCGACGAGTTTAATCGTCGCGCAAGAATTAGGCGCCAGAATATTTGTTCGCGGTTTTTTCCCCCTTGTTTTACGCGACGGTATGATTTACCGTCGCGCTATGATCCTTTAGGCGACGATTTGTTCTCCGTCGCGCTAACTGTCGTCGCGCAAATAGAAAAACGTAGTAGTGCTAGTACACAATCTTCCCATATTCAACACATTCCCACTGCAAAACATGCATGGGACAAGTTGATAGTTGTCCATGAGGGTGTTGATCATGTTAGAATACTTAAATTGAAAATGGTTCTTGTTGAGTTTGAAGAACTCAGAATATCTAGTACTGCACCATTTCTGAGTTTTATGAGAAAGTTTTATTTCTATTTAGCTTTGGCTTTCTATTGAGCCGGTAGAATGGGTAAATTTAAAATCTATTCAATCAGACATGTGACAACAATACTCAAATTTACCTATTAGCAACCAAGCATATTACCAATTTACAACATATCAAGTATTCAAACCCTGAAGACCTAGAAGAGATATATGCCTATGCACTTATAAGGATTCGTCAATCTTGGCATGCCCAGTGCTAGTAACAACTATTGTGAACAATGTGTGTGTGCATCAATCCATAAATCACAAGAGTATCATACATAACATGACTAGTCAAACAAATAAGAACACACACAAGAAATTGTTCACTCAGAAACCATACAATTGAAGAAATCAACCAAGAATATGATCTAGAGTAAAGAAGATGACTAGTAATAATGAAACTAGATGTAGATTTGAATATGATCTAGATTAAAGAAGATGACTAGTCATAATTGAACCTAGATGCATATTTTAAAAAGCACATGAGATTTCAAAGAATAATTTTCAAAATGCCATAATGAAAACTCAGACCTCACCAAGTAGAGAATGCAAAGTAAATGTTTTACTCTAAAAAATTCTCAATGGGTAATGTAGGTTTCAAAGATATGAAATATAGATTCAATCAAGGAAGAGATTGATTTCTTTAAAAACCATTCTTGAAGAAATTAATCTAGGAATCTGATCTAGATCTAAAAGATGTAGAGAACTCCTAGATGCACACTTCAAAACTCAAAGCAGATTTCAAAAACAATTTGAAAATCTCATTTTGGACCTTAACCTCACACATCTAGAAAATGCAAAGCAAGAATAAACTCCCAAAAATTCTCAATGCATGAAGTAGATTTCGAAAGTATTTCAAAAATCTCATTCTCCAAAAACCTCATACCTCACTTAGCTCACCATTTGCAAATAAAGAGAAGAAGAGGACTCTCTCTCTCAAAAAAAAAAAAAAAAAAAAAAGATGAATGAATGAAGCGAAGGCTACGCTAGCCTTGGCCCTATTTTTCTCAAAGTTGTTAGGTCAGAAATAATGCACTTGGCAGCTGATGATTGGAGTAGTAATAAGACAAAAAACGTTAGGACACAAACCCTACAGCTGGCTCAAATGACAGTTGTTAGTGAGCTGGTAGTAACACATGTTACTTAAACGATGACTAATCATATAGGTTGACTAGTCATACCCTAATGATGTCTAACGCATGCAAATGCATGATTTCCTTGTGAGCTTTATTACATTTAGTCACATTTGAATTAGTCACAAAACCATCATGAATATATTGTTCATCCATCTAGAAGTTTTATCTTGTTAATTAAGGTTTAAGAATAAAACTCAAATCTTATTATAAATGTCATGGCCTAATCGATGAGACAAAATATCTAAATTAAATAGTTGAATTGTTTGTGCTCGAATCTAAACGCCCCTTTTAAAAGGGGGATTTTCTCGTTTGCCAACCCAATTAGCAATGAATCATAGTATGTCATTCTTTCAAACCAGAATTTCGTCTAAATACCACGTTTAACTTCTCCATCCAAACATGTATCTCCAATCTATTCCTTATAACTTTAGGGGGTGATGATGGTATTTTCCATGCACAACACTTCACTTGTAAATTCAGCTGGCCACATATGGGGAAAGAAACCATGAAATACCAGTGATATGTCTACGAACAATTGTATCTTTTTGCCATGCTACTATATTTCATCATTGCTAAATGTAAAATTGGTGTAGTAAAAGTTTAATACAAAATTTTAACAATTTAGGTTGGCGACATTGTTAGCGCTTGGAGAAGGGTGGCATAATAACCACCACGTTTTTGAATATTCAGCTCGACAACGGTTGTAGTCAGGGACGGTCCTATGGCTTGTACAACCTGGGCTATAGCCCAGGTGAGTTTTTTAATTTATTTCTTATAGTTAGTGTTAATGTTAATCCCATTTATAGCATAAATATTAATTTGAACTAATCAGATAATTGTAGTGTTACCTTTAGTTGCCGTGTGTCTATCTGACTCTATCTTTGTGATGATAAATTTTCATTTTTGAATTTTCTTATGAATTTTCTTTTCTTTGAGATCATTTTTGTTCATCATGGTAGACCTTAGTTGGCATTGTTGGTGTAAAATAGGTCTTTTAAATAAATAAAATAAAAATGATATGTTCTTACATTATATATATATATGATCAATTTCATAAGCCTAAAATCTAACAGTTCAATAAGGTAAATCTAGCCCACCCCATTTTAAAATCTTGGGTCCGTCCCTAGTTGTAGTGGTGGCAATTTTATCTTCCTTCGTAATAAGATATCTTGAAGCTATTGGATTGGAAATAGATGTGAAAGTCCCAATTGAACTTCAAACGCAATGAAAAGCTTCAAATCCTAGGACTCATGACGCTATTGACCGAGAATAACAAAATAATGTTATTTAATTAAGCCCTGTTGAGTTGGAGATTCCCTTGGGAGCACTCACATAGAGTGAAACCATTTTTGGGGCGATGGGAGAATTTCTTTGACCGGATCGGTAACGTAGGGAAAGGACTAACGTAGGGAAAGGGCCGCATTTGTATCTATCTAGCTTGACTTACATGTCCTTTTTGGTCGTCGACGTCTGTGGACCTGCAAGAGTCAATATTGTTCGCTCAACAACAATCAGTTTTACTATTATTTAATTATAATAATTAAATAAACACAATAATAGTATATTAAAGTAAATAAACACAATAATAGTATATTAAAGTAAATAAACAAAACGAAATTCGAAAATTAGTAAATAAAACACTAATAGTGTGTTTACTAATTAGGAATTTGAATTTTCATCATGAATTGAATTCCACCTATGGAGAATTCCTGTGTTTACTTCACATCAAGAAATTGAAAATTAAGTCGGGCCCACACAAAATTAGAAATTGAATTCCTGATTTTGGAGAAATTCAATTCTTGAGTGGGATGTGGTATTCTAATTCCTGGAGAACTAACCCATTAGGAATTCATCTTTTGTACTCATTATATCCTCACACAATTTTCAAAATTCCAAATTTGTCATCTACTTTAATCTAACAACGAGGACATGCTAGTAATTAGGACCACTCCTACTCCAATTCCATATGGTTTAGTAAACAACTTCAATAGGACTCCGGAATCTAACTCCCATCAATCCATATAGTTTAGTAAATAACTTCAATAAGAATCCGAAATCTAATTCACCTCAATTCAATTCATCCTCAATTCAAGTCCTCCTAATCCAATTACAGATTAGAAAACATGCCATAACTGTAGAGACTTGCAGAATTGCAATGTCCTTGAAACAAAATTTTACCCTTACTCAGTGCTTGACATTGTCTTTCTTTTCAAACTTCTTTTTTGAACCCAGATATTTTGCATGTTGCCTTAATTTGATCCATAAGTAATAAGTCGATGGAAATAGACAGACGCATGAAACAATGGTCATTTTCCTTCTAAATATATAAACAAACTAAAGCATAAGTTTTGAACCTTTATTTAGTTATTTATAATGTTTAATCTTCCGTTTGTTAAAAGGTATGTTGGGAGTACTTCAAAGTATTTTCCTTTTTTTTCTTTTTATTTTTTACTATTTGATCACTAATAAATATTTTTTTTATACAAGCGATATTGGAAGAGAAGGGAATCAAATCTAGGACCTAAGATGCATGGATAAATGTTCTTAACCACTTAAGTTACAAGTCTCTTGCTTGTAAGTGTTCAATCACTATTATTGTAGATAGTAATAACGACATATATGTATCATCTTTATTGACTACCTCTTGATTTCATATACTCATATACATATATTTATTAGAGAGGTGAGGTGGTCAGCAAATGTTTTTCTACTCCAAATCACTCATGT
Source organism: Prunus kanzakura (assembly GCA_020521455.1). Taxonomy (NCBI): domain Eukaryota; kingdom Viridiplantae; phylum Streptophyta; class Magnoliopsida; order Rosales; family Rosaceae; genus Prunus; species Prunus kanzakura. The sequence goes on from BPUM01000892.1 coordinate 458,679, forward strand.
ATATTTCATCCGAACACGATAGTAATAAAAATCTTCTGATAACTTGTTAGCATCATATCATCTAATATCTGAAATTTAGAATTTATTTGGGATCTTTCTAATCCAACGTAATCCAAATATCACAAGACAACCACTTGTTTTTCTTCCTGGAAGACGTTTCTATTGGTGTGATCAATTGATACGGTATCCTCGAAGACTTTTCGTCTTCTTGTGTTGTTAAGAAAATATAATGCTTTTAAACGGTCTATAAATAGGGAGAGGCAAGACACATTATCTTCACCTTGTGTTAAGAAAAATATGTCGCACATTTATATTCCTATTGGCGCTGTGTTTGCTGGTGTCTTCTTTATCATCTGCGTGTGCAGACTAATCGTGAGTTTTTCTCTTTCTTAACTTAAACATATATATTTGTCTCTTTTTTCCACCGGTTCGTGAATTTAATTAGGCGCATTCCAATCTGCACAATAATTAACATGCTATGAACTTGGAACATCCTTTTTTAGGCCAAACTACGAATCTGGAATACATTATATATATATATATATATATATATATATACATAGAGAGAGCTTTTATTGAGGGACACTCTTGTAGGGCTTACTTCGCATTGTATTCCCTAAAAGATGTCCCTCAAATAAAATTATTTGAGAGATCCCTAAATAGAGGACTATATATGAAATACTATATATATATGTCTATTTTTTTATACGAATATATTATATATGTGTGTCTATATATATGTTCAAATAACCTTATTTAAGTGACTTCTCACATAATAAAAGATGTAAATAAGAAATTTCATGGTCAGAAGAGAACTTCTTATGATTAGGAACATATGGATGTTTAGTAATTTTGAATATTGTATGCTTTGCTCCTTACAGAATGCAAACTGATCAATAAGGTTCTGTTAAGTGACATCTGACTTCTTCTTTTTTTTTGCAATTCTTTCTTTATGAATAATTAGCCTCTCCGCACGCGCTTCCGCACCTATGAGAGGCTTTTTTATAAAAAATTTAAATTTATTTTAGAATAAAAAAAGATAATGGTTAGTTGTGTTCCATAAGAGCATCCGCAATGATGCTCTCTATTTCTTAGCTAAAATTTAGCTAAAAATATAAAAAAGCTATTTTAGGAGCTCTCTAAAAAATTTCAACTCCAACCATACTCCCTAATTTGGAGAGTCATAAATGCTATAACTCTTTTTTGATTGGTCCATCTCTATTAAAAAATAAAATAAAAAATAGTTAGCATTAAATAAAGGTTTGAAATACTCATTAAATAAGGCAGCATTAAATTATAGGGAGCCACTAGGAGTACTTTCTCTCTCCTCAGATTTAGGAGCTCCTAGAGGACTCCCTATTTTAGGAGGTGGATAGGGAGCATGGTTGGAGTTGCATTTTTACAATTCCTCCCTAAAATTTGTCTAAGGAGATGATTTAGGGAGCCCATTGCGGATGCTCTAAAAATAGGATGCATTATCTTATTTTTCTTTTAATTTTAATTTTTTTTAATATGAAAAAGTGTGAATTTACCATATTATCCTTATTTAATTAATAATTTCAATAATGTTTGCGTTAACCAAGGGCATTTTCTGATATTTTGAATGTTATATCATTCTGTCATTTACTTCTATACCAAAAGGCGCATAAGTGCAACAAGGAGGGCAAGGTACCTAGGGACACAGAGGCTATAACCGTGGAGGAAAAGGTACATCACTAACATTGGCATGACCCCTACAGTCGAGGAGGGAACGGACCTGGTCGAGACCATGGCCATAACGAAAAACCATGACCTGGAACTGCTGAGACTGAAACAAAGAATTAGATAACGTTTGGTCGTCAGAGTACTACTATATCTTTGTATGTCAATAAAAAGGTCATTTGGTTGAGTTGTCTAATGAACTCTCAATCATAAGCCTGCCTTTAAGTAAGGTTTATCTATGTACTCTACATAATGATCGTAGTGTCAAAATGTCTAGCAATTGAAGTTTAAGTTGTTTGTGTGCTGATTTCTTTTGAAATCTATCCTCGCAATTTCCTTTTCTAATTTGTGTCATCAATAAAAACCTTAGAGAGGGCAAAAAGGAAAATGTCATGGTTCTAATAAAGTGGATCTTGAGATCCACTATTAGAACTGGTGTCTATGACTTGGCTAGAATTCGTTTCATACATCGTTAACGGGTCTATGTGTGATTAGAATCAATTTCTATGACTTTTTTTATTTATTAAAAATAAACTTCAACAATACAATTAAAGACGTCAAAATGACATCTAAAGTACCAATTTCAAGAGAAAACTAACTAACACGTTAAAAACAAGGCTAAAAGTCACTTCTGGTCCTTGTAGTTTGCCATTTTTACCACTTCGGTTCTTGTCGTTTCAATTTTGTCAATTTTGTCTCTGTGGTTTTTATTTGAAGCAATTCAAGGACAATTTCTCATATAAGCTCCGTTACTTGTGGAAAGGCAATTCGATGAAATTATTAAAAAATTCATTCCTTTTAAAAATAAACAATACAAAATGAAAAAATTAATTTATAAAAATTAAAAATTTAAAACTCTCTTCTTCTCCCTTTCTCTCCCGTCCCCTCCCCCTCCCCCTCCCTAACTTCACTATCAAACCACAACTACCACCCAACCTAAAGCTACCCTTACCCTCACCACTCCAACCTCACCCAACAAGCCACTACCCAAGATCACCTACCCAGCAACCACCCTCTCACAACAAAACTTCTCAAGACACCCCACCTCTCTTTGTCTCTCTTCTCCCAAGCCCAACCCGAACACCCACACAGTCACCTACTCCGCCAATACCTCCCCCTCGCTCGCCCTTACTCTGCCAAAACCTCCCCATCTCTTGACATTGACTGGTTCAGCTGCAGGAAGAGCGATATTGGTCGGTGTTGTATAGGCCGGTTCTGTGCTAGCAGCCACATCACGCATTGCTAGCTGAAATATCTCCATCCACTCCAACTCTTTAACACTACTTTCCCTCATGAAAGAGAAGGGAGTACTAGACGAGCAAAATACATCTCATGCTCAGAAAATATAACATCCATAGTAACATATAAATGCTAAGTAGGAGGATGAAAGCACCGATAACCCTTCTGATGAGGGTGATAACCAATAAAAACACACTTCACAACACAAGGATCCAATTTCGTGAGTTGGTGTTTTTAAAAGTGTACAAAAGCAACTCACCCAAAAACACGAGGTAGGAGAGTGAGATGAGAGGGGATAGAAACATAAGCCTCCAATTTAGCCAAAGGCGTCTTAAACTAGAGGACACTGGTAGGAGCACGATTAAGAAGGTATACTGCAGAGGTGATCGCTTCTTCCTAGAACCATGGTAGCATGTGAGCACTAATAAGACTGGCACAAGTAATTGAAAAGACTGGCACAAGTAATTGAAAAGACCCGCCTCGAATTCTCCTCAGAATCGGTGACGAACCCTGCTTCCCGTCCAATGTCGGGCCCACTTACTAAAATAGTCCCTTTCTTCGAAACTAAAGAAAAAGGGGGGCCGAGACTCCTACCGAATTTCGGTAGATTCTCCCTTGAACAATGGATTTAACCAAATTTTCCACCTGTCAAAAACAACATAAAAACAACCAACTGCCAGCACACACAAAGAAATTACAAAATGGGCCTCTGGCCTCCTAAAATAATCCTTCAATACAAAGTACTAGAACAGAACAAATAAAACTCAAACAAATCAATTTGCGGCTACACCCAAGTTGCCTACGTACCCTTACAGAGGGATCAAGCCACAAGTAGTTCTTCCAAATAAAAAGGATCACATTTCAAAAACATACAGATATTGTCCAAGTAAAACTAACAATTAATTTAGATTCATTCTAAACTTTAAATTTCCAAAAGGCATAAAACTAAATTATTAAAAAAAAATTCCTTTCTTCCACTGATTCATAACTCAAAACAAATCCATGTAAAGACTCACATATACTATGCATAACTCTTTTAAAAGTAACCGTTTACTCTGAAACTTAAATTACTTATCCAAAATCATTTCTTCCCGCAACCATACCCTATCCAAGGCGTATATTACAAAACAACACTGTCCAAGCATCATAACAATGATCACACCTGTGCAGAGCACTCACCATACACATACTCAAGAAACCCCAACCCGGAAACGGATCCACATACTTTCCCACATATATAAAATAATATATACACACACCATCATCATGTACCAGGGAAAACAATCCAACCGGGGGATTGTTTGACTATACCACATGGCAAAATCCTCAATACTCATGTGGCTAGGGAATGATCAATCCAACCAAGGGACTGTTGCTCCCTAGACACGCACGGTAGAATCCTCAATACACGGGTGGCTGAATATCCTTCCTACGCGCACAAACCACCGGTCAAGGCCTTCGATACACCCGGTCAAGGGTGCCCGTTATCCCGACACACCTCCAAAGAGTTACTGTGTGTCTAATATATCAAGTATCCATAACAGGGGAGGTACATATCATAGTGCACAACATGTACCAGGGGAAAACAATCCAACACAGGGATTGTTTTACTAGACCTGTAACATCCTAACCTAAAATAATTATTAAATTAAAATTTTAATTGTGGAATTACATTTTTACCCTTACGGGTAAGGGTAAATTGGTCACTTTAAATTTGGAAAGGATTTTGGGGAATTATGTTTGCTTCGTTGTGGAGAGATCGCTCTCACGAGTTTGTAGACACGTAGTAGGCCCAAATCTGAGTTTTAACGAAGAAGTTGTGGTCAATTGAAGTGCAGTGGCACAATCATAAATTTTTTGAAGTTGAATTTTAAAACTAGATATGCTCTCTCTCCCCCACGCGTCTTCTCTCTCTCTCCCCCCGACTTTCTCTCTCCTCTCCTAGGCGACGTTGCCTTTTCAGACGACGATTTCGTTGCCATCTGGCCACCAAATCCTACGCCACTACTTGCAAAACACTCTTCTCCACCTCCTCTACACGACCCACTGATTTTTCAAACCTGATTTTGAGCCGTTAAGCGATTGGAACGAGGAGAAATGTCGTGGTTTTTGCCGTCGTCATTTCCGGTGATTCCAGCAACGGAATCCGACGAGTAAGGTGTGCTTTTTCATCCTCTCAGTGTGTTCTTGATGTCTTGGTAGTTGGTTTGGATCGATTTGGAGTTTTGGAAGTTCGATATTAAACCTAGAAAATTCCGGTCTTTGAAGTGGTTTTCCAGCCACTTCCCGGCCAAATTGGAGGTCAACCCAGTTGTATAAGTTGCACCCCTCGTTGCCTTGATCACGTAGGTGTAGGTATTGTTGAGTGATTTGAGAAATATTCGTCGCCGGAAATTTCTCAAGCCACCCACGCACTGTCGGCGTCTGTGGCGGCACGTAGGCCTTGGTGTTATGGCCCATTGTGTTCTCATTTGATCCCCATGTCGTCCTGAGCGTAACGGTATGCTCAAATTCAAATTTGGTTATCGTATGACAGTCGAACGGATTTACGCCTATTAGGTGATATCCAGGTTCGATATGTTCGGACCGTTGGATTGGCTCCAATTCCAAGTATGTTGTCCGTACCTCTAGGATCGTGTAGGAATTCGCGGATCGAGAATCAGAGTCCCAAATACTTCGATACAAGGAGTTTAGGGTTGGGTAATCTATAACCGTCCTATTATGCGATCGAAGGTAATCAGACTGCTCGATCGAGACCAAACCCTCGGGACATGTTGTTTGTTTTGAGTTGGACCTTTGGGAACTCTCGGTTTGGAAATCAGAGGTCGTGGTCCCTTTGGGCCCGGGTTAACCAAAAAAGGGAAGTTGACCAAACCGTTGACCGTGAACCTTTCGAGACTGTCTTCACAGGAACTACGCATTTAAATCCCGGGAATTAGGGTTTTCTTTCTAATTTAAAGTTCGTGTTCGAAATACATTTTTTAACATATCTTGATATTTCTTCAATAGGTGCTCAAGCTCCGACTAATCAGTAGGTGGGACCCCCACTGGGCCATACCAGCTTGGACTATCTCTGAGTGGACTTTGTTTTAAATAATCATTCTTTTTCAAAGTATAATTTTCATGCATAAAAAAGGATTTTTTTTAATTTATATTTGTTTCTATTTGGATATGGGAAATATTGGAAAATTTATGCATGTTTGTATGAAGGAATTATAAGGGGTTTTGTGGCACTGTATGGAAGTAAAGAGGAATTGAAGTATCGATTTGTGCAACAAGACAACCTCAAGCTCAGAGGAGTCAAAGCCATCCAGATTGGCACACAGCATTAAGCACTTATTGGCGGGCAATGGAGACCATCGTTGTTGAGAACATGCACAAGTGAGGTTGGGGGTCCTGGATGTCCAAACATCCGAGCTCAACCTCGATAGTGCGACAACTGCCAAATGATCTGCAGCTTGCACTACTACAAAAATGGAAAAAGACGACCAGAAAAAGACGACGGTATAAGATAAAACCGTCGTTGTATTTAAACAGACGACGGTATAAAAAAAACCCGTCGTGGATAAGTTCCTTACTGTTGAATATTTTTAAAAGACGACGCATACAAATAAAAAAGCGTCGTTTTTAAAAAAGGATTTCTTCAGGGATAAAATCTGACCAAAAAACAACGACAGCAGGTATGAATCCACCGACGTAGAAAATAAAGACGACAGTTCACCAAAAAACCTGCCGTGTTAACTCCTAACTAAACACGACCAACTGTTCTTAATCCGCGTCGTATAATATAATGGAATCCACGTCTGTATACTACGACGGTGCATTCTCTGTAAACCGCCGACTTATTATTTTGGAGTATACTACGACGGTACCTACAACATTACTGTCGTTTTTATTTACCACGTCCTAAGTTCAAATTACCGTCGTATTTGTTTAGTTTATACGTCTGCCTTCTCTGTAAACCGCCGTCTTATTTTTATAGCTTTTTAAAATTAATTAATTTTTCTTTTATTTTGGTAATATCTTTCTTAACACAAAACAAAATTTAATTCTCAATCCTCAACAACATTTTCATCTTAAAAGGCAAAATCTCTTCGTGTTAAATATTGATCAATATTTACACAATATATGTACACAAATTTGGCAAATACATCGTGGTTTCTTTTCTGCCTTCACCCTCAGCTTGTTCAACTGTTTCTTCCTCTCATATGCAAGCTGGGCCCTCTCCTTCCTCTTGTTCTCAAGCTCCTGCACAGCCACAGATGAATATCTAATAATTTCAGAAAATCAAAATCAACAAAGTATGAAAAGCTCACTCCTCGATTCCCATTTTCATCAAAATCAACTGTTTCTTCAAAACTCCTGTGTAGCAAGGGTGGAACCAGACTTAGAACCTGTTGTGGGTTGTGCCCTCGTATGCCTTCAAACGGGCAAGTGCGGCTGCAAACCCATGCAGGTTCTAAGGCTGGTTCCACCCTTGCTACACAGGAGGAATGATTCTGCAAACCCATGGGAAGTGAGGAATCATTCTGCAAACCCATTTGCTTTCAGAAAGACAAGTGAGGGTTAAAAAACGCGTGAAAAAATGCTATTTAAACAAAATAACCGTAAATATCCACGTCGGTTATAATATAAATACCGACGTCATATTTGAATAATCAACATCATAACTACATCGGAAATCCAAAAGTCATTTGGCGCGTATTAAAAAGATAACTACATCGGAAATCCAAAAGTCATTTGGCGAGTATTAAAAAGAGAACAAAACCAAAGTAACCACGTCGGTTTATTAAAATACACAGTCGTTGAATTTATAAGTACAACGTCAGTTTAGAGAAACAAAGCGCCGTCATAACCACGTCGGAAATCCAAAAGTCATTTGGCGCGTATTAAAAAGAAAACGACGTCGTTTTCATAACCGCAAAGTAACCACGTCGGTTTATTAAAATACACAGTCGTTGAAATTAAAAGTACAACGTCAGTTTAGAGGAAAAAAGCGCCATCATAACCACATCGGAATTCCAAAAGTCTTTCAGCAGTTGTGATAACCACGTCATTTATGAATTATCTACCGTCGTTATAAATAAATAATACGGCGGTTTTTAAATAACAACGTCGTTGTATTGAACTCTGGGAAAATATATAAACTTTTCGTCACCTGACCTAATATTTTACGGTTTTCACTTCCCGATAAAGTATCGTAGTTTCCCTCTCATTTCCCAAATCACCATTTTCGTCACCTGACCTAGCATCATCGTCTGAATCATCGTCTTCATCGTCCAAATCACCATTTTGGTCTTCATCTTCGTCGGAAGGAAACATTTCTTTGCACGCCGGTGTTATTCAAGGTTTTTTCTCACTCTCTTCCCTTTTTTTACTTTTCATTTGCATGCCGTAGTTGTCTAGAAACAAGATTCTGTCAAATTGAAGAAATCTTTCACTGGTTTTGATTAAATACATAAGTAGATACTCTCACGACGCCAAAAGACGACAGTTCTGTCTTGTTTTCGACGATGAAATGGACACACCACGACGGCCGTAATGCAAACTGCACGACGGTGGCTAAAAACCGTCATGGTGTGACAATTAATACGTCGGAAACAAGATAAAACCGTCGTCTAGTGAGAGAAGAACAATCGTTTTGTAATTTTAAACCACGTCGGTTATTGTTAATAACCGACGTAGTTTATGCACATTTACGTCATGAAATATATAAAACCGTCGTCTTATTTTCATTCATGATCTAAGAGATCGTTTAATAGGACGTCACTTTTTTAGTGTTACCGTCGTTGTTTTGTATTATTACGTCGTTTATTTTTAATAACCGACGTTGTTTTTCTGGCAGATTAATCAAAAATGGTTTCGAAATCTCAAAACAAGGAAGTTGAAGCGTCAAAGGCCACAGCAGGTTCAATGGCACAAGGGGATGAACCCAAAACAGGTTCAGTGGAACTTGAAAAATCAACTCAAAGCAAACCCTCGAAGAGGATGAGATTTTCCTCAACCTCAGAGAAAGACTCGAGCACAGCCTCATTTGTTGAGGAGCCAAAATCTGGCCGCGGTATCAGCACAATGAGCCGTGTTGTGAAGAGGAAAATTGAGAAGGTTAAGCCTGTGGTTGAGTTCAATAAAGATGGCAAACCACATGGCGAGGCTGCTGTTGAGATGCAGTCTTACATTGGTGTTTTGGCACGCACCAGAGTCCCTCTTGTGGACAAGAAATGGAAACAATTACCCAAGGACGTGAAGGAGCAGATTTGGGAAGCTGTTCAAATGTCCTATGTTATTGGGGATAGTTACAAGAACTTGGTCTTGTCATCTGCCGCCAAAAATGGAAGGATTTCAAGTATAACGTAACTAAGCAATATATCCTTCCATTCGCACATGACAAGGAGAAATTAAAAGAAATCCCATTGCTTTATAAGTTCATAGAGAAATCGCAATGGGATGCCTTCGTAGCTTCAAGGTTAACCCCAGATTTTGAAGCTAAGCATGCTGAGCAGAAGGAGAGGAGGGAGAAATTGGAGTACAACCATAGGTTGTCTAGAAAAGGGTATGTTGGTTTGACGGACCAATTGGTAGAAACCATGCCCGAAGGTCAAGAAATCGATCGAGCTGTTCTGTGGAAGAAAGCAAGAGAAGATAAAACAGGAAACATCCCTGATCCAAAGGCTGCAGAGAAGGCAAAACTAATCGTAAGTCTCACTAACTCTGTTCTAAATTTGAAAAACAGAGTGTTTTATTTTGGTATAGACGTCGTTTATATTTACATAAGCGACGTTATAAAGTGAACACCACGACGGGCTTAATTTACGGACATTTAAAAGTGAATAGGACGTCGGTTTTTGAATAAAGTAGACGTCTAGATAGAATTAATACGACGGATTAAATTATTCTATGAACTGCATTTTTGTTTTAAGTTTACTCACGCACACACTCTCCCTCTCTCTGTCTATTTCACTGAATTTTGTGGTGCACAATTTCTGGAAAAGAATGCATATTTCAATCGAGTTTTTTCACTTCTTCATTAAAACTTACGACGGTTTTATCTTATCTAGACGTTAGAATGATTATACAACGACGGTAATTTTGTGCAGTCGTATGGAATTGTACATCTACGTCTGTTTGTTTAATAATCCGTCGTCTTACTTTGAATACTACGACGGTTTTTTATTTATGTCTTAATCTGTTTTATTTTGAATATACGACGTATTTTATGTACCGATGTTGTAAAGTATAAACAACGACGGTATTTATATACAGACGTTTTAAATTAATACCACGTATGTGATTTAATAAAAATCGTCGTTCTTTATAATTTACAACGTCGGTATATGTATCTGTCATACACCCTGCTCAGGTTCTAACAATCTCTCTTTCTCTCTTTTAGGATGATTTGCAAAAGCAAGTCTCCGAAGGCACTCTGACTGTCTTCGGGAGCAATGATATCTTGACTCTGGCTTTGGGAACCCCGGAGCATGGTGGGAGAGTCAGAGGAGCTGGTGCTGGCGTTACCCCAACTCAGTTCTTCAATTTGCCGAAGCAGCAGAGAGTGAAATTTGTTGACAAATTGAAGGAAAGTGTGAGGGAGGCAGTCAGAGAAGAGACCTTGAGGATTGAGGCGAAGTCAAGGGAAACTATAATGGAAGCAGTCAGAGCAGAGAGGGAGGCTTTGTTGGCATATATCCGTCAACTAGTTCCTAATTTTGATCCCAGCCAGATGCTCCAAACCCCAATTTCTCCAAGGACTCCAATTCCTCCAATTATTTTACCCCCTCAAGATCAAAGCCCAAAAAATCCAATGTCTGATAAGGCAAGCTGCTCTGGGGCCACTAATATCAGACCCCTAGCTTTGGAATTAGAAGATCCGAAGCCTGAAGCTGATACTGCTGCAAAAGAGAAAGAGGACACGGTAAAATCTCTGCTATTTTCTATTTCTGCTTTTTAAATTTTAAAAAGACGTCGCTCCTTTTAATAGCCGACGTTAAAATTTAAAATAACGACGGTATATACGTCTGTTTCTTACAAGACACGTCGTGTTTCGTTAAATACCACGACGCTTTTATAAACCGTCGTCTATTTCATGATTTCATTAACTGTATTTATATTAGACGACCTTTCTATAGTATAGCGACGTTATAAATTCAATACAACGACGGTTATCTATTTACCGACGTGTATAACCTTTCCACCGTCAGTATTAACTAGAAACCGTCGTTTATATTATATACCACGTCTGTTTTTTGTGTTTAGTTAGAGTCGTTTATTTTAGTTCACACACAAACTAACTTATATTTCTTTATTAATTTCTTTAAACAGGATCTCTCAAAGCTAGACATGCCACCTCCTCTTTTAGCCTTATGCCAACATTTCCAGACCAAGTTGTTGCCTGGTAACGAGGCTCTAACAATTCACATGCCCAAGGAAGTGTTTGGCATTGAGCATGATACCTTCCTCTTCACTGAAGATGTTTTGCAGTTTGGTTCCATGGTTGAGATAGGAACCACAGTGATATCAATATACATGAGGTAATTCTCCCTAATCCCATTTTGTTTTACATTTTCCTTTCTTTTAAATTAAAATCTCATTTAATTGACTTTCATATATTTAGGTTCCTATTTGACTATTTAAAAATGGCAAATCTTGTAAACCTTGTTGGCCTCGTGGACCCTGGGCTAGTGAGCTCTGGAGCTGGATCAATATCAGACCGAATAAAAAACCTGTCAAACCGCCTGAATACAGCAGATGGGAATCAATTTTTCTTGGTCCCTTATAATCCAGGGTTAGTACCATTTAAAGTATTTTCCTGAGCTTCTAATATTTTTCTTTCTAATATGAATCATTATGTGCAGGGGTCATTGGGTGATGGTAATTGTGAGACCATTAACGGAGACTGCCTATTACATGAATTCACTGCCAAAACGCATGGTTGACGACGAAATGAAAAATATAGTGAATACGTAAGTTGATTTCTTCTGATTTATGATTTTTCCTATAAAGTATTTAAATAAACGACGATTTTTAATAATACCGACGTTATTATAAAATATAACGACGGGAAGATATTACCGACGTTTTAATTTAACTACCACGTCAGTATTTTCTTAAAAACGTCGTTTTAATTTAACTACCACGTCGTTTGCGTTTTATTTAAGAACGTTTTAATTTTTTCTGCTCAATTTTTTGTCATACGACGTTTTTTACTCTTACCGACGTTATAACGTTACACAATGACGGTTAGGTTTTACCGCCGTTTTAAACAAAATATAACGTCTTGGTTTAAAAAACTCCGTCGTTTTGACTGATTTACCACGACGGTTACTATTTGTATTTAAATTTTTTGTTTTGTCATTAACACCCTTTGTTTTCTTGTAACAGGTCAATTAAAATGTTTAACATTCATATAAATAAAAATTCACGTAAACAGCAGGCCATTTGGAAAAATCTACACGGCACTCCTGAACAACCAACAAGTGTAGAGTGTGGCTATTACGTGATGCGATTCATGAGAGATATAATTCATGATCCAGACCTAAATTTCGAGAAGAAGGTAAAACGCAACATTTTAGATATACTTTCTTTATTTTACTACGTCATATTTTTGTTTAAAACCGTCGTTTGTATCCTTATAACACGTCGGTTTTTTGGTTTATTTTGCAGTTTGACAAGAAAAAAGATAAACTTCAGTATAAACAAGAGGATATTGACGAAGTTAGGCATGAATGGGCAGAATTCGTGAACAAGCAATTACCGAAGGATAATTGATGTATATAAATATTTATGAACAATGTTCAGGTTTAATTTAGTTTATTTAAAATGTACATAAATATTTTGTTGTAATCAAGAGAACAAAAATCAACAAAATTAAATTTTGTTTTAAAATTTGTTTAGTTCCCAAACACCGACGTCTGATTCTAATTTACACGTCTCATACGTGTACACAATGGTCGTCTTGCAGTAAATGGAAATATAACATCGACGGTAATTCTTAAAAACGATGTGTAATAGTCAAAGCAATGACAGTTTATAATTAATTCATCCTGTATAAATGAATTTGTACTCATATACTACGTCCGTTAGTATAATCTTATCGACGTCTAAATAATATACAAAGGCGAATATTCCTAAATATCCGCCTTTGTATAAATAAACAACGTCAGTTATATATAACAAAATGACGTGTAACAGACATAACAACGACGGTGTATAATTAATTCATCCTGCATAAATGAATTTGTATTCATATACTACGTCGGTTAGTATAACCTTAACGACGTTGTAATACTATACAAAGGCGGATATTATTAAATATCCGCCTTTATATATTTAAACAACGTTTGTTATATACACTAAAATGACGTTTAATACTATAACAACGACGGTTTATAATTAATTCATCCTGTGTATATTCTTAAATATAGTTTCAACGTCGGTTTATTATGTTTAAAGTCGTTGTAAAGGGATACAACGTCGGCTAAGTCATTTTTAATTTAATTGTTATTGACTTTTATATTTTATTTAAATCCATATTAAATTCATAACTATATCCAAAAATTATACTGAAAACTACCAAGCATTGGAATATTGTCTCTATCCTAAAGCTTTAAAAAATATAATTTTGGAAATATTTTTTTATTGTATTTAATTACTAATATTAATAATATATTCAAAACAAAATCCGAAAAATATACCGGCAAATTCTATGCACTGATTGAGACAATATCTTGCCCGTTAAGGCCTGAAAAATGTAATTTTAGTTTTCAAAGTTCAAATGATAACAAAATTCAAACAAATTTAGAGACAAAGCATGGTACTCCTTATACTTTACATAACATAACCCTAAGGTTTATGTGATCCATTGGTGCCCATAAATTCAAAATTATGAAATCCATATTTTAGCCTACTATTGTAGAAGGCAATATTGTAAGGAATCCATAGCAATTTTCGGTTCATTTTTCTCGTACTTGTGTATTTTTTTAAAATTATTTTAAAATTTAGGGTTTAGGGTTTAGGGTTTTTTGAAACGACGCCGGTTTTCTCCCGCTGTTTTTGGTCAACTACATTAACAAAGACTAATTGAATTCGGTTGACGACGTCAGTTATAAAATAGCGACGTCTTTAGTGTTTACAACGTCGGGATTTTATAACAACCGCCGTTGTAAGTAATTATTACACGTCATTATAAGTGTTGACCGTCGTGGTTGAAAAACGCGGTACTTAAAAATTTTTGACCGCGACCTAAAATTTTCAGAATTTCCCTTTAACCCTCAAATAGTTCATTCTCTCTCTTCAACATAAATTTGTCTGAAAGTTTTCGTTCTCCAAGCTCTCTCTCAATATCCATGTAAGTACAACTCTAGTCCCTTTAATCCTAATTCTCTCAGCTCTCTCTCAAGCTTTTGTTATATTCTCTCAGCTCTCTCTCAAAGCATTGGGTACGTAGATTCTCCAAGATCTCTCTCAAAGCATTTGGTACGTAGATTCTCCAAGATCTCTCATTGGGTACGTAGATTCTCCAAGCTCTCTCTCAAAGCATTGGGTACGTAGATTCTCCAAGCTCTCTCTGAAGCAGTTGTTATATTCTCGCAGCTCTCTCTCAATATCCATGTAAGTACAACCCTAATCTCTTCTTAAATCCATAAATGTTTTCGTTGGTAGCTATATTAGGGTTTTGGTGTTTGCAATCTTGTAATAATTGCTCTCTGTTTGGGTTCTTTTATGTTTGTTTGGCCATGGGTTCTTGGAAAAGGAATGGGGATGGGAGATTTAAGCTGTTTTTTTTTAACTACGACGACGGTTGAAGGATCAAACCGTCGTCCAAATGTTTATTATACGTCGGTTGTTCATTTACTCCCGTCGTCTGCGTTTTAAGCCGCAACTGGTAGCCTAAAGACGACTATTTCTCCATTAAACGTCGTCTTTAGGCTACCAGAACACCGTTCAAATTTATGGGTTTGGGTATCTTAATGACGACGGTGACTATAGATGCCGTCGTCGGAATGTATATTAAACGACGATTATTTTTATAAACCGTCGTCTTTTCCATGTTTTATATTTAATTTTCATTTTGTTCTCTGCTATTTGAATGAGGTAGTGTTTCATTGCTGGTCTTTCCACTTTAATATATATATATATTTATATGAATTTGATAGAGTGTGAGATGGATAAGTCATGGATGCATGCGGATAGAAGATCGAAGGCATATGAGTTAGGGGTGGAAGGATTTTTGAATTTTGCGTTAGAAAATCTTGGAAATACAAATGAGATTCGTTGTCCATGTGTTAAATGTGGGAATATTCGATTGTTTGGGGTTGGAATTATAAGGGAACACTTATACTTTAATGGAATTGACCAAAGCTATAAGATTTGGAGATGGCACGGAGAACCTTGGGAATGGACTACCAATGCTAGTAGAAATGTGGAAGAAGATGAGCAAAGTAGGTTTAGTTATGTTTCTGAAGAATTAGGGATGGATGATAATGATTTTGCCAATATTATCTGATCCTTATGAGTTTGCCAATGTGATTGGGGATGGCGATGAACCCTTGTACCTTGGTTGCAGTAAGTACACGAAGTTGTCGGCTTTGGTGAAGTTATATAATTTGAAAGCAAAACATGGGATGAGTGATGTTTGCTTTACAGAATTATTGATACTTCAAGGAGAATTTCTTCCAGAAGGAAATACACTACCTTCCTCTATGTACGAGGCAAAAAAGACTTTGTCTGCTTTAGGGATGAGTTATGAGAAAATCCACGCATGTTCCAATGACTGCATTTTGTATCGGAAGGAGTATGAGAATGCAACTAATTGTCCTACTTGTGGTATCTCAAGGTGGAAGGAAACCAAGGATGGGTTCTTGAAAGAGGATGTGGCAGCGAAGGTGGTGTGGTATTTTCCTCCAATTCCAAGGTTTAAAAGGATGTTTCAATCACATAAGACAGCTAAGAGTTTGACTTGGCATGCTGTAAGAAAATCAGTTGACGGTTATATGTCTCATCCAGCGGATTCCCCGTCTTGGAAACTTGTTGATGAAAAATGGCCCGACTTTGGTAATGAGCCAAGAAACTTGAGATTGGCTCTCTCATCTGATGGATTCAATCCCCACAGTTCTTTAAGTAGCAGATACAGTTGTTGGCCAGTTATGTTAGTTACATATAATCTCCCACCATGGCTATGCATGAAGCGGAAGTTCATGATGTTGACTATACTGATTTCCGGTCCTAAACAGCCCGGAAATGATATAGACGTCTACTTAGAGCCTTTGATTGATGATTTGAAATCTCTGTGGGATGGGATTAGAGGAGTGTATGATGCCCACATAGGAGAATACTTTACACTCAGAGCTGCATTACTGTGGACAATTAATGATTTTCCCGCTTATGGAAACTTATCTGGTTGTGTTGTTAAAGGATATAAAGCTTGTCCAATATGCGGCGATGATACACCTAGTCACAGGTTGAAAAATGGCCACAAAATTTGTTACATTGGGCATAGAAAGTGGTTACCAATCAATCATCCATATAGGAGGCAACGTGCAGCTTTTAATGGGAAACCTGAATATGGCATGCCCCCTGAGCCATTAACAGGAGAAGAAGTGCTGCATATGGTTGAAGATATTAATTACATATGGGGCTCGAAAAATGGGGGAAGTGTTGGTGAGAATGATGGTGACAGAGTTTGTTGGAAGAAGAAATCAAAATTCTTTGATCTCGAGTATTGGAAATACCTCCCTGTGAGGCATGCCTTAGATGTTATGCACATTGAGAAGAATGTTTGCGATAGTATCATTGGTACATTGCTAGAGATCCCTGGAAAAAATAAAGATGGGATTGCTGCTCGGTTAGACTTATTGAACATGGGGGTAAAAATTGATTTGCAACCCGAGTATGGAGAAAGACGTACTCGCTTGCCTCCAGGGCCTTGGAATTTGTCAAGAGCAGAGAAGAGAGCGGTTTGCAATTCTTTTTATGGTATGAAGGTTCCTGAAGGTTATTCTTCAAATATAAAAAATCTTGTATCTTTAAAAGATTCAAGACTTCTTGGCCTTAAATCTCATGATTGTCATACCTTGATGCAACAATTGCTCCCTGTGGCAATTCGTTCTGTTTTGGAGAAGCCTGCAAGGTATGCAATAACTCGATTGTGCTTCTTCTTCAATGCTATATGTGCAAAGACGGTAGATGTTTCCAAGCTAGATAAGTTGGAAGAAGATGTAGTAGTTACTTTATGTTTGCTTGAGAAGTACTTTCCCCCTTCATTCTTTGATATCATGGTTCATCTAGTAGTACATCTTGTCAGAGAAGTTCGTCTATGTGGGCCAGTATATTTTAGATGGATGTATCCGTTTGAAATATATATGAAAGTGCTAAAGGGGTATGTTCAGAATCGTACTCGTCCCGAAGGTTGCATTGCTGAGCGGTATATAGCTGAAGAAGCTGTAGAGTTTTGTACCGAGCATTTATCTGATGTTAGTACAGTTGGAGTGCCTTCAAGCCAGAATATGGGAGTTTCAAGCCATTATCAGGTTGCACAGTGAGCTTAGTTGATATGGACTTGTTGAACCAGGCACATCTATATGTCTTGGAGAATACGGAGGAAGTCCTACCTTATATCGAGTACGTATGAGTTTAATTTTTCATATATATGTAGCCATTTTAAATATTATTACTCCTTATATTTATCTTATATATAAGGGACCGTAATGCGTGTTTTTTTCGTGTCAATTGTAGGGAACATATGATCCACATCAAGACCACTTATCCGAAATTTAGAAAGAGAACAAAGTGGCTACAAGATAAGCACAATAGCACTTTCATTCAATGGCTACGTGTAAAGGTATATATGTTATTGAATGACATATTCAACTTATTATTTTAATTTTCTTTCTTTCTATATATATGTTAGATTGAATTAATATATATGTTTAATTTGTAGGTTCAAAGTGAATTTAATGGGGAAGATTATAATGGAATATCAGAAAATTTGAGGTGGTTAGCAGCTGGTCCAAGCATGGTAGTGCCATCATATAGGAGCTATCTTATTAATGGTGTCAAATTTAGCACCAAGGCACAAGATGATGTGCGAACTGTCCAAAATAGTGGAGTTTATTTACTTGCACATACTATGCAAGTTGCTAGTGCCAAGGATAAAAACCCTATTGTCTCCAATATGGGTTTTTATGGGGTTATTCAAGAAATTTGGGATCTTGACTACCAAAAGTTTAGAATCCCAGTCTTGAGGTGTGATTGGATAGATAACACTTCGGGCCTTGTAGTCGACGAACTTGGATTTACCCTTGTAGATCTGAGTAAAATTGGACATAGGAATGACCAATTTGTTATGGCTTCTCAAGTCAAACAAGTATTTTATGTTGACGACCCAATGCATCGTGGTTGGTCGGTAGTGTTATCAATGCCTAATAGAGAATATAATGATGTTATTGGTGATGATGTGCTAGGTGATATTAGAATTGAGTGTGAGCCATTTTCTAGAGGGATACCAAATGTTGACACATTTGATGACCTAGTGGGTGAGTTTGGGAGTGAGAACATTAGAGATGGGTGTGAAGATATATGGATTGATTGATTGTTGTAATGTATGACATTAATTCATAGCTCTGTATATCATTTTAATTCTGATCACATTTTCATTCTGCAAGCTTTGGGCACAACAAATCAAAAATTAAAAAATAATCGGTTAAAGCTGAAAATACGACGGTCAAGTTACAAAAATCGCAAAACGAGACGTCTTAAAAACAACCAACGTCGGGTTTTCACAACCGACGTGGAATGACAAGGCAAAAATGAAATAAAAACCGCCATTTGAAAAAGAAAACACGTCGGTTAATTATAATTCATTTCAAAACGGTTAATATTGTTGTTTTTACGTCAGTTCAAGTAAATATATGCCATGTTATATGTTTTAGACGTCCGTTTTTTTATTTAGTGAACGTAGTATTTATTAACCACGGTGGTTTCTAAGTTTGACACGTCGGTTTTGTTTGATTTAGAGACGTTGATAAAACTATTTACGTCGGTTTTATAGTTGTTTTTGACATTTAAAATTATTTAAACATCTGTGTTTTAATACAACCGTCGTCTATTATAGTCGAAAGGTCTCTTTTTATGCTTTTATGTGCCAAATCGACGTCGGTTTTAGTTTTTTTGTGACGTGTACTATATTAACCACGTCGTTTTTTTGTGTTCAAGCCGTCAAAATCATTTTCAACGTCTGTGGTGATATAAAGGGTCGTGGTTATTGTTGTTTTTACGTCAGCTCAAGTAAATATATGCCATGTTATATGTTTAAGACGTCAGTTTTTTCATTTAGTAAACGTAGTATTTATTAACCACGGCGGTTTCTAATTTTGACACGTCGGTTTTGTTTGATTTAGAGACGTTGATAAAACTATTTACGTCGGTTTTATAATTGTTTTTGACATTTAAAATTATTTAAACGTCTGTGTTTTAATACAACCGTCGTCTATTATAGTCGAAAGGTCTCTTTTTAAGCTTTTATGTACCAAATCGACGTCGGTTTTAGTTTTTTTGTGATGTGTACTATATTAACCACGTCGTTTGTTTTGTGTTCAAGCCGTCAAAATCATTTTCAACGTCTGTGGTGATATTAAGGGTCGTGGTTATTGTTGTTTTTACGTCCGTTCAAGTAAATATATGCCATGTTATATGTTTAAGACGTCAGTTTTTTCATTTAGTGAACGTAGTATTTATTAACCACGGCGGTTTCTAAGTTTAACACGTCGGTTTTGTTTGATTTAGAGACGTTGATAAAACTATTTACGTCGGTTTTATAGTTGTTTTTGACATTTAAAATTATTTAAACGTCTGTGTTTTAGTACAACCGTCGTCTATTATAGTCGAAAGGTCTCGTTTTATGCTTTTATGTACCAAATCGACGTCGGTTTTAGTTTTTTTGTGACGTGTACTATTTTAACCACGTCGTTGTTTTTGTGTTCAAGCCGTCAAAATCATTTTCAATGTCTGTGGTGATATAAAGGGTCGTGGTTATTGTTGTTTTTACGTCAGGTGAAGTAAATATATGCCATGTTATGTGTTTAAGACGTCAGTTTTTTCATTGAGTGAACGTAGTATTTATTAACCAAGACGGTTTCTAAGTTTTACACGTCGGTTTTGGTGTATTTAGAGACGTTGATAAGCATATTTACGTCGGTTTTGTAGTTGTTTTTGACATTTAACATTATTTCAACGTCTGTGTTTTACTAAAACCGTCGTCTATTATAGTCGAAAGGTCTCTTTTTAAGCTTTTATGTATGAAATCTACGTCGGTTTTAGTATTTTACTGACGTGTACTATATTAACTACGTCAGTTATTTGCCGTCGTTATTTCATGTATGAAAAGACGGCGGTCGATTTCTCGTCGGTTGTAAACCATGATACACGACGATGGATTACCGTCGTCTATTTCGTTTTTTGTAGTAGTGTTGGTTTCTAGACCTGCGCATCCAAGTCCAAGTGCAATGGTTGAAGTTGTGATGATAATCATGAATTCTAGTGAGAATGGGGTACAGACACCATCATCCCCTTCGGATGTTGCCATTAATATTGTCCGCGAGTTCCTTTGAGTCTAATTCGAAGCAAACACAAGTAAGACCCAACTCCATTGCAAAGAGACAACCCTCAAGAGCCTCATTAGCTTCGGCCATTATCACCGACTCAACCGAGAAAGGAACGGCCCTGGTGCCCACAAATATTCCATGTGCATTACAAATAATAATACCAGCACCAACTCGGCGAGAAAAAGAGTACCAAGCCGCATCAAAATTAATCTTTAAAGTATATTTAGCACTATTCTATGTTTTCCCACTAATTAAGTGTGATTGCAATTGTTGGAATTGTTTTTAGTGGAATGTTTTAAAGTGTATTCAAATTGGGCTTTAGGGTATTTAGTGGTCACTAATCTATCTAACATTGGCATCAAAAGTAATGCATTAAAAATAATTAAAAGTGTAACACAAATTATGAGCTAGGGTAGTTCAAATTCCAAAACCTACAAACTATTCACAAACTGATGGACTCAAAGTTAAAGTCAGATCAAGGAGCATTGTCATTCACTACTACAAAAAATGCAAAAGACGACGGGAATTCACCGTCGTGAATTTGGTTTTCAAACCGTCGTAAAATCGAGCGACGTCTTTTCCAAAGTAAAACCACGACGCGAAATCACCGTCGTTGGTATTACAAACCACGTCATTAACCAAAAACAACCGACGTCTGTATACTGAAAAATGAACCAAAAAATTGTCCTGGAGAAGTATAGACGACGTATGTTATACAACATACGTCGTGTAAAACTATACAATATGTCTTTAAATAAATAAAATATGACGTTAGAAAATTATACGACGTCTAATATATGTTTATAACCGTCGTGAAATTGTATTGCCACTTCGTTTTTTCCATTAATATTGACGTGGAAATAGCGGTTAGGGTAAATCACCGTCGTTGTTTTACCAAACAACGTCATTTAAAAATAAAAACCGACGTCTGTACACTAAAAATGAAACAAAAATTGTCCTGGGAGTAGAATACACGACCTATTGTAAACAACAGCCGTCGTGTAAAATAATACAATACGTCCTTAAATAAATTAAATCTGACGTTATTAAAGTATACGACGTCCAATATATTTATATAACCGTCGTGCAATTGTATTGCCACTTCGTTTTTTTCCATTAATATTGACGTGGAAATAGCGGTTAGGGTAAATCACCGTCGTTGTTGTATCAAACAACGTCATTTACAAAGAAAAACCGACGTCTGTACTCTAAAAATGAACCAAAAATTGTCCTAGGAGTAGAATAGACGACCTATTTTATACAACAACCGTCGTGTAAAATAATACAATACGTCTTTAAATAAATAAAATAAGACGTTATTAAACCATACGACGTCTAATATATTTATACAATCGTCGTGCAATATTATTGCAACTTCGTTTCTTCCATTAATATTGACGTGGAAATAGCGGTTAGGGGCAAATCACCGTCGTTGTTGTACCAAACAACGTCCTTTACAAACACAGACGACCTATTTTATACAAACACAGTCGTGTGTATATATATACTACGTTTTTAAATTAATAAAATATGACGTTATTAATATATACTACGTCGTATATATCTATATAAACGACGTGGAAAATATGTTAAGCTCATGACTTACGACCTATTTATTTCTATTATCGACGTAGTATGTGATATACAACGTCGTGATAATGTAAAAGACAGCCGTGTTTCTCTATTTATACGTCGTCTTTATTAAAATAATAGTCGTCTAATCCATCCAAGACGTCGTCTTTTGTAACGTTCAGGTTCGATATTTGTCTTTTTAGACGTCGGTATTATTGTACTGAAGTCGTGTTATTTGTAATTACATGTCGGCTCTTTATCCTTCTCCGACGTGATATCGTTAATAACTGTTTCACAATAACGTCGACTTTTTGCACTTTTAGTTCGCTTTTAGACGTCGGTAAATTCAATGACGTCGTTGAATGATCCAAAACGTCGTTTTTTATTGACAATTTTATGACAACAGACGTCTGTTTTTCACAGTTTTATAAGGACCGTCGTTTTATAATACTGAACCAGTATTTTATGTACTGATTGTTTTGTGTCCAAAACCTGCATAATGAAAGTGAAGAAAACACATTACAATTTATTACAAAATTAATGTCATACAGTAGTGCTGTTTAGGGCATAAATAATTTCATAAATTACAAGAGCATCATTCAATCCATATATCTTCACACCCATCTCGAATATTTTGACTCCCAAACTCACCCACTAGTTCATCAAATGTGTCAACATTTGGCATCCCTCTAGTAAATGGCTCACACTCAATTCTCACATCACCTAAGACATCATCACCAATAACATCATCATTATATTCTCTATTAGGTGCTGATAACACTACCGACCAACCATGATGCATCGGGTCGTCAACAAAAAATACTTGTTTGACTTGAGAAGCCAAAACAAATTGGTCATTCCTATGTCCAATTTTACTCAAATCTACAAGGGTAAATCCAAGTTCGTCGACTACAAGGCCGGAAGTACTATCTATCCAATCACACCTAAAGACTGGGATTGTAAACTTTTGGTAGTCAAGGTCCCAAATTTCTTGAATGACACCATAAAAACCCATATTTGAGAGAATTGGGTTTTTATCCTTGGCACTAGCAACTTGCATGGTATGTGCAAGTAAATAAACTCCACTATTTTGAACTGTCCGCACATCATCTTGTGCCTTGATGTTAAATTTAACACCTTTAATAAGATAGCTCCTATATAATGGCACTGCCATGTTTGGACCAGCTGCTAGCCACCTTAAATTTTCTGATATCCCATGATTGCGTCCCTCATCAAGTTCACTTTGAACCTGCAAATTAATCATATCTTAATTCAATCTAACATAGAAAGAAGAAAATTAAAAGTCCAATATGTTATTGAATAACATATACCTTGAAGTGTAGCCATTGAATAAAAGTGCTATTGTGCTTATCTTGCAGCCACTTTGTTCTCTTTCTAAATTTTGGATAAGCGGCCTTGATGTGGATCATATGTTCCCTACATGACACGAAAAATTCAAGCATTACGATCCCAAACATATAAGATAAACATAAGGAATAATTTAAAATGGAAACTTAAGGAATAAAACTCATACTCGATATAAGGTAGAACTTCCTCCGTATTCTCCAAGACATATAGATGTGCTTGGTTCAACAGGTCCCGATCAACTAAGCTCACTGTGCAACCTGATAATGGCTTTGAAACTCCTATCTTCTGACTTGATGGCACTCCAATTGTACTAATATCAGATAAATGTTCAGTGCAAAATTCTACAGCTTCTTCAGCTATATAACGCTCCGCAATGCAACCTTCGGGATGAGTACGGTTCTGAACATACCCCTTTAGAACTTTCATATATCTTTCGAACGGATACATCCATCTACAATAAACTGGCCCACATAGACGAACTTCTCTGACAAGATGTACTACTAGATGAACCATGATATCGAAGAATGAAGGTGGAAAGTATTTTTCAAGCAAACACAAAGTAACTACTACATCTTCTTCCAACTTATCTAGCTTGGAAACATCAACCGTCTTTGCACATATAGCATTGAAGAAGAAGCACAAACGAGTTATTGCATACCTTGCAGGCTTCTCCAAAACAGAACGAATTGCCACAGGGAGCAATTGTTGCATTAAGGTATGACAATCATGTGATTTAAGGCCAAGAAGTCTTGAATCTTGTAAAGATACAAGATTTTTTATATTTGAAGAATAACCTTCAGGGACCTTCATACCATAGAAAGAATTGCAAACCGCTCTCTTCTCTGCTCTTGACAAATTCCAAGGCCCTGGAGGCAAACGAGTACTTCTTTCTCCATACTCGGGTTGCAAATCAGTTTTGACCCCCATGTTCAATAAATCTAACCGAGCAGCAATCCCATCTTTATTTTTTCCAGGGATCTCCAGCAATGTACCAATGATACTATCACAAACATTCTTCTCAATGTGCATAACATCGAGGACATGCCTCACTGGAAGGTATTTCCAATACTCAAGATCAAAGAATTTTGACTTCTTCTTCCAACAAACTCTGTCACCATCATTTTCACCTCCACCTCCCCCTT
Organism: Prunus kanzakura; assembly: GCA_020521455.1. Lineage (NCBI taxonomy): Eukaryota > Viridiplantae > Streptophyta > Magnoliopsida > Rosales > Rosaceae > Prunus > Prunus kanzakura. The sequence continues at coordinate 483,298 of BPUM01000892.1, forward strand.
TTTTCGATCCCCATATGTAATTAATATCTTCAACCATTTGCAGCACTTCTTCTCCCGTTAATGGCTCCAGAGCCGTGCCATATTCAGGTTTCCCATTAAAAGCTGCACGTTGCCTCCTATATGGATGATTAATTGGTAACCATTTTCTATGCCCAATGTAACAAATTTTGTGGCCATTTTTCAACCTGTGACTAGGTGTATCATCGCCGCATATTGGACAAGCTTTATATCCTTTAACAACACAACCAGATAAGTTTCCATAGGCGGGAAAATCATTAATGGTCCACAGTAATGCAGCTCTGAGTGTAAAATATTCTCCTATGTGTGCATCATACACTCCTCTAATCCCATCCCACAAAGATTTTAAATCATCAATCAAAGGCTCCAAGTAGACGTCTATATCATTTCCGGGTTGTTTAGGACCGGAAATCAATAAAGTCAACATCATGAACTTTCGTTTCATGCACAGCCATGGTGGGAGATTATATGTAACTAAGATAACTGGCCAGCAACTATATCTGCTACTTAGAGAACTGTGGGGATTGAATCCATCAGATGAAAGAGCCAATCTCAAGTTTCTCGGCTCATTACCAAACTCGGGCCATTTATCATCAAGAAGTTTCCAAGACGGGGAATCCGCCGGATGAGACATCTGACCATCAATTGATTTTCTAGCAGCATGCCAAGTCAAATTCTTAGCTGTCTCATGTGATTGAAACATCCTTTTAAACCTTGGAATTGGAGGAAAATACCACAACACCTTCGCTGCCACACCCTCTTTCAAGAATCCATCTTTGGTTTCCTTCCACCTTGAGATACCACAACTAGGACAATTAGTTGAATCTTCATACTCCTTCCTATACAAGATGCAATCATTGGGGCATGCGTGGATTTTCTCATAACTCAGCCCCAATGCACACAGAGTCTTTTTTGCCTCATACATAGAGGCCGGTATTGTATTTCCTTCTGGAAGCAACTCGCCCTGAAGTATCAATAATTCTGTAAAACATACATCACTCATCCCATGTTTTGCCTTCAAATTATACAACTTCACTAATGCCGATAACTTGGTGTACTTTCTACAACCAGGGTACAATGGTTGATCTCCATCCCCAATCACATTAGCAAACTCATAAGGATCCGATCCAAAATCACCAAAATCATTATCATCCATCTCTATTTCTTCAGACACAAAACTGTACCTACTATGGTCATCATCTTCTTCAACATTTCTACTAGCATTACTAGTTGCAATTGGTTCCCAAGGTTCTCCATGAAATGTCCAATTCTTATAGCTTTGGTCAACTCCATTAAAGTATAAGTGATCCCTTATAATTCCAACCCCAAACAATTTCAAATTCGCACATTTAACACATGGACAACGGATATGCGTTGTAGTTAGAAGATTTTCCACAGAAAATTGCAAAAATGCTTCCACCCCTAACTCATATGCCTTCGATCTTCTATCCGAGTGCATCCATGACTTATCCATCTTGGACACTATATCCTATTATCTATAATAAGGTGAAAAGACAAGCAATGACTATCACTATAGCAGATTATATAAGGTTTTAATAGCAAATAATATAGTATACAGACGACGGTTTTTAAACAACAACAGACGTATTACACATATATAGACGACGGGTTTTAAAAACACGTCGTCTAATGCTAGCAAGAAACAGACGCCAGCGAACTTTAACCACGACGGTAGTTAAAACAAGCGTCGTGGTATATTTTTATAGACGACGGTTTGTTAAAAAAACCGTCGTCGTATGCATAAAAAGGATTTCGAAATCCCAGTTTATTTTCAAGAACCCAGAATATATTCAGAACACAACATATACATTAATTTTTATGTAGGGTATTAAGAACACAACATATACATTAATACTAAGCACGAAACCAACATATACTACGCATGAAAACATTAAATCCATTCCCGATTCATAATAACAGAGAGTATTAAAAGATCCGACAAGATTAAACCCTAAACCCGATTCATGAAAACATTAAACATTAAATCCATTAACCCATACCGTCGACAACATTAAAAAATCACAAAACCCTTTACCACAGAACTGAATATCATTCAATGAATTTACAAGCATGAGATTAGGGTTTGCACTTACAGGTAGGCAGAGCTCACAGCTTATGGCCAACTTGGATTCGACGGAGTTGTAAACTTGGCCAACTTGGATTCGACGGAGAGACTAACTTTGAAGTGAGAGAGCGGAGCGAAATGTTTTAGGACACAGACTATGGTCAACTTGTATAAGAGTTAGAGCGAAATCTGAAAATTTTAGGTCGAGCTGAAATTTTTAGAAAGCGCGTTTTTTAAAAAACATCGACGGAAACAAAAACATAATCGTCGTTAAAGGTTCACCATAAACATGACGCTTATTTTAAAAATAACGTCGTTGTAAATATGCTTACGACACAAAACCAAACTACCGTCGTTAAAAGTTCAACATAAAGAAATTTGCCCTAAACCCTAATAAATAAAACCTAAATTATATATATTGTTTTTACAAATAATTTTTCAAAACGGATTAGGGTTTTATGGCCTAAAATATCTCGTCCATAAAACCCTAAACCCTAATCCCTTTTCTAAATTTATATAAACCCTAAACCCTAAACCCTAAACCATTAAAGTATAAGTGAGTTGTGACTCATGATAACATTTTAATTTTTGGTGGTAATTTTAAATTTGTATAACTCAAACTATATTTTTTAAAGCTTAAGGGGGAAGAAAATATTGCAATGACTTCATAGGAGTTGACGTTGCATTTTTTGGATTTATTTTACATTTATTATGAATATTTCGAATTAAATAGAATAAAATATTATTAATAAAACCCACAAACCACGTCCTCTTTAATAAATTAACGACGTTTTAACTAATATAAACGACTTAATTTTAAAAACAAACGTCGTTTAGAGTTCAAACCATGGCCATTTTTACAACTAAAACGACGTACAAACAATTTTCCACGACCTAGTATCTTAACCTCTCGCCGTCTAATGTCAATCAAACAACGTCATCTATATAATTAATAGCGTCGTTTTAACATCCATTTACGTCGCGTTTTTAAAAAATATGACGTTGTTATTTGTGTACAACGTCATTTTAAAAAAACCAGGGTTTAGAAATGCGCTCTTCGTAAATCATCGACGGAAAAAAAAAACACCGTCGTTAAATATGACATCCATACCCTAAACCCTAAACTCTAAACCCTAAACCCTAAACCCTAAACCATAAAATATAAACCCTAAATTATATATATATATATGTTTAAATAATTATAGAAAAGGATTTATGGTTTTAGGGCCTAATATATATTAACCATAAACCCTAAACCCCAAAAATAAACCTTTATCCCCCTAAACCCTAAACCCTAAACCATTAAAGTATAAGTGATGTTGTGACTCATGAAAACATTTTTCTTTTTGGTGGTAATTTTAAATTTGTATAACTCAAACTTAATTTTTTAAAGCTTAAGGGGGAAGAAAATATCACAATGACTTCATAGGAGTTGACGTTGCATTTTTTGGATTTATTTTAAATTTATTATGATTATTTGAGTTAAATGGAATAAAATATTATTAATAAAACCCACAAACCACGTCGGCGTTAATAAATTAACGACGTTTTAAATTATTATAAACGACTTAATTTTAAAACAAAACGTCGTTTAAATTATAAACCATGGCCATTTTTACACATAAAACGACGTACAAACAATTTTCCACGACCAAAACTCTTACTTCTCGCAGTCTAATATCAAGAAAACAACGTCGTCTATAGAACCAAGAGGGTCGTTTGAACAACCTTTTACGTCGGGTTTTAAAAAAAATATGACGTTGTTATGTGTCTGCAACGTCTTTTTGAATAAACTATGGTTTTTCACAACATGAAAACCTCAACAAATTTGTTTCAGCATGATCTTGGGTTTTTAACAACATGAAAACCTCAACAAATTTACAGGGACGTTGACGTCAACAAAAACTTGCTAATTCTAACCAATTTTGTACAAAAACTTGTCTAATTTTAAAAAAATTTGTACATTTTATAAAAATGTTTAAGTATGCTAAAATTCCTCTACTCCATATGAACACACACAAACTCTGCCCATTCTTTCCTAACTTCCTCAATGGCAGCTTGGGGGTATGGCGCTTGATTCTTTCCTTTGGCAAACTGCAGTTCATAAACAAAGATTAATATCACCGACGACGCTATTATTCATTTATTGACGTAGGATATATATTCAACGACGGTATTTTTAATCTACCGTCGTTGATAATATAAAAATCGACATAAAAAATAAATCTGAAAATTTTCTTCTTACCGTCCTCTCAAAATCCAGGGAAGTATCCTTTATGATGTCTCTCATAAAGCGCATGACATAATACCCACATTCTACACTGCTTGGTTGCTTTGGAGTGCCGGGCAGAGTTTTCCAAAGAGGTGTTTTACGGCCTACTCTGCCTATGTGTGTATTATACATTTTTAGAGCAGAGTTCACTATGTTTTTCCCGTCCTCATCCACAACACGATTTCCAGGCAGTGGATCCAAAAAATAGACGGTCTCCTTCTTTGCTCTCACAATGATCAAGACCCAATGACGGCTGCACAAAATAAATATCAAGGTTAAATATAGTTTTATATGCAGAGCATCATACAAACAAAATCCTGTTTTTTGTTTGGAGACTAACCCTGGATTGTAAGGCATCAGGAAAATCTGTTCACCATCTGTTTTCTGAAGTCGATTGGCTACGAGACGTGATCTGTCAGTTAATGAACCAGCGTCGGCACTAACTGCAGCAGGGTCGATAAAGCCAACCATATTCACCATATTTGCAGCTTTCAGATGATCAAATAGGCACCTAAATATATGAATTGAAACCATGAGTGTTTTTTTTTTAAACATAAAGGAGAGTGTCAAATGAATATTTGATAAGGACAAACCTCATATATACTGCAACGACAGTAGCCCCAATTTCTTCCATACCAGCAAATTGGGTAATATCTTCATGCAAGACGAAGGTGTTACGATCTATGCCAAACACCTCCTTCTCAATAGTAAAGGACATAGCCTTCTCCTGAGGCTTTAGTGTCGATTCAACATAACTACAAAGGGATTGTAAAGAAGATGGCAACTCCAGCTTTGAATAATCTGGTACTTCAGTACTCTGTTTGAAAAAATAAAGCAACATAAAGTGACGTGGTAAATAAATAACAACGACGTTATTAAATAATTACAGACGTCTATATTTAATTACACGACGGTAAATAATAAACGTCGTGGTATTTCATATACTACGACGTTATGTAAACTTGTACAACAATTTAAACTTGTAAACTAAGTTATGAGAATTTACCTGTTCAACTATCTCATGTATCTTTCCTTCTACTCTCTTTTCAACTTCCCCGGATTTCTGTTTTAAGAAATAAAGAAATATATAAATGACATTGTACAAAAATTAAAAACAAATAAATTCACCGTCGTGGTAAACGTTAACAGAAGGCGGTTTAATACAAGAGCGTCGTGGTAAAAAAATTAAAATAAACCGTCGTGGTAATCAATAACAAACGACGGTATGTAATAATTACAGACGTGTAAAATTCATTAAACGACGTTAAATAAAGAATTACGACGGTAATGAGAATTGAAAAAAAAAATGAAAAAGGCTAAGTTATGAGAATTTACCTGGTCAACTATCTCAAGTATCTTTCCTTCTACTGTCTTTTCTACTTCACCGGATTTCTGTTTTAAGAAATAAAGAAATATATAAATGACATTGTACAAAAATTAAAAACAAATAAATTCACCGTCGTGGTAAACGTTAACAGAAGGCGGTTTAATACAAGAGCGTCGTGGTAAAACTTTAACACGACGGTAAATATAAACAGAGAAACAGAGAATTCAAAGTTCAAAAACGTTACCATTTCTTCCTGCTTTTCCCCATTCTTGGCAGTATCCTCCTCAAATTGAAGGGCTCTAACATCAAGTGCCCCTGAGCAGCTTGCTTTGTCCGACATTGGATTTTTAGGACTTTGCCCTTGGATTTGGGACATTGTATTCAGTTTCAGCATGCTTTGATCAAAATTGGGGATGAGTTTGGAAAGCTGACTCAGCAAATTTTCCCTCTCAGCTTCTACCAATTGCTTGGTCCTAGCCTCCATCTTTAAACTCTCTTCCCTTGATCTAGCCTCCATTTTCAAAGTCTCTTCTTGAAGGACAAGTCTTACACTTTCCTTCAATTGATCGGCAAACTTTACCTTCTGTTGTCTAGGTAAATTGAAGTATTGCTTAGGGGAAACCCCAGCCCCTACCCCTCTAACTCTTCCTGGATGCTCGGGACCCAAAGCCATTGTCAAAACATCATTGGTTCCTGACAGAGAAAGAGTGCCTTCAGAGACTTGCTTTTGCAAATCATCCTACCAAAAAGACATAATAAAAAGTCAGAATAAGAAAACAAACGACGGTTATTTATAAAAAATCGACGTAGTATAATATTTCGCACGACTCAATAACATAACAATCGACGTAATATAGTATTTCATACGACGCTAACTAAATGCCGACGTTATTAATTTATTAAACGACGTGAATAATAAACCACCGACGTCTTATGATATAATTACAAAAAACAGAGCATGGATTCCAGATTCAGACCTTTAACGACGAGTTTTAAAATATTTCGACGTAGTAATACTTTTCACACGACGCAAAAATATAACAGCAGACGTAATAAAAATTTTAAAACAGAGTGAGTAGGCTTACAATTAATTTTGCTTTCTCTGCAGTCTTTGGATCCGGGATGTTACCATGTTTGTCTTCTCTTGCTTTTTTCCATAAGGTAGATCGATCAATATCTACCCCAGGCATGATTTCCTTCAAGTCCTCCTTAAAACCAACATATCCTTTTCGAGACAATCGATGATTGTACTCGAGTTTCTCCCTCCTCTGTGATTGTTCTTCATGCACAGCCCCAAATTTTTCAGACAACCTTGAAGCTACAAAGGCATCCCATTGAGCTTTCTCTAAGAATTTGTATGTTTCAGGGGGCTGCCTTAATCTATCCTGCTCCTTGATGAATGGAAGGATATGAAACCTCGTTAGTGTAGACTTGAAATCCTTCCATTTCTTGGCGGCAGAAGATAGCACCATTTGCTTGCCCCCTTTACCAACCACAAAAGCCATGTCAACGGCTTCCCAAATCTGCTCTTTTATATCCTTGGATATTTGAACCCATTTCTTGTCCACAAGTGGGACTCTGGAGCGTGCCAACACACCAATGTAGGACTGCATCTCATTATGTGCACGGCCATATGGTTTCCCTTCTTCATTGTACTCAACAACAGGCTTGATTTTCTGAATTTTTCTCTGCACAACACGGGGCATTGTGCTCATACCCCGACCTGACTTTGGCTCCTCAGAAATAGTTGCCGTGCTGCCTGGTTCTGTCTCAGAAGATGAAACAAACTTCATCTTCTTCGAGGACTTGGTTTGAGGATTTACAACACTAAGCTCCCTCTTCGAGGATTCATTTTTTTTCAAGCCAGACTCCTTACTTTGGGATTGAGAAACCATGGTTACAGACAAATTAAACCTGCAAGTGAAAATTTATCAGTGAAATTAATAAAAACCACGACGATTATTTATAAACTACGACGTATTATAATATTTGAAACGACGTAAGAATAAAACAAACGACGTAATAATAAATTTAAACGACGGTTGTTAATAACCGACGTGATAAAATATTACGACGACGTCAATAATAAACAACCGACGTCTTATGATATAATCAAAAAAGAGAGTATTAAATATTACAACGACGTTAATAATAAAAATCGCCGTGGTATTAAAATAAAACGACGTAAATATTAATTTACCGTCGTCTATACCACAAAAACATTAGGAACAACGTAAAATATTTTCAGCAGAAAAATAATTAAAAAGATTTTCGAAACAAAAACCATTGTTCAGAGAAATCAAACATGCGATGAATATATCCTTAAAAATCAAAAACAAAAAACAGGATCTCATTTTAAAAAACAACGAAGAACACTTTCACACGACGCTAGGGTGACTGGCGAACCGTCGTGGTCTATAAATCTAACCACGTAAATAACAAGCCACCGTCGTCTTATTTAGTTGAAGTAGAAGAACCAGAGTAGTGTTCAAACTTGGAAACTTTTCGTCTTTGTCTGCAAATTTTATCAAACTTGGAAAGAAAATATGTAAAAAGATTTAAAAAAACGAAAATGATATGCGCATGCAAAACAGGAACAAAAATCCATTCAGAAATGCTTACCCTTTGCTTGCGATGAAAGCTTTCTTCTGGAGTTTGGTGTTTCAGTTCAGAGATGAAGACGAAGAGGAGATGAAGACGAAGAGGAGATAAGCTTGAAAGTTTGAAACAGTTCTTGGAGAATGAAAAATGAGAGAAGCTTGAAAGTTTTTCTCGGGTTTGGAAACAGTGCAAGTATGGGTCAGGAAGGCGAAAAGTTTAAAATAATAAAAAACCGTTTAATAAAGACGACGCTATTAATAGTATGCGCCCTAGTATGGCACATTATACGGCGCTAGTTTTAACACCGCCCTATAATATTACTTTACACGACGGTATGTTTTAATGAAACGACGTTTTTAAAACGAATTACACGACGAATGTTTTTTCAAAAAAGATGATTCGTCATTTTCCAATTTACCCAACGACCTTATATTCAATAATACCACGTCGTTTTAATTACTCATACCGACGTGAAAAATTAATTCCACGTCTTCATTTTTCAATTACGCGCTTTGTTCTTATGAACAGACGTTGTACTTATAAATTGAACGACTGTGTATTTTAATAAACCGACGTGGTTACTTTTGTTCTGAAAACGACGTCGTTCTCTTTTTAATACGCGCCAAATGACTTTTGGATTTTCGATGCAATTATGACGGCGCTTTTTTTATTTTAACGGACGTTGTACTTAGAAATAGAACGACAGTGTATTTTAGGAAACCGACGTGGTTACTTGGGGTTTCTGAAAACGACGTCGTTCTTTTTTTAATACGCGTCAAATGACTTTTGGATTTCCGATGTAGTTATAACGGCGCTTGTTTATCTAAAATGACGTTGATTATTAAAATATAACGTCGCTATGTAAATTAGAACCGACGTTGTACTTCGATAATTTGTTTAAATATGATTTTTTCACGCGTTTTTTAACTCTCAGTTTTCAATTAGGGTTGCAGAATGATTCCTCACAAGACCAAGCATGGGTTTGCTACATCCTCCTGTGTAGCAATGGTGAAACCAGCTTGAGAACCCGCATGGGTGTTCCTGATGCTCGCAGAGACGGACTCAGGTGGTGGCTGTAGCTGGGAGTGGGCTTGAGGTTCAGAATGAGTAGGTGGTGTCTATTCATTCCGAACCTCAAGCCCACTCCCAGCTTCACCCCAAAGGCACAACCCACAACAGGTTCTAAGGCTGGTTCCACCTTGCTACACAGGAGTTTTGAAGTTGATCACTGTGGAAAAGGGGACTACAATGTAACCAGGAATCGAGGAGTGAGGGTTCACACTTTGTTGATTTTGATTTTGATTTTCAGGAATCGAGGCTGTGCAGGAGCTTGAGAACAAGAGGAAGGAGAGGGCCCAGCTTGCATATGAGAGGAAGAAACAGTTGAACATATATTTGCCACGATGTATTTGCCAAATTTGTGTTCATATATTGTGTAAATATTTAACACGAAGAGATTTGCCTTTTAAGATGAAAATGTTGTTGAGGATTGAGAATTAAATTTTGTTTTGTGTTAAGAAAGATATTACCAAAATAAAAGAAAAATTAATTAATTTTAAAAAGCTATAAACATAAGACGGCGGTTTACAGAGAGGGCAGACGTATAAATTGAAAAAATACGACGGTAATTTGAACTTAGGACGTGGTAAATAAAAACGACAGTAGTGTTGTAGGTACCGTCGTAGTATACTCCAAAATAATAAGTCGGCGGTTTACAGAGAATGCACCGTCGTAGTATACAGACGTTGATTCCACTATATTATACGACGTGGATTAAGAACAGTTGGTCGTGTTTAGTAAGGAGTTAACACGGCAGGTTTTTTGGTGAACTGTCGTCTTTATTTTCTACGTCAGTGTATTCATACCTGCTGTCGTTGTTTTTTGGTCAGATTTTAACTCTGAAGAAACCCTTTTTTTAAAAACGACGGTTTTTTATTTGTATGCGTCGTCTTTTAAAAATATTGAACAGTAAATCACTTATCCACGACGGTTTTTTTTAATACCGTCGTCGATTTAAATACAACGACGGTTTTATGTTATGCCGTCGTCTTTTTCTGGTCGTCTTTTCCCATTTTTGTAGTAGTGATTCAATAATTTTAAAAAAACAATATAATGAATTTATAAATATCTGTAGATAATTGACAATAGATCTCATCATGAATTTCATTATAAAAATCTAATCACTGGAAACAAATCTAAAAGGTTTCAATTTTGCTAGAGTCCGAACAGTAACCAAAGACAACAACAAATGAAAGATAGACAAAGGAGCCGAAGACAACAACAAATGAGAGATAGACAAAGGAGCAAGCAACTCCGAAATATAGCAGTAGATGCAATATGATTTAAGGCCCTAGCTAGCCAAAGAAAAAAATGGTTGTGCATAAACACTCTAAGACCTTGTCGTTGGTGGACTATGCAACTATTACACACAAGTCACGCAAAGATAAAGCACACACAAAATCACAAAGTAAACATGTACACAAAGAACACAATAATTTATAGAGGTTCAGCATTATGCCTATGTCCTCTTGGTGATCCCTGAGAATTCACTAGTATGAAAGAACCCATTCGGTTATAATGAAGAACCCCAAATCTATTATATAAAGATAAATGTTAAAAATTATGGATCTTGGACTGTGCATTTTTTATTCTGCTTCCTTTTGGCTTGGCTCGAAAATTGTTGATGATTTGTTAGGAGTTGCTAAAGCTTGATTGGTTTGTTTAAACCAATCTGAGTAGTTTGTTTTGGGGTTTATCCCCCCTTATTCACAAAAAAACAAATATATAAATGTTAAAAACCATTGTCCACAAATCTGTATTAGAGCTATAGGTTTATCTTCTTGAATTTTTTAAAACAATTCAACTTTACCTTACATATAAATAACCTTATGATATCTGACGTGCACATTTCAACTTCCTCTAAGTATCTAACTTTTTTTTTTCTTTGACTTTGTGGTAAACTTCTTGTATGTAAGGAAACATAGCCATGGCATTGCTATATATCAAAATTATAGTTATGCTACAACAACAAAAAGTGGCAACAGTCATCATTATTTGGCGTCCGCATAATAATAACGTTCGAACGTCCGCATAATAGAATTTCTATATATATAGGTGAAGTAATTATATAAACATCATCCCAAATACAACAATGGCAACAAAAATTATCAACAAACAAAGAAACCCATTTGAGATTCAAGCAAATACACAAGTGGATGGATAATTATTAAAGAGAAATCTGAAATTGAACAACAAACCACAAAAATTTGAACCAGAAACATCAATTGGTTGATAGTTATGGCGAAGACTAAGACAAAGACTGAGGCGAACATGAAGATGAAGACGGAGACGAAGATGGAGGTGAAGACCAGACGAAGTTTGCACAGCTAGGTTGAACACGAAGGTCGCTCGATTGCTTCACACATGTTTTTTGTTGTCTCGTGTTAGCGTGTAGGCTAAGATAAACCCTGTTAGGCTTCGTTTGGTTCACGAAACGGATTTGAAGGGAAATAACTTCCCATGTCATTTCCCAAAGGATGGGAAATCAAGATTCCTTTCCCTTGTTTAGTAATATGTGGAAAGTAACTAAGAAATACCACTTTATTTCCTTTCACATGTTTGGTTTGTGTATGAATATAAAACAAAGTTTGTTTATTTTTCCAATTATACCCATATGAAATCAAATAAAAAAAGAATGCATTTAATGCTATATTGAAATTCTAAATCATTAGTAAGGACAATATGGTCATGAAAAATGTGTATTTAATGTTGGTTCATTTCCTCAAACTTTCCCATGAGCGGGAAAACAAAACCCAAGGAGGGAGGAAGGCTTCACTTTTCCCCTACTTTCCCATGTGTAAGGCAACAATTTTCCATGCATGGACTCACCCAACATGGGAAAACAATTGATTTCTCATCCCCAAGCCTCCTTTTCCCATGAACCAAATAGGGCCTTAGTGAGGGTCTTCTCTTGTACTAGCTAGTCAACTTGTTAAATAAACCCATGTTTGGTAAAATAAGTATTAGGGCTAAAAAGTCTAATCCTGGTGCTAACCTTGTGAAACAAAAAAGCCCATAAGATCGTATTTAAGACTCAACACTTCACCTTCCAAAACAGATGTAATACCCAAAGGAAAAGTGACTGCAACTTTTGTGTAACAATTACAATCTTATATAACAAAGGCTTAATTACACTAGTACCCCCTAAAAGCCCTAAAAGTATGGTCAAATATCACATCTTCCCCTAAAAGCATAGTCTAAAATATCAAGGATATTATCATTTTTTTGGGTCACGGATATTTCGGAACGTATCCATACGCATATCGTATAAACATCGAAAATATCGGAAAATATTGATGTCAATAATTTCGCTCACACTTCAGCAATATTTTGTCAAAATATCGCTGTAATATCGTTATAATATCGAAAATATTGAAAATATCGATGTAATGGAAAAAATGAAACAAAAAAAAGACAAAGGGGATTCAAACCCTTGCCATTTCACTCCACCAACCCCTTAACCACCATGTTGCTTATGTTTTTGTGATAATATGCTAAAATATGTATATTTATATTATTTATTTTGAATAATTACATGCAAAATTATTTTTGGGGTTCATCATTTGATGACTACTCTTCACAATACACTTACTCTACACATAGAGATGATGAAGATAGTGAAAATTTTGATCCTCATAAAAACTCTGTGTGGTACTAAGTCATTCATGTATTTTACCATGCAATGTATAAAGTGTAAAATCATTATATATAAATGATTATGGTGTGTTTAATCTTATTTCATTCATTAATACATATTTTCTACACTCACAGTGTGTTTGTCAGTTCACTATATAATTAACTTAAATCAATTAACCCATCATGCAATGCATTTCATTCCAATTTTTTGTGATAAACTAATAGATAATTGACTGAATAAACATCCTCCAAAGTTTCAATAAAAAATTTCAAGTTTTTCTTACAATTTCCGTGGTTTTTATTCAAATTTTATCGATATCGATAATATCTCGATATTTCCATCGAAATTTCCGTGTTTTTGGACTACCGATATTTCCGATACCATCGATATTTCAGACCTTGCCTGAAAGTTAAAGTGACCTACTTTGCCCCATTGACCGTTCTTTTGCGTCTCATTTTGCTCCCCCCACCATCAAGTCTATTGAATCATCAATTAAAAATGATGATGTGGCACGAGTAGGACCCACTTTTTTGCTGAAATGGATGACATGTGTGTATAATTTAACAATTTTATTTCTTTATTTATTTTTAGTTTATGTCTCGTCCTCCCTCTTCATCCTTCTCTCCCCATCATTCCTTGCCCTGCCCCAGCTGATATCACCCTATAATCCTAGGGTGGCGCAAGTGGCGCCACCGCATAAGGCCACCGATTTTTGTGTAAGTGGCGCCACCGCACACCAAACTATGCTAACCAACAGTAGTATATATCAATCTCTTTTGTTTGAGTATCAAAGTACTTTCTTCCACACACACACACACACACACACACACACAAACAAAAAACAAACCTTCATGGCTTCTTCTTTCTCTTAAACTCTGATTTTCTAGTAAGTAATCATCATCATTCATCAATCTCTTTGGTTCTTTTTTCAATCTTTTGACAATTTTTGTTATTCTTTCAGTTTCAGGAATTTCAACACCAAAAAGCGAAAACCCTAATTCATAAATTTATAAAAACCACTCAAAAACATATAGTCAAATTCAATCAGATCTCAATTCAAATCCAGGTACACATCTAAATTTCAATCTATATATTACATGACTTATTTAATTAAATTATTAACAAGTTGATGATTGGTTATTGTCTGCCGCGCAAATCTCACGGCCTGGGGTTCCGGGCCGAGGGGATCTGCGTTGAACACGCGGTTTCCTGCTTTTGGACGGGGTGCGTTTGTGCGCGGGCGTGCCAGCACGGTCTACCGTGCGTCGAGATGTTTGAGGTGTTGATAGTGTTTAGATGGTGCGCCTGTCTGAACTCGTCTTCTAATCAAACGATTGTAGCCGAGAGAGGAACTAGTCTCGGCTGTAAGGTTCACGGCCTGAACTACAAGGCCGTTGAGTGGTGGTGTTTGGTGGGTTTTAGGGCGGTGCTCCGGCGCGCCACTCGATGAGCGGCGGTCGTATGATATATGGGGTGAGTGAGCGAACAATCAAGGGTGGTGCTCCGGCGCCTTGAAAATCAAGGGTCGTTTGATATATTGATGAATGGATTTTACTTACAAACTAACACTACTCCTAGAAAAGCAAGTAAAGATATTGAAAGTGCATTACAGGAAAATATAAGTTGCTCCGTGGGAGGCTTTTGTTTGGTGTTTGAACCCTTTGAAAGTGGTCTTGAGTCTTGTATTTATAGGTAGAGCTCCTGGAGGGATAATCGAGGCTGAAAATCTGCATGGTGGAGCCTGATTATATCAAGTGGGTAGTCCAATCGACATTTGGGATCGTGAAGTATGGTGGTGTGACTCCATGAATCCCGGTGAATCTCGGCCGCCGCCCTGATCGTGGGTTCTGCGCTTCTGGCCGTGGAGACGCATTTATTGCTCTGATAGCCAATTACTTAATCTCTCAAACTGCAAAGAGCTTTGAGAATGTTGGCGTCTAATCATTCTGATTTCTGTCACCAAATCCTGACTCCAATCACTTCCCACCTTCTCTCGCGCATTGAATGCTTATTCTTGGCCAGTGGGTTTGCTGCAATAAACAGAGACCTTGCTTCATTAAATGGAGCGTGGGACCCTGCTGTCACGTGACGATCTGACTTTAATGCCTTTGGCCGTGACCTCGCTCGATCTCGGCCTCGGCCTATAACCTTGGCCGAGATAACCATGCCTTGGTGATTTTCCTCATTTTTCTCTGGAAAGCCAAACACCCTGACAAAACGCTGTGTTTCAGCTTGAGGCCGAGAAGAGTCACTTCCTCGGCCGATTCACGGCCGTGGTTTATTAGGCACAAACAGTTATATAAGAAAATATAGTTTTTAGAAATATTTATCTATTTATTGTTGGAGTTATCTTCCAGGTTATAGGGTTTTGGAATTTTTCTTTGTAAACATGCCACCTACTAGAAAATACGTTTTTGAATATACAAAACATCGTAGAAAAAGAAAAATCAAGGAATTGACTCAATCTCAAAGAGGAGCTCTAGATAGATTCATTGTTAAAGAATCACATGCTACAATTGATGAAAATATTTCCAATGAACAACAAGAAGATGATGTTGAGAAATTGCAAGATATTGAAAACATTATGGATGAATGTGTGGGTAATGTTGAGCATAATGAAAATGTTGATATCGATGAAAATGTTGTCAAGGGCAGAACCATGAATTTTTTAAAGGGTGGGCTAGCTAAAGTTATTAGCTTAAAATCTAATAATAATTTTTTCGTACTTACATTTATATACTCTTTCTAGAAATAGAATATACATTAAATTATATAAACCATGTTAATTCATAGTTCTATTGACTAAATTCTAATAAGCTTTAACATAAACCAAATACATATTAAATGCAACCAAAAGACACATATTATCAAAATGAAAATATGTTTAACAACATAATTGAAAGTGTACTAATTTTATTTTTATTGCTACCCTGCAACTAAATTCATAAAGGTTAAACTTTTTTTGAACTTTAATAAGTTATTACATTTTGAACTATATTTAATATATAGGTTTTTTTTAAAACCCCCAAAGAGCTATTTGGGGTAGAGCCCACTATAGCCCATAGGGTAGTTCCACCCATGAATGTTGTTTTATGATATATTAAGGTATGGCAAATTTTTTTATAGTATTTTCGTATTAGATTATGTGAGGTCCCAATTTAAGTTTCGCACAGAGCTCTCAAAATCGAAAGGATGGCCCTGATCTAGTCTCCACACCAGTGGTGGACCTGTGCAGGCGCAAGGAGGTGCGCCCGCACCTCCGGTGGCTGGAAATCGCCGTTACAGGTGCTGGAGTTGCACCTCTGCTTCAGACCAGCGATGCACATAATGTGTTCGACGAAATGTGCAAACCACTGGGCGCTGCGCAGCTGCTGGTACGCACTGCGCACGGGCTCTTCTTTTTTTTTTTTTAAAGAAGCCTGGCCAAAACAACGTCGTTTTGGACTAGGCTGTTTTAAAACACGCTGCTTTTTATATAAAAATAAAAAAATAAAAAATAAAAATAAAAACCTAGCCAAAACGACGTCGTTTTGGACCAGCGTTTTTTAATTTAATAAAAAAAGGGGAAACTGCTGTTGTACGTGGGCTTTTTGTGGGCTTTTCAAAAGGCCTTCTATTTCCTTACTTAAATGGGTTTTAATTGGGAGTTCTCTTTATTCAATTGGGTTTTGGGAATTCCTTAATTACGTAGAATTGGGAATTCTCTTTATAAAAGACCAATTTAACATCACCCAATTTCATCAAAGTGTGTGTGCATCACAAGAATCCTGCGTTTTTTTTCCTTCTTGAGTGCGCCAATCCAAAGTATGTCGAATGCATTTTTTTTTTCTTGAGCAAAAGCCAATTTTGTTTATTCTTTTTTTCATAATTTGTTTTCTTATTTAGCTCTCTCTATACAGTTATGAAAACATTGCTATTCTCTTCACAACGGCTAGTAGTGTCGTTAATATTATTGGAGCATCGTGTAAGCATCGTGATGCACTTAGAGAGCAACAACAAAAAGATATTATGAAAGCTCTTGAAATTGATGATCTTGAAACGGGGCAAGGGTTAAATCAAGAGACTACTCTCAAACGTCCTTGTGATACACGTTGGAACTCACATTATGATACTTTACTTAATATTAATACTATGTTTCATCCCATGGTGAAGGTGCTTGAATGGATTGTTGATGATGTCAACCAAGATAATTTAGGTGAAGCAAATAGGTTGTTAAAAGAAATACAAACTTTTGACTTTGTGTTTCACCTATATTTGATGAGATTTATATTGGGAGTCACAAATGATTTGTCAAAGGCATTACAAAAGAAAGATCAAGATATTGTGAATGCGATGATGTTGGTCCAAAGATGTAAGCAAAAGCTACAATCCGTGAGGGATGATGACTTTGATGATTTGCTTGGTGAAGTATCGAGATTTTGTGTCTGCCGCGCAAATCTCACGGCCTGGAGTTCCGGGCCGAGGGGATGTGCGTTAACACGCGGTTTCCTGCTTTTGGACGGGGTACGTTTGTGCGCGGGCGTGCCAGCACGGTCTACCGTGCGTCGAGATGTTTGAAGCGGGTGAAAGTGTTTAGATGGTGCGCCTGTCTGGACTCGTCTTCTAATCAAACGATTGTAGCCGAGAGAGGAACTAGTCTCGGCTGTAAGGTTCACGGCCTGAACTACAAGGCCGTTGAGTGGTGGTGTTTGGTGGGTTTTAGGGCGGTGCTCCGGCGCGCTACTCAATGAGCGGCGGTCGTATGATATATGGGGTGAGTGAGCGAACAAAAAGGGTGGTGCTCCGGCACCTTGAAAATCAAGGGTCGTTTGATATATTGATGAATGGATTTTCCTTACAAACTAACACTACTCCTAGAAAAGCAAGTAAAGATATTGAAAGTGCATTACAGGAAAATATAAGTTGCTCCGTGGGAGGCTTTTGTTTGGTGTTTGAACCCTTTGAAAGTAGTCCTGAGTCTTGTATTTATAGGTAGAGCTCCTGGAGGGGTAATCGAGGCTGAAAATCTGCATGGTGGAGCCTGATTATGCCAAGTGGGTAGTCTAATCGACATTTGGGATCGTGAAGTATGGTGGTGTGACTCCATGAATCCCGATGAATCTCGGCCGCCGCCCTGATCGTGGGTTCTGCGCTTCTGGCCGTGGAGACGCATTTATTGCTCTGATAGCCAATTACCTAATCTCTCAAGCTGCAAAGAGCTTTGTGAGAATGTTGGCGTCTAATCACTCTGATCTCTGTCACCAAATCCTGACTCCAATCACTTCCCACCTTCCCTCGCGCATTAAATGCTCATTCTTGGCCAGTGGGTTTGCTGTAATAAACAGAGACCTTGCTTCATTAAATGAAGCGTGGGACCCTGCTGTCACGTGATGATCTGACTTTAATGCCTTTGGCCGTTACCTTGTTCGATCTCGGCCTCGGCCTATAACCTTGGCCGAGATAATCATGCCTTGGTGATTTCTCTTGTTTCTCTGGAAAGCCAAACACCCTGACAAAACGCTGCGTTTCAGTTTGAGGCCGAGAAGAGAATTTCCCCCGGCCAATTCACGGCCGTGATTTATTAGGCACAAACATTTTGTGGCAACAATGATATTGACGTTCCTAACATGGATGATTTATTTGTACCACAAGGGAGATCACGACGTAAAGCTCAGAAAATCATAAACCGCCATTATTATCGTGTTGACCTATTTCTTACTAACATTGATAAGCAACTAGTGGAATTGAATAATCGCTTTACAGAGGTAAATACTGAATTGCTCCTTTGTATGGCATGTTTGAGTCCGGCTTATAATTTTGCAGCTTTTGACAAACAAAAAATACTTTGTTTTGCTAAATTTTACCCTCAAGAATTTAATGACCGAGACCTCATGAAGCTTGAAGATCAACTTGGGCTTTAGATTGTTGATATGCAGAGCAGCACAAAGTTTTCATCATTGAACGGAATTACTGATCTGGCTGAAAAATTGGTGAATACAGGAAGGAGTAGAATATACAACTATGTGTATTTACTTGTTACATTGGCTTTAGTTTTACCTGTTGCAACTGCTTCGGTTGAGAGAGCTTTTTCAGCTATGAATATTGTGAAAACACCATTGCGTAACAAAATAGGGAATCAATGGTTGAGTGATAGCTTGGTTGTTTACATTGAGAAAGATGTTTTTTCTTGTGTTAGTAATGCAAATATAATGCGACGTTTTCATGATATGAAACCTCGTCGACAACAATTGTAGGTTAATTGTAATGTTATTTTTTTAATTAATTATGAATAACATTAGTATTGATTAAATGATAAGGATGTTTAGTTTAGTTTAGTTTTTTTTTTTTTGGAGCTCTTAGCTTTTAAAAATTGCACCTCCGCTGAAAAATTCCTGGGTTCGCCGCTGCCTAGAATCATGGCAACTCAAAATTAGGTTTCGAGGATTTTCTCTGTTATATGATGGATAACTAGCTTCGAATCCTATATGCATTTTTAAGGGGCCTGTGCAAAACTTAAACGGGAGCCCTCACATAATCTAATATGAAAATACTATATATAAAAAATTGCCATGACTTAATGTCAATTTTTTTATAACTAAATTCATCATCAATTAGCATGTAATAACAATCACAAATCAAATGCATTAATTTTTAAAAAAATTTATTTGATAAAGTCAAATATTAGTATGTTCAGTAAAAAAAAAAAAGAGTTCAAGAGAAAGAAGAAGGCATAAATTTTTTTAATTTAGTTTTTTTGTATGAATAAAATTGACCCAAAAATGTTCTTAGTTACTTGTTTTGTAAAAATAAAAGTTACTTTCATTTGAATTTAAACACTTATTAGTTAAGATTCAAATAAGAGTACCTGAGATTTCTCTTGTTTCACATAATTCTTTGAGGTTTTGAAAATTATACGAACACCCTTTGAGAGTTCAAAATCAGGAAACTCCCTTACTAATTAACTTACCGACCCCTCACTAATTAACTGTTTGGCCTGAGGTTACTCGGTTAAGTGACCCATGCATGTTTAATGGGACACTTATAGATCGCTCATACTATAATGAGTGGAAAGTTATAAGGGGTTCACTTTATAGCCATCAGATCAATCCAAAGGCTAGGGAGAATTGAGATAAAGTTTTGCAATCGGGTAGGTGAGGAACCCAAACCCGAATTTAATATCCAGCATTGAAGTTCGTCCCAAAAAAAAAAAAGAGGCAAATTCGAAGTTTGAACAGAAAAAATAAGATCGAAGTTTGAACAGAAAAAACCCATCACTCTAAAACCCATAGCTCTGAGAAATCGCTAAGCTCTAAGAAAAGGTTGAAGGCAACGATTAACGACGGTTGAAAGCAACGGTTAACGATGGTTGAAGGCAACGGTTGAACACAACACAACTCCGTTCTCTAAACCCTGAAAAAGTATTTATTTTGAGTGGAAGGGGCAAAGGCGTGGATTCCGAAACAGTGAAGTGGCGAAGCAGTGGAAGGGGAAGGAGAGAAGCCGTATTCGTTGGAAGTGATAGGTTCCATTTGTGGAGCAAAGCCGCACAAAGACCCCGCACAGACACCTTGCGATTGTTCAATAACCAGCATTTGGTGAGAAATTTATGAAATTTTAGTTTAGGGTTAGAGTAACGGTTTTCCCCAATTTGTACCATCAATGTTGTTGGATTTGGCATCTCTTCTTTGTGCTTCACTTGCATGTTAATTTTTGCTTGGATATATGTTAAAAAACGAATGAAAATCAAGTCAATAACATTCAATAACATGTCAATATAACATGTCAATAATGATATGAATAAGATAATGGTGTTGAATTGGAGGAGGCCCTCAAAACCTTCCACATTTGAAGCAGTGCAGAGTGCAGATTATCTCTCTGGCGCTAGAATATATATATTTTGAAATAAATATTACTTCCTTTGTTACTAAATTTGCCTGTGAAAAATGAGAACATATAATAATAAACTCATGAATAAAAGTGCAAAGCATTTGAAATAAAGGTTGATCCATGACCATAGTGGCTGACTGAAGAAAAAGCTAGAAAGAAAGAAGGATGTGGCAATGGCTTAGCAAGCAGATAGCAGAGCAAATGCTTTGCTTTGCTTCCTTCCACCATCTTTCTTATTTATTTATTTATTTTGTGTTGTGTATGAGATGACAATAATTGTCATGTGTTTGAAGTGCAGAACTTGCGTAGATTGCACTCACACTCACTCATGCATCAACCATTGATTGGAGTTTGTATCCATAAATAAAACACATGCTATTGGTTGTAATTCACAGAATCATTGCATTAACAGGTATTTGCACAAAATTTGTCATATTGCTTTGATGATGTTACAGGCTGTGATCAGTAATCCCTATGCGCATGTACTTCATAAAATTTGTAATGTGCCTGGTTGACTAGTTGTGTAAATACCAATATGATTGTGCAAATACGTGGTAGTATATGTGTTCACCTTATTTCATCTTGTATTTTAGGAAATGGGATCCAACGTGCAGCTGGTATGGCCAGAGTCAGAGGCATATGCGTCACGGGTGAACAACTGCTCGCATGCAAATGCATCCCTAGCTGCAATTCGAGCGAAGTTGAGTGCCAAACAATTAGAACAATTCAAGACATCATGCTTTGGCCATCTTCTGAATATAGATAAGATTCAGTTTAGCGGGCAGATTGTGCATGGGGTTGTGTTGCGTCGATTCGAGGGGCAAGGTGTGAAAGACTTGGATGGACTGAGTTTCTTAATAGGGTGCGACGTTGCTCAGTTCACTCGTCAGGATTTCTGTTTGATCACAGGGCTTCGTTTTGGGGAAGTGCCTGAAGTTTCTAGTGGAGAAAGTGCTGAAATTAGACTTCAGAAAAGATATTTTATAGACGAAGGAATTACATTTAATGCTTTAGAAGAAGCATTTATGAGGTGCACAGTGGAAGATGACATCTACAAGCTGGCTCTTGTTTACTTTGCTGAGTTAGTGGTTTTGGGAAGGGACAAGCATTTGAACATCAATGTAAATTACCTGACCCTTGTAGAGGACTTGGATGCCTTCAACAGGTATCTGTGGGGTTCGGTGTCGTTTGACAAAACCCAAGACAGTCTATTTTCTGCACCAACAAAGTATACGAAAAGCTTTGAAAATGAAGAGGGAAGAGAGAAGGGGAAAAGTAAGGTAACGGGAACAAGCCGGAGAAATGAGAAGGGCAAGAAGGATAAGCATGGTGAAGTGCAAATGGGTGGGTGGAGTTTTAAAGGTTTCACGTATGCTTTCCAGGTACATGGTAATAATGTTCATGTCAGTTATGCTTTGTGAACTTTAAAACTTAAATAATGACTTTTGTCCTGTGAATTGTGTAGATTTGGGTATATGAATTAATTCTTAGAATGACGGACTTGAATTACTGCAAGGTTGTTGATCCAACAGCTGTCCCGCGTATTTTGCGATGGAGAACAACTACGTCTATGCTCGAGATGAGGAAGTTGAACAATTATTTTTTCCAGAGCAAAGAGGTTTGGTTTGCAGCCCTTGAAACTGTTTATAAGATTCAATGAAATTATTAAGTAGAATGATTGAATATGAATATTGTCTGTATTCAGAAACAGTCAGTTCAGTTGCGGGCGCTACGTCCGAGTGAAGAGGAAATGAGACAATCATATTGGAGTTGGCCACAGGATCGCCCTGCTGTTGTCTCGGCAGAGCCAATTCCTTCTTCATGTGCTGATCTTGATGAGTTGAACAAGCTGGTAAGCTTGTTGAGGTCCGAGTTGTTTCAAGTAAAGCGGGAAAATGACGTCCTTGAGTTAAAGGTCATACGGATGGAAAAACTTTTGGACCACTGTTTAGGTCCTCAGTTTGAGCAGGAAGTAAGGAGGGACCTAGCTTTACTGAAAGAGAGGACGAATCGTTGTGCCATCTCACATCTATTTAAGGGATCTGAGGAAGTGGATGATAGTGAATGGGATGAAGGGCCAAGTAACAGATATGAAGGAGAGGAAAAGGACGAGGAGGGGATTGAAGGGGGTGAAGTGCAAAGAAAACTAAGTGAGGTAGAGGAAGCGCAAAGGAAAAGAAGTGAGGGAGAGCAAGTGAAAATAAAAAGCAGCAAGGGAGAGGAAGCGCAAAGAAAGAGCAGTGAGGGAGAGGAAGTGAAAAGAAAAAGCAATGAGGGAGAGGAACTGAAAAGAAAGAGCAGTGAGGAAGAGGAAGTGAAAAGAAAAAACAGTGAGGGAGAGGAATTGCAAAGAAAAAGCAGTGACGGAGGGAAATTGCAGAGAAAAAGCAGTGATGGAGAGGATCCGCAAAGAAAAAGAAGGGAGGGCAAGGAAGTGAAAAGAAAAAGAAGTGAGGAAAAGGAAGTGCAAAGAAAGGAATGTGAGGAAGAGGATGATGAAGTTGTTTTGCTTGGTGATGACATTGGCGAGAGCACGGCGGGGACAACTGTGGAGTTTACTCTCGGGGATATTGATTTGGATCAACCTACAGCTGTGCTATCTCAGTTGAACGTTTGGTTGAATGATAAAGGTAAAGCTGTGGAACAAGGGGTCCAATTACGGAAGAGGAAGAGGATTATTCATATGTGGACGATCATTGAAGCTAGTGAATTGGTGAAAAAAACTGTGCCAGAGACAACCCGACTTCGGATGTTAGACCCAATGAAGGCGATTCTGCGTGATGATATGGTGAAATTGCTGAAACTTTGTTGGGAATGGCGCCATAACCCAAAGTAAGTCCCTTGTTTTTTGAGATAGAAGGCATTAGTGTATATATTTTTTAATTTTTGTGATCTAAAACTTTGTTATATTCACAATTTAGTGATGCAATTTGGCCACGTGGAAGCTGAGATTGAATTCTTCGCTTCCCTCGTAAAAGCTGACAGTTGGCTGACAGGAGATGTAAGTTTAATTGATTATGCATTTGTTTTAATGTACATAGATTATGAGATTGACCAGAAAAACATGTGTAGCACATTGATTTGGGGTTGTATCTCATCCGGAAGCGACAACAAGATTTGGAGGTTGTAGAAATATCGAACTGGACAACAACCGATGTATTTTTCATGGTATGTCATAGGCCTTGACCAAGTGCAGTTAATAATTACAAATTATCCATACTTGCTTTGTGGAGGTGTTTAACCCTTGATTGTTTTCTATTTCACAGAATCACATCCATACTTGCTTTGCGGATAATAAAAGAAAAAAAGAGCAGGTTGGGTGGAAAATTAGAAACAGTTTACTGAATGTTGTAAATGGCAAGGTTCCGGCGTGTGGGATGGATTGGCAGAACTCGTATAAGGTGTATGCTCCTTGTATGTTGACGAAGTATAAGCATTGGGTGGCTCTAATGATTGATCAGGTTCAGTGTGAAATCAAAGTGTACGATTCAATGGTTTCACTTATTCCAGATGAGATCTTAAAGGAAGAACTCGCCCCGCTTTCAATTACGATTCCAAATCTTCTCAACACCATCGACTTTTATGAAGAAGGTGTTTACGCAAACGACTACAGCAGAGATTGGTGGTGTCCGTGGCCAATAGAACGTGTGGATGTTCCACAACAATCTAATGAGTGAGCACAACTTTTTATTTAATTTTATTACGTGAAATTGTCAATTACGTTAGAATGTCATTACTTGAATTGATCGAGTTCTTGTTTTGCTTCAGAGGCGATTGTGGCATCTTCGTGTTGAAGTACATTGAGCTTTTGAGCACTGAGATTCCGTTAGCTACTTGCACCTCGCAGAACATGCCCTTTTTCCAGATGAAGTTGGCTGCAGAGATATTACGGGGAGATGCTTACATGCCATGATAGTGGTTGAAATTGGTTCAGGTACATAATGATTAAATTGGTTTTGGGAATCTCCAATTTGAAACTCATGTAAATACACAGTACGGATCAATGGGTCCTTTTTGAATTCTACCTCTGCTCCTCAATTCTTCTTCGTCTTTCTCAATCTTAGTGTATTTTTGTACATAATTTTAGGTTTAAGTTATTGGACAATAACAATTAGAACCAAAATAGTGGCACATATTATAGCGGATGCATGCTTTCATTTTGATTAGTGTGATAGTATGCTACGTTTATTCTCATATTGGGCTAAATGTATATGGTAGCTGGCCGCAGAGCATCGACAGAAAAATTAAGAATCTGAAATGAAGATGCAGAGGCTTTGTGAGGAGAATAGTAAATGGATCTGTAAATCTATTGCACGTGGGCAATCTAAATGGATAGGCAGATGCGTTTTTGAAGTTAGGCACATGCCATTCCCGTATAGAATGTGCATCTGGAGTGTAAAGTTTTTTTGGATTTAATGAAACAAACATCTGTGTAATATTGCCCTAACTCCTTCACGACATTTACATAACCTTAACCAAACTGCATTGAATTGGGATTTGAAGACTGCATATGTGAATGGGGACTTGAAGACTACATATGTGAATGGGGACTGATGGCTTTTTAAAGTGTTAATTGCAAAGTGATATGTCATGATTTATCCAAGCCACCATGCAAAATATTAGATCCCAATCTTTAAGCCGTTCACCATGCCTTCACTTAATCACAATGGGTTGCATCTTAATAAGGTAATTCTGTAAAGGGAATAGGCGGCTATGCCCTCGCCTCCAATGTTTTATTCAACCATGCCCTCTTTATAGAAACACATGAAAAAATGTCCCTAGCTGCAATGCTATAAAAACTCCCTATTGGTTTCGTACCGCCCCTCGGGTTTGAATCCCTCTCTCCTTTATAATCGGTTAATAAATTCGTTCATTTTCTTTATTTTATTGGTCTTGGGTAGCTTAGTAGCATAGAAGTAATGTATATTGGTACATCTATATGGCATGTCTATTGCGTCTATATTGCTTGTCTATTGCGTGTGTATTGATTGTTTATTGCTTACAAAGGAAATAAACAACAATACACAAGCAATAGACAAACAATATACACGCAATAGACATACAATCTATACTCAATAGACATGCAATATACATCAGTCCCCAATTTCACAATCCATAAGGAAGTCGTATTGAATAGGAAATTCTACTTAACAGTTGTTCTTCCTACTAATAAACAATCAATAAACCTTCAATAAACATTTATATCGGACAATAACATGCGAAATACATGCAGGAAACAATCAATAAACCTTCAATAAACATTCAATATCGACCAATAACATGCGATATACATGCAGTAAACAATCAATAAACCTTCAATAAACATCCAATATCCGACCAATAACATGCGATATACATGCACTAAACAATCAATAAACCTTCAATAAACATCCAATATCCGACCAATAACATGCGAAATACGTGCAATAAACAATCAATAAACCTTCAATAAACATCCAATATCCGACCAATAACATGTGATATACATGCACTAAACAATCAATAAACCTTCAATAAACATCCAATATCCGACCAATAACATGCGATATACATGCAGTAAACAATCAATAAACCTTCAGTATACGTAAATAAACAATCTATATACATAGAATAATTATGCAATTGTAAAAAAATGTATTGTCTTATTATTGTATCGTACTGGCCCTGTATTGTGATTTTATCGTCTTCGCATGACTTTATTTTTTTAAAGTCGGTCTTGGAAAGTTCTTGCTGGGTTTCAGACAAATACATGCTTTTGTTTCAAACAATAATTTAAACTCAATGCCAATCCACTTATTTCAAGAACAAAAATTACAAAATGGGTTTGAAAACTCATTGGTGGTGCGTGCAACATGTCTTTTTCGGGAGAAGTTTTACAATCCTTGAAACTGTGCACTTAATTGGTCATTAAAAGAACAAGTAATATGAAAATTGATAAAACTAATAAAACTAATACCAAGTCCTTAATGGACTTCATCATACGTGTCATCTTGTTGCTCTGCTTGAGCGGAGGTTACATCAACCCATTCAAATCCATTGCAACTGGTGGCTCCCTAATTGCAGGCATCATATATGCAAAATAATTGTGTTAGAGTTAGACCAAGGTTTTTTTCATCCACATACATATTCTGGAAATGAAAACTTACATAGGAGGTTAGCCACTTCCAAAATGGCTTCCCTCGATTTTTATCTGATTTTGAAACCCGAAGCACCATTGCAGCTCCACAGTACAAACGCCTCTTTGTTTGAGCGGGAGATGAAGACGAAGACATGTTGAATCTTCTCACTTGTACCTCTTCTCACTCAGATCTTCTCACTGAAACCTCTTCGGACTCATACCTTCTCACTCATAACCCTAAACTTCGCACTCAGCTCTCTCTCATCTCTGCCCAAATCGAATTATATCATTCTTTTCTGTGTGTGGGTGGGTTGGTCATGATTTGGACACATGTACCGTCAGAATTGTGGCACCGTTTACCCCAAAAACCAATATAATATTTCACTACCAATTATTAATCTAAAAATTGAGGGGAAACTGCTCTAAATATATTATTTTAATTATATTTCATTAAGGCAACTAGTTGAATAAGCATCCATCACATTTTAATAACATTACTAGGGTTAGTTTGGTGTGGGAAAATGAAAAAGTATCTGATGGGACCTCCTGTGACTAGTCAGTAATCTGTCAGATTTGATTCAATGACATAAAAATGGCGGGAAAATCCTAAAAATGGCTATGCAAATAGGTTATTAATTGACTTTTTGACTGTCTGACTCTCTTTGCATTTGGATGACGTTTTCCTTCTCTTCTGTTTAGTTTTAGGGTGTTGGGTTCAGTATCTTTAAAAAGGGTCAAGTGAGAAAAACCTCAAGTGGAAACACATTTTCAAAACGGTACAACAAACAGAGCCTAAAACAGAACCAAAACCCCATATATTCTCATTTCTCCCCTCTTCCACTCCTCAAATCGTTCCATTCCAAAAATATTTCAATGAATTCGAAATATTTCACTACAGTCGGAGGAAAGAGAAGGAAGCATCTCCATTTGGAGATGCCCCAAGCCTTCATCCCAGAGTTGGCTTGGTTTAAAATGATGTTATACGTGGCAACCCAATCATCGGAAGATCTCTTCCGTATGGCATCTGTGTGCCCATTATTCTGGACGTTGGCAAACACTCCACAAGTGTGGAACACCATTTCAATGGAAAAGTACCCAGACCATCCTAGCTGGTACCATGCTAATCCGGCGGTCCAGCTTTTCTTGCAACAATGTAGGGCTTGCGAGAACCCTGAGTCGATATTTAGAGAAGCGTTCGAAGTATTTTTCATGCAGGGTAACGTGGAAGCGTTGTAAGTGATGCGCATTGCAGCCACGGCAGGCCATATGGAAGCGGCATATATAGTTGGACTACTTGGCATGTCTGGAATTGGTCAGTCAAAAGAGGATGCATTAGAATTTTTGTGTTCTTTGAATCAACGTAACAACATTGATATGAAAGGAACCAGGGATGCTTTGAGACGAAGATTAAGCCGAGTTTTCTCTGTTGCAAGACATATCATAGATATGTTTTACTATGGGAAGATTAAGTTCAATCACTGCAGCGCTTGTAACAACAACGAATGGTGCTTTGTTATTGAAGGCTGGCCTACTGAAGCAAAGATAAATCCTTCCTTCTGGATTTGTTGCAATCGATGCAAATGGCACCGTGAGAGTGTTTTTTGGTTCAAGGTGATGCGTGTGTATGTTGTGCCAGGGAATCCATACCCTTATAATTAGTTGTAGTATGTTTTTATGGTTTTTATGCTTTCTGGACTTGCTTCTCTTGAGTTCTAGGTTGGCTGGCTACGTTGGCCAAATGTTGGGTTTTAATGTATTTTGTCTGGTGTTTGTGCAGTCATAAACCGTTTTATATATAAATCTATGTATATATATTTGTATACTCGAATGCTTACTGACATCATAGACGGGTAATATGACATTTTACTGACACAGATATTTTGCCCAACTACAATCTTAATATTTGGTAAACGAAAAGGCGTGCATGGAGTGAGCTGTCTTTTCACCAGTGCTTGGGAAAGACATTTTCCCACTTATCATGTCCTAAACTAATTTTTTTCTGATGTTATACAATGGTTGGCATGTATTTTTTTCATTTACTTTTTCAAAACATCCCTTAACCCTAATAAAAATTAGAATTTAAGAAATTGAAGAAGAGAGAAACTAATTGGCACCTGAAATGGTCTTTTCGCACAGCAAAATTACCAAAAAAAAATTTAGGGTCAATAAAATTAATAAATATAGAAGGTAAAAAGTAATATAATAATAATTTATGGTAAATAACAATATAATAATAATTTAGCGTCATCACGAAACGGAGAATTCAGGAAGAAAGATGAAGCCTCAATGAATTCGTAGCAATTTTCTGAAGTTTTTTTTTATCATTTTTGTGTTTTTAGTTATGAATTGTGTAAGGCAAAACAATAAAATAATAATTTATGGTAAAAGCAAGGATGTGGCTATGTTTACTGACGTACACTTGTGCAAGTGGTGAAAGGTATGCACTGAGATCGCGCCATGTGTCAACTTGCGATTATTTTGGCTTTTTTAGTGCAAAAAACTTGAACAAATTGTAATAAATAGTCGGAAAATCGTAAAAATGCCCCGAAAATTACTCCGGCCTCCTTGTGACGTTATAAAACTAGGGGAACCTATAAATCATCCGTTTCGCATTGAAAAAATCCAAATTGTTTTAGAGAACTCACTTTCCTCTTAACCCTAAGTATATATGTTTGTTCACTTTAACAAGTATATTTCCTTAATATTCGTTATATAATTTGTAATAAGACAAGAATTAGTTTCCTTTCATATATAAGGATGTAAAATTATCTGTTTTTGTTTTGTTATAATAATGTATATATATAATAATTACGCACTGCTTTGAAGCCATCATTGCAACTGCGCCTAGAGCTTTGAACACGTCAGAGGTATTCAATAAGTCGTCCATATGCAACTGCGTCTAGAGTTATGAACACGTCACAGGTATTCAATAAGTAGTCCATCGGGAATCAGTACAAAATATCTATCATGTCCAATCACATAAAATAATGCCACACTTTTTTTGAAAAACCTCACACCAGTCAAGCAATTTTAAAATATTAGTGAATATTTTTCCTAGTCTATATGAGTGATTATTTATTCACTCTGCATTTTTTTCACAGTATATGTTAACTTTGAGGGATTCTACAAACATATAATATAAAGGAAGAAAACAATAGTAGGAGATGAACCAGTACAAAAAAAACATATATAACTGGTACAAAATCATGCCATAACGTTGTCACAAACGCACTCACAAATGCTTTTCCATAAACCTTGCCCTAACATATAATAAATAAAGGCAACATTGCATATGATGCAACCATGTCCAAATCTGATATGTGATCACACAAAAATGGACATGGCAGCAACATATGACTGAAGTAGATGGCCACGTTGCATCACGTGTTCTCGTAATTAAAGACATCAAAATATTAAAGTTGAAATCTTCCATAGTAGTAAGCATCAAAATAGGTGAAGCAAAGTTTAACGAAAATTCCAATTCCACTGATTTGCCTCTACTCAAACACGATAACCAAAATGGTTACTTCCCTTGGTGAGTATATTTGTTAACGTTGAAAACGGTAATACATGACCAATCAAACCCAGGTATGACGAGTTTTGCATAGGACCGGAAGTAGTCGAATCCAGCTTGCATCACACGCTTCTTTGACTCCACTGCATTAGATGAGTTCTTGTATTTTTGAACAGCTACACTCCGAAGTCGTTTGTGTCTACACTTCATGCGCTGCAACTTCGCCCTATCCAGATTGGCCTGCCTTTTGTCATCTTCAATTTGGCCTTCAACAAATTCCAAACATGCCCTTGCCCTTTGGATTTCATCACCAAGTTGAAGATGTCTCTCCTTCCAGAATCCAAGAACCCTTTCAGACTCAAAACTTCCAACAAAATGGTCATTTTGTCTAGGAATGTGACAGTGCTTGTCTGGTGACTCACTTGCGTTTCAAAGGCGGTCTTTGTTTGGAGGGGTGTTTATTACGCTGACATCAAACTTGGTTAGTAAATCCATTATATGGAGGGAGAGAGTTTCAGTCGATGGAGAGAGATTCGGTGGAGGAGTCAGTTTTTTGTGGAGGGAGAGTTTCTACGAAAGGGGTGATAGTAATACCAATAAAAAGGTTCCCGCCAAAAAATATTTGGTTGACAATATATAAATTAATTTTTGGTCTGATACAACCATTGACAGTGGAACTAGATGTCACTAACTAGATTTTTGGTCTAGTTAATTTTTGGGTTCACTAACTAGATGTCACTTCCATTGAGTTTCTTTCAACCATTGACAGTGGTGTAATGAGGTTGACATGCTTGAAAAGCAAAACCTGACACAACTTGGTTAAAAATTGAAATAAAGTACATATGTTGACTACACGCAAGCTTTGGTATGTTGGTCTATAAAGCTATGTCCCCTTCCTCAAACGAAATTGCATATGAAATCCTCATCCTTTAAAAACAAATAGGATTATTCAAGCATGTCATCCTCTTCAGGCGCCAACAACACAGTTGAATATGAAAAATTGGAGTCGCAGGTTCCATTTCCACGTTGTACTCGCCGACCCCTTCCATTTTCAACATCATATGGGAGTGAGGGGGACTCCGATGATCCATTAGAGGCAATACATGCAGTCAATAGCAAGCTAGATTATAATTCCAGACTGATCAATTCATGGCACGAGAAATGTGTTGAAGACGAGGCCATTTTGGCTGATCTTAACATTAGAGTTAACAAAGTGTTCTCCCAAAAGAACAAGTATTTGAAGGTGAGTCATAAAAGGAAGCTAAAAGCAGAGGAGTTGGATACAGTAATGAATGATGAAATTAAAGGTTGTATGATGAACCATATGCGATGCGAAGAGCACCACCGTGAACTGGAGATGGCATTCAATGAAGGATTCGAAAATTTCCGAGCATTTGCGGCAACTACTCATACAAATTATAATTGGGACTATGTATCCCCTGATGGTGTGAGAGAGATACTAGACGGTGGTGGTGACATGAGGGAGCATAAGCACGTCAAAGCTGCTCGGTAGAAGCCGACCAATACGACTGACTAATTGCGGCTACCGCTGTTCAGTTGGTTGGGGTGATTGTGGTATTGCTAACAGGGAGCAAATAACATGCTTTGCAATGTAAAAGTATCTGATGGGACCTTCCGTCAGTAGTCAGTAATTCGTCAATTTTGTATGAATGAATGAGATGGTTGGGATCCAAATTAAGCTATACAAATGGGTTATTCATTGACTTTTTTTCTGAAGTTATACAATGGTTGGAATGTAATTTTTTCTTTTTATTTTTCAAAACATCCCTTAACCCTAATAAAGAAAAAAAAAATTAATAAATTGAAGAAGAGAAAAACTAATTAACACCAGAAATGGTCTATTCGCACTCAAAATAATAATTTCGAGTTAATATAATGAACAAATGTAGAGGCTAAAAAGTAATATAATAATAATTTAGGGTAAATAATAATAAAATACAAATGTTGCGTAACCATGAAACAGGGAATTCAGTAAGGAAGATGAAGTGTCAATGAGTTCGTAGCAATTTTCGGAACATTTTTATCATTTTTGTGTATTTAGTTATGAATTTCATAAGAAAAAATAATAAAATAAGAATTTAGGGTAAAAAGCAAGGATGTGGCCATGTTTATTGACGTACACTTGTGCAAGTGGTGAAAGGTGATGCGCTAAGATCGCGCCAGGTGTCATCTTGGGATTATTTTGGCTTTTTTAGTCCAAAAAACTTGAAAATTTTCCAATAAATAGTAGGAAAATTGAAAAAATGCCCTGAAAATTACTCCGGCCTCCTTGTGACGTTATAAAACTAGGGGAAGCTACCAATCATCAGTTTCATAATGAAAATTTTGAATGGGTTTAGATAACTCACTTTCCTCTTAACCCTAGCTATATATGTTGTTAACTTCAACTTATATAACCTACATCAACAAGCATCTCCCGTGAATGCTCGAAATTGTTTTTTAAAATGAATAACCCTGAAACGGGGAATTCAGTAAGGAAGATGAAGTGTCAATGAGTTCGTAGCAATTTTCGGAACATTTTTATCATTTTTGTGTATTTCGTTATGAATTTCATAAGAAAAAATAATAAAATAAGAATTTGTGGTAAAAAGCAAGGATGTGGCCATGTTTATTGACGTACAATTGTGCAAGTGGTGAAAGGTGATGCGCTGAGATCGCGCCAGGTGTCATCTTGGGATTATTTTGGCTTTTTTAGTCCAAAAAACTTGAAAATTTTCCAATAAATAGTAGGAAAATTGAAAAAATGCCCCGAAAATTACTCCGGCCTCCTTGTGACGTTATAAAACTAGGGGAAGCTACCAATCATCAGTTTCATAATGAAAATTTTGAATGGGTTTAGATAACTCACTTTCCTCTTAACCCTAGCTATATATGTTGTTAACTTCAACTTATATAACCTACATCAACAAGCATCTCCCGTGAATGCTCGAAATTATTTTTTAAAATGAATAACCCTGAAACGGGGAATTCAGTAAGGAAGATGAAGTGTCAATGAGTTCGTAGCAATTTTCGGAACATTTTTATCATTTTTTTGTATTTAGTTATGAATTTCATAAGAAAAAATAATAAAATAAGAATTTAGGGTAAAAAGCAAGGATGTGGCCATGTTTATTGACGTACACTTGTGCAAGTGGTGAAAGGTGATGCGCTGAGATCGCGCCAGGTGTCATCTTGGGATTATTTTGGCTTTTTTAGTCCAAAAAACTTGAAAATTTTCCAATAAATAGTAGGAAAATTGAAAAAAAAGCCCCGAAAATTACTCCGGCCTCCTTGTGACGTTATAAAACTAGGGGAAGCTACCAATCATCAGTTTCATAATGAAAATTTTGAATGGGTTTAGATAACTCACTTTCCTCTTAACCCTAGCTATATATGTTGTTAACTTCAACTTATATAACCTACATCAACAAGCATCCCCCGTGAATGCTCGAAATTGTTTTTTAAAATGAATAACCCTGAAACGGGGAATTCAGTAAGGAAGATGAAGTGTCAATGAGTTCGTAGCAATTTTCGGAACATTTTTATCATTTTTTTGTATTTAGTTATGAATTTCATAAGAAAAAATAATAAAATAAGAATTTAGGGTAAAAAGCAAGGATGTGGCCATGTTTATTGACGTACACTTGTGCAAGTGGTGAAAGGTGATGCGCTGAGATCGCGCCAGGTGTCATCTTGGGATTATTTTGGCTTTTTTTAGTCCAAAAAACTTGAAAAAATTTCAATAAATAGTAGGAAAATTGAAAAAATTCCCCGAAAATTACTCCGGCCTCCTTGTGACATTATACAACTGGGGGAAGCTACAAATCATCAATTTCATAATGAAAAAGTTTGAATGGCTTTAGATAACTCACTTTCCTCTTAACCCTAGCTATATATTTTGCAAAAACCAACATCACAAGTATATTTCCCTAATATTCATTATCTAGGTTTTAATAATACAAGAATTAGTTTCCTTTCATATAAAAGGCTATAAAAGTATCTGTTTTGTTATAATAATCCACATATATTAATTGGACAATGCTTTGAAGCCATCATCGGTGCATGCATCTAGATCTTTGAACACGTCAACTGTATTCAATAAGTTGTCAATATGGCTCCGCATTGGGTTCGTAGTAAATATCTCTATCATGTCAAATCACATAAATCATGGCCTACTTTTTCTGAAATACCTGACACCAGTCAAGCAATTTTGAAATAGTACTGAATATTTGTCCTAGTCTATATGAGTGATTATAACTTCACTCAACATTTTATTTTCCACAGTATATGTTGCTCTGAGGGATTCCACAAACATATAATATAAAGAAAGATAGAAAAAGTAGGATATGAAACAGTACAAACAACAACATATAACTGGGACAAAATCATTCCATAATCTTGTCACAAACACACCCGCAAATGCCTTTCCATAAACCTTGGCCTAACATTTAATATGCTTTGCAATGTAATTTTCATGTGTATGCGGAATTATGATTAGTTCAAATGTTAGCATACAGTTGAATAGGGAAGATCAAGTTTCAATGAGTTCGTAGCAATTTTCGAAATATTTTCCCTATTTTTGTATATTTAGTTATGAATTTTCTAAAAAAATGGCAAAATGATAATAATTTAGGTTGAAAAGGAAGAAAATGATAATGGTCACTGACGTACACCTGTCTTATGTCGTTATTTTTTAATTTTTTAATGCAAAATTCTTTTTAAAAAGTGGTAATAAATCGGAAAAAAATCGAAAAAATGGCCCGAAAATTGCTCTGAGATCCTTGTGCCGTTACAAAACTAAGGGAAGCTATAAATCATCCAACGTGCTTTTCAAAACTAACTTTCCTACTAAATTTCATCAGATGTGACAATACATAGTGTACAATTCATCTTCGGAATACGGTGATAACTCAGTTTCATTTAAACCGTAACATTATATTTTGCACAAATTAGAAGTATATTTCCTTAATGTTCATTATCTAATTTATAATAACACAAGTATTAGTTTCATTTGCTTCATATATAATTATTGGGACTATGTATTGCAATTTCATGTGTCTAACATTATATTTTGCAAAAACTGAAATATTATTCAATAAGTCCTCAATATCACCACGCTTTGGGAATCAGTAAAGTCCCATTACCATGTCCCTTCACAATAACCAAATGGCGTACTTTTTCTCAAAAAATTGACATGTCAGTCATAAGTAACACTCTCCTTATTCACTTTACATGTCATGTGCTATACATTCTTTGGTGAATGGTTTATGGGTTATTTATATAACAAAATATTACAAATATTGCTGAATATTTATTTCGTCTATATGAGTGGGGACACGAGTGACCATAAGCACGTGCAAGTTGCTCGGAAAAAGCTGACCCATACGATCGAGTGAATATGGCTACCATTGTTCAGTTGGTTGGGGTGATCGTGATATTGCTAAGAGGGAGCACATAAAATGCTTTGCAATGTAATTTTCTTGTGTGTGCGAAATTACGAGTAGTTCAAATGTTGGTGTACACTTTAATATTCTCCAAGCGTTCGAAATGTGATTAGCTGCAATGTACTTTTCATGCATAGAAGATGTTGTATTGTAGTTTGTATTTTACACGCTGATTTCTAATCATTGTGTTCCAACATAGTGCAAATTTCAAGTATCCTTTAGGTACGAATGTTTACAAAATCGTGCACCAATATTGCTTCATAGTTAAGGTCAGATCTTAATAACTAGTCAAGCACTAGGACATAACATTAGGAAAAATTGGTTGCTGCTGTAAATGATTCGTGCTGGAAATCATTACTGCTGATGGAAACAACAGCTGCCTGCTGGAAATGCTACATTAGCCTGTGATATAATCAATGAATTTGTGTCACTAGTTCATAATTCAGCATAAACTACCCATTGTACATGGTAAAAGTCATTGCTTCTTCACAAAACTCAAAATTTGATACTTTATCAAATGTCTATGAAAATTTCCAAATAGGGAGAAGACATGTAAAATTAACATGTGTCCAAATTTCATGCAAGAAGTAAACCAACCAAATTTCCATTTCAATTAGCAGTCTTATCAGTGGACATGAACAAACAAATAAAATAAAACTGCATATAGAAAACTTCACCTGATCATTAGCCTTCATAACAACCGGGCTTTATATAATACAAACATAAATCATTCGGTAGGTCCGTGCATCCTGTAAAATTTGTTGAATAATGGGTCATTGAGATCTATTGGAGTTAATTCCTCATTGTTCGACGGTGATGTCCTGCATAAACACCAAACACAAGCACATAAAAAATTTAACTATTCAAATTTTAGGTGTTATTATAAATAGTTTTAACATCTTACGGTGTGTTCAAATTTCTTGGGCATTGTCTTATATCATGACCAATGTTTCCACACTCCCGACAATGTCGAATCCCTCGCTTCATTGCCTTTTCCTTTGCTCCCGTTACTCGTTTCCACCTTCCTTTGCACCTTACTCTCTTAGGGTCTTTCATATATTGTGTTTGAGAGCTGGACCCTCCAACTTCGTTATTACTTGGTCCATCCTTCAACAACTTCAACTTCACCCGCAAACTTTTTAGAGTCTCTGACACTAGCTCACATCCTTCTTCACACATTAATGCATCCTTAACCACATCTGAAGCAAGTCGGGACATTGTACTCCGCTTTATTAAAAGACCAGGATCTGCACAGTCTTTAATTTCGTTGCCATTTGTATCTGACACCAATCCAGCTTTCGCAGTTTTCTTCCACCTTTTCAAAATATATTTATCGGCCATATATTCAATCTGGTCCCTTCTGAACAATGCTAGGATGTGCTTGCAAATAATCCCAACAAATTCAAATCTTTTGCAGCTACACGATGCGTGGTCAGAATCTTTGACATATACGACTTCTGCCACTCTTGTTTGCCAATTTTTCCTTTCGCTCACATTAAAGACAACTTTAGAAGAATCCTCTGTTTTGAGCTCTAGGAAACATGCTGTACTTTGTATTAGTTCTTTCTCAAACTTTTGAAACATTGTCCTTGTGTACAAGGTAGCCATTTGTTTGTTCATTGGCATTGGTAGAATACATTGAGCCACTTCAAATGCATCTACGTGATCAGCAGCTAACTCTTTTTGACGTTGATGAGAAAGTGCCCTCTCAAATCGTATTATGAAATCCATCAACGAATTTCTCCTTGATATGTATTGCTTGAAGAAAGCACGAGAACCTTCCGCTCTTTGGCTGCTTGACATTCCAGCGGCAAAAAAGTGTCGTGGGTAGGCTGGAACCCAAGATTCCCTTAAATCAAACATTGAACTTAGCCATTGATGGTCAGTCAAACTAGCCTTTGTAACCACAATATTCCACTTTGCATCAAACTCATCCTTATTGTCAGTATCCCATATGGCTTTCTGATGTGATGTGCCATATGCAAAGTCGATGAAATGTAGTCGGGAAGGCTATTGAAATCGCTCTGGTCATGGCCGCATCTTGATCTGTAATGATCGTTTTAGGTTCGCCACCTGGCATGGCTTTCTTAAACTCCTCAAACATCCCAATAAACGACTCAGTCGTTTCCTTGCTCAAAAATATGCATGCTAAGACAATTGTCTGACCATGGTTATTAACTCCCAATATTGGTGCAAATGTCATGTCGTATCGATTCGTGTTGAATGTGGTATAGAATACAACAACATCTCCATAAAACCCGTACGCCCGTCTAGAAGTTGCATCTGCCCAAAAACATCGACTAAACCTGTCTTCGCCATCTCCCTCAATCTTGAAATAAAAAGCCTCATTTTTTTTCTGTTCAGCCATAAAATACTCGGTCGCTAGTTGAACATCGTGGTTCCTCAGCTTCTCATTCACACTACATTCAAGATTGTAAATATCTTTTTTGATAAAACCGATTTTATCCATTCCTCCGGATTGCACCTCAAAAATTCTTACCTTCTGATGAATGGGGATATTAACCGAACCCAATTGTTTTGTGAGTACTTTTGTAGAATCTGAAATACGACAGTGTGATCTTAATAAATGCACTCTTTCTGAGGCTGTCATCTTATGATTGTGTCCCTCTGCAAAAAGAGAGATGGTATACTTCTTGCTCCCATTTGTCTTCACAACCACAATCTTAGCTTTGCAATTGCATCTACTTATTCCCCGCTGTCTTTTTCTCTCCCGAGTTTCATCTTTCCTGTATGCACCTTGTTTGCAACAGACAAATTCTTTCCTCAGAATCTCTTTCTTATTTTTCCCCCAAAAGCTGGAATGAAGTTGAATACCAAAGCCAGCCAAGAATGCATATCTATTATAGAAATTATAAACGAGGTCAAGCGAGTCGAACTTCATCCCAACCGCTGGTGTTTCCTCATTTCTTACTTCAGAAATGTAAATCATCCCATTAGCTGTTACACAGTCATTACTCTCTGAGCCCCCAGACATTTCACCCACATATATTTTTGAACTACTTCTATATCACTGCATAGCAAATATTAATTCATTAATCAATCATTACTGCATTACAACATATCAATGCATTCCACTTACACAAAACATTGCCCAAATTGACACAAAAAAGACGCATAGCCTAGCTTGTTTGTAAGAGCCATTATTACACAAAATTTAATAATAGTTACGTCATCTCTTGTGCAATAATCTGGAAAAAATAACATTAGAACCAACATGTTGAACTAAGAACACAAATGTAATTCAAACCAGCAATTACAGAACTTCTCCCAATATCCTCTCCAAATGCTTACTCCTAATGCCATTAAGCCTAAGTTTAGGATCTTTTACCTACATTTCATAATTTCCCACCCCCACCAAAAACAATCAACTAAATATATTGAATATTCATAAGGAAATGACGCATTATTGATGGCAGAAATGACGCATTATTGATGCCACAAATGACAAATTTCCCACCCTCACAAAAAACAAACCAAACCCAATAAAATCAATCCAGCAACAGTGAACTTACCTCTCAAACTCAAGCGGGAGCTCCGAAGTCAGTCAGCTTAAGAGAATGTGGTGGACATTAGAGAAGACTCTTTGGTAGTGGAGACTCCATCTCTACCACAATCGAGGAACAAATGCTGCTGCGGCGTCTAGCTACAGAAAGAGATATGCTACTTTGCTTTCATCTGGAATCTCGTGTGCTGAACGAAAAAGAAAAGGGGTTTTCACTTTAGCCATAGAATCAAAACAGGGCAATAGCTAGGTAAGAGCCATTAATCGTCATACCGAGGATGCCATAGATCGCATGCCTCCCAAGGAGCTGATGACAATGGAGTGACTATAGGGTTTGGGAGCTTTGGATCTTTCTAATTGTGGGTTTGCGTTACATTCAAAAACAGAGGATTGTGTTCTTGAATTTTTCACAGAGAGGGAAATATCTTCAACTGAAGTTGGGTTTCCAACGGGTCAGATTTCAACCCGGTTCTACATGCACCCTCTTTTAAAAACTCACCGTTGGATGAAATCCAACGCCTCTTACATACCCCTCAAAAACACCCCTTATAACTTTCCCCTCACTATAGAAGCTCTCCTTATAGATTGGTGGAACATGTGCATGTTTGCCTAACCGAAAAATAAATAAATGCCCGTTAATTCCAGTACCTGTTACAAGTAGTTGGGCCAGAGAATCAGCCCACTCGTCCTATTCCATGTTCGTATACTTGGGTTTTACGGAATAAGCAGGCCCAAAGGTGGCTTCTTGTGCTTTCAAGTGACATCGTTTGCACCCAATTAATTAATTAGGCTTCGACAAAAAAAAAACACTTATTATTTGGGCTTGGAATTAACGTTGGGCTTGCAGTTGAAGTTAGAGTTAGGCTTGGAGAAGGATTCGGCTGGGCGAAGCAGTTGGGATTGGCCTAATCTTATATAAATAAATAAGTAAATAAAAATATTTATATTTATATTTAAGCCGGTCTGATTTTTACTTAAAAATATTTATAGTTAGTTAGTTAGTTAGTTAGTTAGTTAGTTTTTTTTTTTTTTTTTTTTTCCGATTTTGACTTTTTTTGTCAACGTGATTTTTTTTCGATTTTTTCCTGGTTGGTTCTACTCGGTTTTCCAATTTAGATTCCCACCTCCAACAAAGATTTATTTATTTGATATTTTTTTTAGGACCTTTTCTATTAACATGGGCGATAATATACTAAACTCACACACACTGCATGGATGCTAAGACTCGAACTCAGGACATTTCCTCGAAGAATAATTGCTCCAAACCATTACATCAGTGGTTAATTTTAATAATGAAGAGATGTTATGTACGATGAATAACCTGATGTTGGAATTTTTTTCGTTTTATTTTGATGGTAATTAGGGTTGTGCTTATGATTCCCTATCTCAAGCCAAAAGAGTAGAAAGAAAGAAAGAAAAAACACATTGAACCAACAATATTGTCAAAGACGTTTTTGAAATAGACAAAATTACAACCAAGAAATTCATCAGAATTAACATACCAGCTCTTACATTCGTTCTTATTTCATGGCCAAATCTTTTTTTCTTTTTACCCAATTCACTATTAATTAGTTTTCGTTCCATTGACACTCTGGATATCGTCTCTACAACATGACTGAAGCTCTGCTTTTGACGTAATGGATTGATGAGATGCAAACCAAGTCAAGCAATTTTAACTTACCCCAACAGAATCTTAGAGGAATAAGAACTTAATTTGTTGTATTTTGTCTTTTTTCTTGTTCTTTTTGGGGGACAGATAAGGATTCACATCGTCTTTTCTACATGCCATCCCATTTAAATATCATCTAATGACTGAAAAACTGACACCAAATTTTATTTTTTGGTTTTTA
Source organism: Prunus kanzakura (assembly GCA_020521455.1). Classification (NCBI taxonomy): domain Eukaryota; kingdom Viridiplantae; phylum Streptophyta; class Magnoliopsida; order Rosales; family Rosaceae; genus Prunus; species Prunus kanzakura. The sequence goes on from BPUM01000892.1 coordinate 524,613, forward strand.
GGTCTAATGGTCCCTGAACTTTGACCCGATTCGCATTTTGGTCCCTCAATTTCCAAACTTGTTCTCGTGGTCCTTCAACTTTAGTTTCGTTAGGACAAATGGTCCTGCCGTCAATTTTGTTATCTTTTCTGTTAAATGTAGGGGAAAATTTTCTTTTTATTTTATTTTTAATTTCCACCATTTGAATATTTCTTTCACTCAAAAAATAAAAATAAAAACTAAAAACTAAAAAACCTTCTTCCTATCCTTGCCAGGGATGGACCCACAGTGGGGTCACTGGGGTCAAACGACCCCATGGAAGCCATGAAAATAGGCTTGTAGGTCCACTTGAGCTGGCTGTGTGACCCCTTGAATTGCCCTCCAAGTGCTTGATGTTTTGCCTGAGAGGAAGAGGGAGGAAGCTGCGCGCAGGAGGAAGAGGAAGCAGCGCAACGTGCTTCTGTTTTTTTCAAAACACCCTGGGCAAAACGACATCGTTTTGGCCCAGGAAAATTTTTAAAATACAAAACCCTTCCGTATCTCCATTCTCCCAAATCTATTTCCCAAGCAGAAAGCCATAGGTTCGAAACCTACCTGTCGCGTTTTCTTTTTAATCTTTTTAACCTGTTTTGTTGTTGGAATCAGCCAGTCAACTTTGTTCCATTTATTATTATTTCCTCCTTCCAAATTCCAATGACTGGCTTAGAAATTAGAATCCATGAATGATGAGCTTTACTTGTAATTTTATCTAAGGATGACCACAACATGGTTTTATCACCACTATTTAACACTTAAGAATTTCTCCACACAAAAAAAAACAAAAACAAAAACTTGTTTTTCTTCATTGTAATTAGAACAAACAACAGTAACCAACATATTGGAACCAGATGTGCAGGCATAATATCTGACCCAATAAAATTTTGACTTGTTTTTTCAACAGTGCTAAAACCAATATTACAAAAAAGTCTAAACAAAGCAATGAGTTCTCCACTTGTTTACCAAGTACAACATTTCACTATACCAACAAACTGAGCAGCATATCTTTGCAAGTTTCAAAAAAACCCTTAAAACTCATCTCCCGATTTCTATTATTCTTTTCTCAAACCCTAACCCCAAGCTCCCCAATCCCCACCTGCTGTAGTGTCGCCGATGTATTTCCACTGCCGCCGTCCACTACATGTTGTGGCACCACTGTTGTTGTGATATTTCTTATTTCAAGTAAATTCTAAATTTTAATATCAAAATAAGGATGATGTATACTGGTTTTAATTTAATGGAAATCAAATTTATAATTGCTTGGATGAAATTTATGATTTATATGTATTGGTTTGATTTGTTGGATGAAGTTTTTGCTTATTTTTGTTGATTAGGTGGTTGTGGTTTTTTCGTTTTTTGGTTAATTGGCTTAGGTTTGGTTTGAAATTTTATGAATTGAAATCACTCAAAAACATACATAAAGAAATGACAAATTGAAATCATTCAAAGTATATTTTTCCAAGAAAGGAATAAAATTTGGAAGAGAAAAAATAGATAAGAAAAATAACCCATTCCTAAATTTTCTTTGGAACATTTACACTATGACCCTACGGGGTTCGGATCCTGGGTCCATCACTGATCCTCGCCATAGTAACCACAACCTCTCCAACTGAACCCCACCGAAATTTGCCCATGTACCCCAAGAGTGAAGAAATTTCCAATTTTGATCCTCGACAGTACACCATGTGCTATGCACATGCTCAATTTTGATTGCAGGATCATTTGTCCTAATAAAACTGAAGTTGAAGGACCACGAGAATAATTTTGAAAATTAAGAGATTAAAATGCGAATTAGGTCAAAATTCAGGGAGCATTGAACCTAAAAATCCTTTATTTATATTAGCATAAAGTATGAACTAATAATTATTCTATGTCAATATCTTCTCCCTTGTGATGGGCTTCTTTAACGTTCCTTTTCTTTTACATTTTTATGTTTAATGCTTTGATATACCATATCCCAATCTAGAAGAGTAGAGAGAAAAGAAGAGATTGAGCCAATTAAATTGTCAAATACAATTCTTAATTGACAAAACTACAACCAAGCACATCAAAATTTCATTGATCTATAACTTCTACATATTTTTTTTGCAATAAATAGTATTTAAATATTGCAATTCACGTTCTGATGGCATTGTGCAATTTAAGATTAGTCTATTTATACTCCTTGTAATATAAATCTTTCATATCAAACCCAGCTGTAATGGACCATTCTTCTTAAATGGAAGGGTAGGGCATATAATAATAGGCACTAAAGACCCGGAAGTTGAGCATGATGAATGGCAAACCCAGAGAAGTTGAGCATGAAATGCAACACGGGCAATGGAGGACCTAGGAATATTTATAGGTGTGGGCTAATTTTTTTTTTGTTTTTTTTTGTTTTTTGTTTAGATCAATTATAAACCCTATTTTTAAACATATATATATCAAAAGCAATATTTCCTTCAGATTAATGAAAGTGGTATACTATTTGACTAATTCAGTATATTTCCTTGAGATAAAAAACTATTTTCAGAATTTATTAAAAGAAATATACTATTTTCAGAGAGATATCTGAACCTCAACCTACAACAAACAAAGAAAATCTAGAAAAACCAAAATTCAGAGGCTCAGACGAAGAACAATTTGAAGCTCGAGGACTTTGGGTCAGCAAAGTACTTTAGTTAGGGAGAGTCCATATTTCAATATTTCCAAAAGAAGCAACATCAATAAATTCAAAAAAAACAAAATAAGAGAAATATATCAACATTATTAGAGCCAAATCAAAAGTTGAATAAACCAAAAAAGAGAGAGAGAAAAAAAATTAGTAATTGAAGTATTAAAGTATTTGGCTATAGATATTGACTGCGTTCTAGAAAAAGTGGTGGGCTATTATTTAATTTTTCTGGATTGAGCTTACACAACTAAGCCTAATTTGTCTCTCTCTAAAGTCAACATTGGTTTAGAGCCCACTTTAGCTCAAGCATGGATCCATCCTTGAACACAGGGAAGTTAAGTATGCAATGCAAACATATATAGAAAAGAGCCCATCATGAGGAAGATGATATTGGTTTAGGAAATAACTCATTAAAGAGTTATTAGTTTTAGCTATCAGATGATATCTAAATGCCGTACGTAAAGAAGAAAAATCAAAGAGTCCGAGCAAAGAATATCCAAGCAGAGAATCCATATACTAGGTGCGCGACATAATTATGCTTCATTGTCAGTCCCAAAAGATGAAGACACCACAGAATGTCCTCCAACAAAATCTCTTTAATTTCATGTTCCTTTGATGAGTGAGTGACCAGTCATGAGCAAGGTATTAAATATCGATATTATCCCCGATATTATCTCGATAATATCTGATTTTTGGGGGGCCGATATTTTAGCAACTAACCATGGTGTTATCGTCAATATATCGATATTATCCCGATATTATCCTGATAATATCGGGGAGATAACTTCAGCATTTTTATGAATGATTTGGGCAATATATCGAGATATTATCGATAATATCCCGATAATATCTCGATACGAAACCCAAAAAATACATGAATTTTTTTGAAAAGCCTCCCCTGTTGCGCATAGAGGGATTCGAACCCCTCCCATTTTACTCCTTCAACACCTTAACCACCATATTACTTATGTTTTTGTGAAAATATACTCATAACCAACCATTTCCCTACCCTTCATATCCCATTCCTATTGGGATGGAATCAAGCGACTCATGGAAAGAATCCGAGACTCAATCTTCAAATGATTTTGCTTATGGACAACGTCAACCAATCTCGGATCCATATGGGTGCATGTTAACAATTACATGCAAAACTATTTTGGGGATTTATCATTTGATGACTACTCTTCAAAATATATTTACTCTACACATAGAGATGATGAAGATAGTGAAGATTTTGAACCTCATAGGAACTCTATGTTGTACTAAGTCACTCATGTATCTTACCATGCAATGTATAAAGTGTAAAATATTGTAGTAATTCATTATATATAAATGATTATGGTGTGTTTAATCTTCTTTCATTAATTACTACATATTTTCTACACTTACAGTGTTTGCCAGCTCGCTATATAATCAACTTAAATCAGTTAAATCCATCATGCAATGCATTTCCTTCCAATTTTTTGTGATAAACTAATAGATAATTGACTAAATAAACATCCTGCAAAGTTTCAATAAAAATTTCCAAGTTTTTCTTACAATTTCCGTGGTTTTTATTCAATTTTTACCGATACCGATAATATCCCGATATTTCCTTCGATATTTCCGTGTTTTTGGACTTCCGATATTTTCGATACCACTGATATTTTAGACCTTGGTCATGAGACAACCTTGTGGCTAGATGTGTCGAAGAGCCCATGCCAATTGGAGATGTGCCCACCACTATCATAGAATTAATTCCATTTCAAATAGCATCTGCATTTTATTTATTTTTTGGTAAAAAAATTGCATCTGCATTTATGTATTCAATGTAGATCCAACCGCCAAAGATATATATTTTTATATAATAAATTTGGCTTTTCTTATTCAAATTAATTTTTTCTTACGCTATCATCCATCACCTTATTTTTCTATAAATAAAACCGATTTTTATAAGTAAAATCCAATAACAAGGATCCAACTAAGCAAATTACTTAATCAGATTTAGTGCATGTTTGACATTACTTATTTAGCATGATAAGTGATTTTCTCGAAAGTTTTGAAAGCCCAACCCGTGTGCCAAATTTAATATATATAGAATGCCTTCTCTTCACTAAACTTTTAACTCCTACAAAATCTACGGATTGTGCAATGGCTGAGAAGAGGATCGGAGCAGTACAGGTGCTAATCTAATAATGTAGCTAACCTATAAGCATAGTATGAAATATCGATAATATTGACGAAATATCGAGGATATTTCAGTTTTTTCGAATCACGGATATTTTGGAACATATCCATGTACATATCGTATAAATATCGACAATATCGACGATAATATTGGAAAATATTGATGTCAATAATTTCGCTCACACTTCAACAATATTTTGTCAAAATATCGGTGTAATATCGCTAAAATATCAAAAATATCGATGTGAAGGAAAAAAAAAAGAAAAAAAAGAAAAAAAAAAACACAAAGGGGATTTGAACCCCTCCCATTTTACTCCTCCAACACCTTAACCACCATATCACTTATGTTTTTGTGATAATATGCTAAAATATTTATATTTATATGGGTGGCATGTTAACAATTACATGCAAAACTATTTTGGGGATTTATCATTTGATGACTACTCTTCACAATACACTTACTCTACAAATAGAGATGATGAAGCTAGTGAAAAATTTGAACCTCTTAAGAACTCTATGTGGTACTAAGTCACTCATATATCTTACCATGCAATGTATAAAGTGTGAAATATTGTAGTAAATCATTATATATAAATGATTATGGTGTGTTTAATCTTTTTTCATTAATTACTACATATTTTCTACACTCACAGTGTTTGCCAGCTCGCTGTATAATCAACTTAAATCAGTTAAATCCATCATGCAATGCATTTCATTCTATTTTTTGTGATAAACTAATAGATAATTGACTAAATAAACATTCTCCAAAGTTTCAATAAAAATTTCCAAGTTTTTCTTACAATTTCTGTGGTTTTTATTCAATTTTTATCGATTTTGATAATATCCCAATATTTCCATCGAAATTTCCATGTTTTTGGACTACCGATATTTCCGATATTATCAATATTTTAGACCTTGCCTATAAGAATGAAAATGCAATTAATTTTCTATCAACTTTATATTTTGTTCGTTTTGTGATGCAATTTCTATGCAGCGTCTGAATTTATATTACATAAATCGTCATGCTTGAATCATCTGCTGCAAACCTATACCCCTTCCTACCGTTTCCCTGAGAAGAAAACCATCTCCCACACACAGAATAATTAAGACGCTTTTTGTTTAATTAACTAGTCACTTGCAGATTTGTGGAGGCAAATTAAGTTAACTTATCTTTGCATGTCTTTATTGACATTTCTAAAAAAAGGCATCAACAAGCACCGACATCTAGCCATCAGATAGACGAGTAATTTTTTGGTGTGTCGAGTACACCACGTGGCTGGTGTATCATTCAATAGATGTACGTCATGTGAAATATTTATAATGCAACCAGCCACATGTCACAAAAAGGAATGAAGTAGAATAATTCCACATGTTATATGTGTATTGGATGGTACACCAGCCACATGGTGTACCCAGAACATATAAAAATTTATCGAGACGGAGTCCCTAATTAATATTGACAGGACCTGACCCAAATTTTACTTTGGAATCTGCGCCGAACCCTGTGCGTGTCCGACACCTGGCAGGTGCCAAACCCACTTAACCAAATTTCCCTTTTAATAAAAACACAATTAACTTCAAGTTTGACTTCTGCCGAAAATTCGGCAAAGTCTCCCCTGATATGGCTTGTTTCCCAGAAATTTACACTTGCACGGAAAACAATTTATAACCCAACCGTTCAGCATGCATCAAGTTTACATTCAAGCAATCCAACAATAGAACTATACGGCCTCAGACCTTACAGCAATCCTAGGGCAATTTCAGAGCAATACGAATCAGTTTAATTTACAGAATAGTTCGATTACAAAAGAAATCCTACATAGTGGAAAGGATGAGTGAAGAGTGGTGACTGCCCTGTGGTGGCGCTCTGGTAAGCGACTATTGCCTGGGGGCACAAAACATTTAAAAACGTGAGTGGACAAAAATAAAGTTTTGGTAAATAGAATATGAACATACTAACCCCACTGTTAAAACATTTAGAAATTTGATTATATTCCTTTTCTATATTCGTACAAGAATTCAAGACATGCATATATATATATATATATATATATATATATATAACTAATCAAGCATCCAATTGAATCATGAAAACATTTTAAAAACATTGTAAAGTAATAATTTCCTCCACCTAGGTGTACCCATAATAAATCCGTCAATTCCATAATCTTTATATTTGTTTCCCACATTATACCGTCAATTCCTTGTGTCACATCCTCCCAGGCCTCGGTAACACAAAGTTGACCCAAGCTGTATTCCACGCAAGACTCAGGAGACACTTGGTCAACCTGAGCCACATCCTCGCTCCTCACGGTCCGGATATCCCTAAGACTCGTGGGGCAAATTTCAAACGCACTAACTTAGCCGAAGGCAACTAGAATGTCCGTGGACATCATTATAACCGAATGCAACATATTATATGAAGGCAACTTTTTGGGTACCTAAGGTGGTTTAAAAACCTTTCATGGAAAAATTATAATGCTAATTCTCATTTATACCTTAAATCCTTTTATCATTCCCTTTTTCTACTTTCCAAGCCATTCTCAATTAATTACAAAGGAAATTTATAAAAGTAACTGAACTTAAGCTTTATGCTTGGAAAGTGAAAGCCATACTTAATTCCCTAGTTTAACTTAATCATGAAAATCCTTCAAAATTATTTTCAAACTAAATTTCAACATGCATAAAATTCCATTTAGAAAATTGAAAATCATGAATTATCCATTTCCATAAGAGAAACAATTAATGACCATAGTTTGATCATTTCTGAAAATTAGTTAAAAACAAATGTCCACTCACTGAGTGTCGAGCTAGGTTGACCCTTTGAGGGTCCTTCCTGTGGGTTCGAAGGAGCCCGAGTACCTATTTAAGCAATTAAAAACATTTAATTAATAAAATTACTCAACCATGGATATTTAATAAAAACTCTGATCCTCGGCCTCAAAAGTGCGTGTACAAAATTTAGGAAGGTTCCTAGGCCCATTTTCAACCTTTCTAACAGGTGGAATGGTCTGAAAAGACCCGAAACCCAATAAGCGATAAATTCCCAAAATGGTCAACCTGGGACACCGTGAGGTCCACGACCTCCAATTACCCATTTGCGAGTTCCTATAGGTTCAACACACTTTACTAAACATACCCTGCAAGTTTGGTCCAAATCAAACGGTTGGATCGCTCACGATCGCACGATCAGACGGTTATCATAAAAAGCAAACTTTAAACTATTGAATCGGAACATCCGGGGCTTTGATTCACGATCCGCGAATTTCTACACGATCCTAAGAATGCCTAGATCAACATATATTAAATTGGAGTCGATCCAACAGTCTGAACATATTTAACCCGGATAACGCCTAATATGTGATATCCGATGGATGATCAAACGATATCCAAATTGAAATCTGAGCACACCTACGGGCTCATGACAACAAGAAGATCGCATTAGAACAAAATGCACCTCCGCTACAGTGCCCACGCGCTGCCGGCGCGTAGGTGTCCCAAGTGATACCGGTGACCGGAAAACTTCCAAACCAAGGGTCACCCTTCCAGCTACAGCTACTACTCGACGAGTGGAATACTTTCTTCAACTACGGGAATGTCCAATTCGAACGGCAAGTGGCCGGAATTTCAAATTTCAAATTGGCCAAACTTAGGGTTACAAAATCAAGTTATCTATGCTAGAAATCAATCAATTCCTATCCAACCATTAGCTAGAGCTCGAGGAGTAGGTGAGAAACCATACCTCACTTGCCGGAAATGGTGGCCGGAACGTCGCTAGCGAGAGTGGCAGTTTCTGCCAGTTGTTCCCTTCGATGCCGCCGTCGTTTGCCGGGTTTTTGGTTGGAGAGAAGGGGTGGGCTGGGGAGAGGAGAGAGTGAGGAAGGTTTTGCAAGTGACGACGTCGAGAACGGTGGCCAGACGGCGGCGTTCTCGCCGTCTTAAGTTCGACGGAAAAATTGGTGGGGGGAGATCTGCGCGCGACGGGGGAGGAGAGTGAGAGAGAGAAATCTGGTTTTTTTTTAAAAAATTCGAAAATATTACGATTCTGCCACTGGTACATTTTTTATTGTAACTTTTACGATTCTACCATTGGTACATTTTTTATCGTAACTTCTTCGTTACAACTCCGATTTGAGCCCGCTACGTGTCTACGGACTCACCTCAACGTACTTCATGCAATGGTACAATTGAAATTCCCAGATTCCTTCCCGAACAAAAAGTTAACTTTTAAACCTATTAAAATATTCCAGGGGTAAAATCGTCTTTTACTTGAATAAATTAATAATTAAAAATTTATTTAGGACCGGGTTGTTACAATTATAATGTAGTTGCCCTTTTTTTGGTAGAGTATAATGTAATTTGGAAATATTTTTGCCTCACCACTTTAACCCAAAGTGTACCCTTACTACCATTCTCAACACTTAACACGTGTCCATGGGCCTAACCATAGTTAACTCTTTGCTTGTATTTATGGAACCATGGTTATGATTATGGACACGTGTCAAGTGTTGAGAATGGTGGTGATGGTACACCTTAGGTTAAAGTGGTGAGCAAACATGCTCCCAATGTAATTTTCCTACATAAGATATATATCTACCAATAATTCTTGGGGCACCAACTTGTTTACCAACTTTTTAATACCAACTGATGTGGCAAATAACATGCCACATCATTCATTTTAATTCAATTTTTTTTGTTAGACCATTTTAATTTATTTAACTTCAATATCTATCTCTTCATTGAAACCCACCGTGGCTCATCCTTGAACCCAATCACCACCGCTAGAGCCCAGAGGCACCCGCCATTGCCGCCCAATATCACATCCCTCCCATAGTCCCATTCCTCTTGTATCACCCTTTCATCTAGTTTTAATATTATTTTTCTTCATAAAAGATTAGATTTGAGGGTCTTAAAAAAAAATTTCATTTGAGAGTAGATTTGATCAAAGACACTACTACAAAAAACAATTTGCGCGACGAATGATTTTTGGTCGTGCAAAGGAAAATTTCGTCGCGCAAAGTTTGCGCGACGAAATTTTGGTCGCGCAAGTTCTGTCGCGCAAAACTCGTATGGAAAGGGTTTGCGCGACGGCGAAAGTTCTTCGTCGCACAAAGCCACTTTGCGCGACGAAGGATAACAACTTGCACGACGAATAATGACGACTTTGCGCGACGAAAATAACAACTTTGCGCGACGAATATTAATTATTTCGCGCGACGGACAATAACAACTTTGCGCGACGAATAATATCTCCTTTGCGCGACGAAAGTTAATGTCGCGCAAGTATACTTTGCGCGACGAATGTTAACGTCACGCAAAGGTTTGCGCGACGAAATATTCATTTTTTTTTATTTTTTATTTTTGAAAATTTTAAACTAAAATAAACTAATTTAATAGTTTGCGCGACGAAATATTTTGTCGCGCAAGGTTTTTGACATTTTTTATTATTATTTCTCTTATATCAATTTCATTATATTAATTTTTTTAAATTTGATTTTATTTTATGATTTTATTTTTCTTAATTACTTTAATTTAAATTAACATATTCAAAATAAAATTACATAAGAAAAATAGTGGTCAAATTATCCAATATACATAATATTCAAAATGTACACTTAAATTAACAAAGTACAATAATAAAATCTACAAGCATCTTATATCAAATCCTCAACTTTAGCCATCAAAGCCTCAACAATTCCCTACACAAAAAAAAACAAATATTGTCAAATAACAAAACAATAACATAAAATAATGACAAATAATTGGCATAAACTCAAAACTAACTCCAAAAACACATATTAATGAAAAAAATTTTAAATTTACAGAGAAGTGAGTGTGAGAGAATTAGAGAAGATAGTGAGAGAGAGATGAGAGAGTGAGTGAGAGTGAGAGATGATGAAAAGAGAGATGAGAGAGTGAGTGAGAGAGAGAGAGAGATAGTGAAGAGAGAGATGAGAGATTAAGTGAGAGGAGTGAGTGTGAGAGAAATGGTAGGATTTGGAGAGTGGGAAAGAGAGAGAAATTGTAGGATTTAGAAGACATTGAGAAAATGGTGGAGGAGTTATTTTGCTTTTAAAGAACGTATCACTTTGCGCGACGAAACAATATATTGGTCGCGCAAAGTGTTTAAAAAAAATTTTAAAAAAAATTCTCATTTTCGTTGCCCGCCAAATTTTTTCAATTTTGCGCGACGAATTTCTGGTCGCCCAAACTTTTGCACGGCCAAAATATTCCCGCGTCCCATTTTTGGTGCCCGCCAAATTTTTAGAGAATACTTTGCGCGACGAATATTTTTATATTGGTCGCGCAAAGTCGAAATTTTTTAAAAAAATCCCATTTTTGGTGCCCGCCAAATTTTTAGAATATATACTTTGCGCGACGAATAATTATATATTGGTCGCGCAAAGTCGAATTTTTTTTTTATAAAAAAATCCCATTTTTGGTGTCCGCCAAATTTTTAGAGTATACTTTGCGCGACGAATATTTATATATTGGTCGCGCAAAGTCGAAAATTTTTTTTATTTTAAAAATCCCATTTTTGGTGGCCGCCAAATTTTTAGAGTACACTTTGCGCGACGAATATTTTTATATATTGGTCGCGCAAAGTCGAATTTTTTTTTTATAAAAAAATTCCCATTTTTGGTATTTTGAGAGTATACTTTGCGAGACGAAATACCAATTGGTCGCGCAAAGTCTTAAAAAATATTTAAAGCTAGTAATAAATACATATACTATTCAATTTTTTAAGTGTTATACGTACAAAATAAATAAATTTAAAGCTACTCAACGATCCAATCGTCAAACTTGTTTGTTTATACTTCGAGATCATATACACCAAAATTCAGAAAAAATAAACATTAAGAGATCAATTAATGGGACAAAACATTTCGACGATTATAAACGAAAAATCATGATTTAACGGTTATTTCAACCCTGATTTTGATGATTTTTTACAGCTACACTCCTTGATGCTATATGAATACAATGATTGCATTCGATCATCAATTTAAAATATTTACACTAGTAGATACCACAAAATCGTATGTTATATTTAATAAAAGTATAAATAAACTCTTATTTGTTAGTGAATATATTGTTTTCATGGCATACGCATTCTACGAAACTAGTTTCAACGATCCAACCGTCAAATTTGTTTGTTTACACTTCGAGATCATATACACCAAAAATCGGAAAAAATAAACATTCAGAGATTAAGTAATAGGACAAAACTTTTCGATGGTTTTAAACGAAAAATCACGATTTAACGGTTATTTCAACTCTGATTTTGATGATTTTTTACAGCTACACTCCTTGACCCTATATGAATACAATGATTGCATTCGATCGTCAATTTAAAATATTTACACCAGTAGATACCACAAAATCTTATGTTATATTTAATAAAAGTATAAATAAACTCTTATTTGTTAGTGAATATATTGTTTTCATGGCATACGCATTCTACGAAACTAGTTTCAACGATCCAACCGTCAAATTTGTTTGTTTACACTTCGAGATCATATACACCAAAAATCGGAAAAAATAAACATTCAGAGACTAAGTAATAGGACAAAACTTTTCGATGGTTTTAAACGAAAAATCACGATTTAACGGTTATTTCAACTCTGATTTTGATGATTTTTTACAGCTACACTCCTTGACCCTATATGAATACAATGATTGCATTCGATCGTGAATTTAAAATATTTACACTAGTAGATACCACAAAATCTTATGTTATATTTAATAAAAGTATAAATAAACTCTTATTTGTTAGTGAATATATTGTTTTCATGGCATACGCATTCTACGAAACTAGTTTCAACGATCCAACCGTCAAATTTGTTTGTTTACACTTCAAGATCATATACGCCAAAAATCGGAAAAAATAAACATTCAGAGATTAAGTAATAGGACAAAACTTTTCGACGGTTATAAACGAAAAATCACGATTTAACGGTTATTTCAACTCTGATTTTGATGATTTTTTACAGCTACACTCCTTGACCCTATATGAATACAATGATTGCATTCGATCGTCAATTTAAAATATTTACACTAGTGGATACCACAAAATCTTATGTTATATTTAACAAAAGTATAAATAAACTCTTAATTGTTAGTGAATATATTGTTTTAATAGCATATGTATTCTATGAAACCAGTTTCAACGATCCAACCGTCAAACTTGTTTGTTTATACTTCGAGATCGTGTACCCCAAAAATCGGAAAAAATAAACATTCAGAGATCACGTAATGGGACAAAACTTTTCGATGGTTATAAACAAAAATCACGATTAAACGGTTATTTTAACTCCGATTTTAATGATTTTTTACAGCTACATTCCTTGACCCTATATGAATACAATGAACCAATTTGATCGTCAATTTAAAATATATATTTTCTAACAAAAACCCAATCCGAACTACAATAATATATTTTTCTAACAAAATAATTTTTTTATTTTATTTATTTTAGTAAAGACTTTGCGAGACGAAGATTATTATTTCGTCGCGCAAAGGCATCCAAAAATTTTTAAAATTTTTATTTATTTATTTATTTTTGTAAATACTTTGCGAGACGAATCAATATTCGTTGCGCAAAACTCTGTGCACCGAATTTTATTATTCGTCGCGCAAAGTTAGTTTTCGCGACGATTCTTTGTCGTCGCGCAAAGTTTTGTCGCGCAAAGTCACTTTGTGCGACGATTTATTTTTCGTTGCGCAAAATTGAGTCGCGTAAGACTTTGAGCGACGATGATTTGTATTTGTCGCGCAAAGTGACTTTGCGCGACGAATTTTGTTTCGTCGCGCAAAGTTTGGTCGCGCAAGGGGTTTTTTTTAGTAGTGAGATCATGAAAGCCCTTAGACCCAAACCAGGGGCATATCATCCTCACAAAAAAAAAAAAAAAAAACCTTTTTTCACTTGGTTGCGAAGTAATGATTAAAACACCATTTTGAGATGAACAAAGTCCATGGCTGATCTCTAATCTCTAAGTGAATCTCCCATCTGCCATTTTCTCCATACGATATTTCGCAAAATCGATTTAGGATGTCAGTGCGTGGGATGGCAAGAAAAGAGAAAACTCATCTCTACGGAGGCGGATGCAATGACAACAATAGAGGTTTTCATTTTTATTTTTTATAGGACAACAATAGAGGTTTTGAAGGATGAGCGATGGTAAGGGTTTGAGAAATTAACATATTTAAGTTAAATGAATTAAAATGGTTTAGCAAAAATAATTGAATTAAAATGAATGGTTTCATGTTGTTTGCCAGATCAATAAGTTGATGCCACTACCATTACTGTATATCTATAAGTGGTAGGTTATGAGTTATTTTCTTGGCGCATATACAGTGCTCCATTTTCCTGTCCGTGCGTATAAGGCAGCGGGCATATTAAATTATTGGAGTTATTTAAAGCCGCAAATATGGGCATGCATGTTTTCTAAACATTAAGTCCATTATTTTCCATGCAGTTACGAGGATGGGGGTGGGGCCAACATTTTCCAAATACAGTGAGGATATGCTATTGTACGAGGATGGGGGTGGGGCCAACATTTTCCAAATACAGTGAGGATTTTGCTAAGGACGGTTGCTTACGTGAGTAATAATAACTATCGTTTTCTTGCAGTTGAGAGCATATATTGCGATGACAATGCAGTAAGATATACACCACATTTTATATATAATGGCCAACCTTTTCCAAACTCGGATCGTGCAAACCTTCTAATTATATGGGGCTTTGGAAAAAAAATTATAGAAAATTTAGGATAAGTTCAAAATTTAGAACATAAGCTAGGTTTAATCTTCGCATTTTTCTAATGTAAATCTATGATTTTTTTTAATAATAATTATCTAGTTGTTCCTATTATACCCTTGAAGTATAAATTGTGTAGAAATTAATTTATAGGACCATAATTATGATATTCTATTATGGTTTTAATATAGGGATATACATAAGTTAATAAATCTCATAATTTTAGGACACTTTATTATTTTGGAGATACAACAAAATAATTTTTTTTAATTTTTGTTCATCCTATGGTAGAGGTATATTATATACTCTTGTAGATATATTATCTTATGGTGTAGGTATATATTGTCATATTGCCTATTGCATAGGTATATATGTGTTTTTTCATATTTTCGATAATGTATAATAGTATTTTATGTACTTTTTTTTTTATAGGTAACATACAATTTTATTTGTCTATTTTTGTATCCAACTTTTAGTTAGTATTCTAATAAATATTCCTAACTTATAAGTCACACGATTTATCACTAAGTTTTTTTCGTTGCTAATTTTGAGTAGCCATGATTCTACTCTTTGAAGCTTTTCGTTGCTTTTGAATTTGAGTCGGGACCTTCACATCTGTTGCCAATCCAATAGCTTGAAGAAATTTTATTATGTACCAAGTAATAAAATCAAATTGCCACCATTCTAGCCCTTGTCGTGCTGAGTATTCAAAAGCATGGTGGTTATTATGCCACCATTCTCCAAGCGCTAACAGTGCCACCCACCTAAATTATTAAAGATTATGTATAAAACATATTAATATCCCAATTTTACATCTAGCAAGATGAAATATGGCAGAGTGGCAAAATAAATGGGGTGATTCATATGCTATTAATAGGAAGTATTAATTATAATTAAAGTAGTTAATGACATGTTTGAAAAGAAATTATAAATAAAATATGAAGCTAGGTGGCATATAATGTAATTCAGTTAATAATACTAGCTAGGATAAATCTATCTCACATGGCAACTTATTTTAAATTTGGGTTTTTAGTAAAGATTTAAAAGTAGGTGGGTATATGACTAGGATATAGTAGTAGTAAGGGTATATATCGGAAGAACTCTAGAAAAAAAGAGAAATAGGAAAAGAGGCCATACCATATAACGTGGGTTGGCTGATAATTAGTCACCATATAATAAATATGAGGTAGAGAATTTCAAACGTTTGGACAGGACGGAGCCAGGAAAAAAATTCAATGGGGGCATCTCATTAAAGCTTCACAATGATCAACTTCATGCTTGTGATAAGTGGCAGCTAAGAAAATTTTAGTAATGGTTGAAACAAAATTTTTTTGCAGGTGCCGTTTCTAGTCACACCAAGTCAGTCAAAAATGGAAACAATGGCCAGAAACACCACACCAAGTCAGGCAAAAATAGAAAAAAATAGAAAGGAAGAAGAAGAGGAGTGTACATTTTCAATGATTCTTGAGAGGAGAGAAAGAGCTGAGAAAAAAAAGAAAAAAAAAAGAAAAAGGGATGACATTATGATGTCTAGAAGAGAAGAAAAATGGATTTTTTTCATAAAAAAGAGGAGAAAAGGGATTGGACACAGTTTTTTCAAATTTACAAAGGGCGTGAATGACAAAACTCTTGGTTATTTTATAACTTCTAAGCTGAAGACATCTCTTTTTTGTGCATATACAATGGCGGAACCAGGAATTTTTCTGGAGGTGTGCTAAAATTTTAATTTTAATTTTTTGTATAGAAGATCTATATAAACAATGAGAACCAATTTTTTTTTTTTTTTGGGTATGCTAATTGATACAGTAAAAACCAAGTGGGAATCAGAAACTGAAACTGTGGGAAGCAGAAACACGAACAAAAGTACAATTTGTAGCAGTAGCATATCCAAAAAATGTACACAGAGAGGCATAAACACTAAAGCTTTGCTACACTTGTAGATCTAAATGCTAACCTGTAAATCGGAAGAAGAAGAAAAGAGAAGAAACAATGGTTCCCACTCACGTGGCCTCCAAACCACAAAGTAATAAATAAAAAACCCAAGTTATATTAATATATATAGCAAGTATGTGACTTTGTGAGCCAACTAGCTTAACAAATGGTGGACTAATATTCATGGGAGTAGGAAATATCTTATAAAATTTGCACCAAATTAGTATTTTATTAAATCTTGCACCAGGCTGAAGCCCGTCTACATGTAGTTCCGCCCTTGTGCATATATGATAACAAATGGTGCGCACACTAGGTGAAATGTGTTGGCGAGTAGAGTATATCCTATTCTATTTGGGTTTTATTTATTTTTCCTTTTGTATAGATATTATGTAATTATGACTCCACTTATTTCCTAATTAAACCCTACTAGGGTTTGTAACTTGTATTATAAATACCTCCTTTCGGAGAATGAAATATATCTGAAAATATTCTACCATATTGTTTGACTTGGTATCAGAGCCGACTTTCTGGTAACCTGTGTATTGTGCCCACCCGTGTTCTACTCTGTGCCCTAATTTCTTTTTAGGGTTCTTGTGCTCGTGTTCTACTCTGTGCCCTAATTTTCTTTTAGGGTTCTTGTGCCCGTGCCTGTGCCATGTTTATCGTATCTGCTTCGTGTTGTGTTTGTTTCCGCTGCTATCATGGGTGATGATTCCATAGTTGTGACTGGTGCTAGTGCGTCTACACTGAAGGAGGCACGTCCCTCGCGCGATTACTCTACCCCGATTACATCTGACAAATTGGATGGCTCCAATTATGCCTCTTGGTCTCGTGGTGCGCGTATTACGATTACTAGTCGTCGTATGGCAAGTTGGATGAATGGGAAGAAGCCTGCTTCGTCTCAAGATTCCGCTGACTATACCGAATGGGAAGAAGATAATTGTCTGGTGCAGTCATGGCTTCTCAATTCCATGACTAAACCAGTTCGTGCCTTGTTCGAACATGGTGATACTGCTTTTGATATATGGGAGGCTGCTCGGAAGACCTATACTGTGACTCAGAGTAGTTCTCGTTTGTTTCAACTCCGACGGCAATCCATACTTATAAGTCAGAATGGTGAATCTGTGAAAGTGTTCTATGAAAAACTTCATGCTATCTGGCAAGAGATTGATTGTCTGCGTCCGCATGAGTTTAATTGTTCTACTGATGGGGCTCGTCGTCTGAAAGAAATTGAAGCCGATCGAGTTTATGATTTTCTTGGTGGGCTAGATCCACCGTATGATGGTGTTCGTAGCCGTATTCTTGCTCTTAGTCCTGTTCCACCTCCTCTCGAAGCCTATGCCATGGTCATGGAGGAAGATACCCGTCAGTCCGCTATGCTTGGAGGAGGATCGCTGGCTCTTAAGGTGGATCCAGCACGTCACCGACCGGTCGCCCCGCAAGTCGCGACCGGTCGCTCTCCGTCCAAAAAATTTGGATCTTCTGCTGGGTTTCGTCCTTCTGCCTCCACCTCTAGTTCTCTTGAAGGTCCGCCTAAGTGCCGCCATTGTAATGGGGATCATTACTCTGAGAATTGTTTTAAGGAGCATGGTTACCTTGATTGGTTTGCTGACTACAAAGCTCGTATGTATGGTCCCAAGGCCACTTACACTGTGACTCCTGATGAGGCCCGTCCTCCGACTCCATCTGCAAATCTGTGTGCTTCTGATACTATGTTAGGTATGGGTTCTACTACTTGGATAATTGACACTGGTGCTTCTGATCATATGACTTATAATGATAAAATGTTTGATGAGTTGTCGCATAACCCTCGTGACCCCTATATTACTAGTGCTAATGGTTTACCTTCCCCGGTTACCGGTGAAGGTACCATCCATCTTACTCCTTATTTACCCCTGTCTCATGCACTCTTGGTTCCCAATATTCATTGCAATTTGTTATCTGTTGGGCGTTTACTTGATACACTTAACGCTTCTGCTACCTTCTATTCTACCCATTGTTTTTTCCAGGATCTCAGGACTCACGAGAAGATTGGGCATGGTAAACGGATAGGGGGGTTATATTACTTACAATTGCCGGCTGCAGCAGTTCGTGATTGTGTCGCTAATAAAGCTCTGAGTGGTAGTGTCAAGGACAAGCAACAACTTTGGTTATGGCATCGTCGCTTAGGACATCCGTCGTTTGGTTATCTTAGACATTTGTTTCCTTCGTTATTTAGTTCGTGTGATGAGTCTAGTTTCAAATGTGAGACTTGTGTAATGGCCAAGAGCCACCGTACTGTTTTTCCCTTAAGTAATAATAAAGCTGCTTTGCCTTTTGAGTTAGTACATTCTGATGTCTGAGGTCCTGCTCGTGTGACTTCTCATGGTTTCCGTTGGTTTGTGACATTTATTGATGACTGCACTCGTTTAACATGGGTGTATTTAATGAAGAATAAACATGATGTTGCCTCTATTCTTCCTGACTTTTGTGCCATGGTGTCTACTCAGTTCCATGCTCATGTTAAAGTATTTCGCACTGATAATGGCGGTGAATATGTGAATCATACCTTGGCCTAATTCTTTCGTGATCAAGGTATCATTCACCAAACTACCACTCCATTCACACCTCAACAGAATGGTGTGTCTGAAAGGAAGAATCGCCAGTTACTTGAAGTTGCTCGCTCTCTGATGTTGGATATGGCTGTTCCCCATCATCTTTGGGGACATGGTGTCTTGGCCGCTGCCTACTTGATTAACCGTACTCCTAGTCGGGTTCTTGATTTCAAGACTCCACTTGATGTGTTATGTGCTTTTACTCCTCCGGTTTCAGTCTCTAAGTTACCTCCGAAGGTGTTTGGGTGTGTTGCGTATGTTCATGTTTACTCTCATCAACGGAGTAAACTTGATCCTTGTGCTCTCCGCTGCGTCTTCATTGGTTATTCTACTACTCATAAGGGTTATAAGTGTTATCACCCGCCTACTCAGAAGGTACATGTCACTTTGGATGTCACATTTCATGAAGAAGTACCCTATTATGTTTCTCCCTCCTCTTCAATTCAGGGGGAGAGGGGGAGTGAATTGAAGAGTTTCGGAGTGGAAAATATGAAATTTTTTGGCGAACAGGATGACAACGACCGGTCGCACATAGGACGCGACCGGTCGCTCGCGTCGAGCTGGGACTACAGTACCGATACGAAAGAAGCGACCGGTCGCAGTGAGGAAACGACCGGTCGCGAACGAATCTGCCCAGGAAATGACCGGTCGCACATAGGAAGCGACCGGTCGCCCGCGTCGACGAGCGATAACAGTACCGATACGAGTGATGCGACCGGTCGCGAGGAAAGCCACGACCGGTCGCCAGACAAAAATGATGGTGTTTTCGAGCCTCTCTCAGAAGGACATGACAGTGATATTGGCGACTCTCGTACAGATGAAATTGATAATATACCCCCCTCTGCCCTGCCATTACCTCAATCAAGTTGTGATAATGAGGTACTTTCTAGTGATATGCCTACCTATTCTTTGCCCCCACGTACTACCCGTGGGAAACCTAAAGTTCAATATTCTCCTGATATACATGCCAAGTCTAAATATCCCATTAACCATTATATGTCAACTCATCGTTTATCTAAGTCATATGCATCATATTTGTGTCAATTATCTAGTGTATGTGTGCCAACTAAGTTGCAGGATGCTCTATTTGATCAAAACTGGGTAGATGCAATGCATGTTGAGATGGAAGCCTTGAACAAGAATGCTACTTGGGAGTTAGTTCCTTTACCAAAAGGAAAAAAGGCAGTTGGGTGCAGATGGGTGTTTACTTTGAAGCACAAGGCTGATGGTTCCATTGACCGTTACAAGGCAAGATTGGTAGCAAAAGGGTATACTCAGACATATGGAGTGGATTACACAGAGACTTTTGCTCCAGTAGCTAAGCTCAACACTGTACGCGTACTCTTATCCTTAGCTGCTAACCGTGACTGGCCACTGCTACAATTTGATGTCAAAAATGCATTCCTCCATGGTGATCTCAAGGAAGAAATATATATGGATCCTCCGCCAGGTATCCCTGTGACTTCTAAGGAGGGTGTGGTGTGCAAGCTACGGAAATCCTTGTATGGATTAAAGCAGTCTCCAAGAGCGTGGTTTGGAAGATTTGCTGCATCTATAAAGAAGTTTGGGTATGTGCAAAGTAACTCTGATCATACTTTGTTTCTAAAGCGTCATAAAGGTAAATTGACGGCTTTAATTATTTATGTTGATGATATGATTGTGACTGGAGATGATCATGTAGAGATACAGAGTCTTCAGAAGTATCTGGCTTCTGAGTTCGAGATGAAATCATTGGGTGATTTAAAGTATTTTCTTGGGATTGAAGTTGCCAGATCTAAACATGGTATTTTTTCTATCCCAAAGAAAGTATGTTTTGGATTTACTTGCAGAAACTGGAATGTTGGATTGTAAACCGATTGATACCCCTAGTGAGCAGAATCATAAGTTGGGGATATATCCCGATCAAGTTCCGACTGATAAAGAACGTTATCAACGACTTGTGGGGAAGTTGATTTATCTGGCTCATACTCGTCCAGATATTGCGTATGCTGTAAATATAGTGAGTCAGTTTATGCACTCTCCTAGTGTAGATCATATGGGGGCTGTGACTCGTATTTTAAGGTATCTGAAAGTAACTCCTGGCAAGGGGTTAATTTTCTCCAAGTATGGCCATACGAATGTAGAAGGGTATACAGATGCTGATTGGGCAGGTTCAGCCACAGATAGGCGTTCGACATCTGGGTATTTTATGTTTGTGGGTGGCAATCTTGTTACGTGGAGGAGCAAGAAACAAAAGGTGGTGTCTAAATCTAGTGCTGAGGCCGAGTATCGGGGAATGGCCCATGGTGTATCTGAGTTACTATGGTTGAGGAGATTGTTGAAAGACCTTGGTTTTGGGCCTAATAAACCCATGGATTTATATTGTGACAATACGGCTGCGATTGCAATTGCTCATAATCCTGTACAACATGACCGTACAAAGCATGTGGAGGTTGATCGAAATTTCATTAAAGAAAAATTGGATGCGGAGATTGTGTCCTTCCCCTTCATCCGTTCAGAGTATCAGTTAGCTGATGTTCTTACGAAAGCTGTTTCTACAAGTATCTTTCTCAACTCGCTTGACAAGTTGGGCATGCGTGACGTCTTTGCTCCAACTTGAGGGGGAGTGTTGGCGAGTAGAGTATATCCTATTCTATTTGGGTTTTATTTATTTTTCCTTTTGTATAGATATTATGTAATTAGGACTCCACTTATTTCCTAATTAAACCCTACTAGGGTTTGTAACCTGTATTATAAATACCTCATTTCGGAGAATGAAATATATCTGAAAATATTCTACCATATTATTTGACTAAATGAATTCATCTCTTTTAAAAGCAAAAATCTAAACCAATCAAAGAGATGAGTGGGGCCATCCGCACACAGTGACCCTCCGTCCTAGGTTTGGAAAATATATTAGATATTGGGACCAACCATTATTAGACATTAGACTAGAACGTACGTTATCAATAAGATGAACCAACCATATATTTATATTCTCTTCTTCCTCATTCGACCATTTTCCTTGCAGTTATATATCCAGATGACCTGACGGTGAGGTATTAAATTAGGATGCTATATTATACAAGAATCTCCCGGGTGCGCGCGTTAGAGATAACTGAGAGCACTCCTCATACGGTATACCGTCATTTTCATGCAGTTGAGCGCATATATTGTGATGGCAATGACTGAAGTAAGACATTATTAACTTAGGACGCGCATTATATAATGGCCAACTTTCTGCAAACTCATATCATGCAACGCACGATCAACCTTCTTGTAATAAAATGGGGCTTTTGAGCACGGTTTTTGTTAAGTCCTGTGTAGAGTTCTGGGGGAGGAAATGGAATATACAAGACATATCCATAGTGGTTGTGTTTTTGGCTTTGCATTGCCTTTGTTTATTTGCACCCTTTCATTTCAACTGGGGTGCATTTTGGGTGGCTATGGCTCTCTCTTTTTTGACTGGTTTAGGAGTGACTCTCTCTTACCATAGAAATCTTGCCCACAGGAGTTTCACCCTTCCGAAATGGCTCGAGTACTCCTTTGCCTACTGTGGGGTTTTGTCACTTCAGGTATATAATATGTACATACATGAAATTATTCTGATCCATTGATAAAAAAAGAAAAAAAAGGTGTGACTGGAAAAGGATTTCTTGTGATCAAGAACGTTTCGTATGTTTTTTTTTTCACTGTATTAGCTAGCTGTTACTTTAGTAGAAAGATAAAAATATGTTTGTGCGTGTGTTTGGGTTTGCAGGGTAGTCAGATTGAATGGGTGAGTACGCACCGGTACCACCATCAGTTTACTGATACAGGGAAAGACCCTCACAGCCCCATCAAGGGTTTTTGGCACAGTCACATGGGTTGGATCTTTGATAGCAGTTATCGGTTTGGACAAGTAGAAAACAAATCTCTCTCTCTCTCTCTCTCTCTCTCTCTCTCTCTCTCTCTCTCTCTCATACATATACTTCGTTATTTTTATTTAAATGAGAAATTTGCAGTATGGAGGCCTAAAGAACGTTGAAGATTTGAAGAAGCAGATTTTCTATAGGTTTCTTCGTCATACAAACCTTCTACATTCAGTTCTTCTTGGAGGTTTACTATATGCTGCCGGTGGATTTTCCTTCTTGGTTTGGGGAATGGTGAGATTGCTTCCTTACTGGTTAATTTCCATTAAATTTAAATGGGAACATATGGTCTTTAAAAATTTATATCCAAAAGTAAGTATCGTGGAAACTGTATATACCATCCATGTGTGGTTGACGTAAGTCGATTTTCTTTTGTACATTCATATTTCATGGTACGTGCTTGCTTGCAATAGTTTCTAAAAACTACTCGCAAATTCTTCTCACAAATTTATCATTATATAACCTCTTTCTTGATCAAACATAAGCAATTAATATGCAAGAAAAATGTATTAATTTTGAGATGATCAAACAAAACTTGTCAAGTCTGGTAAGAGATGATCGCCTTCGAAAGATTAAATTTTTTTTTACTTTAAGGTTTATGTGAGTTTTAATTTTGAGGATATTTGTATCTTTTTGAATGGATTTTTCGCTATATCTGAAAGTTTTTATAAAAATTGACATTTGAGAAAATAATTGTCAAATTTTGGCTATTTTTTATAAAGACTCGGTGGTGGGAGTGCCGAAGGTGGTTTTGTTTGTGGCTATGTGTAGTTTTTTATATATTAAAATCGCATTGTTTTGGGATTTTTAAGAAACAAAATCTAGGTGGAATTTACGCATAAAATTTACAACCTTTTCATATTCTAAATTTCTTTCTTGCTGAATTTAAAACTTCTTCGTTTATCAACCCAATTAATAAAGAAATCATAATATATCATTCCTTTAAACACGAATTTTGTCTAAATACCATGTTTAACTTCTCCATCCAAATATGTTCTAAATCTAAATTCCTTATAATTTCAGGGGGTGAGGATGGTACTTGTTTTCCACGGCACTTTTCTAGTTAATTCAGCTTGCCACATGTGGGGAAAGACACCATGGAACACCGGTGATATGTCTAGGAACAATTGGTATATTGTATTAATTATTTCCCACTCTGCCATATTTCATCTTGCTAGATGTAAAATTGGGATATTAATATGTTTTATACATAATCTTTAATAATTTAGGTGGGTGGCACTGTTAGCGCTTGGAGAAGGGTGGCATAATAACCACCACGCTTTTGAATACTCAGCTCGACAAGGGCTAGAATGGTGGGAGTTTGATTTTACTTGGTACATAATAAAATTTCTTCAAGCTATTGGATTAGCAACAGATGTGAAGGTCCCAACTCAAATTCAAAGGCAACGAAAAGCTTCAAAGAGTAGAATCCTGGCTACTCAAAATTAGTCTTTGAAGATTTACCCTACTATATGGATATGATGGATAATTATAGCTTCAAATCCTATATGCATTTGCAATGGGGTCAAATTCATGCATGGTGTGGATTCTGGGATTAGTCTCGTATTTCTATGGCTTCTAAAATAATCACTTATAATCATATTGTGGAAAAATCAGCTATGAAAAGTGTTTAACTCTGGCATATTGAAGTAATTTTCTGTATTATGAATAAAATTGACCCCATGTTGAAAGTGTGTTTAGTTACTTGTTTGGTAAAAATAAAAATTACTTTCATTTGCATTTGTACGCTTATTAGTTAAGATTAAAATAAGAGTTAATTACACATACATCTCCTGAGCTTTCTCTTGTTTTCACATAACCCCTCGATGTTTTGAAAATTACACGACCACCCCTTGAGATTTCCAAATTTGAGAAAGAAAGAAAAAAGTACATGTTTGTGTCTTATCTTCCGATACTCGTTATAAGAAGTTGGGCTAGAGAATCAGCCCGCTCATCCTATTCCATGTTTGTTTACTTGTGTTTTACAGAGTATATGCAAGCCCAACACATGGCCTAGGGATGTCAATTTTCCTTGCTGGTAAGGGTCTTCGAGGGGATTCGACCCTAACGGGTTGGATATGAAGGACAAAAAATGGGTATGGGGAATTTTTTGGGTATGGTCACTACTACAAAAAACGAAATAGACGACGGGAATCCACCGTCGTGTATCATGTTTTACAACCGACGAGAAATCCACCGCCGTCTTTTAACACATGAAATAACGACGGCAAATAACTGACGTGGTTAATATATTACACGTCATAAAACAAACTAAAACCGACGTCGATTTCATACATAAAAGCATAAAAAGACAACTTTCGACTATATTAGACGACGGTTTTAGTAAAACACAGACGTTTAAATAATGTTAAATGTCAAAAACAACTACAAACCCGACGTAAATATTTTTATCAACGTCTCTAAATAAAACAAAACCGACGTGTAAAACGTAGAAACCGTTGTGGTTAATAAATACTACGTTCACTAAATAAAAAAACTGACGTCTAAAACATATATATAAATATAAATATGCTATTAAAATGGTTGTATCGACTAAGTTTTATATTTTCTATTATTATATTATATATTTATATAATTTATACAAATTTTAAGCCACACTACTTATTTATTTAGTTAACTTCCAATCCATATGTAAACATTCTTATATTGTCTTATAAGTATATATTATATTAATTATCTTGCCTTAGTATTATTATTTTTTTCTTCAACAAAGTAATTTTATATTAGTTTTTTCTTCCATAATGGGACAGGTCGGGGAACCCATTCCCCAACGAAGGTGGGGATGGGGATCCCGATATAAATATTGCAGGTATGAAGGCGGGTATGGGGGGAAAAAGATTAACGGGGATAGGGATGGGAATAGGAATGGCATACCCAACCCCAATTCGACACATTGCCAAACATTTTTCCATGCAGACCCCGCCCATAGAATACGTGAGTTGGGTGATGGCATAGGGCCCCAAAAAATAGGGCCTCCTAAAAAATCTTTTAGCCCAAGAATTTTAGTAGCAAAAATGACATTTTATTTGTGTAATTCATGCTTTTTGGGATTTATTCTGAAATGTTTTTGGCATTTTTCTTTATTTTTCATATAGCGAGTCTCTTTTACGTAAATTAACCAACTTAGCACCTAAACTGAGAATTTATTTTATTTTATTTTTTTAATTTTTTGGTTTAGAATGAAGTAAGTATTGAACATAAAAGGGCTCAACTTTTATTTTTGTCCAAGACCTCCAAAATCAATGAACCGAGGCAAGTCCATCAAAGGTGCCTTCTTGTGCGTTCAAATGATATCATTTTCACCTAGCTAGTATGTGTGTGTCTTTCTTTTCTTTTTTTCTTTTTTTCTTTTTTGATTATGTATGGAAAAAGGGATCTAATATGTAATAAGGTGTGCGTTGTCTTTCTGAGTCTTGGCACAGGTGTTAATTTGTCTTTGTTTGTACCCAGCTCGCCCACACTTGTAATTATCTCATTCAACCTAAATATGTCTTCCCACAAGATTCACATATATCTCATTTGATTTAGCTCTTTGAATTGAATGGTTTCAAACTCAAAAAGTCTACACGTTATTGAAAGTGGGACTCTTCTTCACCTTTGATCTGATTCACTTTTGCTCCTTATTATCCAACGGTTGTCCTCACGTCATGCTTTTGTATCAATGATGTCAGTAAACCAAGGTTGTTATACTTATTTTCC
The DNA here is from genome assembly GCA_020521455.1 of Prunus kanzakura. Lineage (NCBI taxonomy): Eukaryota > Viridiplantae > Streptophyta > Magnoliopsida > Rosales > Rosaceae > Prunus > Prunus kanzakura. The sequence goes on from BPUM01000892.1 coordinate 551,343, forward strand.
TAATTATTTGAAAATTGTGGTCTTAATCACATGCTAAATGCAGTCCACTACATGATTAGGCATATGAGAACAAATTATATGAAAGTACCTAAATTCTCATTGCAAGTAATTAATCTTGGGAGGTCATGTGTTTGATATCAATGAAACATTTTCCTAGTCCGGATGGGCCCTTTTTCTTGTTTTCCTTGTATGTTTTTTCTTCTTTGTCCATTCTCTAAACAACATCACTTTTTCCACGAAAACGTATTGGAAAAGAAGCATATGCATGCGACCTTCTCTTTTGCCAACATTATTTTCAAAACGCTAGCACAACGTCATGTTTATTTATGTTAGGAATTCCATTGTTTATGGGCATTTAATTTGAAAATATGGAAAATTACATTTTAAAAACAAGAGAAACTAATGGAAATCCTTTTATCCGTGACTACCTTCATGTTGTGTTAGATACTAATTCACATGTTATATTATAGGTGGGTGTACAACCGAACTTCTCTTGTACACGGTGACCTGCAGAGATCAACTAATTTATCGCCTAGTGATATTTATATCCACTTTATTGGAGTATGCCACAAGTACTCGGTTCGCATGAATACAAATTCAATACTCGTGGTTTTATAAATGAGGGGAAAAATAATAATTGTTCAAAAAAAAAATTGAACTTAAATTAAAATGCCATTTGTAGACGATTTTAAAAAATGAAACGTACTTCTAATGTATATGCCTCGACTTCAAATGAAAAGACAGAACCATTGCGTAGGAAGGTTCCATAATGGAAAGACAAAATATCTTGCCATTGCTTTTCGCGAACCAACTTCAGATTTTGCTCCCAGAAATTGCGTGCCCCCACACAACATCTCTAAGCATACATAAGCATGACCCATGCATTCCATAAGCCGTGGCACTCATGAAACTAACAGCTAGGATCCTCAATCAAACCCACGGCATCATCAAAACGTCATGCTGATGTCATACACTAAGGTACATCATAAAGTCCCTGGAGCTCAAGCAATCCTTTCTCATTGGGTCTTATTGGATGTCAACAAAATTCACTTTGACCTTCCAAAAACATACCGAATTTTCTCTCTCTCATTGCTCTATATATACACCTACAGATATCTCTCAATTTCCCTCACATCAATTTGAACCAGTTTTCAAACCAGAGTTTTTTAAGACTGATAACAGAGAATATGCCAGAGAGAGAAGTTGTCCAAAAACCTCGTCTTGTGGTGAGGAAGTTCTTGGCTAGGCCTCAACACGAAGGAGTTGGGGCGGTTGTTAGAAGGAGCATTGGGAGGTAAGTTGATCAGATAGACCAGAAAAGGTCTTGTTTTTCATTCAAATTAAGAGAAAGATTGGGGAATTTGAGATGTTTGAATCAATGGGTTGTTGCTTTTTTGTGCAGGTTTGAGCTGAAATACTTTGATCCTTTTCTTGTTCTGGATGAGTTCTCAGGTGGGCAGCTCTGTTTTTCTCTGTTTCTTTATTGTATGTAAATGCAATAGATGTGTTTGTTTATAGCTATTTTCTAATATTTTCTTTTGCAATTGCAGTTTCTGCTCCTGCTGGGTTTCCTGATCATCCACACAGAGGTCTTCATCACCGTCCTTGTAATTAGCTATGCTCTTTGAGATTAATATTGGGTTGAATTCTAATTTTTTTTCTCTCTTAAATTACAGGGTTTGAGACAGTGACCTACATGTTGCAGGTATGAAGTCTTTATAATAATTTCTTTGCTGTTTAAGACACCTTTCCAGCTAATCAGTTTCTTGTAAATTAATTACCTGAAAACTTCCGCAGTGGACTAAGACATAATAATACCTTCTTTTTTTTGCTTTTGTAATTAAAAAAAATGAACCACCTGGAAACCAAAGTCTCCCTCATCTAACTTTTCAGTGTGACTTTTTTTTTAAAAGCATGTTCAATGTGACTTAGTACCAAATTAACCGGTCAAATAGTTATGCATTTTTTATTTTTTTCAATGGAAGGGAATCAAACCTTTAATCTAGCGCGTAACGTTTTAATTTCAATTAAAAATAATACAAAATTCGAATAGCGTTCACTGCATGACTGGCAAGGTCAGCCTTCCAGACCTTGGTTTTGTTTTTCTTTTTTTTTTGGTTACTATTTTCTTTGATGTGAACTGTATATGGGTAGGGTTTGTTGAATGAAATCGGTTTTGGGTGATCAGGGAGCTGTCACACATGAAGACTTTGAAGGGCACAAAGGGACAATAGGAGCCGGTGACATACAATGGATGACCGCAGGAAGAGGTATTGTTCATTCAGAAATGCCTGCGGCCCAGGGAACCCAAAAGGGTTTGCAGCTGTGGATAAACCTCTCCTCCAAACATAAAATGTATGTATATTCTTCATGTATTTTTATTGACCATGGTCCATGGATATATCATATATAGGAAGGGTGTGAGTCGACTTTATGACATATACTTGATGTCATCTAGGGTTCATTATAAAGCCAATACTAATTTGAAACGTAAATACGAAAACATTCTTTTGCGGGACAGTTTAGCAACATAAAATGCTTATGTTACGAGTTGTGAATTTGGACTATTTGATTGAGTAAGTTTTTGTCGGAATATGTAGTGTAGATTCGCAACATGCAGCAGCGTAAACGTCTTACACTGCTAGTCTGACAAGAGAACATTACCCGAATATTCATATGGAATATTTACGTCATTGGTCATGATGGGATATAATCCTTTTCAAAAAGTGCTTTTGAATGCAGCGCACATTCTGTGTGTGCAAGCCAGCCAGAAATATATTAGCAATACTAGAAATCTATGGGCTTTTTACCCTCATATTCCGTGGTCATCAAGAAATCTTCTGTTCTGTGATGATGCATCATTTGCTAGTGCTGGTATAGCTTTCAACTTTTGGAAACTTAGATAAGTTTTGACGAATAGAGCTAAGACTTTGATAGTGGTTGATCAGCTTTTATTTCACACCATCATTTTTGCTTTTAACTCATTAAAAAAGTGACGGAAGTCCTTGTCACAATCAAATAATATTCTTCGAATTAGGTAGCTAGCTTTTTTTTAATTTCTAATCTATAATCATTATGTAAATTTTGTTGACACAGGACTGAGCCAAAGTACCAAGAAATGCTGAGTAAGGACATAGCAGAGGCTGCAAAAGATGGGGTGAAAGTTAGGGTAATAGCTGGAGAGGCCTTGGGAACAAAGTCACCAATTTACACAAGGACCCCAACCATGTACTTGGACTTCACTCTGAAATCAGGGGCTATTTTGCAACAGCCAATACAAATATCATGGAATGCATTTGTGTATGTGTTGGAGGGGGAGGGTATTTTTGGAAGTCCAAAATCTTTGCCAGTGACAGCCCACCATCTTCTTCTTCTTGGTTCTGGGGATGGCTTGGAAGCATGGAACAAATCTTCCAAGCCCCTTAGATTTATCTTAATTGGAGGTGAACCTTTGGGTGAGCCAATAACACAATATGGGCCCTTTGTGATGAACACTCAAGAAGAGATTGACCAAACCATTGATGATTTTGACAATTGTGTCAATGGATTTGAGAAGGCAAGACATTGGAGTTCTGGAGATGCACTTAGCCTTGATTTTTAGATCTTTTGTTATTTGATAATTTATTGGTTGATTTTGGAAGATGTGGAAATAAAAGTAGTTAATTGATTCATCAATTTGTCTACATCAAAATTTATGATTTGGATAAAGAACCACAAGCAGTTTGATGGCTACATTTCTATTAAATTGATTGTACAATACATACATATATATATATATACACACACCTTTTATTTATCATACAAAAACTAGGTTTGATAATGACAAATAATATAGAACAAACATATACATCCGAGAGATAATAAAGATGATGTTCGTTGTGAAGACAAGGTGCTTTAAAAATTATATGAAATGACAGAACGTGTACGGATGTTCTATCAACCTATATTCCTAAATAATTGCTCACATTGTCAAACTGTGAATTAAAACCGCACATCTCTATAAAGATAACATGGGTAGTTAAAGTAGGACTTATTATCTTCTCTTTTTTTAATTTTAATTTTTTAAATATGAAAAAAAAAAGTGAATTTACCATATTATCCGCATTTCATTAATCATTTCAATTCTTAATCTTTGAATTAACCAAGGGAATTTTTTGGTATTTTGAATGTTTCACCATTCTCTGCCTTTTACTTTATATATATAGATTCTATGAAAATCTTTTTTTTTTTTTTTTTTTTGGGTCAAAACAAAATCCATTAGGCTTTACATGTACTAGTTGATTAAAACCAAGAGATCGAAATCTCCTTTCCAAATATCAGTTAACTGCTTGCTTCCAAAAAAAAAACAAAAGATATGAAATTCAACTACACACGTGATATGCATCCAAACCATGCTAAACGTGCTTCCATGCCAACACAAGCAAATATTTCTCTGTGTTTGAATTTTAGTACCATTTCAATGCTTACATGATTGATTAATGTCGCCTATTATTAACCACTTTCGGAGGAAAAAAATAGTCTGATATCGATATTGTCGGAAAAAATATTTAGCCAATATCATCTCTAGGGTCACACATTTTCTTGTTCTTTTTTTATTCTTTTTCTTTTTTCAGTATTTTGTAGAGAAAATTTACCTCAGACGGTTTTCAAACCATATATATATATATGGAGAACATACCATCAAAAGGGCGATATATACGAAGGGGTGAGTGAGAGTTATTTAAGGATTAGACATGCATACTAAATCAAGTTCTAACATAATCTGTGGTTCACATTCTCGCCACTGACTTTTCAGGGGGAAGTTTGGAGTTGGTGTTGGAAATGTGGATATGGATTGGGATTCCACTACGTGTGCCTGACTGGCTACGGGAAAACGGGCGACAACCAAAAATTTTGAAGGGCCCAAAATTCTTGGGGAGCAACTGTTGGATAATTTGGCAGAAGGATGTTACTTTTCCTGCAAAACATCATATGAAATAATTATTAGAAAATTGTAATTTATATTGATAGAGTAGATTAAATAAAACCAATGAAATTATAACAAAACACATATCTTTTGAAATGTAGAAGTTGGTCTCTATTGATACTTAAGTAGAATAATAGTTTTAGGTTGAGGTGCATAGTCACTGTCCTTGAGAGTGTATTTCGCCCCTCGGAGATAATGTCTCAGTGTAGCAAGGTTGTATGGCGGCCTATCCTCTAGGATACAACAACCTATGATCCTCATATGCGTACACTCGCAATACTTGGATCGGATGAACAACTCAAATCTTTCCCTTGATAAAAGAAAACAAATTGGAACACAAACTCAAGAATGTGGAGGAGAAAATAATGAAGAAAGGTGTCATTTTTACTCCAACGTTTTTCTCATTTCTCTCTCCTTTCCAGCTATTCTCAAAGGGTGTTTATAGGAGCTAAGGCATTAAATGAAATAGTAATGAAACAACATAATTGTCTGCCCGTTTTCACAAACTTAATAGCTATAATATCACCAAATTAATGGCAAAACAGAGTAGTAATTGCAAAATAGAAATTGGTCAACCAAAACTGACGCAAATGAATTTTGAATCCAAATCTTTAAATGCCAAAGGCATTGAAAAACAATTAAGTTTGTATGAAATTGCCACACCAAAGCTTTTAGAATAAAGCTGCATAAATACCTTTGAAACAAATCAATAATTATCCCAATTGAAGCTAAAACTCCCGCAAATAAGCTTTTGAAATCAAAATTAATATATGATCATAACACTCAATTCATACAATAAATTTACAAAATAAATTCAGTTTAAACTTGTAATTAAACCACACAAAATCTGGAAACATAAAATAAATTTTGTATTTTGAAATATTCACAAAAATTCCAACAGCAACTTAGGGAGATAATGGATTTATAAGAATATTATAGGGTAAATAGGTGTTGGGCACTGCTGTTTGGGCATGGGTTCCAAAGGAAAAGAGGAGGAGGAGAAAGAAAAGAAGCTCATCAAATATGGGGAGAGGTACTCTACCATGATAGACAATGCACTCCATCCACCACTTTACAAGTACGAAGGGGTGAATGAGAGTTATTTAAGGATTACACATGCATACTAAATCAAGTTCTAATAAATATTCTAAATAAACACAAAAAAAATGATAATTAATTCCCTAAATAAAACATAAGGTTTGTAATCTGTGGTTCACATTCTGGTCACATACTTAAATTATAATTACATGCAGGGCATCTTGGACCCTAGACATTCTTTGGACATACATGCCTTCACAAGAACTGTAAGATATGGAAATAGAGGTTAAGGATACGATCTTCGATTTCCATGCCATGTGCCTCACTGGCTATGGAAAAATAGAAGGCTAAGGAGAGAAAGGGTTCGTTAGGATATTGAAGGGTGTCATGTCTTGGGCATTGATGGTCGTCGCTCATTGCCCATCCATCATTTTACAAGTACGAAAAAGGTGAGTAAGAGTCTTTAAAGATTACACATGCATACTAAATTAATTTCTAATAGATATTCCAAATAAACACAAAAAATGATAATTAATTTCCTAAATAAAACATAAGGTTCGTAAAAAATGATGATGGGACTCTTTTTCAACAAGCTTTCCCTCATGTTCTATGGTTCTTATTCTTGTCACTTTCTCAAATTCTAATTACATGTAAGCAGGTCCGGTCCTGACATTTTGGTGGCCCTAGGGCCAAATATTAAATGAGGTCCTTAGTAAACAAAAAAATAATAATTTGCTCATGCCAGTTTTTTTTTTTTCTTAAATAGAATAATTTCACGGAGAATGCTAACAACCTTCGTCATTCTTTTTCACTAAAAACAATATTTTTAATTATAAAAAAAATATTATGTATTTCCAAATTTACTTTTGGCAGAAACTAAAGAGTCAAAACTCCTTAGTTTTTCACTTTCTTGCTGGTGCACCTGCCATTTTTTGTTCATTTAATTCTTGCACCACCTAATTCTTCATGGACTTAGTAAATCTTCTAAACCATGCCTTAAGAGATTGGTTTAACCCATATAATGACTTTTTGAGCTTGCAAACTTGATTTTTCTTACCAGAAGCTAAATTACATCTTGGTGATAAATCCATGTATACCTCTTCTTCCAAGTCTCCATGTAAGAAGACATTTTAAACATTGAACTGATGTAATGGCCAATCTAAATTTGCTGCTAAAGATAATAGGACTCTGATAGTGTTGATCTTGGCTACTGCGGCAAAGGTCTCCTGGTAATCCACCATATACCTCTGTGTATACCCCTTCGCCACCAATCTGGCTTTATATCTTTCAATGGATCCATCTGCTTTGAGTTTCACAGTATAGATCCACCTACATCCCACCGTCTTCTTTCCGTGAGGTAAAGGTACGAGCTTCCATGTAGCATTCTTCTGGAGAGCTCAGCTTCTTTCCATTTTTAGTCTTTTGATGCTTCATTTACACCAGATATATCGGCCAATTGCTTCACAAAGTGTACATGTGACTCTGATAATCTTCTTAGAGATATGTAATTATTAATGGGGTATTTTCCTTTAGTTTTAAGATTTGCTTCGTACTGTACTCGAGGTTTACCACGGTTCTTCCTTTATGGAAGTTGGTATATAAGGGTATCTATATTCTTTATGCTTTCAGAAATCAAATTATCATGATATATTTCATTAGTGTTATCAGTTTCAGGTGGAGATGTTACCTAAATGACATCATTAGGAGGCGATTGGTATGGTTCTAGAGCTGAAGACGGGTTAGGAGTAGGCAAAATCTCAGAAAACGGATAAGCTGTCTCCTTCTAATTTTGGCAGCAGGGAGGCGACATGTCATGGCTCTGGCGACCGGTCGTTTCGTGGCAACGACACAGGTTGTGAACAACCAGAGGAAGGCGACCTGCCGTTTTGGGAGGACGACTGGTCATTTGGAACCATAGACTCCTCTTGTGCAGGGATAAAGGGAGGTGATCGGTTGCTTTGATGCTGAGTCTCTGCCGTTGTGAAAAAATCTAGAAAAGTCGAGGTGTTTGGCTCTAGATTCTCCTCTTATGCTTCTAAAAACTATATGTCGTGTTCCTGGAACACTACATCCATGGAGGTAACCTTATGACTTGGAGGGTGATAACATTGATAGCCCTTCTGATGAGGGATATAGCCAATAAAAATAAAGTTTTTCGCATGGGGATCCAATTTGTTTCGTTGGTGATCATGTAAGTGTACGGATACAATACAGCTGAAAATTCGTGGTTCAAGGTTTGGTGTATGAGATACTGAATTAAATCCGTTTTATGGGGACAAAATCTTAAAACATTTTTGGTCAATGAGAGGGAAATTTGGGTTGTATTGATCTTAGGCTTAATTACACTAATGCCCCCCTGAAACTTCGGTCAAATCTTACTTTGCCCCCCTCCAACTCAAAATGGCCCACTTTCATCCATTGACCGAGGTTTGGTGACTCACTTTGCCCCTGTTGTCAACTCCATCCAAAACTCTGTTAATTTTGATGACGTGGTAAGGGTGTTTTTGTAATTTCATAGATATGGATAATTACCCACTCAAGTAGAGCCTACACCACATAGATAAAAAGATAATTAAAAACATAAAAATACATATAAACAAAATAAAATTTAAGAAGTAACAAAAATAAAATTTAAAAACAAACAAACCCATCCCAGCGTACGCTGTACACAACTACCCCCATCCCGACCTCTCATTCTCTCCCACTCTCTCCATTCTTCTCTTCTTCTCTCTCCCCCTCTGTTTCTTTCTCAGAATCGAGCCAATCCCACAAAACAAACCATCTCACTAACTTTCTCCTAATTCCATGGCCACGGCGACGGCTCTGCAATCTGAGATTGTATGACTCATATATGAGGGACTGGGATGAGAGAGAGGGAGATAGTGGGGTTGAAGGCCAGATCTATTGAGGTTGAACTCAAAACCTAGTAACTGGAAAACGAAAATGGCAACCCCACAAGCAAATATCCACAAAATATCAATAATAATAAAAAAAAATCCACAAAACTCAAAACCTAGAAAACAAAAGCTGAGGGCACCGTAGTGGAACTCATCCGGCACCTCTTGATCTAGATGGCAACGCATTGGAACTCATACAAACCCTGTCTACGCCAGCAAAGATTTTAAATTTTCTTGTTTTCTAAAATTTAAGAAGGAAAAAAACCACCTGAAAGAAGGAAATGAATGATGAGATATGTATATGATGAAAGAGACGAACATATGGAGAAATGGGTAAAGGTTGTTTTCTTTTTGGTTGATTTTCTATGTAAATTGGAATTGGCGTTAACAAGGGTGGTGGGTTTTGAGCTTTTGACGATTTGGATTGTATTGACTTTTTTAGAGAGAATGAATTTGGAAGAAAGTGTCTCCGTTCTTTCCTTCTCTACAAAGTGGTTGGTCCACCATTTCTAAACTTTTTCAGAATTACTCAAGCCACTGTACCTAGCCCCAGACCCAAGCCCCAATTTGCAAGCCCCAAGCCACTGTACCTCTTTGTCTCTCTACCTCCCCTAAAATTTATCAAGTTTGATTTTGGATTTAGGGTTGATGAAGAGATGAAATTTGAGGAAATAGCATGAGAAGACGAGCAGAAGGAGAGGGTGTGTATCGAGGAAGGGAGAAAGAGAAAGTGGGGGCAGCTGGGGATGAGCGCAAAGAAGGCTAAGATAGGGGTAGGGGTGTACGCTGGGATGGGTTTGTTTTTTGTTTTTTGTTTTTTTTTTGTTTGTTACTTTTTAAATTTTGTATATATGTTTTTATTTTAATTTAAATTATTTAAATTATTTAATTATATTTTTATTTATGTAGAAGTGGGCTCCACTTGCCATGTCACCCACTTAATTGGTGAGTAATGGTCCATATATACGAAATTACAAAAACACTCCTGTCACGTCATCATATTTAATAGAGTTTTGGATGGAGTTGACAGCAGGGGGCAAAGTGAGTCATCAAACCTCGGTCAAGGAATGAAAGTGGGCCACTTTAACTTTGGGTGGGTAAAATGAGATTTGACCGAAGTTTCAGGAGGCACTATAGTAAATAAGCCTTGATCTTATGGTGTGTTTACTAATCAGAAATTGGAATTCTCATAAGGAATTGAATTCCATGTACGGAGAATTTCTGCGTTTACTTCACATGAAGGAATTGAAAAGTAAGTGGGGTCCACACAAAATTAGGAATTAGAGGAATTCAATTCTTGGGTAAGATGTGATATTCTAATTCCTGGAGAATTAACCTATTAGGAATTCATCTTTTTACCCATTATATCCTCACAACATTTTCAAAATTCCAAATTTGCCATCTACTCTAACCCAACAACGAGGACATTTTAATAATTAGTACCACTCCTACCCTAATTCCAAATGATTTAGTAAACAACTTCAATAGGAATCCGGAATCTAACTCCCCTCAATCCATATGGTATGGTTTAGTAAACAATTTTAATAGGAATTTGAAATCTAATTCTCCTCAATTCAATTTATTCTCAATTTAATTTCTCCTAATCCAATTACGGATTAATAAACAGACCATTAGTGAAATGGCCACACAAAAGCAATTGGGCTGGACCTGGACCAAAAGAAATTTTTTTTGGGTCTGAGGACCAAAAGGTTTAGAAGCAAAATTTGCCAAAGAAGATGCCTCTAAACAAGCACACAGCTAAACAAATGGGAACCTATCTAGTAGGAGCAGATCGAGAACTTCCTGATTGGATCTCCCAAAATGTGTAAAAGCATATAGAAGTCTACGCACTCGCCAAACTTCAATTGGTCCCGGCAGTCCACAACAAAAAGTAATCAACTGCTGCATTTCTTTCCCTTTTCTCACAAGGCCAAGAGAACCCAGAAACTTAGAGCCAAAGACTGATCAGTTTTCTCAGAGAGAGAGAGAGAAGGAGCCATGAACAAACGGAACTTGTTACTGCTGAAGATCCTTCTGTTTCTCTTTGCCTTAAACTCTCTCTCTCTCTGCCTTTACTTCACTTCTCACTCCAGAACATTAACTCCAAGCCAAACCGACACGCAAGCCCGCCATTCTTTGTCCCTGAACCGCCTCCCCTTAACAGATCAAAATCGCCACCCGTACCGCTATTCAAAGCCATGGCCTATTTTGCCCTCTTACCTCCCTTGGTCTCAGACAACCCAAGTTCCCTTTCGCTCCTGCGAGGCCTATTTTGGCAATGGGTTCACTAACAGAGTCGATCTCTTAAAACCCAAGAAGGATTTGAGCTTGAATCGCATGGGTTGGTTCAAGTGCTGGTTCAGTGAGACCTTGAGAAGCTCAGTATGTGAAGGAGGGGGGCTCAGAATGGACCCAGAGAAGATTAAAATGTCAAGAGGTGGTGAGATTTTGGAGGAGGTCATTGGGAGAGGAGAGGAAGAGGAGCTGCCTGAGTTCCAAACCGGTGCCTTTCAGATTGACGGAGGAGATGGCATTAGTGGAGAGGATCAAAGGCTTGTGACCCAAGAGTTTCTTGATGAGTATGTGCCTCATGGTGAGATTAAGAAACACACCATGAGAGAATTGATTGGGTCTGTTCGGATCGTGCCCACCACAGAGCTTCAGTGCAATGAGGTTAGTTGGGTTTTGTTAGTTTCTATTTTTGGATTTGGCAGTTGATTATAATTATGAGAGGTTTTAATCGATTCTTTTGTGAGGGTTTATGTGATTTTGGTTTATAGGGTTTCAAATGGCTGAGCTTTCTTTAAGGAACTGCTGTTTTTTGGGGGTTTTGTTAATTTTATGTGTGAGTGTAGTGGTAGGTTTTGGTTTCCTGGGTTTGATTTGCATTATGGGAATGTAATCTACGTTTTGGGAGTTTCCAAGATTGGAGATTTGCTATATGGGTCTTTTAAAAATGATTTTGATGGTTTCGATTTTTCAAATCTGTGGAATTGAATGCGTATATGATATGGTGCTGGAAGAAAATTTAATGGCCTAATTACTTGGAAGTAATGTAATGCAATTGTGAATGCACTTTGTTAATTACCGAATAATGGGGAGTTTCCTTATCTAAAGTGGATGCAGATTAATTGTCTGCTAAAATTTGGTGTTGAAATAATTTATATAAAGAAAGGAAAAAAACTGCAATTTTGAGAGAATGGTTATAACTCAGCTCTTCTTTTTCTTCTTGTAATTGTAGTTAATGTTCTATAATGATTATAGTATTATTTTCTTCTTTTTAAATCTGGTATAAAAGTCTGTATTTGCAGTGGATTGAGGAGCCAACACTTCTGGTGACACGCTTTGAGTATGCAAATCTTTTCCACACATTCACGGATTGGTATAGCGCTTATGTAGCTTCAAGAGTCACTGGCTTACCTAATCGACCTCATTTAGTCTTTGTAGATGGACACTGTAGGGTACGTGCGATTGGCTTTCCTTCTTTGCATATTGTGTTCCTTTCGTAACATTTTTGCTATAATACTTCCCGTTCTACTGGCTACACAATGCTAGGGGTGTAAATTAACTTTTTATCATGATTTATCATTCAAGGCATGCAATAGTTATTTTTTATTTCCTTTTCATTGAAAGGAAGAGGCATACACTATTTCTTTTAACAATTTAAAAGAGTCCATATATTTTCTGGAGCAAGGAGGGCAGTTGATGTCCTTTTATATAAATGTTAAGAATATTACAATGATTATATTTCAGATGATGCTCTATACCCCTGGTTTCTGTAATCGCCTGTCTAAGTTTCAGTGTACCAAACTTGGTGTAAACCAAAAACACACCTTACAAGGCTCATGACTGATTGAGAGAAAATCAAAATATGAAACTCCTAAATTTTTTCTGAACTAATCCTCATTAGAAATGAGATCCTTTGTATATGTGATTAGATGGGATGAATAGAAAATTATCAGCCATAAGAGGAGGGACGTTATAGGTGAGCTGACTGTCAAGTTCTGATAGAAACCAGGACGGGGTACCAGGGAGCCTCTACAGTCTGTAATATATCGATAGTGATGTTCTTACTAAATATTTCTTCAATGGATGGTTCTTGCTTAAGATGGAAGCAGTGAGGATGTCCTCTTGAGGATAGAGGAGCATCGTTTGTTGGTTATTCTATTTGTGTTGTTCTATTTTCAATTCTTCCTCCTAAGATTTCAATGTTACTATTTATAGGAGTATAATGCAGCAATACTTTTATCAAATTTCATCATTTATAGTGAAAAACATGTTGAGTTGGTTATGTTTGAATGCTGGTCAATGATTCCCTGTTTCTGATCTCTCTTACTTTGGTGGTCATTTTCAGGCATCTCTGGAAGAAACATGGGAAGCATTATTTTCTAGCCTTAGATATGCTAAAAACTTTAGTGGTCCAGTTTGTTTTCGTCATCTTATTCTCTCACCTTTGGGATATGAGACTCCACTATTTAAGGGGCTGAATGAAGATATAAATTGTCATGGTGCATCTGCACCTGACCTGTGGCAACACCCTGATGACCAGAAAACTGCGCGATTGTCAGAGTTTGGTGAAATGATTAAGGCCGCTTTTGGATTTCCAATGCATAGACATCGTATTGAGAAGCCAGCCTCAGGTCATAATGTCCTTTTGTTCGACGTGAAGATTATCTAGCCCATCCACGTCATCATGGTAAAGTTGAGTCGAGGCTAAGCAATGAACAAGAAGTGTTTGATGCCTTAAAGAGCTGGGTATCTAATCATAAGGAATGCAAAATAAACCTTGTGAATGGACTGTTTGCACACATGTCCATGAAAGAGCAAGTCCGGGCCATTCAAGATGCTTCTGTTATTATTGGTGCTCATGGTGCAGGTCTCACACACATAGTATCTGCAATGCCAAAAACCGTGATTCTGGAGATTATTAGTAGTCAATATAGACGGCCACATTTTGCATTAATTGCCCGGTGGAAAGGGTTGGAATATCATGCCATTAATCTTGAGGGGTCATTTGCCAGTCCACCAGTTGTTATTGACAAGCTCAACAACATAATGAGAAGTCTTGGGTGCTGAAAATTATTTGGTTTTGCTAAAACAAATCCATCTCAATGCTGGGAAGCGGGAGTGATTGAGAATCCTTTCTGCCTTCTGTGTCTATTCGTGTACCATCATTTCTGCTTCCTCAGGAATGCTAAGGCCATTTTACACGATTCAGATAGAAGCATATTTTAATCAAAAGACAGAGTAGAAAACCAAAGTTCTTGGACTGATTGATCTGTAATTTTAGGATGTACCTTATGAAACTTAAAATGTGGCTACCTAAGCAATGGTACGGGAAACTTCAAGGTGTTGGCCTCACCTTGCAAAGGGATATGGGCATTGTGCAAGATTGACCAAAAATCAGCTGAGGGAGGTAAAACAGTTTGTAGATGTGTGCAGGTATGGTATGATCCCTTGGCACCCAAAATCATTGTGTTTTTGAGTTCATTTCTTCAGGTAAATCGCCTGACCGGTTGAGGCATTGTGTTGCTTGTTGTATACTGATTCTTTTCTACTCACACCATATCATCTTGTACAATAGATTAATGCGTGTATGATTGTATATGATTTTTGTTATATACTAATAAATTTGTTTCTTTTTCGTTGTTAAAACTAAGGTCGATGTTACATATGCCTTCAGCAATTTAGTCTCATACTGTTTCGTCAGAATAAAGCTTTCGAATGCTACGGATTGACAGGAAAATTACCAATGTACATACATGCATTTGCACAAAGGATTTGAATTCATTTGATGTGTAATATTTGCTACCTCAACAATATCACACCTATCAATTGTGATGGTGGCACATGAATTGAGATGGTTCTTTCCGACTCAAGTGATCAAATTGAAGTGGTGGTTTTGAAAAGTACTTCAATTATTCTGTGGAACTGAGGTTTCTAATGTCCAAACCACCAAACCTGAACCACTAAATTTAAGCTACACGACTAAGTGGTAGCCCTCCCTTCTTAAACCGCTAAACCAAGAAACCTAAAGCTAAATCCTAAATCCCAAATCCCAAATCTTAAACCCTAAGCCATTAAACCACATTAAGGAATAACAATACAGTCTCTTTTTACTCTCATTAAAAGAGATCAACAGTGATTGGCTACTCTCACCACCAGCCCCGAGGCAGATCCACAATCCGGAGCCAGAAGGATTTACATGTGGGACCCAACTGTCAGCTGCCACAGATATGAATTTATATAGGAAATTATAGATCGCGCACTATCGAACACTAGTGGCACTACACAGTGCAAGGACTTTACCAACTGAACCAACCCTCGTTGGCAAGAGACCCACAAAGTTGTTGGTTGCAAGTCCAATATTAATCATCCTTGTTGTAGTGGCTTATAGTCTCCAATTTAGGGTATTGCAATTGATGAGCTGTTTGCTATTATAAATTTGGGAAACGCCTCAAACTCTAATCAATTTTTTTTTTTCCTCAATTCTTTTATATGATATGTGAAATGTGATCCATCTATAAAAGAAAATTGACAAAAGGAAAAAAATAAAAATAAATAAATAAATAACAAAACAGAAAAGACAGAAAATTGAATTCTGGTATGTTACAGTTAAGGGACATCGCAAAGCAAATTGACTTCTTGGTCTCTTTCCGTGGTCAAGGCAAAAGCTTTCTCTGCGTCGTCTTTCCTTGCTCTGCCTGAGCCTCCGCGTTGTATTCCAAAAGGCGTAGCTCTCTCTCTCTCTCTCTCTTTCAGGTACGATTTCTCTTTGACCGATATTGAGCTCTCATCAATTGTCTCTCAAATAAAACGAGCATCAGCTTAATTCACTGCTTAAATCACCAATATGGAGTACCCTCTATGTATATGACGAAATGCCACACAGAGATGTTTGTTCTTAGAACTCTTTGCGTATGTTTTCTTTTTCTTTGTACAAGTAATGGGTAGTTGACTCACATAAGTTTATATCTGCATAGAATTGGAACCGCTTTGTTATATAAGTTTGGCTTGTGAGATTGTGTTTCTTGTTTGTTGCATTGCATAGGGAAATTTGCAAGCAAAGGTCCGAGGAAATGGTGGTTTGCTTTCCATCCACGCCCAAGAGGTTGGCTATGACAATAGGATGCTTCATTTCTGCTGCTGCTCTTTTTGCTTTTGGTGCTCATATCTCTTATGTCAACGTTGCCCCGCAACAAGCTCGAACTAAAGCTCGAAATGAGTTTGTGAGAGAACGGCTGAAACAGAAGTATGGCAAATGATAGAACTAGCGGTATTGGCATATCGCAGTTGGGTTTTCGGATTGCATCCCGTTGAAAGAAAAAATGACACTCGAGTTGTGAATTTTATGATCATACCATTCAGGAATGAACATCCTCCTCTTGTTTTTCTTTTCTTTTTTTTTGTTTACATTGTACGACATACAACAGGGATGATAAATAAATTTGATGGCCATGATTTGTTCGCATTTTGATGCAATTGATAGGTTTGAGAATCATACTTGAATCTGAGTTTTAATAATCTTTTGAGTGCACTTTGGTGCACAGAAATGGTTACTTCCACAAAGAAAAGCATGGGTGGAAAGGTGCCTGATTGCTGCTTCTCTGGCTGCTCTGGTTTGCCATCCAAGCTCCACCACAGTGTTTCAAGCCCAAGCCACGACCCAGATCCCCACAAAAACAAAAACCAGAAGACCCTTTCTGCTTCTCCACCAAAGGGTTCAAAACGACATGGTGTTGTAATTGGAAAGGAAGTGCCTTCAAAACCCAAGGAAAAACTGTGCCCTAAGGCAGCTTCTTCTTCTTCTTCATCTGCAAGCATGTCCAGAAAGAGCACAAAGACAAAAGCCTAAAAACCCATTAACTTGATCTCGGAGCTTGTTGGAGGGTACCCTTCCATTGGTGTTGTGGAGAGTATTATCCGCTCAGGTTGGGTTGGTGAAGTAGGCCTCAGAATTGAGAAGGTGTTGAGGGTACACCACAGTTTGGATGTTCTTCATGGTTTTGAAGAGTAGGAAGATGGTGAAATCCAAGTACGAATAGGATAGGATTCATAAGAGGGTGGAGAGGTTGGTGGTTGATGGGAATGAGTTTCCACAATTCCATGGTGCCGCCATTACTTGTTCATTAGGGATCAATGGCTTATCAACCATTTGTAAAAAGAAATGCTGTCAGGTTTGAAGGATAATAGCTTCTGGCTTTGACACCGGAGACAGGACTATTTCGTTCGTCCACGACAGTTGGAAGGCACATGAGAGGGCTGCCAAGGAATGTGCTGGGAAAGTAAAGTGTGCAAGGAAGGCCATTGTGGTGTGTAGAGTGGTTGCAGGGTGCATTGCTCATTATCATGCACATGGGCTCATGCAGGAGGAAGATGGTGAATTTGATTCTGCCATGGAATGGGGGGAGCAATTTAGTGAGCCCAAAAGGCTTGTGGTTTTGAATTCGGAGGCTGTGCTTCCATGCTTTGTAATCATATATAATGTCAAAAATAAAAATCTTCCATGATTAGGAAGATAACAGATTTTCTTATGACTGGAAATCCATGTTTTCCACAAGCAAAGATAGATTTATATGCAAACAGCTGTATGCCTTCATTTTTTGCGCATATATCATCCTGAACTCTAAATTTATGAGAATGCCATACATCATCCAAAACAAGAACTCCAATTCTGTAGTGGTTCAAACCGAAGGCCAGGCAGAGAAAAATATAGAAGACCCCACACCACACCCACCCCAAAAAAAAAAAATTGCAAAGAGTTCTTCAACTATTCTCATTTTGTGATGCACAGCAATGGATTGTATAGCGGCATACTAAAGACCAGCTGGTACCTGCAAGAGTCCAGTCTCCATCCTGCTGTGATCAGTACTCTTCTCGAAGGTTCAGTGCTAAAGCCATCTCAGCTGCTTATCCGGCAACCAGCATTGTCAAACGACTCAAACCAACGAACCACCCAAGAGAGCACCATGTCTTGATAACATAAGGGGATCCTTCTAGTTGACTTTCACTGTTACTCAGCATTTCTGCAGAACTTCTTGACTGAATCTCTGATATGACTATCAATGATATTGCTTGAAAGTCCGACTATTCTGCAATTTATCACGGATTGGAATATGGAATAAATTATCACATTACATTGAATATGAAAACAAAGTGGATTGTAGTAAAGTTGATTCATTAACAAATATTCTTAGATCACCTGAGACAATCACAAACTCAAGTTTCTTGAAGTGAGTTTGTCCCCATGCAAGGTAATCTTCCAGCAATCAACTTGAAAAATAAAAACAGAAAACCTTTTGGGCACCACTGCAAATAACCCCAAAACAGATAAATGAAACCATCAGCATTTCCAAAATTAGTTCACAGAATGAGAAGAATTATCTGTCGTGCACGCACGTTTACATTCAGTGCAAAGTTTCATCAACACATTAGTTATACCAAGAACATCTTAATTAATTTAAAGTTTGAATCAGCAGCTCAATTACCACTGAATTTATCATCCTGTGTAATTATCCCAAATGTTTCTGCTGTTTCACGAATCATGATACCACTCACTCCAGTGTAGGAAGTTACTTTACACTCAGCAACTGCCAGAAAATAGACAGGGAACTACAGTAAGTACTGACAGAGAGTTGGAATTTCAACAAGCCATGGTACATAGGTCACTATGTGGTGTCATAAGAATTTAGGATATGACTTGGAAAGTTCTGATTTGAGGTGGATGAACAAAATATATGTTCATGACAAGAAAATCTTTATGGTTAACTGTTAACGAAACAAATTAAGAAATAAACCTGAAATAATAGCACCATGTAGATCTGCAGTAAGAAGACATTGAGCCAGCTGATTCTTCCTGCAGTATTGAATGAAAGTATAGTTAATTACAACATCAAAGACCAAACAGATGCCAAGAATACTGCCCCCTAAAACTAAAATGCTGAAGAAAGAAAGAAAGAAAGAAAGAACAAAATTATTGACCATTAACTAAACATGAAAAAGCGCATAACTGTGACATCTGCAAAGAACAAGACATACTCACCCAGTAGTTTTCAGAAGTTGCACAATATAGTCTTTCCACATCTCATGCATTGGCTTAAATTTATCAAAGCTGTAATCCAAACACAGACAAGCATCAGGGTGAATCTTTCAAAGTAGAAGGCAAAATATAACTAAAAAAAGTGAAACAAAATTCTTCAGATCTTATCATCAATCACACAAGACAAATCTCTCCAGCTACTGAAAGCAGAATAACATGATCATAAACAGTAAAAACAAGCCATTCCAATTTGAATTTTAAAATTGTGACTGTCGTCAAGATCAGCAAAAAGAATTTGGCCCAACCTATCCTTACTTTGACTTATTTTATGAACAAAAATAAAAAACAATTGACACACATGGCAACCATAAGCTGAAAAACATAAATCTCACCAATGGAAATCTTGGGGCAAATCAAACAATCCATGCTTTTTTTGCTGCTTGATCGACATGCGTTTTTTCGAGCGCTTCGAATGAATCTGCAACGCCCTGGCACGAGAGCCAGTCGAAACGCCACGTCCTTGCACGTAATTGTCAAGGAGGATCCAATTGTCAATTCTCTTGCTTCTGGATCCTTGCATGTACTTCTGAGCCGAGTCTCCACTCTGAAGAAGCTCGTGCAAAACCTTATCAACTTTACTCTCCTTTCTACCAGAGACCTGCATTTAGCAAAGCAGATGCTAAGCCAACAAGTTAAAGCAAAATTTTTGCATCAATTCACAAACAAGTACCTCAACATTGGTTGTCAGCAGATTCTCATGTACAGATTGAGAGAGTTTTGCATACGTTGGACTGCTTTCGTCGATATCTGCAGATGGAATTACAAGCAATACAAACACACAAAATTAATCCAATTTACCTAAATTAGATTAACAGAAGTTTATATCCACAAAACTGAAACAGTACCTTGTGAATTAACATAACCAGAAAAAGTGAAAGCCCCTACAAATAAGCCACAAGAAGAATAAAAATTAACTAAATTCAAACTAACATACAAAATAAGAAATAAATCAGCAAAAACAAAGCTAAGATTTTGCGGTGAAAACCTTTCTTTGATGGCGTTGAACGTGAGGCTGATGCATTGGTTGACTTTGCTGAAGAATCATCAACAGCCGAAGAAGTTGGGATATGCGATTTCTTTCCAGCTTCCTCGGTTTTTGGTCTCTTTACAGTCTTCTTTTTTTGTAAATCAAGTTCGGCTTGGGCAGCCTCGAACCTTCGCTCCAATGCTTTCAAAGTTCGTTGCCGTTGTTGATCTTCAACGACTGGCTCACCAGCCATGGCAGCTTGAAAAGATTCAACCTTCTTCCTTAGCTAAACAATGACGCAGAAGCCTGGTACTTTCATCAAACACATGGCATGCACCAAAAACCAGAGTCTCGTTAGCTTGAGCGGCGCGCGCGAAGACGTTAAGAGCCAAAACGCACCGTTTGGTTAAGACGGAGTTAACGCTAGGGTTGTTACGAGTTTGCCATTCGGTAAGGAAGCGAGGTTGATGATTTACTCGTTTGGGCAAAGTTCAGACGATTTGTAACTGGTGCAGAAATTCAAAGACAGAGAAAGGAGGCCTATGCTGATGTGGAATTTGCCCTGACTTTCGTCGATATCTAAAAATTGAAATTGGCATATGTATATTTATATGGTATCTTCAAATAATTTTATTTGAAAGACACCTTTCAGAGTACTGTACAAATTTTTTTCCAACGGTCCAAACTATCTATTTTATAAGTCTACATTCATAAATCATACTTGCAAAAAATTAGATAAATCGAAAACCGTTTCGACATCCAATTGTGTCCTACAAAATCAATAAACACGATGCTTCAAGAAAGTACTAAAATTTCAATAACACAATTGAGTGGTCAAACAATATTGGATTCTCAGTCTACTTGATTTTGTATTCCAAACTCTTGTTTGGAGGACAGCCATCGCCTTCTCTTCTCAAGCTCTATTCATGGATTTTCTTATCTATGAAGAGTTCGAAAGCCAAACTCATTAACTTTCAGTTTCATTGTACCTTTAAGATTACACATATTAGGGGTGGTTGCGGTTCGGTAACCGCGAATTTTTGCCCAAACCGCAAACCGACCGACTATTTGCGGTATGGTGATTTTTGAAACCGCAAACCGACCGCATTTTGCGGTTTACCGCATTGCGGTAAACCGCAAAAAGCGGTCGGTTACCGTGAATTAGCGGTTTAAAACCGCAAGTTCTTTTTGTGTCATAAAAATCCAACTTCTCAAGCATGTATAAATTCACAATCTCCTCAACTTCTCAAACATTCACAACCTAAAGAAAATTAAAGTTCAATTCCAAGCATTCCAATTAAAGTTAAACTTCTCAAGCATTCCAATTCCAAATTTTTTAAAGTTACAAACCAAAAGGAAAATGCAATGCAAAATAAATTAAAGTTACAACCCAAAAGAAAATCCAATTCAAAGTTAATTAAAGTTACAAACTAAAAGGAAAATGCAATGCACCAATGTTACAAACTCAAGTGTTGGTGGTGGTGAGTGGATTTGAAGAACCCCGTTGTGTTGTTTGAGCACCAATGCTATCTACAAATAAAACAACATAAGTTTAGTACATTTTATTATAAGAAGAAGCATAAATAAACTAATTACTTATTTATGCAACCTCATCATCAATCTCATCCTCGTTTGCACTAGTTGAAATGTGACATCAACATCATCACCAATTTGTGCAACCTCATCATCAATCTCATCCTCTTTTGCACAAGTTGTAGAAAATATTGTATGAAATATGTTGTATGAAATATATTTTACAAACAATATAATATAGACAATATTATTTAAAATATATTCGCGGTTTGCGGTAACCGCAAGTTTTGAAAATCAAATACCGCAACCGCAACCGCAAATGCGGTTCGGTTCTAAATACCGCAAATGCGGTTCGGTTTACCGCGATTGCGGTTTCCTTGCGGTAAATTATCGGTTGGTTTTTGCGGTTTTTTCGGTTTTTCGGTATAAAATGCCACCCCTAACACATATCCATGAAGATTTTGAAAGACAAGTGTTGTCATTGAAGAAAATTTCTGATAATGTGATACTAGAAAAAGCATAAATTCCACAATTAGGTTTCATATCTGGTTCAATTCTCTCTTTTAATATAGAGTTTTTATCAAAAATAGCCAAAATTTACCCCCCACTTTCAAAAATGTCAATTTTTATAAAATCTTTCAAATATAGCCAAAAACTCACATAAATAGACACAAATGCCCTTAAAAATTAAAACCCACATAAACCTAAAAAGCAAAACCCTACTACACAAATTTTGGATTCACACGCACGTCTGCATCCTTTGGTCGAACTACTATTGAGCACGCACGTCTTTATCCTTGGTCTGAAGCAATTCCAACACTCCCAAATTCAACTTACTCATCTGTAATCCATGTAATCCCATGTTTGTTTTTCTTTCTCTCTCTCCTTCCATCTTTGTTTTAATTCCATGGTTTTTTGTTGGCCACTTGAAATAGTTTATTCAACTTATTAATTTTGTTTGTTGGATTTGATTTGAAGATAAAGAACTTATTAATTGTATTTCTTTTTCGATTTGGATGAATAAAATATTTTCAATTTGGGTCTGCTTGGATCATTGTAAGTTGAATTATGGAGTGTTGAGGCTATACAGACGTGTTGCCCATTGGGATTGGCAAGAGAGTAGAAAGTACTTTACAATGATCCAGGCAAATCCATCCCCTAGCAAAAATAATTGGAAATTTCCTCTCTGTAAATCGGTTTCTTGTGTTTCGTGGGTGTTGTGAGTGTTTCTCCTATGGTAGACCCAAATTGCACATGATTACTGATTTGCTATTCTGACAGCAAAATATACAAATCATATATATTTGTTATTCTGACAAAAATATATATATGGTTTGAACATTGCTTTCTCAATGTGTATTGTATTATTTATTATGTTGGTTTACCTTTCAGGATAATGTCTAGTTTGACAATTTTGATTAACTACGATGGAAAGTGGGTTAACTCAACGTACAAAAATTGCAAAACTAAAGGATTACTTGTTTCAGATAAAATTACGATTGAGGAGCTTCAGAATAAGGTATATGACATTGTAAATGTGGACCGAAATGAGTATGAGATAACTATGAAAGTCATATACGATGCAATGAAAAGTGCATGGCCCGCAGAAATAGTTGATGATGATGATATGAGAGCTTTTATTTTTGAAAGTCTTTCAAGGACTTACAAGATTCCATTGTGCATTACATTGAAGCGTAAAATATTTTCTTATGGAAGTGGAAGCAATCAACCAATGCCAACGGACCTCAACTTGGGTACTCAAGCTGATTTAGAAGACAATGATCAATATCATGATTCAGAAAATGACTTGGGAAATGCAGAAATTGAGGACTCAAAATATGAAGAGGAAAACAATACAACACAGCTAGATGAGTTGCTTTGTGAGAACATGCAATTTGAGGATATGCCACATGCAGAGGTTGATAATGTGTTCCAAGATAATGTTGAATTCAATGACTTGCCTCGTGAAAACATGGGATATATATATAAGTATATATGTACGTATGTATTTTTCAATAATACATTCATATTCTATACATGTCTACTAGTTTTTAAAAAGCAAACGTACAATAGTTGTATTATACATGTACATACGCATTTCTAATGCTTAATACCCATATTTTTTACAAAATTTTCAATAATTCATACAAAGTTCACGTATTATACAAATAATTCTTGTAAATTATTGAATACCAATAATATATGTTATAAAAGTTATACTAAAACATTATACAATGGCTTATTAATATCTACTTTGGATATGTTGAAACTAGCAAATTAATATCAATAAAGTACAAACTAATGAAACTTGGAGGGTCTTCTTTTCTTTTTTTAATTTATATATTAAATAGCATAGATAGACCTTCTAGAATAGTGTAACCGTGCGGCTATACTACGATTTTTTTTTCTTCAAAAATAGTATAGTGACACGTGGCGTCTAATCGCTGGAGGATCCTCTTTTTAAAAAAAATAAAAATGAGTACAGCCGCTCGGCTATACTCTGTGTTTTTAATTTTTTTTAAAAAGTAGAGTTGTCTTGACACGTGGCGCCTAATGACTGGGCTCCTCTTTTTTGACATGTAAAAATAGTACCGCCACACGGCTATACTCAGTTTTTTAATTTTTTTAAAAACAGTATAGCCGCACGGCTATAATATCTTACAAACTCTTTAAGTAGCATAATATGTATTTCTCTTTTTTAATTACTTTGATTAGTAATTATGTTTTAGTTATTATTTACTTAGTGAATATTAAAGGAAAAATTGAATTACTATTTATTAAGTAATATAATTCATGACGTTAATTAACATATTTAATACTAATTATTCACTAAATAAATAATAATTAAAATATAATTACTAATTTCACTAATCAAATCAGTCAAATATATCATTTAATTACTAAAAATAAAATTTTAAAAAATTAATTAACCTAAACATCCTAAGTTTATATATATATTTTTTTAAAAGATATCTCCTGACAAAATTTTGTCGGCAGATTTTTTTTTGTGGAGATAAACCTAATCCGACGGATATTTGCAGGCATAGACGTATGCCGACGAAATTTCGTTGGCAGAAGTGTTTATGTTATTTTTTAAAAAAAATTTTTATACAAATATAAAATTAGTTTCATTACTTTTGTTTTTTCCCCAACTAATTTAATTTAATTAATATCTTATAGTCTTTTATACGCAAACACACACACACATATATATATAAGTACATATGTACGTATGTATTTTTAAATAATACATTCGTATTCTATACATGTCTACTAGTTTTTAAAAAGCACACGTACAATAGTCGTATTTTACATGTACATACGCATTTCTAATGCTTAATACCCGTATTTTTTACAAAATTTTCAATAATTCACACAAAGTTCACGTATTATACAAATAATTCTTGTATATTATTGAATACCAATAATATATGTTATAAAAGTTATACTAAAAAATTATACAATGGCTTATTAATATCTACTTTGGATATGTTGAAACTAGCAATTTAATATCAATAAAGTACAAACTAATGAAACTTGGAGGGTCCTCTTTTCTTTTTTTAATTTATATATTAAACAGTATAGATAGACCTTGTAGAATAGTATAGCCGTGCGGCTATACAACGATTTTTTACTTCAAAAATAGTATAGTGACACGTGGCGTCTAATCGCTGGAGGGTCCACTTTTTAAAAAAAAATGAGTACAGCCGCGCGGCTAGACTCTGTGTTTTTAATTTTTTTTAAAAAAATAGAGTTGTCTTGACAAGTGGCGCCTATTGACTGGGCTCCTCTGTTTTTACATGTAAAAATAGTACAGCCGCACGGAGATACTCAGTTTTTAAATTTGTTTTAAAAACAGTATAGCAGCACGGCTATACTATTTTACAAACCCTTTAAGTAGCATAATATGTATTTCTCTTTTTTAATTACTTTGATTAGTAATTATGTTTTCATTATTATTTACTTAGTGAATATTAAAGGGAAAAAAAGAAAAAGAAAAATTGAATTACTATTTATTAAGTAATATAATTCATCACGTTAATTAACATATTTCATACTAATTATTCACTAAATAAATAATAATTAAGATATAATTACTAATTTAACTAATCAAATCAGTCAAATATATTATTTAATTAATAAAAATAAAATTTTAAAAAATTAATTAACCTAAACATCCTAAGTTTATATATATTTTTATTAAAAAGACCTCTCCCGACGAAATATAAAATTAGTTTCATTACTTTTGTCTTTTCCCCAACTTGTTTAATTTAATTAATATCTTATAGTCTTTTATACATATATATACATATACATATAAGTATATATGTACGTATGTATTTTTCAATAATACATTCGTATTCTATACATGTCTACTAGTTTTTAAAAAGCACACGTACAATAGTCGTATTGTACATGTACATACGCATTTCTAATGCTTAATACCTGTATTTTTTACAAAATTTTCAATAATTCACACAAAGTTCACGTATTATACAAATAATTCTCGTATATTATTGAATACCAATAATATAGGTTATAAAAGTTATACTAAAACATTATACAGTGGCTTATTAATATCTACTTTGGATATGTTGAAACTAGCAAATTAATATCAATAAAGTACAAACTAATGAAACTTGGAGGGTCCTCTTTTCTTTTTTTAATTTATATATTAAATAGTATAGATAGACCTTGTAGAATAGTATAGCCGTGCGGCTATACTACGATTTTTTTCTTCAAAAATAGTATAGTGACACGTGGCGTCTAATCACTGGAGGGTCCTCTTTTTTTTTTTTTTTTTTTTTAAAAGCACAGCCGCGCGGCTATACTCTGTGTTTTTAATTTTTTTTAAAAAAGTAGAGTTGCTTGACACGTGGCGCCTAATGACTGCGCTCCTCTGTTTTTACATGTAAAAATAGTACAGCCGCACGGCTATACTCAGTTTTTTAATTTTTTTTAAAACCGTATAGCCGCACGGCTATACTATTTTACAAACCCTTTAAGTAGCATAATATGTATTTCTCTTTTTTAATTACTTTGATTAGTAATTATGTTTTAGTTATTATTTACTTAGTGAATATTAAAGGAAAAAAAGAAAAAAAAAATTAAATTACTATTTATTAAGTAATATAATTCATGACGTTAATTAACATATTTAAAACTAATTATTCACTAAATAAATAATAATTAAAATATAATTACTAATTTAACTAATTAAATCAGTCAAATATATTATTTAATTACTAAAAATAAAATTTTAAAAAATTAATTAACCTAAACATCCTAAGTTTATATATATATATTTCGTCGGCAGAGGTTTTTTTTGTCGGGAGAAACCTAATCCGACGGATATTTGCCGGCATAGACCTATGCCGACGAACTTTCGTCGTGAGAAGTGTTTATGTTATTTTTTTTAATTATTTTTTTTTATACAAATATAAAATTAGTTTCATTACTTTTGTTTTTTCCCCAACTTGTTTAATTTAATTAACATCTTATAGTCTTTTATACATATATATAAGTATATATGTACGTATGTGTTTTTCAATAATACATTCGTATTTTATACATGTCTACTAGTTTTTAAAAAGCAAACGTACAATAGTCGTATTGTACATGTACATACGCATTTCTAATGCTTAATACCCGTATTTTTTACAAAATTTTCAATAATTCACACAAAGTTCACGTATTATACAAATAATTCTCGTATATTATTGAATACCAATAATATATGTTATAAAAGTTATACTAAAACATTATACAGTGGCTTATTAATATCTACTTTGGATATGTCGAAACTAGCAAATTAATATCAATAAAGTACAAACTAATGAAACTTGGAGGGTCCTCTTTTCTTTTTTTAATTTATATATTAAATGGTATAAATAGACCTTCTAGAATTGTATAGCCGTGCGGCTATACTACGATTTTTTTTTCCTTCAAAAATAGTATAGTGACACGTGGCGTCTAATCGCTAGAGGGTCCTCTTTTTTTAAAAAACAAAAAATGAGCACAGCCGCCCGGCTATACTCTGTGTTTTTAATTTTTTTTTTTTAAGTAGAGTTGCTTGACACGTGGCGCCTAATGACTGCGCTCCTCTGTTTTTACATGTAAAAATAGTACACGGCTATACTCAGTTTTTTAATTTTTTTTAAAACCGTATAGCCGCACGGCTATACTGTTTTACAAACCCTTTAAGTAGCATAATATGTATTTCTCTTTTTTAATTACTTTGATTAGTAATTATGTTTTAGTTATTATTTACTTAGTGAATATTAAAGGAAAAAAAGAAAAAGAAAAATTAAATTACTATTTATTAAGTAATATAATTCATGACGTTAATTAACATATTTAATACTAATTATTCACTAAATAAATAATAATTAAAATATAATTACTAATTTAACTAATCAAATCAGTCAAATATATTATTTAATTACTAAAAATAAAATTTTAAAAAATTAATTAACCTAAACATCCTAAGTTTATATATATATATATTTTAAAAACACCTCTCCCGATGAAATTTCGTCGGCAGAGGTTTTTTTGTCGAGATAAACCTAATCCGACGGATATTTGCCGGCATAGACCTATGCCGACGAAATTTCGTCGGGAGAAGTGTTTATGTTATTTTTTTTAATTTTTTTCTATACAAATATAAAATTAGTTTCATTACTTTTGTTTTTTCCCCAACTTCTTTCAGTACTAGGGTGTATCACGAGTACATAGACCCCACGACATCATGGAGGATATGTGAAAGGACATGGGTGTGAGTATAAGTTATGTGAAGGCTTGGAGAGCTAGGGAACATGCACTGGAGTTGGTTAGGGGATTGCCAGAGGAATCTTATGCGATGCTTCCATCATATTGTGCTATGTTAGAAGCAAAAAATCCTGGTACGATAACTCATATTGAAACTGACAGTAATAATCATTTTATGTATTTTTTTATGTCACTTGGACCTTGCATCAGAGGATTTCGCACTGTTATTAGGGCAGTAATTGCACTTGACAGAACATTTTTAAAAGGTAAATATCATGGGACATTGTTTGTTGCCACATGCAAGGACGGAAATAACCAAACATACCCTGTTGCATTCGGAGTTGGAGATTCAGAGAATGATGCATCTTGGAATTGGTTTTTGACAAAATTACGAGGAGCTATTGGGGATATTAATGACTTAGTTTTCATTTCTGATAGACATGAAAACATTCTTAAGGCTATCTCCACTATATTTCCGAATGCTCATCATGGGGCATGCATATTCCATATAAGTCAGAATCTTAAGAACCATTTTAAGCATGAGATAGCGCATTCACTGTATTTTAGAGCCACTAAAGCATATATTGTTCATGAATTTGATCGTCTTATGGTGCAAATATTTAATGTTGATTCCAAAGTGGGTGATTATCTTAATGCGGCTGGATATGAAAAGTGGGCTCATGCACACTTCAATGGGAAGCGGTACAACCTAATGACAACAAATATTGCTGAATGTCTCAACTCAATCACCAAAGATGCTCGTAAACTACCTAT
Source organism: Prunus kanzakura (assembly GCA_020521455.1). Lineage (NCBI taxonomy): Eukaryota > Viridiplantae > Streptophyta > Magnoliopsida > Rosales > Rosaceae > Prunus > Prunus kanzakura. Next base: position 580,385 of record BPUM01000892.1, read on the forward strand.
TACCAATTTTATGGAGTATTTAAGAATGAATATACTTCAAAAGTGGTTCCATGACCGTCGAACTGAGGCAGCCAAAATGGATTCACATTTGACAGAGTGGGCAGATAATTTGGTGCAAGAAAACAACAAGAAAGGGTTGTCATTGCAGGTATTTTAAATTCATTAAATTTTATTTTTTTTGCAAGTAAGGAATATATGCAGACATTTGACAGAGTGCGCAGACATTTTATTTTGTAGTTTTTGCTGATATTTTTATTTGTTATTTTATTTAAGGAATACATGCATGATAATATTCTATAGATCTTTTGAAGATATTTCAAATAAAATAATTGCAGAGTATTATAAATATATTTCTTGTTTCTTAAATATGCAGGTTTCTCCCATTGAGGTTTACTCATTTCATGTATATGATGGATGTCGTGTTGAAGTTGTAAATTTAGAGAGGAAGTGTTGCACATGCCGAGAGTTTGATCTTGACCAACTACCATGTGCACATGCTTGTGCTGCATGTAGGCATCGACAAATTTCATGTTACCCAATGTGTTCACAATATTATACTACAAACTCATTGGTCATTGCGTATGCAAAACCTATTTGGCCAGTTGGGGATCAGACAGATTGGGTGGTACCGAATGACGTACGAAATAGAATTGTCCTACCACCAATTACACGAAAAAGTTACGGCAGGCGCAAGGAAAAGAGAATCCCATCACGCGGAGAAGAGCCATCAACTCGTAAGTGTTCAAGATGTGGTTCAACTGGTCATTATCGACAAACTTGCAAGAATCCGATTGCACTTCATCCTACCTCGTAGATAGGTGTAATATTTTACTATTTAAATTTATGAATTAGTATGAACAATGGATGAATATTTAATTTTATAATTTTCTTAAACTTTCTGGTGTAAACTTTTGAAGATGAGGAATAAAGCATGCTTTCCCTCACAATTTTTGTAGATTTGAGATGATATATAGTAGCGATGCAACGCTTTTGGTTTGGCCCATGTGAGGATAAAGTCTTTGCACATAGATTCAATACTTTGATAACATATCTTTTCATTTACCTATCTCGACGTCTCTGCATATAGATTCAATACTTAGCCATTTTCAAGAGAAATAACGTCATCTGAGAAGGAAGGTGAACAACTTGTTTTATCAGCGAAGCTACAGTTCAAGCTAAAGTACAGACCCTCTCAGAGAGATTGTGGACCTCGATAGCACGGGATGTCTTTGTAGATGTTGATCCTCATACTTGTTTTTTTCCGTTAGCATATTCAAACTCAACATCCTGTTTAAAATCATTAGAGAAAAGAACAATTACTTCTAATATCCAATAGTAAATTGCAGTAAGTATAGGAAATATCATCTTCTTCATGGTCCCTACTGCTGAAAGGTCCAATAGCAAACTGCTGACTTGTACATGAGCTTTCTTTTTAAGTTTACATGGGTTTTAATTTTTAAGGGCATTTGTGTCTATTTATGTGTGTTTTTGGCTATATTTGAAAGATTTTATAAAAACTGACATTTTTGAAAGTAAAGGGTAAATTTTGGCTATTTTTGATAAAAACTCTTTAATATAATTATGTGCCAATACGGTTTTTTTTCTTTCTAAATTTCCATTACTTTAAATACACAAATACAGCAATAGTTTGAAACTTAATGTATTTTAGGTTGGTGGTATGGTATCATTGGAACATGTAGAAGTATATTATGAACTGATTCTGTGTGTCTCTCCTTTTGTTCAATTACACTCCTACTTTGTGTTCCATGTATGTTAGGTTTGTGGATCATTTTTTATTTATTTTGCTTATGTTGTTGCCCTGAGAAACGTTGGGGCTCGGTTTTGATTTTAATGTTGGGATATCCTTAATTGCTTTTCTCAGTCCCACTCGAATAATATATGTAGCAAAAGTTGGCTCCTGTCTTCTCTTAAGAATATTTTTAACAATTGTGTTTGTTTGTTAATGCCCCCACACCCACATGTTTTAGGGGCATGACTTGATTTCCCTGTATTTGGATAATTAGGAAGAGATTATCATCCAGCTTACATATAACCTGCAAATTTTCCCCCAATAAATTTAGGTTAGTTTATTTGTCCCAGATTTTATAAAAGTAATTGAAACCAGCCTGTCAAAGTTGAAGTTGGTTATGATTATGTTACTTTGATTGCTGATTTGCAAAGACCATAACGCCTATTAATCTCAGTTGACAACACTTTGCCAATACTTGAGTGCCTTTACAGTTTTTGAATTCACGATGCATTTTTGTATTCCATGCTAGTGCATGGTATCTTTGGAAATGAATGTATGTCTTCTAACTTCTAAGTTCCTAAATCATTTCTATTTCTTGCTTAACTTTTATTCTATTCTTTGTTATTTGTGAAGCCCTGTAAGTGGTATAATTGCAGAATGCAGCTGCGGTGGTAGACGCCTGACTGCAATTGCCATCTCTTGTTGCCCAAATGTATGCTTCTTTTCTATGTAAATGTTGCGGTGAGCTTCGACTGAAGGCCGTGATGTAAACGGAAACTAATACATGGGACAACACAAGCTCCACACTTCTCTCTGTGTCTCTAACATGATTTCTATCTACCTTTGAACATGCTATCAATCTTTGTCAAACTTGGAAACTTCTGTGCTAGTTTCATTTGTAAGATTTTATGGTGGCATAATTTAATGTATATTTTTTAATTTGTTTTTATGTATATGACATGAAAATCAAAGACTACTCTCTATATTGGGGGATCCTTATTGAGCTTTTGGGTGAGTAACATATGGGGTCACTACAACACCGCTAACGGGTCCATTACACAGACAATATGAACCCAAACGCCGGTGTTCCCCCTAAACTGTTTTTTTTTTTTGGTAAAGACGAAGAAACAAATTATATTTTAATCAAATGACTCTCTGTCTCTAAGTGGAAAAACACTAGGGTCCTGTTCTGTTCACAAAGTTGAACTGCCCTAGAAGAAAACGCTTGCCTTGCTCTGCTTTCCACTTTGGCAAGAATACCATTTCTAATTAAGCTTGTCTCCAGTGGGAGCAATAGCATAAAGACACTTTCTTGATTTTCCCCACACATAATTTATCATACGTTAATCCCCTCTTCTATGTAAATGCTTTAGAAAGCATGCAAAAGTTTCAACACACTCAAACACAACAATTAATCACAACACTCAAACACTAGGGTCCTGTGAGGAAACAGATTACCAAATGCTCCAAACAAAGTTATCATGCCATGGATAACTGTGGCTAATCATGCCGTTTATAAACTCCTTAATCGCTTAGCCAAAAAGAGAGTGATCAAGACAAGTGAAAAGCCATATCTGGGTGGGATGAAAATTGGAAAATAAAAAATTATCGCGGTCAAGCATAAAGCAACTGTACAAAAATACAAGATACACAACAGTTCTCCTGCGTTCAGAAATATAAGTTGTCTTGTCTGCAAGTTATATGTGCTACGGGTAGAAAATGCCAACGTTTGATCAATTTTCTAACCAATTCAGAGTTCCTAAACTGTTAGACAATCATTAGCCCCAAAAGTTAGGACGCACAAATTATCGTGGGATCCCGGCCTCTGCATTTAGAGTTAGTGTATTTACCTGCATTTCATAAAATTTAGATCATCCAACTCATCCAATGCTTGTGGGTGCCATACCGTATACAATACATGTGTTTTTATTTTTTAATAAATTTTTTATAAAACTGATGCCATTACCTATCTCTCTCTCTCTCTCTCTCTCTCTCTCTCTGCTCTTCCTGTGTGTCTTCTGGTCTTTTTTATTTTTATTTTTTTGGCTTATTTTTCTACCGTTGAAGATGGGTAAATTAACACCACCATTGAAGAAAATTAAACGACCAGCACTATTTGTCAATCTGAATACAGCAACAATGGGTATTTTCCTCATCAATTTCGACTGATGACAACCACACACATCGCTCTTCCTCTTCAGCTTCCAACAACCCAAGGGCTAGCTTGCAGTTATTTAGCCCAAATCTTCATTAAATTTAATTACAACCAACAAATTATTAACGAGCAGTGTTACATTACATCAACCTTTTTAATCACCAGCAGAAAGACCCATCTCTCTCTCTCTCTCTCTCTCTCTCTCTCTCTCTCTCTCTCTCTCTCTCTCTCTAGTTCGACATTGTCGTCAATATGGATTAAATCCCTTGAGAGGTTGGCATGCTTATGGGCCTCATATAAACTAACCATAGTCACCCTTTTTTTTTTTGGTATATGATTCAAATGAAACTGGGACTTCTGATACGAATATAGATATAGACTAGTATCAACCATCACAAATACTTATGGTAGAAAAGAACTCATATCAGAAATCATTCTACCGGAACCTATATCTATCACAAATTAATATTTCCCAAATGCAAAACTGCCCCAAAAAAGGTGTCCTCGGTAAGCTCAAGAACTCGTGGTCACTCGATAACAATGGAATCATAATCCGAACTACAAGCACATCTCTGCACATCGAGAAAATAACTCCCGGTTTGATCGCCAGTGATATATACGTAGAGCACAAGAATCCAATAAATCTTTTTGTTTCATCCAATTAAAATGTCAAATAGTTGTTCCAAAATTGTACTACAAAGTCATCTAGATTGTCTTTGCAACTTGAGGTAGAGATTTAAGAAGATACGGCGATGGCCTACGCAAAGTGTGATTGAGAAGGATCATCAGTGTCAGGAGAGTCAAAGCCCCAGCTTGATGTGCTGTACCAAGCTCTACAGGCACATATGACAGCAGTGTAGATATTCCCAGTGTGACCTGCAACAATAACACAACGAATTGTGCAAAACAATTAAAACCAACCTGGTCAAACTAATGAAATAATTCGAAGGAGAAGAGAAAAAAAAAAGGAATGAAAGGTTGGAAACCATATATACCTGAAGGCCAGCCATGCCTACAGCACTTCCAATCAAAGACCGAACTGCAGGATGTATGTCAAACTTCCTTGTTGACCACCACAAAGCACCAATTGAAAATAAAGTTGCAGTTGCAAGGATACGGTGATCAAGCTACAAACAGGAAGAACAATTAATCACAACCCTACTTCATGTTTGAAATTTGAAAAGATTAAAGAACAAGCTAATACGCAGTAGAAGATTTAACAATTCCATAATTTCACAAAAGCATAATCGCCTCAAGAAAATGGTTTTCATCACAAGAAATTACAGTGTAACCTCAAAGAAGACACAAAAACAGCTGCTAGCCGAAACACATTTCAATGGCTTTAAAAACAATAACTTTCCTGTAAAGATGATGACATAATCACATTTCATTTGTTCCTACACAAAACAGAAGTTCCTACAGAAAACAGATGTTTTTTTAGTGAAGGAAGAACCTTAAAATAAGACATCTTTCCAATTTTTAACTCCTTTTATTTTTTTGGTAATATTTTAATTTCCCTTGTAATCATAAAAGCAACCTTGGAGATAACATATAGCAACATTAAGTCGCAAAAAACTAAAATAAAATATATTCTTTGGTCGGAAAGATACCTGCACAGTAGATGTATTCTCAAAGAAGTTCCGGATTAGTGGCTTCATGTCAAAAACATCCTTTGGGATCCATGTATCCCCCATCTTTGGAAAAGTATTGTAAGCATGCCCCTGTAATTTTCACACATAAGCATGTTTATAATCTCTTACTCAGGAAAAGCCACATATCATCCATTCAATTCATTGTGAAAGGCAAGAAGGAAAACAAAAATTACATACAGCATCATTCCCGGCAACAAATGCTCCTGAGACAGCAGTTACTCCGACAAGTAAGCTTACAGGAAGAGCAAGTTGCTTCACCTTTGCTGCCCCACGAACCCAAGCTAGTGATTCAGAAGGTGGTTCAGGCATGACAACAGAAAGACCTGTCCATAAAAGGCCACAATATATAGCAAAGGCTGAAGTAAGGTGAGCTGCAAGACGGTAAGGGCTTACTCTTGGCTGAGCATATTCAGATGCTGGCTCCTGTGAGAGACAGAATTATTTCAAAAATCCATCGCTTTTATTAAATTTCAATCAAAACCACAACAAGAGAAACCATATCTGACCTCTAAACCACTTTTAACCATCCACCAACCAATTAAACCCTGCCCAGCACCAAGACCAAAAAGAGCAGACAGTCTCAGTCCAAGTTGTACGGTAATATACCCCTTACGGAGAAAATATGAGAAGGGCAACGCAAACATAATTCCCAGTCCCCTTCCCCACATTCGATGTGCATATTCCATCCAATAGATGAATTTGAAATCTTCAATACTCATCCCTCGATTTACACTACATGAGATCAAAAACCAGGTAACATTACAAGGGTCCAAAAGAACTTCAACTCCCATTGAAAGCAACAATGTAACATCAAATATGTAATTCGTCAATCCTCAAAATTTGGGTTAAAGTAAACTACAAAATGCTAGAAAGACACATGAACGGTAAAATTATCATTACTCATATAGCCCTTCAGTTCAAAGCACATATTTTCTGTTTTGCTTCCAGCCAATAGAGGATTGCATCTGTAAACAAACTTAAGCAATTCTTGAAGATTTTTAATGTAATTTCAAGTATAGAGGCAGATCACTACGAGCTATAAAGTGCTTAAAATGAAAACTAAAAATTAATGATGCAAAAATTTCCAGTGTTGTTTCCACTTTGCACTAACCGCTTATACTCAGGGGACTGCTTGTACTTCCCAAACTCAAGCAACCAATCCTCATCTGAGAGAGGAGGAAGCCTCCCAGTAAATTTCCAATCAGTCATCGAAAGACCAGATCGCGTTAGTCGTGTAATACCACCAAGTATCACCATACTAAACACCCATGTAGCAGAGCCAAAAAGCCAAATGCCAACCATTTTCTGAGCACGGGGTCCTCCATTTACAAGAAGCTTCAATCCCTCCTTATTTTTGATGCCTACAGAAGCAACAGTGGACATATTCCTTATAGATGGTACATAATTTCCCTGAAAATGGCATAAGAAATTCCCTTTTTATTTAATATTTTACAACACATCCCAGCCTAATTAAGTTAAATTGCACAAATTTGTTTTTGGCACATTTTGTGCATTTATTCATCATAGAAAAAGGAGTTACTTCAAAAAATGATAGTCAACCTATAGAAAAATAAAGATTAAAAGCAGCTGCATTCGATGATACACTACAACTGAAAAGCCTTAGTTCCTGGCTCTAACTCTAATACAAGTCTGCAGTGTCATCTTAGTGAATCGATATTATATTTTACGTTTCCCCCCCTCAAATACTCTGTTTCAACAACTATTTTATCATTATTAACACTCACAGATTTCAAGATTCTCTAATTCCAATCTAAATTTCTTTTCCTTTTTCCAATTGGATCTCAAAATCTTGGAATGATTTTGTTTGATTATGAGAAAAAATACTGCTTAAATAGAAATTCCACAGCTGAAAATGAAACTGCAAAGCTTGTCCCAGCTCCGAAAAGCTTCCCTAATTCGACATTCACAATCCACCATACAAAATCTAAAGCACTGAACTTTAATATGCTTTTTTCGAATTTACTTACCAAAACTGAATTCAAAATAATTTAAAAAAACAAAGTGAGAAAGGAACCTTAGACAAAGATTGAAAGCCATCCAAGCATTTCCGTGTGGCTCCAGTAGAGAATAATCGATAAGATTCCTCGTTCAGAACCCTAGACGGCGTCGTTCCCCAGAGATTGTACAGAGCATTGCTGTTCTTCTTCACAAACAACGCTACGACTCGGCTCCGAAACATTTCTCTCTCAGCTCTGAAGTCTGAAACTGAGAGGGTTTAGGAGCGGTTTTGGTTGTTCGAGGCTGATTTTATGCCTTCTTTCTCTTGGACCAGCAAACGACACCGGTTTGGGGACCCCTTTAAATAAACGAACACGTTGTCGATCTTCAAACCACGTAGAAAGTTTTCATATCAAAAACCACAAAGTTTGATTGCAACAGTAACATACAATATATAACTTTAGGGCTAATGACATTATACCCAATTAAAAATTAAAGAAAAATATTGCAAAATCAAACCCACCCACTTTCCCCCTATCGCAACCCTCCCACGACACCCACGGTTTAGGAGGCATTATCGAAATGGGCTACGGATTTTTAATTTCATCAATTTGCACCTCAACGTTTTATGACTATATCAATTTACACATTCCGTCAATTTGACCATAGAAGGTCCGCAAAAACACAAGCCCCACATAGGGATACCAGATGTGTGTCTTGATTGGTGTGAGAGCAGATCTAGGGGTGAGGAATGTCTCATGATCATGTCAGGTGGTGATAAGAAGCAAAAACAGAAAATTTAAAAAGAAAAACCCTAAGATATAAGCATGAAGTTTTAAATAGTGTACTTCTTGAAGTACCATAGTTGGAATCATACTCATAAGAAACTAAAATAGTTTATACAACTTGACCATGCATGACACTCCCACTATGTCAAGGAAAATAAATCAATATGCCATTACCAATGCCTCTGTTTGTATTTATGTTGCACCGATACGGATACAGGTGCCGCGATACGATACCATATGCTGATACAACAAATCTTCAAAAACTAGGATACAAGTACGGCACCAATACAACAATTAAAATAATAATATAAATACAAAAATTGATATTTCATCCTTATTCTCCCCATTATTATTACTAGTATTCACATCATTAGAAGCTAGAATTATTACCCACACTATTCAATTCATGTGAATCAAATGAAGTTTGATAATAATAAAAAATAATAATTAATAATTTAATACATATACAAAACAATTAGTAGGCTACTAGCCACTAGGCAGCTATTTCCAAAATATAAGCCATTTCGACACTTCCAACTTCACAAATTAACCACACAACAGCTTATTAAAGAATACATACAGCCATCCCCACCCCAATATTACCCATATACCTATTATCTAATTAACAAAACAGCAGCTTATTAAAAGAATAAGAATAAAACCTTTAGCGGCGTAAGAAACCCACCCAACCAAAGAAATCTGAGATGGCGATGGCGACGGCGCTGGGTGCGACGGCAATGACGACGGCGCTGGGTGCGACGGTTATTGCTGGTGGGTTCTCTCTCTTCCTTCTTCCTCCTTCTTCTTTTTTGGTTGCCGTCCCAAAAGACTCAGCTAGCCTCTCGACAGAGGAAGGGTCTTAATTCTAAGTTTTAAGTTTATATTTTAACCCCAAATATTCAATAAATTTCAAAATAACCCCAAAATTTTCAAAATATTTTCTCTTTTACCACTTGACGTATCGCGACCGTATCGATGGAGTATTGGAGCCGTATCGTAAAGTCACTCAGCTCGTGAAGGGGTATTGCTGCTGTGTGGGTAGGTTGTTGCGGTGTGAGTGGGCTAAAGGTCCCTGTTGAGCCTTTTTCTAGTAGTGTCCTCTTTTATTAATTGAAATAAAAATGACACCATACCAAATATTCCAGAAAATAAAATAAATGTAATTCAAAAATTTCAACATCCAAACACCCCTCACCCCTCTCTCTCTCTCACAAGTCTCGGACTCACAGAGCTAACCTATTAATTAATTATTAACTTGAACATAATTAAATATTTGGATATTATTGTCTACCGTGTATAATACGTACTCTTTTTTTTTTTTGGTCAAAATGGATAATTACTACTTATTAGTTTGAAGAAGATCGCTTCAATCTCATGGGACAACTAACTTCTTTTTATGAGATTCTAGCAAAAATAAAACTTTTTTTTTATGAGCGAATAAGGTTTTGCCACCTAGAATTGATGTTAACTTGGCAACATGTGGACCTCGTAGATAAATCCTACAATGCTTTCTGATAATTTGGTCCAATTTATGGATCACTTGAGTATGATGAATATTGGTGGCTTGCTTCCCAACTCCATTCTCTACAGATCCCTCTTCACGGCTCCTCTGTTCGTTGTGCAAGTACTGGAGGTTCCAGCAAGCCTTGTTTGTTTATTTTGGCACAAGAATTTCAGGTCCCTTATTTTACTATTAAAGCTGAGGATTGAGGAGGTACAATTGCCGGCGCAATGGCTTTTCTCCTAAACTGATTTTTTATTTTGAAAATTCTCTCCTGCAACCCGGTATATAAATTTTGCTTAAGAGACAAACCGTCATAAAACATTTTCAAAGGCATCGAGCTAAAACGTGGGAGATCAAATTTCAATGCTTGAACTCAAAACACTTCGACAGATACACCAACATTTGAAACTGCAGCATCCAACTAAGTGTTGACGCTTAAGAAAGGAAATAGAAAGATCCAAAATGAAATATAATTGCTGATTAAACATTCAACCATAGAAACAGTGTTTACCAGTTCAACATCAAACTGAAATAAAGTGCAACCCCTCAAAATGTAGGAAAGGATGAAGGAAATAACATATTCTGAGTCTAAATGACTAAAGTTCTGGTAACAAAATTCTAGGCAGCAGCGCCCTTCCCCTTCTTCCTCTGGAGCTTCTTCATGTAAAATTCCAGCTCTTTGCCCTCCAATATATATCTGTAAAAATTTCATAAGACCCATTATATATGACATACCTTACTTTAAAACAACAATGAAAAGAAGCTGTTATCACCATATTTCAGCCCTCGCAATACTGCAACTACACTAATGTGCCTATGACAAATCTGCTGACTAGAAACAGACAAAGGCAGATAAAGTCACATACCCATCAGAACGGCCACACTGTCCAGGTCGTGATGAGATACAGGCCAATAGACGACCACCACCAAATTGCTCTTCAATATGCTGGTCAAGGGTGCGACTCTGTTGACGCTTCTCCAACTTTCTTACTACATGCTTGCTCTTCTTCACCTCCTCAGCAACGGCAGCAGGAGCAGCAGCAGCATCACCTTCCTATTAAACAAATAACACAAAAATGCCATCAAAGACAGTAAAGCATAATGCTGTTGACCACATTCAATGCAGTCATCAGAAGTAAAATAATCTTCCTTTAAATTTTGTTACCCACGCACAAGTATATTTCTTTCCACCATCAAGTGAGCATATTAACACAATGCCAGAAACCATCATATATATTTTCTTTAGGATTCAGAAACTAATACAATGCTTCCAGAAATAAGGAAAACACGAAAGGCAAGTCCAACCTTACCTTGAACAGCAAAATATCTTAAATCATTAGGACAAACAAAGACAAAATTAATAAATTTACCAACCCAAAGGAGATAAAAGAGACCTACCTCTCCTTCTTTCTTGGCAGCAGCTGCAGTTTTCTTCTTGCGGCCAATTTCAACTCCGTAGTGCTGGAGATACCACTGCTTGAATGGTGCTGCATCAACCTGAACAATGGCTCCCTTCACCAAAGTTTGAGTGCGGACCAGCTCATTGTTAGATGCATTGTACACGACATCAAGAAGACGGGTTTTGCGGGTCACGGCCTCACTACCCCATGAGAAATTTCCTGTGTCGAGCCTCAGAGCACGCCACTTCACATTCCCACCTCGAACTCTGATTCTCCTCACTGTCTTGTTGCTTGACAACTTTGTGTTTGCAGGTTGCCTTCCAAGCTCATACCTTCAAACAACAAGTTGAAACTAAATCAATTCTGCAATCATTGAGGCCTTAAAGTAAATTCATTTTACACATATAAAAACTGTAATCAATTAATATCAAACATGATAGGAACCTAAACCACTTAGCACTAAGGGATTTGTGTTACTTCAAATTTTGCAAAAATTGGCAACCAGAATTTGAGGAAAAAAACTAAATAACACATCTCATAATCTAAGAAATGTAGGCTTTGGTGCTGTATGCCCAACAAAATTAAGACAAACGATATGACCAGAGGCATTAGATGGTGAAACACACATAATAAAAAAATTATCAGAGAAATAACAAGAACACAACTTGGAAATCATTTAAAGTTCTTAGAACATATGCAAATATATAGCTAGTTCATAAATCATCCATTCACCAGAAACGAACAAAATGAAAACACAAAGGTTTCAACTACTTGTTGGAAAGAAAGAAAGAAAGAATTAATTAGATAAACAAAAGAAGCACATTATTCAGAAGTAGAACTCTGATTCATTTATCAATTAGAAAACTTTAGTCTCTGTTTGGCTGACCCGTAAAATACAATAAGAGAAAAGGAATCAAAACACGGTATAACAGTCTGTACCAACAAAAGCATCTAAATCAAAGAAAAGCAATTCAAAAGTTACTTTCTCTTCTTCCTCCATGCCTTCTTCTTGCCTCCAGTGGCACGTCTCTTGTGCATGGAATCTCGGGAAATACCTATAAGCCATACAATATTTGAAGATTAGCATCGCAAAAATGAAAGCGAAAAGCGAAAAGAGAAAACAAAACATCACAACAGCAAATTCACAGGTACCCATCACTGAAACGAAGTTGAAAAACAGAAAATGAATATGAAATCAAGAAGATGAGAGTGGTGTGAGATGTACCCATCTTGGAAGAAGGAGAGTTCTAGGGTTTCTCTGCTCCTGGAGTTGCGGCAACGCGGCTAGGGTTTGGGACAAGTGAGGCAGCCGAGCTAGGTCTTTAGTACAAACGTAGTGAATGAAATTACGATATTGTCCTCAATAGCCCAAAACCAACTCCTAACTTTGAGTCAGTTTGGATTGGGCTTTCCCAAGAATCTGCATCCCCAATAGAATTTGGTTTGCAGTGACGTCGTTTAGATCTTTATAGGCCAAGCAGCCCAAACCCGAACTTAGTTCATGGCCAGTTCTTTGGACACCCATGTTATATCCTAAATATTCTTTGGACACCCACAACAAATTAATAATTTTTCAAGTGCACCACCCAATTTAAGGGTGGCATATTGCGATTTTAATAAATTAAAATTAAAATTTGGGGTCCATTTGGAGTGATTGTTAATCTAGAAATTTATATGACATTACAAGTTTAAATTATTATTTTTTAAATGAAAGGAATTTGATTAATTACCCAGACAACATAATACCTTATTAAAAGTAAGTGAAGTCTAGAGTGGGCTCAAATTTAAATAAACGACATAGTGACACTTTAGTTTGTGTACGAAACTTGATGTGTATGTGATTTTTTAAATAACTGATAATAAATAAATAAAAGTTTTATGCTTGATGTATCAGACTCCATTCGGAAGTTTTTCCAGGCAATATTTTGGCAATAATGCTGTTGTGACCAATACTGGTATACATTGAAAATTTGAAGGGCCTATTTCCTAATATTTGGTTTGCTGTTGAAAGATCAGGAAAGAGAAACAACAATGTTTTGGCATATCACTTGTAGCCCTGCTTTTATTACTGGTTCCAGGCGTTATTTTTAGCCCCGAAGTGTTGCTCTCACTAATATAGATCCTCAGTTTCGACAGAATTATTTACTGGTTATAAGTACTATTGACTGACCCAAAAAAAACAAGAAGCATTATTGACTGACTGGGAAATGCATTTTGGAATTAACATTTACAATCGTCTAGTTCATGAGATTTTCGGTTCCACACATCTTACTGAGCAGATTGCAAACCTTGTGGAATGTACTTCATGACGGGTGCTGGTCTGGGGCTAATGGATGCTGCTACCGAAGGTGCTTTGCAAGCAGGAACACCAGTTGGTCGATTTAAGATTGGTAAAGAAGCTGGCGAATGGACAGCATCAAATTTTCATCCTTACCTACCATCAGAAGTGTATCTCACATGCAGGAAAGATATATTTATCTGCTAGAAAGCTTAAAAATGCTTTTTTAAACTGCTGCCAAATTGCATAACTGCTTTATACTTGCAGGTTTTTCTCTGCTAGGAGGCATGGGGTGGTAGATGCTGCAGTTAGAAGCCGCCGCAGTTCTGATATAGGACCGCTTTTGTTACTCTACCTGGTGGGATTGGTACTCTAGATGAAAATTTTGAGATATTAGCATTAATTCAGCTAGAAAGGATCAGGTCGGAGCTTCCAGTTCCATTCTTGTTGATGAATTAGGACTCATTCTATTCAAAGCTTCTAAGCTTCCTTGATGATTGTAAGGACTGGGGCACCCTCTCCAACGGAGAGATTACATCTCTGTGGAAGGTTTGCGACAGTAACTCAGAGGCTTTGGCTTATTTGGCAGGGTTTCACAACCTACCTCCTCCTAGTGACAAAGCCAGGCATGACAACGAATTGCAAACCGCAAGCGGAACGTTTTCTTAAGGGTTTTTTTGCTAAAATATGAATATGGGTTTTCAATATGTTCAAATGTTTTATTCTTCTCCACAAGGAGGTATATATAAGAGTTTACAGAGTGCTTTACAAGGAATAAGATTCTATCAGGAATTAAGAAAGTATATCCTAATTATACACAGATTTGTCAACTAGATGAAATGGGAAAGTAAATCCCTTAATTAATCAATGAAATAAATCTCCTTGATTAATTAGGAGACTCACGTCAACACTTCTCCTCAAGTTGGTGCATATACGTCACCAATGCCCAACTTGGTAAGTGAGTCATAAAACACTCTGCTACAAACAGCTTTGGTTAAGATATCAGCTAATTGATCTTCTGATTTTACGAACGGTAGGCGGATGATCTTCTTCTCAATTTTTTCTTTGATAAAATGTCTATCCACCTCAACATGTTTGGTTCGATCATGTTGAACTGGATTGTGGGCAATATCAATAGCTGACTTGTTGTCACAATGCAACTCCATTGGCTTTTCTGGCTTGAAACCCAATTCTGTCAAGAGTCTTCTAATCCACAGCAATTCACAAACTCCATGAGCCATTCCTCGATACTCTGCTTCTGCACTAGACCGAGAAACCACATTTTGTTTTTTACTCCGCCAAGTGGCTAGATTACCTCCCACGAAGGTGAAGTAGCCTGAAGTAGAGCGTCTGTCAGTAATGGATCCAGCCCAATCAGCATCTGTATATCCCACAACTTCAAGATCTCTATTCTTTGAGAACATTAATCCTTTTCCCGGGGCTAACTTTAAATATCTTAAGATTCAATCAACTGCATTCCTATGAGACACACTGGGTGAATGCATAAACTGGCTAACCACACTCACAGCATATGCAATATCTGGTCTTGTGTGGGCTAAGTATATTAACCTTCCAACAAGGCGTTGGTACTGTTCCTTATTGGTTGGTTCTTGATCCATACCTTCGCACAATTTGTGATTCATCTCGATTGATGTGTCAGCAGGCTTACATCCAAGCAATCCTGTTTCAGCAAGTAGATCTAATACATACTTTCTCTGTGACAGAAATATACCATTTGTGGACCTTGCTACTTCAATTCCAAGAAAGCACTTCAGATCACCTAAATCCTTCATCTCAAATTCCTGAGACAAATACTTCTGCAGTTTCAATTGCTCTCCTGTGTCGTTTCCAGTCACAACTATGTCATCCACATAGACAATCAGTGCGGTAATCTTCTTTCCATCACGCTTCAAGAACAAAGTGTGATCCGAATGACTCTGTGTATATCCAAAAAACTTCATGGATTTAGTGAATCTACCAAACCATGCTCTGGGAGACTGCTTTAATCCATACAATGATTTTTTGAGCTTGCAAACTTGATTCTCCTTGTCACAAGTGAAGTTACATCCTGGTGGTAAATCCATATATACTTCTTCTTCCAGATCTCCATGTAAAAATGCATTCTTTACATCAAACTGATGTAATGGCCAATCGAGATTTGCTGCTAGAGACAGGAGGACCCTGATAGTTTTGATCTTGGCTACTGGGGCAAAGGTTTCTTGGTAGTCTATCCCATATCTCTGTGTGTATCCTTTTGCCACCAATCTGGCTTTATATCTTTCAATAGATCCATCTGCTTTGAGTTTCACAGTATAGATCCACCTGCATCCCACTGTCTTCTTTCCATGAGGTAATGGCACGAGTTCCCATGTGCCATTCTTCTGGAGAGCTCGCATTTCTTCATTCATGGCTTCTTTCCATTGTTGGTCTTCTAGTGCTTCAGTTACACTATTGGGAACAGGTATGTCGGCTAGCTGCTTCACAAAGTGTACCCGTGACTCAGATAATCTGGTGAGGGATACACAGTTGTTGATGGGATATTTCCCCTTTGCATGAAGATCTGCTTCGTAGTGAACTGGGGGTTTACCACGGTTCTTCCTTTTTGGAATTTGATATGTAGGCTCTGCGCCTTCTGAAATGCAATCAGTTATTTCATTAATGTTATCAGTTTCAGGTAGAGAAGTTACCTGAATGACGTCCTCAGCAGATGATTGGTGTGGTACTGGAGCTGAAGAATTCTCCGGAGCAGGCACAAACTCTTCAATTCTCTCCTCCTGAGTGTGATGGCTGGGATCGGACTGAAGCGGAACAATTTCAGAAAAAACTGGGGGGAGCGACCGGTCGTGAGGGTCAGGCGACCGGTCGCTTTCAGGCAGAATCTCGTTACGTTGCGACGTGCGTGGCGACCGGTCGTGAGAGGCATGCGACCGGTCGCTTTCAGGCAGAGTCGTTGGTGTGCATGGGGACCGGTCGTTCGAGACAGGCGACCGGTCGTTTTCGTCGGGCGACCGGTCGCTAGAGGTCGGCGACCGGTCGTTCTGAGTCTGGAACGAATCTGGAAAAAGTGCTGAAGTAAAAAATTCAGATTTTTGAGAAGAGTCCTCCTGTGCATCCGAAAAATAGCTCTCTTGTTCCCGGAACACAACATCCATAGAAGTATACACTTTCCGACTTGGAGGATGATAACACCGGTAACCTTTCTGATGAGGTGCATACCCAATGAACACACACTTGTCGGCACGGGGATCTAATTTGCTGCGTTGGTGATCATGTAAGTGGACAAAGACCACACAACCAAATATGCGGGGTTCTAGGTTTTGGGTGGGAGGTATTTGGCTATGGTGTTGAAGTGTTTGAAGGGGAGTTCGAAATTGGAGGATACTAGAGGGAATTCGATTGATAAGATAAGCCGCAGAGAGAACGGCTTTGCCCCAAAAAGACCGAGGCATATTTGCACCAAAGAGGGATGCACGAACGACTTCCAGTAAGTGTCTATTCTTTCGTTCAGCCACACCATTCTGTTGAGGAGTGGACGGGCATGAGCGTTGATGAATGATACCGTGAGCTTGGAAGAACTCATTAAGATCATGGTTAAGGAATTCCCCACCATTGTCAGACCGAAGAACCTGAATTCGGGTATGAAATTGTGTCTCCACCATGTGATAAAACTGTTGAAACTTGGAACTGACTTCCCCTTTAGTTTTGAGAAGGGAAACCCAGGTCATGCGTGTGCAATCATCAATAAACGTGACAAACCATCTAGCTCCCCCGGGAGTGGTAACTTTAGAAGGGCCCCAAACATCAGAATGAATAAGGGAAAAAGGAATTAAACTTTTATTGGAACTTAAGGGAAAGGGAACACGATGGCTCTTGGCCAGTTCACAAATGTCACACTTAAAACTAGAACTCTCTAAATCTGAAAATAATGAAGGAAATAGCTTCTGTAAATATCCAAACGAAGCATGTCCAAGACGGCGATGCCATAACCATACTTCGGAAGTTTTCTTCTCAACACTCGTCCCCCCAATTTTGAAAGCTTGACTGAGGCTGGCTTCACTGTCAGATGCCAGGTCCAAATAATAGAGTTTGCCCCTCCTAGTACCACAACCAATCGTCTTGCTGCTGAGGATGTCCTGAAAAACACAATGAGTAGGCCAAAAAGTTACGGTGCAATTCAAAGCCGTAGAGATGATAATGGTCACAAAAACTGTTGTAACTCAATGACACTTGAACATAGAAATATTGTTCATCAAATGGATTTGAAATAAACTTCCCAATCATATTTGAATGTTGTTGTTGCACGTGTAGTAACTATGATAAGTATCAGTTGCTAGAACAAGAGCAAAATGGAAATACAAGGAAATAAATGATTGAAATGGTAAAAGCTTTTCTATTCTCTGTCGACAACTGGGACCTATGGTCCTATAAATACAAAAGTAGTGACTGTAGGATACGGATTGAAGAATTGCCAATGCCACGTTGTAAGCTACCAAACGGATAATACCCAGCATCATGGCTTATTCATGCAGGTGAGAATTCTTAAGTGTTCTAAACTAGGGTAATGTTTATTGGGCCAAAGGCCTCTCGTGTGGCCTCTCCGCCAACCTCTGGTGTGGCTTCTCTGCCACCCTCTGATGTGACTTTTACGTTCCTCTTCCGTTGTTTATTTTGTTGTGCTTTTTTTACTTTGTTTTTCTTGCTGTTGGCCCAAATCTCCTCAATCTCTTCTCTCCCACTCCTTTATAGCCATGTCACCTCTCTCTCCCTCTTCTCCTCTCATCCACCCACACCCCTTAAGCCCATTTCTCTTCCCCTCTCACAAACTCTTTAACCTTAAACCCCTTCCTTTTCCCTAGAATTTGCTTGGTTGTCTCCTGGTTTGTTGCTGATGTTCATCTCCTACAACCCGTCCTCAGATCTGAGCTTTTGCTCTAAAGGAGTGGGCTCTGTAGTTTAATGGTCAATTTAGACTAATTCATGGATCGTTGAGCTTGATGCACGGTGGTGGCTTGCTTCCCTGTATCCACGCTCTTCAGATCTCCTTTGTCGGTTCTCATGGACCTAAATTATGTTTATTATGGTTGGGGTTTTATTTTGTTCTGTTGTACTTTTGTTTTATTGTTCTATCCATTGTATTGGGCTTGTTTGTAACTTGCTAAGGTAATGAAATCTTCATTCCTTCGACCAAAAAAAAAAACAATTGAAAATGAGATTTTACTGTTTTAGTTCAATTTCATGCAATAAAATTGCATTGAACCTAACCATTGCGGATGTTCTTAGGAATGAAAAGGAAAAGAACAAATAAAGAATAAGAAATCAAAACAAATGATTCATGAACATTAGATAGAGAGGTGTAGATAAGTGGTCCATAATTTCTTCATTTCTTAGACGTACAAGGAGAGAGTTTGAGGGTGTGCTTCAACATTTTTGGCCAGCCTACAATTGATAATGTACCAAAAGGAGGTTTGGAAAAAAAAATTTACCAAAAGGATTCATTTGTATATGAGAAGGACTTGTCATTTATATATGCTAATTTGGTAACATCAGTGACATCATCAAGCATGACACAAAGCTCATAAGATGATTTATGTTAACCTTCCACTTATTCTATCTCTCTCTCTCTTTCAGAGGTGGAATTTATTCGTTATGGATATCACATGAACATAGTATACATTATTGGTGGATTTAGCTTTATGCTCATACACTCTATATATGAAGGGGGGGAAACAGTATAAAGAACTAAATAAATAACATAAGTTTGGAGATGTGTAGCCTGAAGGCTACACAGAGCTCCTAGACAAACTTACTTGACACAAACTTCAATAAGATTGATACTCCTGATACTCACTTGATACACACTGGATACACACGATACACTCATATACGCACATTACATAGAGTGGATACAACGCCTATTTATAGGCCATAATATTAACTCAATATTAAACATAACCATAACCACTATACCCACTAAACCTCACTTTAATTTCAACTCATAAACTAGACATAATGGCTAAACCCTTTAGATTCTAACTTTTTATTTCCTTAACTCCTAACATTTGAAATTACCCCAACATACATCTCTCTCTAAAGAGGGGGGATACTTTGCTTATGCTTGAAAAAATTATGAGGATCAACCATGGTTTTCACACGCACCAATCTATCAAAATTACCTTTGAAGTACTTCCTTCCATAAAGTGTAGCAGTTTCAAAGTTAGTCTTATTATCCTGGTTCGCACCGATGTCGAGATCCCTGTAGTTTTGGAACGCCTCTCTTGGATTCTTGGAGACATATGGTGTCATCATGTCATACAACTCTCTTGTTAAGCGAACGTACTTGTTGGTGGCCTCAATCCCTTCGTCATACCACGACGAATAGTATAGACCAAAAAATAGGTTTCCGGCCCTGTGAGGGTATGGAGTTGCTGACTCAGATATCTCACTCATTCTTCCACCATAAGGGTTCCAATCCAAATAAATGTGCTCTATCTCAATCATCTTCTTCCATATAGAATCAAAAACATGTTTTGGAATTGGTTCCTTCACATAGTCTGACTTACCTTTGTAGAAAGTCTCTGGTTCAGTCGGCTTGCTGAGAAGAATTTCTATGGGGGTTCCAATGGGACTTTCAGCCCAAAATACAGTGGATTCCACCCAGCTCACTTCGTAGCAGTCTTTTCGTTGTAAGCCCAGTTCAGGGAAACTCTCATTCAACAATGCCACAACCTTGTCACTTGTTCCCAAGAAATGGCCAATGAATGATACTCCCACAGTCTTGTTTCCCTTGGTATCAATATTCTTCACTTGTGGCTGTGCTCTGAGGAAGACCTCTTTGGGCAGCTTGGGTGCAACAGTTTGCCACTTGTAAACCAAATCTGTAACACCTTCCTCTATGGTCCTTGTAAGGTTGAACACAGTCACTTTGGGTGGAACTGGAACTAGCTTGAGCTTCCATGAAAGAATAACTCCGAAGCTTGCTCCACCACCTCCTCTGATGGCCCAGAAAAGGTCCTCTCCCATTGACTTTCTATCAAGGATTCTACCATTAGCAGTAACTAGCTTAGCATCCACGATATTATCGACGCTAAGCCCATACTTTCTCATCATAAACCCATAGCCGCCGCCACTAAAATGGCCACCAGCACCAACCGTTGGACAAATCCCAGCAGGAAAGCCATAAACGTTGGTTTTTGCAGCAATTGCATAATAAACTTCTCCAAGAGTAGCTCCAGAGTGAACCCAAGCGCTCTCATCCGCAACATTAACATCAATGGAGTTAATATTAAACATGTCGAGAATGACAAAAGGCACATCCGACGTGTAAGATAAACCCTCGAAATCATGGCCACCACTTCGGATTTTAATTTGCAACCCATGATGTTTGGCACAAAGCACAGTTGCTTGGACATGGGACTCATTCTTGGCTGCTATTATGGCCAAAGGTTTTGGAGTCGCAGCTGTAGAATATCTGCGGTTATTGATATGTGCTACCAAAACAGATTGAAATGAGCTATTTTGAGGGGTGTAAATTGATTCTTGGATTGTGTGGGCAGGGTGAGGATATTTTGTGAGGCATTGGAGAAAGCGATCAATGGAAACTGTTCCTGCAGTTGTCCATGGTATCGAGAGTGAAAGGACAGAGAGAATGAAAAGCAGGACTGGAGGGTTTCTGAACTTCATTGGTAATATGTGGGATTGTATAGCTCTCTTGATTTAATGCTTGGCAAGTTGGCAGTGTGATAAAACAACAGGCTTGGGGTAGTATTTATAATGGAGCCAAAGAACCCAACTTTGAATTTGTCTTTGGTTTCTCACCCAGCTCGTGCAGGCTTTTTATTTTGTATAGCATTATTACGGACTTTTTTAATATCAGCGTTAGCTTGTCAAACTGACCTACAGAGGTGGCTCTGACCTACAAATTGATTGTTTTATTAATTCAAGTGCTAAATTGGTTGACTTTTTAGTTGTAGGGGTTAAATTCTATTATGGTCATAATTCGGGGATAAAGACTGAAAATCCTAATATAAAATTGGAACCCACATTTATCATGTTAATATTTACCACACATATATAGTAATCGTATGATTAATGGATGAGATCGTGTATAAAGTTTTCTCGAATTTTTATAAGAGTTTGTAAGGTCTTAATTACAAGATCGTTTGTCA
This sequence comes from Prunus kanzakura, assembly GCA_020521455.1. Lineage (NCBI taxonomy): Eukaryota > Viridiplantae > Streptophyta > Magnoliopsida > Rosales > Rosaceae > Prunus > Prunus kanzakura. The sequence continues at coordinate 602,036 of BPUM01000892.1, forward strand.
ATTTGGAATGGGATAAGACCCTAAAATCAAACACATAAGATAAGACCATGTTTTTCACATGTACAAACAAAGTCATCTTTGCTCGTTAGTTTGGCACTTTGATTCATATATATCAAATCGTTCACTAAATCTTTTGTAGACTTTTCTAACAAAATTATTGTAGACAATCCAATTGTAGACTTCTATAATATTAGAAAATCTCTAATAGACTTCGCTAATTTGAGAAATGGACCTTTTCAAATCTCTCGCTCAATCTCAAGGCATAAAAGAACATGCTGATAAAGGCCTCTCTTAATTCTATAATATGGCGTCTTCTGCAATCCACAAGTTTTGTCTACAAGACTAAATTAGGTAGAGTTTGTTTGATTATGTATAAAATGGGGGTGTTATTTATTTATTTTTGGTCTGAACCATGAGGTGGTCCTGGATGGGCCCCAATTATGAGTGGCACCTTTAAGCCTTAATCACAACCCAGACTAATCCCCGCTCACACCAAGTTGGCCCGTAAGAAGTAAAGTGTTGGGGAAAGTGGGGGTGTTATTTTTTCAGTAAAGCATGTTGCACAACGTTATAATTCTTGTACACTGAATATGTGATCAAGATAATTACCTTGAATCACATGGAAAATAATAAAATGATTCGTTGGTTGGTGAACATGAAATGAAATTCTTGTTAGAAAAAAAAAAAATTTGAGTTAAATATTGGGTGTTAGGCACCCCATGGACTATAATTGAAAATTTAATGCAAATTATATTAGGAAAGTATACAAATGGATTTTACGCACATGTTGGATGCCCCTAAGAGCATCCACAATGATGCTCTCTGTTTCTTAGCTAAAATTTAGCTAAAAATACAAAAAAAAGCTATTTTAGGAGCTCTCTAAAAAATTTCAACTCCAACCATACTCCATAATTTGGAGAGTCGTAAATGCATTAACTTTTTTTTAATTGGTCCATTTCAATTAAAAAATAATATAAAAAATAGTTAGCATTAATTAAAGGTTTGAAATACTCATTAAATAAAGCAACATTAAATTATAGGGAGCCACTAGGAGTTCATTCTCTCTCTTCAGATTTAGGAGCTCCTAGAGGTCTCCCTATTTTAGGAGGTGAATAAGGAGCATGGTTGGAGTTGTATTTTTCCAATTCCTCTCTAAAATTTATCTAAAGACGTGGTTTAGGGAGTCTATTATGGATGCTCTTTGGCCCTAGAAAGGGAGTTTAGCAAAGTTTGTTTTGGAAGTGATGCGCTCTAGATCGTTACAGTTTTTGGTGCTAACTCTATTGATAGGTCCTTCATTAGTTTTGTGATAGAGGATACCGAGTTAGAAGGCACTAGTAATGGTTGAACGAGGCCCAGTGGATGAATTCCTTCGTAATGTTGGCGCTGACATGTATCACAAGTGGTGATAAAGTGCTTAACATTTGACCTCATACCGGGCCACATAAAATTGAGTTGGACGCATTTGAGGGTTCACAAATATCCTTAATGCCTAGCAGATGGTGAGGAGGGTTCACAAGCAATCAACAAAAAAGGGTTTTGGGAAAACAAACTAAAACTTTAGGGGGTGTTCATGTAATTTTTGAAACATGAGGGGGTTTTGTGAAAACACAAGAAACCTCAAGGGGTGTTGTGTAAATAACTCTTCAAATTTTTCGTTGTCTTAATCATCTCGATATTATTGATATTATCGATATTATAGCGATATTTTCACCAAATATTGTTGAAGTGTGAGAGAAATTATCGACATCGATATTTTCCAATATTATTGATATTTATACGATATGTGTATGGATATTATACCAATTTTCTTTTTTAAAATTGTTTATTCAACAAGCTCTGTGTAACAAAAGTGGTTTTTTTTTTTTTTGTGTGTGTGGTCAAACTATGGAAGGAATTTATTAAAGTTGAATTGTAATGTTTACATCAGTAGCAAGAGTGTCAAACAACCACTCAAGCCAAAGTTGATCCCATTTAAACTTCCCACCCATATGAGATACATGCGCTTTTACTAGATGTGCAGCTGCATTGCATCTATGATTCACAAAAGCAAAAGATGCATGGCCCACATGAGAAGCTAGTAACTTAATATCATGAATAATGCATTCAATAATAGTATCCTTCTTCATGTTCCCATGCAACATCGCAACAAGTTGTTTACAGTCTGCCTCCACCATTATCTTGGTAACCTGCGCCTCCAAACCCGCTGCCATCACCTCCCGTATTGCTTTCGCTTTTGCAGCCAGAGCTGACTGGCAAGAAAAACTCCCCCACCCCCTGCCATTTTCATCTAGCCATTACTGTAGCCACCCATCTTGCTCCACCCCTCATGTGCGCTTGCGTCCAAGCGCCATCGAAATTAAATTTGACCCAGTTATCAGCCGGTTTTTGCCAAATTTGGAATTCACTGCGGTCCCATTTATCTTTCATTCTCCTCAATATAATAAACTAGGATTAACTACATTACCCAATCTTTAGAGGTCATTTCAAACCAGTACCCAATCTTTTAAATTTTTCACAGGCGTACCTGACCTTTCGTAAAACATACAAATTAGTCACTCTGTTAGTCAGACCGCTAGTTACGTGGTTAGTTCGACGTGGTTTTTTTTTACTGAGGTGGATACCATGTGGGTTTAAAAAATAATCAAAACAATCTTTATTTTTTAAATTAATTAAAAAATTTAAAACCAAATATATAAAATAATAAAAATTAGGAAAAGTAACATACAACAAAAAAACCAAACCCAGCCCTCCTCTCCCCCCACCCCCCCCCCCCCTCTCTATTTGAATCTGAAGTGGAGGTCGAATTTGAGGACACCGTAGAGGATGGTTGGAGAGAACTGGCAAGGCATGCATGAGTCATGAATGTTACAGTGGTGATGGTTTGGTTGGGTTCGTTGGAGAAGGAGGGGGTTGGGTGTCTTGATAAGTTTTGGGGAGAGAGAGAGAGATAGGGCTGGGGATGAGGGAGGCTGGGTGGTGCAGCTGGGTTTGGGGTAGGGACGGGGGTGGGGTTGGTGATGGCTTGGGATTGGGATGGGGATGGGGATGGGGATGGGAATGGAGTCAAGATTAATAGGTGGGCTTAGAGAAGAGGTCATGGGCAGTGGAGAAGGATTTGGAGATGGAGGGGGATTGCTGGGGTCGATGGAGGATGAAGAAGGTGAAGCCAATGAGAATGCCGATGGAGGATCTGGAGATGAAGAAGGTGGAGTTAGGGTAGATGGAGGATCTGAAGATGAAGAAGGCGGAGTTGGGGTAGATGGAGGATCTAGAGAGGGATGTATTTTTTTAGGTGTTGAAGCTGATTTTTCTTAATTTTTTTAGTTTTAAAAAAAAAAATTAATTTAAAATTTAAACAATTATTTATTTATTTTTTAATCCAGCAGTATCCACCTGAGTAAAAAAAAAGCCACATCGGAGCAGCCACGTCATCACTTAACGCCTCCACTAACTATCTGACTAATAGAGTGACTAATTTGTATGTTTTACAAAAGGTTGGGTACGTCAATGAAAAATTTAAAAGGTCTGGTACAAATTTGAAACAAACCCTAAAGGTTGGGTACTTTTATATAGTTAATCCAATAAACTAACATGGAAAAAAAATTTATGCAATTAAATACAATTTGGATAAACAAACACGGCTTCAATATTGGGCATATAATCGCTGCCCCAATCTAAAATAAACAAGAATGAGGATACAAATATATTGCTCTCTTTCATATTTCCTCGCTAAATAATCTACTAACAAGAATTTTTGGATAAATAATAGAATTTCTAGTCCCTATTAGCGATCTTTCTTTCATGATACAACTAGCTAAGAGTCTCTTCCCTTCAATAGATCTTCATAACTTAGTTAGAAGAAAAAGAATATTGTTATTTTAACACCTTTTCAAGTTCCTTATACCAGTAATTAAATTCTTGGCAGAAATATATAATTATATGCTCCCAACGGAAGCTAATGGCCTATAGTATAGCCTTTCTTCCTTTGGTTTTATTTTTTAGGGTTTGAAGTGGAAGAAGAAGGAGAAAGGGTGGTTAGGGAATTAAAGTTTGGTGATGCATATCCTCCCCATAAATCACGGACGGATATCACTACACAAAGAAATTACTTGAAACTTTTTCAGTATATATCCTCCCCATAAAGCACGGACAGATATGACAATACAAATCCTGTCCGTATAAGATTTAGCTTCCAATTGCCCTAATACTCCTATATATATTGGAATGGAAGGATCGATGATTGATAACTCATCCCTACCTAGCTCCCTTGATTATTTAATAGGAAAAAGAAAAGCCAAAAAAAGCCCCACTTAACTCTTGTAAGCAATATATAAAACCCTAATAATTATAAATAATAATCAGCCCTAGCTAATTAACTGTAGATCTTTTATGCATGCATAACAAACCAAAGAACGTTGTCAGGGCCTTTGAAGGACCATAGATACACAGTGTGTCATTCTTCAAAATCCTCCGTTTGCATAACCGAGTTACAATCTTTTAAAACATGCCCACTATCTGCACTCCTACTAAGAGTCATATCAAACACATTAAGCGAGGGTCCGATCATCTGCCCCCTAAACCCTAAACCCTAGTCAAATCGTGAACCAGCGTCGGTTTCACATTGGAACCTACTAACTGTACTATTTTCATCTTCAGATCCTCAAGCAATGCAAAAGTCCACCATCTTTGAAGATTTGTGGTTGAGCACACCTTAAATGTACGTAAAAGAACTGTTGTGATAATTAAAGGGTTTGCACTATGCTCCTATATATATATAGGACTTTAGAAAACTAGGTTCCCAATACTTTCGATATTTAATTACTTTCGTAATTTGAAACTAGAAAGGTTGACTAGCTCGATTGCATGCATGAGATATGGAATAGGAGATCAACTTCAAATATCTGCTTACTTATTTTCAATTTCAAAGACATATATCCTTACCTGATTTTGTATGCATGACAGGTCATATGATTGAACAAATTTGAATATTTTCGAATCAAAGAGTTAAAAGGAAAAAAGGAAAAGAAGGAAGTTTCAAGATGTATTTCCGTATTTATTTTCTAACTTGATAAATACATTACGTATATATTTTTGTTTATTTTGGAGAAAGAGGAAACTTCCTATAACATCTTTCTTAACCAAAAAGAAAAAAGAAAAAGACCCATAAGTTTAAAATATTTGTGAATTAATACAAAAAATTTCCTGATTATTATTTGATCAATCCCTTTCTCGATGCACAAAGAAGTTCCTGAAAATTTATTCTCCAAAGTTTGTGCCGCAGTGGGAATTTAACAATAAAACCAAATTGAGAAGTAATGGGCGCACTATCCCCCCAAGCTACAATAGGACACAAGTGAAAGTAAAAACATGTTCTTGGTTCTTTTATGGTTCTACAAATTACCATGAACACAAGCATTTTCATCATATCGTATCTTCATGCGACACCACACGATGAGAATAGACTTTTACAATTCGTCGTGGCTTTCAAATTTTATAAAACAATTTTGCAATTTTAGCAAGTGAATATGGTATTTCAAGCATGGATTAGAAGAATTTTTGTTGGAGGATACGAAATTTCTACTCCGACAAATATAAAACTGAAAATGCATTTAATTTTAGGTAAGGGCCAGGACAACCAGTCGAATTGTTCAAACAAGCCAAATTAAACTAGTCCAACTTGAAGCATAAGTTTGGTTCGATTTTAACAATAAAAAAAGTGTAAACTTGAACCAAACCATAATTAGTTCGGTTTGATTCAGTTGGACCTATACAGAATTCAACCAATTCGAATCAAAACATATCTACTAATTTTATTATTTTTTGGCACCGGGCTCTATAGGTTATCACCATATCAACCTTTAATACAGTGGATGCAACCTTGACTTTGTATATGCTTGAAATTGTTAGGATTGCTAGGTTGATTATGAGAAGTAAGAAATATATGATGTGTGTTTCAACTTTACTATTTGGATTTGGAAAGTATATAAATACAATCTCTTGAAAATGAAACACTAAAAATAATAACAATAATACTAGACAACTTTTTATTTATTTATTACCAAATGTTGTGTATGTACACACAGCGTGGCAGACCCAGAAATTTGTCTAAAAAGGGGCAATATTTCAAAGGTTAAAAACATTTATAAAAAAAAAAAAAAAAAACACACACCCTGATAATTTAAAAGATATTTTAAAAGGCTAAAAACAACATACTAATCATATTAACAAACTCACCATGTTAATTATATACAAACTAACAAGCTTTAATCAAACCACAACAATCTCTATATTTGTTGGTTTCACTTGGACCAAACTATGCGTTTTGAACATATCACTTAAAAGAAAGAAACCAAGCAACCCTGCGCGCTGCAGCCTGAAGCTTCTTTAGACCAAAACTATGCGTTTTGAATATATCACTTAAAAAATTCCCTCTCCAATCACAAAATAAACAAATCATTATGGTATGTGTGTGTATTCGAAAAGAGTAATGCTATTTAGACATACAACATTGACCACATTAGCTGACCACCTTATGCGGCAGTTATTGTGTCATACCATGTCAATTAATGAATATTGTCATGTGTATTCTTTTTTATTTATTTATTCTCTTTTCAATAATCCTTTAAATAAAAAGACAAAAGTGAAAAAAATTATTTAAAAAATCCCAACGGAAGCTAATGGCATATAGTATAGGCCTTCTTCCATTGGTTTTATTTTTTAGGGTTTGAAGTGGAAGAAGAAGGAGAAAGGGCGGTTAGGGAATTAAAGTTTGGTGATGCATATCCTCCCCATAAATCGCGGACGGATATCACTACACAAATCCTCCCCGTATAAGGTTTAGCTTCCAATTGCCCTAATACTCCTATATATATAGGAATGGAAGGAAGAAGACTCTCACAAAACCCCAAGAAACTCATTACAGAATCGCCTCCATATTAAAGAATCCAACACCAACACCCTCTCTCTGCCAACCAGCCTACATACTCATTTTCTTTCCATTCCAAGACACCAATATCATCTTTAATCTTCTCTTCTCAACAAAAGTCGAAGAGGAACCTGCTACATAGCTTATATATGGCACCTTCTGAGTCTGTTGTTAATCTTCCGGTTGGTTTTAAATTTCGTCCAAGGGATGATCAGTTATTGGGATATTATCTTCTTAATAAGGTTCGTGGCACATCCTTTATGTATGAAAAGGTTATTCCAGAAATGGATCTTTATGGTAAGATAGAGCCATGGGATATATGGCATGAATATGGCGGACACAACTTAGCCAAAGGTGAAGACCTTTATTTCTTCACCAAATTGAAGAGCATGAGTGACAAGGACTCCCGCGTGGCTCGCACGATCGGGTCCGGAACATGGAAAGGTGAGAACTCAGGGACCACAGTCAGTGATCCGAAGAATGAGGAGAACGATTTAGGTATATGGAAAAGGTTTCATTATGAAAACCTTAAATCTGTTCAAGACGGCTGCTGGATTATGCACGAGTACAGCCTTCACCCTTCATTGGTGAAGCCCAAACCAAACTCAACCAATCAGTTTGTGCTGTGCCGGATTCGAAAGAATGACAAGGGGAAGAGAAAGTTGAGAACTGCAGAAGAGGATAATGAAACTGACACTCCAGTACAATCTCAAAATAAGAGGCAAAGGCCGCAACAAGTGACTAGCTTTGAGGAATTTATTGGTAATTGCACTCCCATGTCTGAGGCTACTGGAATTGGTGGGAGTGTTTCATACTTGCCAACTGGACTCACTCAATCTCAGCCGGACCGCCAATTTCATGGTGGCGGTGATGGTGATGCCCTAATGAGTGACTTCTCAAATTTGGACACCGCACAACCATTCACGGATCAAGCCTTGGGATCGTACGCAGTTTGTAACCAAGAGAGGGCGTCAGATGTTAATGAGACTCAACAAGGCCTGGGCCTCACTGATAATAATTTTGGACATTGGCCTAGTCCATTTGGTAGTGAAGAAGACCAAGTCAATGCCTTCGACTTCTCGATTGATTATGATTTACTCATCCACTTGATCAACTGTGATGACGGTCCGCCGCAATCTTCCACAGCACAGTTTATGGGAATGGGAATGAAGAACACTACTTCTGCAAGTAGTGAAGCTAATAATATGGTCATCATAGATTGACCAATTAAGTCATGTACATGTACCACGTTTACAATCAATTAATCTTTTTCTTCATTGGGTTGAAACTAGATTAAATTTATGTATGTTTCTACAAGCAATGTAGTGAAGTTAATTGCCATACGCACTTTAGAGAGCTTACTTTGTTAATTTGTCCAAGGATCACTTTGGTGTCTCTTAACAGATATATGTGGCCAATTTTCTTCTTCTTTTTTATTACTGGAATGGAAGCTAAAACTTATTGTAACAGTTTATTGAAATTTATTAGAAAATTAGATAACAATACTAACACTTAATATTGAAGAACCAAAGAGTAACAATTAACAAAGGATCGATGATTGATAACTCATCCCTACCTAGCTCCCTTGATTATTTAATAGGAAAAAGAAAAGCCAAAAAAAGCCCCACGTAACTCTGGTAAGCAATATATAAAACCCTAATAATTATAAATAATAATCAGCCCTAGCTAATTAACTAATGATATTTTATGCATGCATAACAAACCAAAGAACGTTGTCAGGGCCTTTGAAGGACCATAGATACACAGTGTGTCATTCTTCAAAATCCTCCGTTTGGGGTTTAAACCACAACAATCTTTATTAATTAATTAAAAACTAAAAATATATACAAATAAATAAATTGAAAAAATCTATACAAAATAATCAAAACAAAACCCAACAATCCATCTTAATTAATTAAAGCATAAAGAGAAATTGTGGAGGGTGTCAACCTTTACTTAGCTGTTGGCCCTTTCTTTTTATTTTATTATTATTATTATTATTATTTGGTTTCACTTGGACCAAAACTATGCGTTTTGAACATATCACTAATCACTTAAAAAAATAAACCAAGCAGCCCTGTGCTCTACAGCCTGAGCAAAGGATCTGCTGCATGGAGCTTCTTTGGACCAAAACTATGCGTTTTGAATATATCACTTTAAAAAAACCCTCTCCTATCACAAAATAAACAAATCGTTATGGTACGTGTGTGTATTCGAAAAGAGTAATGCGTTTTGAATAGATCTTGCTATTTTGCTTTTGTTTTTTTCGGTTCTTTCCTCCTTTTTAAATTTTCTTTTCATTTTTCTTACATATTTTTTAGAGGATGGGGAGGAAGGGAGGGCATGAGAGAAGCAGAGTAGAGAACAGATGTGAGTCTACAGATAGGGACGCTAGAGTTTTATTTATTTATTTATATATAATTTTTTTCACTTTTGTTTTTTGGTTTTTTTAAGGATTATTGAAAAAATGAAGAAGAAAGAATACACATGTAAATATTCATTAAACCCAAACAATATTTATTACAAGGGTAATTAAAGAAATATAACCTTTTGTAAAACAAATAGAGTGGACACCGGTTCCAACTTAGGACTCGGGTATGAGCCCCGGCCTTTGTGTTCTTCACATAAATTTGACGGCACGTTTGGCAGTAGGTAGCCCATTTGCTTTTATATATCGAAGCAAGTTGGACTGTTGATAGTTGAAGAACCCTATTCCCCTTACCTCTCAAAAGGTTCCACATTTTTGCATCACAGTGCAAATTGTGAGAGCATAACTTTGTGTTTTCGTTCGCTTTATACCAATTTTCTGTTTGCCAATGCTGATAATTTGAGTTAATGACGCATACCCACTTGGAATTTGGTCAAATATCATCCAGCAAATCAATCTTCAAGACGTTTGGAAGATTTGAGAATGGGGGTTTCGGTGTTGGGTTCAATTTCAATCGGTTGTCATGTTTTAGTAAAAAGTTGTCATGAAAGGACTTTGAAGATTCAATCTTTCTGGGCAAGAGAGAGACCCACCATTAGTTTCAAGCTCTCAAGGTCGAGGCCCTACCCACACCCGGGAAGACTTATATCATGCAAGTCTGAATTAGTTGATTTTGTTGAGAGAACAAGCCCAAATGAGGTATGTAGCTTTGATGATCCTTTTGTATATGTTCATATGTGCTTGCTAATATTTGTTTTTAAGTTTGAACTAGACAATAAAAGAAGTAGACTGGTTCTGTTTGGAGATTTTTGTTCCATCTTATTATAGTCTAAGGGAACCCCATTTGTATTAGAAAAGCTCAAATTTTGATCGACTGTCTAAATGAAAACTTGAAGTAGAATAGAATAGTGAATTGAAAATCTAGTGCCTTTTGTCAAATCTTTTATGCTTGATATGTCAGACTCGATTCAGAAGTTTTTTCAGGCAATAGTTTGGCAATAATGCTGTTGTGACCAAGTTTGGTTGTCACCCAAATTCTCAGTAAGTGTTGAGAGTTTGTTCTTTTGTATGAACTGTTTTAGCATCATGTAGAGCCCTGCTTTTAATACTGGTTATAAGCTTTATTTGCTTGCTGGGGGTATACATTGAAAATTTGAAGGGCCTAGTTCCTAAATTTTTGGTTTGGTGTTGAAAGATCAGGAAAGAGATGCAACAATGTTTTGAATTACTTATACACATGCCCGGGAGAGGAAAAGTATATTAAAAATTGATCTAATTCTTATATATAACTTGTTTTAGCATATCATTTATAGCCCTACTTTTATTACTGGTTCCAGGCGTTAATTTTAGCCCTGGAATGTTGCTTACTATTATAGATCCTTAGTTTCAACATAATCATTTACTGGTTATAAGCTTAATTGACTGACTGGGAATATCTTGCAAATTTAAGAGCTTGTTCCCTAACATTTAGTTTGTTGTTCAAAGGTCAGGAAAGAGATAGAACGATGTTATGAACTGATACACAGACTTGGGAGAGGAGTCGTGTATTTGGGTTCTTCAAGGATGGGACCTGATCATTCACATTATCTGCAAGCACTAGAGTTGGGTAGAGAGGTGGGTCACTTTGTGTCGCCTTGCTTTCACTAGCACACCCATTGATGTAAAAAGTATTTATGTATAGCATGCCTGTAAATGAAACAAAATTGCAGGGCAGACACATTATTAGTGTTGAAACTTGAAAAGCATTTTGGAATTAACATTTACATTAGTCTAGTTCATGAGATTTTCGGTTCCACACATCTTACTGAGCAGATTGCAAACCTTGTGGAATGTACTTCATGACGGGTGCTGGTCCGGACCTAATGGATGCTGCTACTAAAGGTGCTTTGGAAGCAGGAACACCAGTTGGTCGATTTAAGATTAGTAAAGAAGCTGGCGAATGGACAGCATCAAATTTTCATCCTTACCAACCATCAGAAGTGTATCTCACATGCAGGAAAGACATTTATCTGCTAGGAAGCTTACAAATGCGTTTTTAAACTGCTGCCAAATTGCATAACTGCTTTATACTTGCAGGTTTTTCTCTGCTAGGAAGCATGGGTTGGTAGATGCTGCAGTTAGAAGCTGCAGTTCTGATAGGACCGCTGTTGTTACTCTACCTGGTGGGATTGGTATTCCAGATGAAAATTTTGAGATATTAGCATTAATTCAGCTAGAAAGGATGGGGTCGGAGCTTCCAGTTCCATTCTTGTTGATGAACTATGACTCATTCTATTCAAAGATTCTAGGCTTCCTTGATGATTGTAAGGACTGGGGCACCCTCTCCAACGGAGAGATTACATCTATGTGGAAGGTTTGTGATAGTAACTCAGAGGCTTTGGCTTATTTGGCAGGGTTTTACAACCTACCTCCCCCTAGTGACAAAGCCAGGCATGACAACGAATTGCAAACCGCAAGCGGAACGTTTTCTTAAGGGTTTTTCTTTGGTCGAAACGTTTTCTTGAGATGATTTGGAGCTGAAGTGGGTGCCTGTAAAATGCTCTTCCCTTTAAAGTGTATGTGCAAGAGATGATAATGGTCACTAAAACTGTTGTAACTCAATGACACTTGAACATAGAAATATTGTTCATTAAATGGATTTAAAATAAATTTCCCAATCATATTTGAATGTTGTTGTTGCACGTGTAGTAACTATGAAAGGTACCAGTTATTAGAACAAGAGCAAAATGGAAATACAAGGCAATAAATTATTGAAATGTTAAAAGCTTTTCTATTCTCTGTCGACAACTGGGCGACCTATGGTTCTATAAATACAAAAGTAGTGGCTGTAGGATAAGGATTGAGGAATTGCCAACGCCACGTTGTAAGCTACCTAACGGATAATGGGTCGTTCTCTAGCAAGTATTTCTAAGTGAGGACCTAATATGAGAACACCGTTGGATATAATCTAACGGCTCTGTGAAAAAGCAATTGTAAGTTAAACAATTGCACTGGAACGAGGCCATCAACTTGCGCTGTTCTCCTTCTTTCTTTCTTTTTTTGTCATCTATTCTCTTTCTTTCTTGAAGAACACAATATTTTTTTTCTGGTTTGATATTTTCTTACATTCTTAACCCTTTGAACTCTCTAGCTATCTTCAACTCTCGCTCTATCTCCGTCTCTCTCTCTCACTCTCTCACTCTCATTATTTTTTCTTTTTTTCTGGTTCGAAAGTGAAATTTGGGAGACCCAATTCGACGTTATGCTGTTGGCGAAGACGATGGCGTGGTGGTGGAGGTTTGTGACTAAACTAAAACACCATAGCTCCTAACCGAGCTGATCTGAGAAAATGCAGACGGGAAGACACACGTTATGCTTGTGGCATTGGCTCCCAACCCCAACCCCATCGACATAAGAGAAGAAAAAGATGGAGAAGAAAATTCATGTGGGTTCATGGGAAATGGATTGTGTCTTATGAAGGGCAGATCTAAGAATACTTTGTCATACCAGTATTCTCTTTTCTTTCGTGTTCCAGATGAAGGCCAGATTTAAGGCTTCGACTGTTGACTAGATTACCTTGGTTGTTAGCTTCCAAAAAAGTTATGAATGGAAACTTTGATATGAGATTTTATATTTCTTTAATTTCCTTCTACTTTTAATCGTTGGTAGATCTTCGAAATTTATGTTAGTTTAAATTATATGATTAGGGGAAGTTGTGCTCGTATTTCCTTGACCCTCAGGGTATCTATAGAAGTTGCAGATTTGCTGTAGAATTTGTCATTAGATTCTCGAAGCAAGGGACCTGATTTGATTTTATTTGGTTTTATTCTCTGGTTGTGCCACGTGTAATATGATATGATTATATTTGTTTTCATATTAAAAATTCATAATATCTTTCTTTTCTTTTTGGGTCCTGAAACCCCACACAAATCTCTCCCACTCTTCTTCTCCGCCTTCTTCTTTGCTCTTCGGAAAATCCAATCTTCTGAACAATGTTTTGATTCAACAGAGATGTTGAATATGTGTTGTAGGGTTCATAACGATAACCATGATGATACATAATCCCCATAGACAGCCTGAAATATGCAACAAGTATGATACACAATGATGTCAGGATAAAAAAGAGTTTCTCAGTGAATAGGGAAAGTCTTCAACTATGATGTGTGAAAACAAAATTTTGACTTTTGGAAATTTGAAGTAATAATTAGAGGAAGAGTTGTTGGAGAGTAATGATGTTCAACATAGTATTATTGTAAGCATATAAATAAACTTAACTTTGAGAAATTATTTGAATTTTGTGCATGTCAAAATTATATTTTAAAGCTTCAAAGATGAAGGAAAAGTGATAAGAAGTTTGTGGGAATTTTTGTTGATTTTTTTAAATTTGCTATGAATTTATTATGATTTTTGGAACTTAAAGCATTGGAAAATAGTAATAAATGGAAGAGAATAACACATGGCAGCGCCAAATTGGTGCATCATCAAAGTTTCCGACATGTGTCAGTATCGTGTAGCACCACGTGTCATCAGAGATTCATTTTTGAATCTTAAACTTAAAAAATTCACAAAAAATGAATTAAAAAAATCAGAAAAATACACCAAAAATTTCTAAAAATCCCTTGCGACATTATCTTCAACTATGATGTGTGAAAACAAAATTTTGACTTTGGAAAATTTGAAGTAATAATTGGAGGAAGAGTTGTTGTAAAGAAGAGTAATGATGTTTAACATAGTATTATTGTCAGTATAGAAACAAATTTTTGAGAAATTATTTGAATTTTTTAAATGTCAAAATTATATGTTAAACTTTAAATGATGAAGGAAATGTGATAAGAAGTTTGTGGGAATTTTTGGTGATTTTTATGAATTTATTTTGATTTTTGGAACATAAAGCATTGGAAAATAGTAGTAAATAGAAGAGAATAACACATGGCGGTGCCAGATTTGTGAGTCATCAGAGTTTCTGACACGTGTCAGTATCCTGTAGCGCCATGTGTTATAAAAGGTTATTTTTGTATCTTAAACTTAAAACAATTCACAAAAAACGAATAAAAAATTAGAAAAATGCACCTAAAATTTCTAAAATTCCCTTGCGACATTATCTTCAACTAAGATGTGTGAAAACAAGGTGACATACAAAACATAATTTTGAGATTTAAAACATAATTTTGACATATAAAAAAATTCAAATAATTTCTCGAAGTGAAGTTTGTTTCTATACTAACAATAATACTATGTTGAACATCATTATTCTCCTTTACAACAAATCTTCCTCCAATTATTACTTCAAATATTCCAAAGTCAAAATTTTGTTTTCACACATCTTAGTTGAAGATAATATCACAAGGGAATTTTAGAAAATTTCGGTGCATTTTTTTGATTTTTTATTCATTTTTTGTGAATTGTTTAAGTTTTAGATACAAAAATAACCTTTTATGACACGTGGCACTACACGACTGACACGTGTCAAACTCTGATGACTCACCAATCTGGCATTGCCATGTGTTATTCTCTTCTATTTACCACTATTTTCCAATGCTTTAAGTTCCAAAAATTAAAATAAATTCATAAAAATCTGAAAAAATCACCAAAAAATCTCACAAACTCCTTATCACATTTTCTTCGTATTTTAATGTTTAAAATATAATTTTGACATGTAAAAAATTTAAATACTTTCTCAAAATCAAGTTTGTTTCTATACTAACAATAGTACTATGTTGAGCATCATTACTCTCCTTACAACAACTCTTCCTCCAATTATTACTTCAAATTTCCCAAAGTCAAAATTTTGTTTTCACACATCATAGTTGAAGATAATGTCACAAAGGATTTTTAGAAATTTTCGGTGCATTTTTCTTATTTTTTTATTCATTTTTTGTGAATTGTTTAATTTTATAACTATGTTGAACATCATTAACTTCCAAAAATTATAATAAATTCATTAAAAAGCAGAAGAAAATATCAAAAAAATTACACAAACTCCTTGTGACATTTTCTACATGTTTTTAGATTTAAAATATAATTTTGGATTATAAAAAATTCAAATAAGTTCTTAAAGTCAAGTTTATTTTTTATAATATCAATAACACTAAGGTGAAGATCATTATTTTTCGTCTCTACAACTCTTCCTCCAATTAACACTTCAAATTTGCCAATGTCAAATTTAGATTTTTGCACATCATTGTTGAAAATAAAAGCTTAAACTTTATGACATGTGATGCTGCACAATAATGAAACGTGCTAGAAGCACTGATGACGCACCATTCAAGTGCTGCCACTTGTCATTCTCTTCCGTTTATTATTATTTTTGAATGGTTTTACTTCCAAAAATCATAATAATTCATTAAGTAGAAAAACAATATAGACCAAAAAAAAAAAGAGAAACTTCTTGTGACACTTTCTAGTTCTTTTGGGTTTATCTGAATTTTTTTTTGTGTAAAAATACAAATGAAGACTTAGTCAAAAAATAAAAATAAAAATTATGAAGCTTTAGTGGATAGTAATAAAGCAATGTTGAAGCTCTATTGAATCCTTTTGAAGCGTTTATGAAACATAATTTTATGGCAAACAAGTGATGCTAACACATTGGGATCCTTACTTTATTACATTACTTGTAAAATTTATAATCTTTTTTCAATTGAGTAAATGTTCACTAGGATGTTGCAGCGCTTGTGAAAGCTAAGACAGATATGTACCCCTCTTCCATTTATTACTTTCAAAAATCATAATAAATTCATTAAAAAAAAATTAGAAAAATACACACACAAAAATACCCCAACCTCCTTGTGACATTTTTTTTTTCATCTTTTGAGTTTATCTGAAAAAAAAAGGGTGAAGTTTATGAACTCAAAACACATAATCGACTGTTAAATCTTTGTGAGCACATGCATCAAAGGCAGCTGAACTAAATGGCATGTTTGAAATTGGATAACTTGCCTGCATAAAAAAGAACATGCAAAGAAAAGTACAACATATTAATCAAACTTCCAAATAAGTAAAACAACATGAAAGACAAGAGTAACATAAAGACATACAAATTTAGCAATGCAGAATAAGCATGACCAAGCTACGATTCATGGTCTTATTTAGGCAATATTTAAAACTAAAGTATGAACTCCTGATATATATCCATCAGATGCTTGGAGAAAGACTTGCAAGAGAAACGTCCTGAAGGTTCCAATCTCCAACTCCTGATATCCCTTCTATTTGGACTCAAAACAATAGCTTCCAACCTTGAAAGTAAAGTTGCAAGATCATCTATTTCCTCATCCAGCAGATTATGCGAATTGATTCCAATAATTTGCAAGTATGTTTAATTATAAAATATAACAAAATATATAAACCTCAACATGATGTCTGCATCACTCAATAATGTGATAGACTAAGCAAACTTTAGGCACATGCTCAGTGTTAAAACTAAAAAAATATTATGTCAAAATGCAAACTCGATGCTACAGCTCATCCATAATAACATTTATACATGCTAGGAAGGATGGAAAGTGCTCATTTATCCTAGAAGCAGAAATCGCACTACCATATCTGCAATGTCTCTGTAAATTTCCTTGTTGTAAGCTTCTGTGTAGGGTTCTTTTTCTTTGCTGCAAATTTCTATTAGGTCTTTTTGTCACCTGCAATTCTAGGATTAAAAGAAGGAAAAGGAACTATGGCCACTTAGCGTACAGCCACAGAAACTCGTATAGTTTATGAAATTAAAATAAAAACCAGGGTACATGAAAAAATTATGAAAGATATTTGGTGTTGAACAAAACTAGAAACCAAGAGCATTTGTAAAAAAATTACCATTGGTTTTAACCTAGTGAGTTCTTATGCTTGGGACTATATACGTATTATGTCCAATACAAAACTTAATATATATTAAATCTAACAATTTAACTTTCCAATTAACAACAAAGTGGTAACCATTTAGGTTGTAACATGAATTATTTCTGTTTTTCCTTTTCAATTTCAGGAATTCTGTACCACTTAACAAAGAACCTAATCTGGAGAGTACAATTCCTTCAAATCTCTGCTTGTTTTGTGGTGGATTAAGTTGAAACAAAAGATACCCATATGGTTGAAACAAAAGGGAAAAACATATGCCCAGAGAGTCGACACAAAATATTCCCAAAGTCGAAATCATGAAATCTTAACCGTAAATAAAAAGGAAACTGGACATTTAATGAAAACAACGGGGAAATAGAAATTTTCTTCACTCACTTCATTGGCTCGAAGACCAAACAACAGGCAATGCTGTCACTCTTCAATGATTCCACAAACTATAACATTAAAGGAAATAAATCAAATAATAATCACAAGTTTCCTCATTTCATACTAGAAATCATTTATCTAGGAAACCCAATAGAATTTTTTTTATTTTCTTTACAAATAAACCAAATATGACGTTGCCTTGCCTTTGGAGCTAGTAACCAGGAGAGGTAAGCAGTTTCTTGAACTTTTGGGTTTCAGAGAAACATAAATTTTAAAAAATTCAACCCCAAGCAGAATCATAATGCCTACCCACCAACAAATTAAACCAGAAAATTAAGCAACTGAAGCCAATTTATATTTTGGCAAACACAACTAGTATGGAGAAAGAGTAGTCTTACCTGCACAGAGAGGGAGGAGGAGTCCATATATGTAAACCCAGAAAATCAAAGCCCTAAAATCCTAAACAAAATTAAACATTAAGGAATGCAATAGAAAATGCAAAACATAATATCAAAGTTTGAAAATATAGTACCCTCCCAAATAGATCTCGATTTTTGAATTGTGATATGGAGAGAGAGAGAGAGAGAGAGAGAGAGAGAGAGAGAGAGGACGACGGTGAGGGAGATTGACGCAGAGAAACTGAGAGAGCAAGACAGAGATGGAGAGAGAGAGAGAAGGAGGAAAACTGAGGGGGCAGGGAAAGAGAGAGGGAGTTCCAAAGGTATTGATTCTGACCAAAGAAACTAGGTGATGGTACTAAGAGGAGAATATGTTTGAGATAAACAAGAGGGAGTCTGAAAAAAATGAAACCAATAAAAAAAAAAAAGGCGCGATTGGAAGGAAGAAAGGCGGGACTAGAAAAGGCACAAGGCCGGGCGGCTGGCCTACAACAGCCGCAAGGCCCCAATGAATCTAATCGCTTGGAACTGTCAGGGGTTGGGGCAACCCCAGACAGTTCGAGCTCTCTCTGAGCTCATTCGGAAAGAACGCCCCTCTATAGTCTTTCTATTTGAAACCCGATTGGAAGACTGTAGAATGGAAAAGTTAAGGAAAATTTTGGGTTTCAATTCTAGCTATTATGTGAATCCGATTGGCTCTGCAGGAGGATTGGGGCTGTGGTGGCGTCATGAGGTTGAAATACAAATCTTGGGGAGTTGCAGAAATTTTATTGATTCTTTTGTTCTCTATCCAAAAGATGGCCTTCAGTTCCGTGGGTCTTGGTTTTATGGACCCCCTGAGATAGGAAGAAGGCGTGATTTTTGGGAGTCTTTGAAGGGAATGGACTGGAAGGATGGCACTCCATGGCTCTATATCGGCGACTTCAATGACTTTCTCTGGCACCATGAGAAGGAGGGCGGTGCACCAAGTAACCCCAACAGACAGAGACTTCTCCTTCAGTTTATGGAGGACAATGCGCTTTGGGATCTTGGGTTCAAAGGACAAAAGTTCACTTGGCGCCGTATCAGGTATGGGGAGGTTTACGTTCAAGAAAGACTGGACCGTGTCTTGGTTAACAATGATTGGCTATTGCATTGGCCGGAGTCGCGTGTCAATCACGAGATCCATATGGGCTCTGACCACTGCCCTCTCTCCTTGCACCTGTCTCCTAAGCAAGTCTTGGGTCCTAGGCCGTTCTCCTTTGAGTCATATTGGATCGATGACGATGAGTGCCACCAAATTATCAAATTTGGATGGCAAAAGATGGTGCCTGGTGGTCCAGCAGTTAACTGGGTGGCTAAGTTGGACCAATGTTGCAAGGACCTCAAGACGAGGAGTAAAACTAAGTATGGTAACAAGAAAGAGCAACTTTTGACTCTGTCAAGGAGGCTGGAGGAAATACAGGGTAATATTGTCCAACCTGAGTACTTAATTGAGGCTGAGGCTATCTCGAAAAGCATTGATGATTTATGGAAAATCGAAGAGTAGCACTGGAAGCAACGATCAAGAATTAACTGGCTATCTGCCGGGGACAAGAATTCGAAGTTTTTCCTTTTGTCAACTATTCAGAAGAGGCAAAAGAACAAAATTGTAAAGCTTAGAGTGGACGAGTTTCAATGGCTAGATCAGGACCACCAAATCAGGAGTGAGTTTGAAAGCCACTTTGAGAACTTGTTTAAATCCAGTGGCTCAAGGGATTGGTCTGAAGTAATGAGATGTGTGCCTAGCCTTATTTCCCCAGAGATGAATGAACAGTTAGTTCGCCCCTTATCGATGGAGGAGGTAAAGGATGCAGCTTTCCAATTAGGCTCTTCTAAGGCCCCTAGGCCAGATGGGTTTTCTGGCATGTTTTATCAGAAATTCTGGCCCATCATCAACGAGGTAATTTTTGCTGCTGCGACTGAGTTCCATGGCTGCGATAAAATGCTTAGCCAGCTAAACAAAACTCATATTGTGCTCATACCAAAAGTCCCGAACCCTGAATCTGTAGGCCAATTTAGACCGATTAGCCTGTGTAACTTTGCTTACAAAATCCTCTCAAAAGTTCTAGCCAATCGCTTGAAGCTTATCTTGCCGGAGGTTGTGACGCCCTTCCAGAACGCCTTCGTAGCAAACAGACAGATCCAAGACAACATTTTAATCGCCCATGAAGCCTAACACAAATTAAGACTGAAGAAGAAGGGGAAAAACCACCAGTTGGGAATTAAATTGGACATGAACAAGGCGTATGATCGCATTGAGTGGGATTTCTTAGAAGGGGTTATGTTGAAAATGGGGTTCTGCAGAAAATGGACCTCCTTAATTATGGGGTGCCTGTCCTCCGTAAGCTTCTCAGTGGTTTTGAACGGGAAGAACGGCCGCTTCTTCAAGCCTTCCAGAGGTCTTCGCCAGGGAGACCCACTATCGGCTTACCTGTTCATCTTAGTTAATGATGCTCTCTTTCACTTCATATCATTTGAGTGTACTAGTGGGAGACTTAATGGCATTAGACTATGCAACGGCAGCCCCACTCTTTCCCACTTGTTTTTCGCAGATGATACCCTTCTATTCATCAAAGCCTCCCTTGAGAATTGCAGCAGAATGTCCCACATTTTGGATGCCTACTGTGCAGCTTCTGGTCAACTCGTTAATTTGGACAAATCCAATATGTTCTTCAGTCCAAATACCCCAAGTCATATCAAAAGATGTGTGTGCTCAGTGTTAAATATTAAGGAGGCGGACAATCCAAGGAGGTATTTGGGTTTGCCGTCGGTATGGGGCAGCTCAAAAAAAGAGGCCCTTGGTTATATTAAAGAGCGTATTCTGAAGCTCATTCACGGGTGGAACAACAAGGAACTCTTCCACGCTGGAAAGGAAGTGTTAATTAAGGCTGTAGCCACTGCCATCCCGGCTGACCCAATGACCTGTTTCAAATTCCCAATTACTCTTTGCAATGAGATCAATATGGTCATGGCTTCCTTTTGGTGGGGAGATAATGATTCCGGGAGAAAGGTTCACTGGAAGAAGTGGGCAAGCTTGGGATAGGCAAAACTGTGGTGGACTTGGGTTTCGAGATTTGGTTTCATTTAACAAGGCTTTATTGGGGAAACAATGTTGGAGAATCCTTAATAACCCTCAGGCTCTTTGGGTTAGGATTCTCAAAAGCCTGTATTTTCCGAATTGTACTCTCCTTGAGGCTGAGAAGGGTGGAAGAGCCTCTTGGGCGTGGAATAGTTTACTTGAAGGAAGAGATGTTATTTTGAGCGACTCTAGATGGCAAATTCTGGGAGGCAATTCTGTCAGGCTGTGGGAAGACTCTTGGCTTCCCCAATCTAATCATGGGTACCTCTGCGCTCTCGCTCTTGTGCCCTCCCCTGGTCCCAAGATGGTGGCATATATAATTGATTGGGAGCATAAGACCTGGGATTTGGTAGACATTGAGAATCCGATCTCGGTGGATGAGGCCAATGAGATATTTTCCCTTCCAATTGGAGGTAAAGATACCCCTGACCGCTTGATTTGGCCTCACACGATGAATGGCTCGTATTCAGTCAAGTCGGGCTACCACTGGATCATTGGGAATATCAAGCGTGCTCAACCAAATAGGATTGAATCCTCTCACCAGGTGGATACGCAAGTCTGGAAGTGCATCTGGGATTGCAAAACTCTCCCAAAGATCAAATTATTCATGTGGCGTGCTGTCCATGGCATTCTTCCTACATTTGCCAGTCTGTTCAAAAAGAAGTTAAGCCCCTCCCCCCTCTGCCCTCTTTGCTTGGACTTTCCTGAATCAGTGGAACATGTCATCTTCTTATGCCCTTGGGCTCAAAAACTTTGGTATGCTAGTAATCTATCCTTCAGGCCTAATGATCAAGCCTTCTCTTCCTTGGATAGATGGATTTTGGCCATTTCCTACAGCTCTGCTTTCTTGAGCCTGGAGAAGCAGTGGATCTTACCTCATGCCTCCTTTGTGTGCTGGAGCATCTGGAAAGCTCGATGCTTCTTTATTTACGACCATCATAAAGATGGCCTCCCCCCTCCAGATGTGGTGGCCAAATTGGCGAGTCGGGATGCCAATGAATTTCTTGCAATTTGCACGAAAATGGATGGTGTCACCACCCCAAGAACTGAGGGGCTTGTGCCAAGACCTTCTGCTCGTAATTGGTTGCCCCCCCCCCCCCCCCCAGTAGGCTACATTAAAGCAAATTGTGATGGTTCGTGGGATTATACGTCAAAGGCTGCTTCTTCGGGTGTCGTTCTTAGAAACCATAATGGGGAGGTGATTGGTGGTATGGCTAATACGTTCCAGGCGCTGTCAGCTGACCAAGCTGAGGGTCAAGCTTTGCTGAACGGCCTAAGGTTGGCCAAGAACTACGGTATTCGCAAGATAGTTATGGAGACGGACTCAAAGGTCTGTTTTTCTGCTGCAAAGGATGCTCTGCCTTGTGTCAAGTGGCAGTTGTTTCCAATTTCCCATGCCATAAATGATCTGAGGGCTTCCTTTGAATCACTCCGGTGGTCTTGGGTCCCTAGGGAAGTGAACCAAGCAGCAGATTGGGTAGCTTCGCAAGTCAAGAGGGGGTTGTGCGCTGGGTGAATAGACCTCCAACTGCCCTGGTCTTCATCTTGTCTCGCGATGGCCTGCCATGCCCTCCGATTTCGTCCACCTAGTCCTAAGGCTGCTTTTGGATGGTTTTGCTTCCTGTACTGGGGCTATTTTATTTTATTTTTGTGCTCTCTGTTTTGTAGTAGTTTTATCTTTGTAGTCTCGTCCTATTCTGTTTGGCTCTGCCTTTTGGCTTTGTTTTATGAAATATCCAGTTACCAAAAAATAAAAAAAAAGGCACGCCAAGACATGTGGAGTTAAGGGGAACTGCAGCGTACCCGATTCTATTGTAAGCTTGTTTCTTTCTCTCTAGCCGTTCAGATCAGATCGGTGGTTGAGATTAATTCCTCACATAAAGTTCTCACTTAATGGTATCAATAGAGCCCAGCACAACGGATAATACCCAGCATCATGGCTTATTCATGCAGGTGAGAATTCTAAATTGTTCTAAACTAAGGTAATGTTTATTGGGCCAAAGGCCTCTCGTGTGGCCTCTCCGCCAACCTCTGGTGTGGCTTCTCTGAAACTCTTTGGTGTGGCTTTTACATTCCTTTTCTGTCGTTTATTTTGGTGCACTTTTTCTACTTTGTTTTTCTTGATGTTGGCCCAAATCTCCTCAATCTCTTCTCTCCCACTCCTCTACAGCCATTTCACCTCTCTCTCCCTCTTCTCCTCTCATCCATCCAACCCCCTTAAGCCCATTTCTCTTCCCCTCCCACAAACTCTTTAACCCTAAACCCCTTCCTTTTCTCTAGGATTTGCTTGGTTGTCTTCTAGTTTGTTGCTGAGGTTCATCTCCTAGAACCCCTCCTCAAATATGAGCTTTTGCTCTAAAGGAGTGGGCTCTGTAGTTTAATGGTCAATTTAGACCAATTCATGGATCGTTTGAGCTTGATGCAAGGTGGTGACTTGCTTCCCTGAATCCATGCTCTTCAGATCTCCTTTGTCAGTTCTCATGTACCTTCCTCTATTGGAGGTGACGGCATATTAGGTGGCAGTGGCGGCTGCTTAGTTCTTGGGTGTGATTTTAGGGTTTTTCTTAGGATTTTTGGTTGTGTTGGGCCTAACTTATGTGTATTATGGTTGGAGTTTTATTTTGTTTAGTTGTACTTTTGTTTTATTTGTTCTATCCGTTGTATTGGGCTTGTTTGTAACTTGCTAAGGTAATGAAATCTTCATTGCTTCGACCAAAAAAAAAAATACACCATTGAAAGGGAGATTTTACTGTTGTAGTTCAATTTCATGCAATAAATTGCAATGAACCTAACCATTGCAGATGTTCTTAGGAATGAAAAGGAAAAGAAGAAATAAAGAATAAGAAATCAAAACAAATGATTCATGAACATTAGATAGAGAGGTGTATATAAGTGGTCCATAATTTCTTCGTTTCTTAGACGTACAGGGAGAGAGTTTGAGGGTGTGCTTCAACATTTTTGCCCAGCCTACAATTGATAATGTACCAAAAGGAGGTTTGGAAAAAAAAAATATGTACCAAAAGGATTCATTTGTATATGAGAAGGACTTGTTATTTATACATGCTAATTTAAAAAAAGAATACATATTGTAGAGGTTACATGAGATCGTCATTGTAGATTACAAGCTTTCTTTTACAATAAATGAAATGAATAATTTGGTAACATCAATAACATCATCAAGCATGACACATAGCTCATAAGATGATTTATGTTAACCTTCCACTTATTCTATCTCTCTCTCTCTCTCAGAGGTGGAATTTATTCGTTATGGATATCACATGAACATAGTATACATCTCTCTCTAAAGAGGGGGGATACTTTGCTTATGCTTGAAAAAATTATGAGGATCGACCATGGTTTTCACACGCACCAATCTATCAAAATTACCTTTGAAGTACTTCCTTCCATAAAGTGTAGCCGTTTCAAAGTTAGTCTTATTATCCTGGTTCGCACCGATGTCGAGATCCCTGTAGTTTTGGAACGCCTCTCTTGGATTCTTGGAGACATATGGTGTCATCATGTCATACAACTCTCTTGTTAAGCGAACGTACTTGTTGGTGGCCTCAATCCCTTCGTCATACCACGACGAATAGTATAGACCAAAAAATAGGTTTCCGGCCCTGTGAGGGTATGGAGTTGCTGACTCAGATATCTCACTCATTCTTCCACCATAAGGGTTCCAATCCAAATAAATGTGCTCTATCTCAATCATCTTCTTCCATATAGAATCAAAAACATGTTTTGGAATTGGTTCCTTCACATAGTCTGACTTACCTTTGTAGAAGGTCTCTGGTTCAGTTGGCTTGCTGAGAAGAATTTCTATGGGGGTTCCAATGGGACTTTCAGCCCAAAATACAGTGGATTCCACCCAGCTCACTTCGTAGCAGTCTTTTCGTTGTAAGCCCAGTTCAGGGAAACTCTCATTCAACAATGCCACAACCTTGTCACTTGTTCCCAAGAAATGGCCAATGAATGATACTCCCACAGTCTTGTTTCCCTTGGTATCAATATTCTTCACTTGTGGCTGTGCTCTGAGGAAGACCTCTTTGGGCAGCTTGGGTGCAACAGTTTGCCACTTGTAAACTAAATCTGTAACACCTTCCTCTATGGTCCTTGTAAGGTTGAACACAGTCACTTTGGGTGGAACTGGAACTAGCTTGAGCTTCCATGAAAGAATAACTCCGAAGCTTGCTCCACCACCTCCTCTGATGGCCCAGAAAAGGTCCTCTCCCATTGACTTTCTATCAAGGATTCTACCATTAGCAGTAACTAGCTTAGCATCCACGATATTATCGACGCTAAGCCCATACTTTCTCATCATAAATCCATAGCCGCCGCCACTAAAATGGCCACCAGCACCAACCGTTGGACAAATCCCAGCAGGAAAGCCGTAAACGTTGGTTTTTGCAGCAATTGCATAATAAACTTCTCCAAGAGTAGCTCCAGAGTGAACCCAAGCGCTCTCATCCGCAACATTAACATCAATGGAGTTAATATTAAACATGTCGAGAATGACAAAAGGCACATCCGACGTGTACGATAAACCCTCGAAATCATGGCCACCACTTCGGATTTTAATTTGCAACCCATGATGTTTGGCACAAAGCACAGTTGCTTGGACATGGGACTCATTCTTGGCTGCTATTATGGCCAAAGGTTTTGGAGTTGCAGCTGTAGAATATCTGCGGTTATTGATATGTGCTACCAAAACAGATTGAAATGAGCTATTTTGAGGGGTGTAAATTGATTCTTGGATTGTGTGGGCAGGGTGAGGATATTTTGTGAGGCATTGGAGAAAGCGATCAATGGAAACTGTTCCTGCAGTTGTCCATGGTATCGAGAGTGAAAGGACAGAGAGAATGAAAAGCAGGACTGGAGGGTTTCTGAACTTCATTGGTAATATGTGGGATTGTATAGCTCTCTTGATTTAATGCTTGGCAAGTTGGCAGTGTGATAAAACAACAGGCTTGGGGTAGTATTTATAATGGAGCCAAAGAACCCAACTTTGAATTTGTCTTTGGTTTCTCACCCAACTCGTGCAGGCTTTTTATTTTGTATAGCATTATTACGGACTTTTCTAATATCAGCGTTAACTTGTCAAACAAACCTACAGAGGTGGCTCTGTCTGTAGGGGAACTCAAGAAGGCCCCAAAACTTTTCAAACTCAAGAAGGCCCCCAAACTTTTCCTAATACTTTTCTGCAGTCCATATGTCTGCAACGGAGGATGAAATTCGCAAAATTTAACTGTAAGGGCTAAATTGATTGTTTTATTAATTTAAGTGCTAAATTGGTTGACTTTTTAGTTGCAGGGGTTAAATTTAATTATGGTCATGATTCGGGGATAAAACGACTGAAAATCCTGACATAAAAATGGAACCCACATTTATCATGTTAATATTTACCACACATAATAATCGTATGATTAACAGATGAGATCGTGTATAAAGTTTTCTCGAATTTTTATAAGAGTTTGTAAGGTCTTAATTACAAGATCGTATGTCAATTTGGAATGGGATAAGACCCTAAAATCAAACACATAAGATAATACCATGGTTTTCACATGTACAAACGTAGTCATCTTTGCTCGTTGGTTTGGCACTTGAGGACCATTGGGGGTGGCAGACCATGGACTTGATTCATATATATATCAAATACGTTCACTAAATCTTTTGTTGACTTTTCTAACAAAATTATTGTAGACTTTTATAATATTAGAAAATCTCTAATTAATAGACTTCTCTAATATTAGAAGGCTTATCCGTTTGAGAAATGGACCTTTTCAAATCTCTCGCTCAATCTCAAGGCAGAAAAGAACATGTTGATAAAGGCCTCTCTCTTAATTCTATAATATGGCGTCTTCTGCAATCCACAAGTTTTGTCTACAAGACTAAATTAGGTAGAGTTTGTTTGATTATGTCTAAAATGGGGGTGTTATTTTTTGAGTAGAGCAAGTTGCACAACGTTATGATTCTTGTACACACTGAATATGGTTAATGACCTAAATGGTCCCCAAATTATTGCCCCATTATCATTTTGGTCCACCAACTAAAATTTTCAATTCAAACGTCCTTAAACTTTTTATTTTGTACTAAGATAGTCTATTCGTTACTTATTCCGTTACTTCTCACTACACCAGAACACATCATTTATGACGCACAAAGTACGCCGTAAAATATCATTCACGACGCAAGACTGCAAGCTGTAAAAGCCCGCGTTGTAAATAATGTTCCTTAATAACGACATGCTTTCTAGTTGCAAATAATCCCACGAAAAACACGCCGTAATAAGGTTTACGGCGTGCATATAACGTCATTATAATTGCTTTAAACAGCTTGCATAGTGAGCCGTAATTCGTTGCAAGCAATTACAACATGCACTAATCGTCGTAAATGAAGACTATCAATTAGCAATTACGGCTTATTCTGCACGCCGTGATTGGGTTTTTTTTTTTTTTTTTTTTCTGGTAATAATAAAACTCATGTTGATTGAATTCATTCAGCCTGTTGAAACTCAAAATTTACAATTCTAATGCCATCTAACTCAGTATAAAAAAATAATATAGATAACAAACAAGAACGCGATTAATGAAGGGATTAAACTCCATGTGATTGGATTAATCAATAGAAATTTCAAATAAAAAATCATAACATTTGATTGATGAACTGATGCACCTAATGTCAAAAGAGCAAAACAAAAAGACCAAGCAATTTCAATAGATGCGCTAACTTTCAAATCTCCAGACCTAAGCAACTTCATCTCCATAGAAAGCAAAAGATACTAAGCAACAGCGAGTGTAAGTAGTTGACCGTTTCCTCTCCGCAAATAAGCTTCTTCTTGCTGAAACATCACCCATAACAAAAGAAAATACATGAGTAAATCCATTAAATCACATACTAAGCAATCAGTAAATTAATCCCAATTTACTGAGCAATCTATTATTCTTAAATCACATACTAAGAATATCATCTTATTCTAGTTCTATTAATGTACAACACTTTGTTGATCTTATAAGAATTTTCTATCTACCATTGGAATCAGAATTAAGAGATGCAGGGGAGCTCAAAACCTTGAACATACCTAGCATCAAAGAGATGCACCAGGTTGGAGTCAAAATTAAGGTAGGATCAAGCAAAAACTTAGTCGACATACAGTTTGCAAATGGAACTCTCATAATTCCTAAATAGACAAAAGGATGGAGAGAGAGAGAGAGAGAGAGAGAGAGAGAGAGAGAGAGGGCTAGCAAGCCTAGAGATAAGCAGGGGAGAGAGGACAAAGATGAACAGAAGGGTAGCCAAAGATGTTTGTTCCCTTCTTAGTATGATTCTATTAAAAAACAATAAAGTGCAGCAAACTAAATTTCAAGGATTATATAGAACTGAAAACTATAATCATATAATACCCAGAACTAATCGAATTATCTTAACTTATCATATAATACCCAGAACTAAATTTCAATAATAAAATCACATACATATATAATCCAAATTCAATCAATTAAAAACAAACTTTCACATAGAATCCACAATAAAAGCAAGTGAAGGACATCTAGAACCGAACGAAAACTCAGTATCAAGCATGAAGGTTAGGGATTTAGAAAATAGAACCTTAGGAACTGTCAGTGAGAATTCAGCTTTGCTCGAGCAATAGTCTTCTAGCAAACGGGAACTGGAGCTCTTGATTAACTGTGAGAGAGAATCCAGAAATTGTGAGAGAGGGAGAATCCAGGAACTGGAGCTCGTTATATCTTATCAACTACCTTCTCTGGTTTAGTTTTAGTCTGTAAGTTGTGGCTATAAATTTCTATGTGAACACTCAAATAGGAAGGCTTAACTCCTCTCTGCAGAACATGTTATGGGCTCCAACTCACTTGGTTGTCCTATGTCCTATATCAGAATCAAGATTCCTCTCAGTTTTTCCATTTCCAATTATATCCAAACAAACACCAGAGCTTACATAAAGTCTTACTCAGAGTTGGCAGAAGATAGCCAGTAGTACCTATCAGTGCCATAATACTACAGAGCTCTAATCATACTAATCATATACCCAAAATCATCAAATTCCAAAAACAAAATATTACAGAGCTCTAATCATATACCCATAACTAATCCTACAATGAAGTCCAATTATATCCTTTATAAAACTCAACAAACCCTAACCTAGGGTGATTTCGATTGAATTCAATCCAAATCAAATAGAAATAAACATAAAATCCAGATTCAATCAAATACAATCAAACATTCACATCTAAAGCTATAAGAAAACTCATAATCAAATCTAGAATCCAAATGAGGAAATCTATAAGAAAACTAATCCTACGTTGAAGTCCAAGATAAGGAAATCTAGAATCCAAATAAACTCTAAAGCTATAAGAAAACTCATAATCAAGCATTGGGCGTTAGGGCTTTAGAGAATCGCACGTTTGGAATATCATTGAGAATTCAGCTTCGAAGCAATAGGGCTCGAGGAATAGGTCTTCTAGCGAACGAGGAATTGGAGCTCTTAATTAACGACACTCAGAGAGAGAATCCAGAAATTGTGAGAGAGGGAGATGGGGCTCTTGATTAGCGTACGAGGAACTGGTCTCTTGATTAGCTAACGAGGAACTGGAGCTCTGGAATGTCACTGAGAGAGAATCCAGAAATTGTGAGAGAAGCGATGAAAGTCTGAATGAAGAATAAAACGAGGAAAATTAAAAAAAAAGAACTTATATTTTTAGCGGATTGCAATTTGCAAATATATTGGGGAGTTTCAGGGAAAAAAAAATTGAATTATATGTTTTTATTTTTTTTGCATTCACGGCGTATATACAATCATGTCGTTAAAAGACACATCTTTTTAAGGCGTGCTTTTATATGCCGTAAAAGACAGATCTGTTCACGTGATGGCTACGTGACTGAGTTTTGAAGGGTATATGCGACTTTTTGAGAAGCTCTATCAGTCAAAACCAAAATACCTCTGGTCCCTCAACTATTGCTCTAGTATCATTTTGGTCCACCAACTAAAATTTTCATTTGAACCATTCTGCAACTCTTTTTTTTTGTATCAAGATGGTACTACCGTCAAAGTCCGTCAATTTTATTCTTTTTGTATTTATTTGATTTAAATTTTTTTAATAAATTTAAACAATAGAGAAAAAAATTATTACTTTTTAAGTCCATGTCAGCCAAAAAAAGCCATGTTGGTGGTGAGATTCAATTTTTTCAATTTTAAAATTAGGTACAAGTTTCTATAATAGTTTCCTTTAATTTTTAGTTATTGTTTACACTTTTAAAAAAAATTGTTATTTTATTTTTATATTTATGTGATTTTAATTCATTTATACAATAGATAATTTATTATTATTAATTGTTAGGTCAATCTCACGAAAAAAAAAAAAACCCATGTGGCTGGTGAGATTCAATTTTTTAAATTTTTTAAAGTTTTATAATAGTTTCCTTTAATTTTTAATTATATATTACTATTTTAATTCACAGAGACATTTTTACCCCTCAATTTAACAATAAAATTGACAGACTTTAACAATAGGACCATCTTGATACCCAAAAAAAAGAGTTGAAGGACGGTTCAAATGAAAATTTTAGTTGGTGGACCAAAATGATACTAGAGCAATAGTTGGGGGACCATTAGGATCAATAACCCTTTTAGAGGAGGATACTCACCTAAAAATACGGTTTTGTCCCTTGATTTCACGGAATAATACGCAGACTTTGACGGATGGACCATCTTGGTACAAAATAAAAAGTTTAAGGACATTTTATTTGAAAATTTTAGTTGGTGAACCAAAATGATAATAGGGCAATAGTTGGGGGACCATTTAGGTCATTAACCCTATATATCAAATACGTTCACTGTTGAAGAAAAATGTGAACCTCCCAACACAATTTCACCACCACTAATTGTTGGCACTAGAACTTGAACAGATAAAGATGAGTGCAACTTACAAGTGTGGTAGACGATCTGGGAGATCGATTGAGTGATAGATGGAGATTCTTCCTGTCTTCGGATGCTGATCCTGAATAGAAGGAAGCTAAGACTTGTGAGGTCTGTGGAACCGGTGTGGAACCAGCCTAAGACCCTCCGATGCCAAAGTAAGATTGTTTCTAAGAGCTCTTGCTGTTGACCATATAAAAGTATAAAAGTCAAGCTGAAAAGTCTTACCCCTGTATTGTAGTGAAGGGGCTTATTTATAAAGGGAGTTTTGGATGCTCTTAGCACTCACTTTCGATGTGGGACTCGTGGGAGGGCCCTATGAGGTTGACACGAGTTCTTAGATATTTCGGGCAGTTGCTTCGAGGTTGATTCTGCAGAATCGGTAGGAGGTACCGATTGCACACTGTGTTGGGCCTGTAGGGACTGTTTGCTGCTTTGAGACAGTTCCATCGGTAGACGATGCCGATTGTCAGAGGCCTTGGGTACTTGGGTGAGTTTATAAGACCCACGTGTCGTCGAATGAGTGGAGGGTCAGATATGGTACAAACAGTAGTCCCCCAAGTTGCCGATTGAGAAGCTTCTCGGTTGGGGACTTGAATCTGTCCTCGGTATTCTGATCCGAACACGATGGTCTCGGTGATGCCGATGGTGGTATGTAGTCCCCCAAGTGCCCGAGTGAGTGAGTTTTGAAAAGCGACGGCATCAGGTACCGAATGGTTGGAGAGGCCAGTGGAAAGCCATGGATGGGCGCCTACCGTTCGGCACGAGAGGTGGTTGAGAAATCAACCAATGTGCGCCTACCGTTTGGCACGAGAGGTGATTGAGAAATCATCCAATGTGCGCCTACCGTTCGGCACGAGAGGTGATTGAGAAATCATCCAATGTGCGCCTACCGTTCGGCACGAGAGGTGATTGAGAAATCATCCAATGTGCGCCTACCGTTCGGCACGAGAGGTGATTGAGAAATCATCCAATGTGCGCCTACCGTTCGGCACGAGAGGTGATTGAGAAATCATCCAATGTGCGCCTACCGTTCGGCACGAGAGGTGATTGAGAAATCATCCAATGTGCGCCACAGACGGCGCCAATCTGTTGGCACTAGAACTTGAACAGATAAAGATGAGTGCAACTTACAAGTGTGGTAGACGATCTGGGAGATCGATTGAGTGATAGATGGAGATTCTTCCTGTCTTCGGATGCTGATCCTGAATAGAAGGAAGCTAAGACTCGTGAGGTCTGTGGAACCGGTGTGGAACCAGCCTAAGACCCTCCGATGCCAAAGTAAGATTGTTTCTAAGAGCTCTTGCTGTTGACCATATAAAAGTATAAAAGTCAAGCTGAAAAGTCTTACCCCTGTATTGTAGTGAAGGGGCTTATTTATAAAGGGAGTTTTGGATGCTCTTAGCACTCACTTTCGATGTGGGACTCGTGGGAGGGCCCTATGAGGTTGACACGAGTCCTTAGATATTTCGGGCGGTTGCTTCGAGGTTGATTCTGCAGAATCGGTAGGAGGTACCGATTGCACACTGTGTTGGGCCTGTAGGGACTGTTTGCTGCTTTGAGACAGTTCCATCGGTAGACGATGCCGATTGTCAGAGGCCTTGGGTACTTGGGTGAGTTTATAAGACCCACGTGTCGTCGAATGAGTGGAGGGTCAGATATGGTACAAACACTAATTAAATAATGGGGTTTTATTAATTTAGGTTTGACCCATTCGAGACGCAAGTCTCTTAATTACAATCCCTTGCTTCAAGGGAAAACCCTTTAATTCCATCATAAAGAAATAGAACGTGTGTGTTTGGTTTTGCGGCTGCCCCTAAGTCGAACCTCAGGGTGCCTACGTATCCCTTGCGAGAATCAAGCCACTCGTAGTTCAAAGAATTGCAATGAATGAATGACTCATTGCAAAAGGAAATAATTTGAATGAATTTGATTGGAAAAGTGTTTGGGTGAATTTAGCTGAATAAACCAAGGATTCAATTTTGATGTGTGTTTGGGGTGAATTTGGTTAAGAATAACTAGGGATTCTGTTTGGATTTGAGATTTGGGCGGTTGCATCTAGATTGAATCCCTAGATTGCCTACGTACCCTTTTGAAGGGATCAAACCAACGTAGTTCGGAAAAGATTGTCTAATTTTGCGTGGTTTTGTACCACTCGGGCCTTTGATGTGGTTTTGTACCACTTGGGATTTTGGCATGGTTTTGTACCACTTAGGATTTGGTGTGGTTTTGTACCACTTGGGATTTTGGCGTGGTTTTGTACCACTTGGGATTTGGCGTGGTGTTGTACCACTTGAGATTTGGTTTGGATGTGGTTGCGTCTATTGGGATGCTGGACTGCCTACGTACCTTTGATGGGATCAAACCGGCGTAGTTCCCAAATGATTTGTATGGAGAGATATTTTATTTGTGAGAATTTGGTTGATGTAACCAATGATTCAAATTTGTTTGCGGTTGCGTCTATTAGGATGCTAGACTGCCTACGTACCCTTAAAGGGATCAAACCAGCGTAGTTCCAAAATGATTGGAAATTAATGGGTAAGTGTGGCCCAATAATTTAGAATTTGTGTCTTTGAGACAAGTTGGAGATTTTCATAGATAGGTGACCTATGGGAAAAATTGGAAATTAATGAGTAAGTGTAGCCAACTAATTGAGAATTTGTGCCTTTGAGACAATTTGGAGATTTTCATAGGTAGATGACCTATGGGAAAAATTGGAAATTAATGGGTAAGTGTGGCCCGCTAATTGAGAATTTGTGTTTGAGATATTTGAATTTAATCTCGTTGGAATTTGCATGGGTAGATGACCCATGGGAAAAATTGAAAATTAATGGGTAAGTGTGGCCCACTAATTGAGAATTTGTGTCTTTGAGACAATTTGGAGATTTTCATAGGTAGATGACCTATGGGAAAAATTGGAAATTAATGGGTAAGTGTGGCCCACTAATTGAGAATTTGTGTTTGAGAGATTTGAATTTAATCTCATTGAAATTTGCATGGGTAGATGACCCATGAGAAAAGTTGGATGGTTTTGTACCATTTTTTTTTATTGTCAATGTCCAAGAAAAATAATGAGCAATTTCGATTAACCCACTAATTTTCTAAAATTGACATTTGCACTGGAAAAGTGTTTTGGCGAATTTGGTTAAGATAAACCAGGGATTCAAATTTGGTTGCGGTTGCGTCTATTGATATGGTAGACTACCTACGTACTCTTGACGGGATCAAACCGACGTAGTTCCAAAATTTGGAAATTAATGGGTAAGTGTGGCCCAATAATTTAGAATTTGAGTTTGAGAGATTTGAATTTAATCTCGTTGGAATTTTTATGGGTAGATGACCCATGAGAAAAATTGGATGGTTTTGTACCACTTTCTTTTTGTCAATGTCCAAGAAAAATAATTAGCAATTTTGGTTAATTCACTAATTTTCTAAAATTGACATTTGCACTGGAAAAGTGTTTTGGCGAATTTGGTTAAGATAAACCAAGGATTCACATTTGGTTGCGGTTGCGTCTATTGATATGGTAGACTGCCTACGTACCCTTGACGGGATCAAACCGACGTAGTTCCAAAATTTGAAAATTAATGGGTAAGTGTGGCCCAATAATTTAGAATTTGTGTCTTTGAGACAATTTGGAGATTTTCATAGGTAGATGACCTATAGGAAAAATTGGAAATTAATAGGTAAGTGTGGCCCACTAATTGAGAATTTGTGTCTTTGAGACAAGTTGGAGATTTTCATAGGTAGATGACCTATGGGAAAAATTGGAAATTAATGGGTAAGTGTGGCCCACTAATTGAGAATTTGTGTTTGAGATACTTGAATTTAATCTCGTTGGGATTTGCGTGGGTAGATGACCCATGAGAAAATTTGGAATGGTTTTGTACCATTTTTCTTTTTTGTCAATGTCCAAGAAAAATAATTAGCAATTTTGGTTTACTCACTAATTTTCTAAAATTGACATTTGCATTTGGATCCCAAATATGGCTATGAGGAAATTAATCCATTAACCATATAATAGGAAATTTGGGCCTCTAAAATTTAATGGGTAATTATTTGTATCACCCACTAAATATTCTGGGCTTTTGAAAATTAACGGGCAATTATTTTTAACAGCCCATTAATCCATTTTTGGGCATTTAATATTTGTTGTCAGCTAGCCCACGAGCAAGGAGCCCACGTTAGAAAAGCGTTGGTACCCAGCAGCAAGTTGAAGCCAAAACAGTGGCTGTTAAAAGAATTTGTTACCCAACTTCTCACTCCCAAATTTATCTGGTATGCTTGTGACCGATCCAAATTGAGTCTCATTTTGTTTTACTTGTACTTTTGTTTTGCTTGAACAATCAACAGAGAAGGAATTCAAGGCATGGCACGTGGCCTTTTCAAAGCCTTGTTTCTTTTCCTTCTTTTTTTTGTTGTTGTTGTCCTCTTTATTGACTTTTCTTTTCTTTTCTTTTTCTGGTTTGCTGCTGACATATGGAAACAACACCAAACTGCCAACGAAAACGTGGATTCCTTTAAATGTTAAAATGGTCCCTGTGTTTTATTTCTTAGGCCAATTTAGTCCATGTGTAATCAATTTGGCCAATTTGGTCCTTGTGTTTGTATATGTTAGTCAATGTGGTCCATTCCCTTGCAAATATAAAATATTTAAAATTAATTACAAAAACTGTAATTGATTATAAAATTTTAAATTCAATCTGAAAATATAATATATTTTTTTTAAAATTTCACACACACACCTCAACCACCTCCCAAACCCAGCCACCCTCACCACCACCACTCCAACCCCAAACCCATAGCCATCCTCACCACCATTCCAACCCCACCTAAACCACAACAACTCTCTCTCTCTCTCTCTCTCTCTCTCTCTCTCTCTCTCTCTCTCTCTCTCTTTGACAAATCACGAAGATCTTCATAGCCGATCATCGTAACCTTGATGGCTTTACCGCCAATTGATCATCCTCGATGCAGCAAAAGTCGACGACATTTAGGGCAATGGATCGGAGAGGAGAGAGAGATGAAGGATAGAATATGAGAAAATCTAAAACATAAGAGAGAAGAAATTTGCAACAAGAAAAGAGTAGGCATCAATTCTACTAAGAACCTTTTTTTTTTCCTACAGGAATCGAGACCATTGGAGGTTGAGGTTGTGTGGATTTTAATCATTTTAGCATTATTATTATTTGAGTTTAAATCTTTATAATTAATTACATATTTTAAATTAAATTTAAATGTCCTTTTTTTAGGTTTTAACATAATTTTGATGGAAAGGATCAAATTTGTTAACAGATACAAACACAGGGACTAAATTGGCCAAATTAATAACACGGGGACTAAATTGGCCGATAAGGTAAAACACAGGGACCATTTCGACATTTAAGCCTTTTTTTTTTGTTGTTGTTGCTATATGCAACAATACCAAGCCTAGCCAAAAAAACGTGGCTGCCTTCATCTTTATTTCTTTTTGTGCCGTAGCAAGCCTCTATCCACAACAAAACACAAAGCTTCTTTTACTTTGATTGTTTATACACAACACCAGATGAGATTCGAGAAAAAGTGAGATGTGCGTGGCCTCTGTTTTCAAGCTTTGTTTCTCTTCTTTATGTGCACCCAGCTTATTTTTATTTGCTGTGAGATTAAACCCCTCCATGGTTTTGTTTGTGGGTTTTGTACCCAAATTGGATCTGTCATCCAGAGAACTCGGTGAATGAGCTTTATGCCCAAAATGGATACATCACAGAGTATCTGATTGAGGGTTACACACCCATAATGGATTTTGTATCCAAGATTTGTTTGGGGTGTAAAAACCCAAAGCCTTGATTGAGGGTGAAACACCCTGGCTTTATTTCTAGGGAGCAAAACCCAAATTTGTTTTCAGGGTGAAAACCCATACTTGTTTTCAGGGTGAAATACCCAAGCTTTTTTTCCGGGGTGTAAAAACCCAATGCTTTGATTTCAGGGTTTAAACCCAATGATGGATTGAACATCATGGATTGCCATCCATTTGATTGATTAAAGGGTTGCCACCCATATGTGGATTGCCATCCATTTGATCGATTAAAGGGTTGCCACCCAACATGGAGGATCTCAAGAGAGGAGCTTTGTTGCAAATGCATTGCTTCTGTTCTTTTTTCCTCTCTAGCCTTCGGCTGTCCTCCCTCTTTCTTTCCAGCCTTTCGGCCATTCTTTTCTGCCTTCATGGCCTTGCAGACGTTTTTTTTCTTGAAGCCTCCCTCTCTCTACAGCCTGCCAGCTGCCCCCATTTTGTATCATCTTCATTGCCCTTTATAGGCTCACATGGGATAATTGGATTTACTTGCCTTTTTTTTATTTGTTTCTTTGAAACACTTATCATCTATATTAGATAAGGGTTCACTACTACAAAAATGGGAAAAGACGACCAGAAAAAGACGACGGCATAACATAAACCCGTCGTTGTATTTAAATCGACGACGGTATAAAAAAAAACCGTCGTTGATAAGTGATTTACTGTTCAATATTTTTAAAAGACGACGCGTACAAATAAAAAACCGTCGTTTTTAAAAAAGGATTTCTTCAGTGTTAAAATCTGACCAAAAAACAACGACAGCAGGTATGAATACACTGACGTAGAAAATAAAGACGACAGTACACCAAAAAACCTGCCGTGTTAACTCCTAACTAAACACGACCAACTGTTCTTAATCCACGTCGTATAATATAGTGGAATCAACGTCTGTATACTACGACGGTGCATTCTCTGTAAACCGCCGACTTATTATTTTGGAGTATACTACGACGGTATCTACAATACTACTGTCGTTTTTATTTACCACATCTTAAGTTCAAATTACCGTCGTATTTTTTCAATTTATACGTCTGCCCTCTCTGTAAACCGCCGTCTTATGTTTATAGCTTTTTAAAATTAATTAATTTTTCTTTTATTTTGGTAATATCTTTCTTAACACAAAACAAAATTTAATTCTCAATCCTCAACAACATTTTCATCTTAAAATGCAAATCTCTTCGTGTTAAATATTTACACAATATATGAACACAAATTTGGCAAATACATCGTGGCAAATATATGTTCAACTGTTTCTTCCTCTCATATGCAAGCTGGGCCCTCTCCTTCCTCTTGTTCTCAAGCTCCTGCACA
Source organism: Prunus kanzakura (assembly GCA_020521455.1). Classification (NCBI taxonomy): domain Eukaryota; kingdom Viridiplantae; phylum Streptophyta; class Magnoliopsida; order Rosales; family Rosaceae; genus Prunus; species Prunus kanzakura. The sequence continues at coordinate 640,152 of BPUM01000892.1, forward strand.
GCCTCGATTCCTGAAAATCAAAATCAAAATCAACAAAGTGTGAACCCTCACTCCTCGATTCCTAGTTACATTGTAGTCCCCTTTTCCACAGTGATCAACTTCAAAACTCCTGTGTAGCAAGGTGGAACCAGCCTTAGAACCTGTTGTGGGTTGTGCCTTTGGGGTGAAGCTGGGAGTGGGCTTGAGGTTCAGAATGAATAGACACCACCTACTCATTCTGAACCTCAAGCCCACTCCCAGCTACAGCCACCACCTGAGTCCGTCTCTGCGAGCATCAGGAACACCCACGCGGGTTCTCAAGCTGGTTTCACCCTTGCTACACAGGAGGATGTAGCAAACCCATGCTTGGTCTTGTGAGGAATCATTCTGCAAACCCATTTGCTTTCAGAAAGACAATTTCTTGTGAGGAATCATTCTGCAACCCTAATTGAAAACTGAGAGTTAAAAAACGCGTAAAAAAATCCTATTTAAACAAAATGGAGTAAATATCCACGTCGGTTCTAATATACATAGCGACGTCATATTTGACTAATCAACGTCAGTTTAGATATAACTACATCGGAAATCCAAAAGTCATTTCGCGCGTATTAAAAAGATAACTACATCGGATATCCAAAAGTCATTTGGCGAGTATTAAAAAGAGAACAGAACCAAAGTAACCACGTCGGTTTATTAAAATACACAGTCGTTGAATTTATAAGTACAACGTCAGTTTAGAGAAACAAAACGCCGTCATAACCACGTCGGAAATCCAAAAGTCATTTGGCGCGTATTAAAAAGAGAACGACGTCGTTTTCAGAACCGCAAACTAACCACGTCTGTTTATTAAAATACACAGTCGTTGAAATTACAAGTACAATGTCAGTTTAGAGAAAAAAAGCGTCGTCATAACCACATCGGAATTCCAAAAGTCTTTCGGCAGGTGTGATAACCACGTCATTTATGAATTATCTACCGTCGTTATAACTAAATAATACGGCGGTTTTTCAATAACAACGTCGTTGTATTGAACTCTGGGAAAATATATAAACTTTTCGTCACCTGACCTAATATTTTACGGTTTTCTCTTCCCGATAAAGTATCTTAGTTTCCCTCTCATTTCCCAAATCACCATTTTCGTTACCTGACCTAGCATCATCGTCTGAATCATCGTCTTCATCGTCCAAATCACCATTTTGGTCTTCGTCTTCGTCGGAAGGAAACATTTCTTTGCACGCCGGTGTTATTCAAGGTTTTTTCTCACTCTCTTCCCTTTTTTAACTTTTCATTTGCATGCCGTAGTTGTCTGGAAGCAAGATTCTTTCAAATTGAAGAAATCTTTCACTGGTTTTGATTAAATACATAAGTAGATACTCTCACGACGCCAAGAGACGACAGTTCTGTCTTGTTTTCGACGATGGAATGGACACACCACGACGGCCGTAATGCAAACTGCACGACGGTGGCTAAAAACCGTCATGGTGTGACAATTAATACGTCGGAAACAAGATAAAACCGTCGTCTAGTGTGAGAAGAACACTCGTTTTGTAATTTTAAACCACGTCGGTTATTGTTAATAACCGACGTAGTTTATGCACATTTACGTCATGGAATATAAAAAACCGTCGTCTTATTTTAATTCATGATCTAATAGGACGTCACTTTTTTAGTGTTACCGTCGTTGTTTTGTATTATTACGTCGTGTATTTTTAATAACCGACGTTGTTTTTCTAGCAGATTAATCAAAAATGGTTTCGAAATCTCAAAAGAAGGAAGCTGAAGCGTCAAAGGCCACAGCAGGTTCAATGGCACAAGGGGATGAACCCAAAACAGGTTCAGTGGAAGTTGAAAAATCAACTCAAAGCAAACCCTCGAAGAGGATGAGATATTCCTCAACCTCAGAGAAAGACTCGAGCACAGCCACGTTTGTTGAGGAGCCAAAATCTGGCCGCGGTATCAGCACAATGAGCCGTGTTGTGAAGAGGAAAATTGAGAAGGTTAAGCCTGTGGTTGAGTTCAATAAAGATGGCAAACCACATGGCGAGGCTGCTGTTGAGATGCAGTCTTACATTGGTGTTTTGGCACGCACCAGAGTCCCTCTTGTGGACAAGAAATGGAAACAATTACCCAAGGACGTGAAGGAGCAGATTTGGGAAGCTGTTCAAATGTCCTATGTTATTGGGGATAGTTACAAGAACTTGGTCTTGCAGTCTGCCGCCAAAAAATGGAAGGATTTCAAGTATAACATAACTAAGCAATATATCCTTCCATTCGCACATGACAAGGAGAAATTAAAAGAAATCCCATTGCTTTATAAGTTCATAGAGAAATCGCAATGGGATGCCTTCGTAGCTTCAAGGTTAACCCCAGATTTTGAAGCTAAGCATGCTGAGCAGAAGGAGAGGAGGGAGAAATTGGAGTACAACCATAGGTTGTCTAGAAAAGGGTATGTTGGTTTGACGGACCAATTGGTAGAAACCATGCCCGAAGGTCAAGAAATCGATCGAGCTGTTCTGTGGAAGAAAGCAAGAGAAGATAAATCAGGAAACATCCCTGATCCAAAGGCTGCAGAGAAGGCAAAACTAATCGTAAGTCTCACTAACTCTGTTCTAAATTTGAAAAACAGAGTGTTTTATTTTGGTATAGACGTCGTTTATATTTACATAAGCGACGTTATAAAGTGAACACCACGACGGGCTTAATTTACGGACGTTTAAAAGTGAATAGGACGTCGGTTTTTGAATAAAGTAGACGTCTAGATAGAATTAATACGACGGATTAAATTATTCTATGAACTGCATTTTTGTTTTAAGTTTACTCACGCACACACTCTCCCTCTCTCTGTCTATTTCACTGAATTTTGTGGTGCACAATTTCTGGAAAAGAATGCATATTTCAATCGAGTTTTTTCACTTCTTCATTAAAACTTACGACGGTTTTATCTTATCTAGACGTTAGAATGATTATACAACGACGGTAATTTTGTGCAGCCGTATGGAATTGTACATCTACGTCTGTTTGTTTAATAATCCGTCGTCTTACTTTGAATACTACGACGGTTTTTTATTTATGTCTTAATCTGTTTTATTTTGAATATACGACTTATTTTTTATATACCGACGTTGTAAAGTATAAACAACGACGGTATTTATATACAGACGTTTTAAATTAATACCACGTCTGTCATTTAATAAAAACCGTCGTTGTTTATAATTTACAACGTCGGTATATGTATCTGTCATACACCATGCTCAGGTTCTAACAATCTCTCTTTCTCTCTTTTAGGATGATTTGCAAAAGCAAGTCTCCGAAGGCACTCTGACTGTCTCCGGGAGCAATGATATCTTGACTCTGGCTTTGGGAACCCCGGAGCATGGTGGGAGAGTCAGAGGAGCTGGTGCTGGCGTTACCCCAACTCAGTTCTTCAATTTGCCGAAGCAGCAGAGAGTGAAATTTGGTGACAAATTGAAGGAAAGTGTGAGGGAGGCAGTCAGAGAAGAGACTTTGAGGATTGAGGCGAAGTCAAGGGAAACTATAATGGAAGCAGTCAGAGCAGAGAGGGAGACTTTGTTGGCATATATCCGTCAACTAGTTCCTAATTTTGATCCCAGCCAGATGCTCCAAACCCCAATTTCTCCAAGGACTCCAATTCCTCCAATTATTTTACCCCCTCAAGATCAAAGCCCAAAAAATCCAATGTCTGATAAGGCAAGCTGCTCTGGGGCCACTAATATCAGACCCCTAGCTTTGGAATTAGAAGATCCGAAGCTTGAAGCTGATACTGCTGCAAAAGAGAAAGAGGACACGGTAAAATCTCTGCTATTTTCTATTTCTGCTTTTTAAATTTTAAAAAGACGTCGCTCCTTTTAATAGCCGACGTTAAAATTTAAAATAACGACGGATATACGTCTGTTTCTTACAAGACACGTCGTGTTTCGTTAAATACCACGACGCTTTTATAAACCGTCGTCTATTTCATTATTTCATTAACTGTATTTGTATTAGACGACCTTTCTATAGTATAGCGACGTTATAAATTCAATACAACGACGGTTATCTATTTACCGACGTGTATAACCTTTCCACCGTCAGTATTAACTAGAAACCGTCGTTTATATTATATACCACGTCTGTTTTTTGTGTTTAGTTAGAGTCGTTTATTTTAGTTCACACACAAACTAACTTATATTTCTTTATTAATTTCTTTAAACAGGATCTCTCAAAGCTAGACATGCCACGTCCTCTTTTAGCCTTATGCCAACATTTCCAGACCAAGTTGTTGCCTAATGGTAACGAGGCTCTAACAATTCACATGCCCAAGGAAGTGTTTGGCATTGAGCATGATACCTTCCTCTTCACTGAAGATGTTTTGCAGTTTGGTTCCATGGTTGAGATAGGAACCACAGTGATATCAATATACATGAGGTAATTCTCCCTAATCCCATTTTGTTTGACATTTTCCTTTCTTTTAAATTAAAATCTCATTTAATTGACTTTCATATATTTAGGTTCCTATTTGACTATTTAAAAATGGCAAATATGGTAAACCTTGTTGGCCTCGTGGACCCTGGGCTAGTGAGCTCTGGAGCTGGATCAATATCAGACCGAATAAAAAACCTGTCAAACCGCCTTAATACAGCAGATGGGAATCAATTTTTCTTGGTCCCTTATAATCCAGGGTTAGTACCATTTAAAGTATTTTCCTGAGCTTCTAATATTTTTCTTTCTAATATGAATCATTATGTGCAGGGGTCATTGGGTGATGGTAATTGTGAGACCATTAACAGAGACTGCCTATTACATGAATTCACTGCCAAAACGCATGGTTGACGACGAAATGAAAAATATAGTCAATACGTAAGTTGATTTCTTCTGATTTATGATTTTTCCTATAAAGTATTTAAATAAACGACGGTTTTTACTAATACCGACGTTTTAATTTAACTACCACGTCGTTTTAATTTAACTACCACGTCGTTTTAATTTAAATACCACGTCGTTTTTACTCTTACCGACGTTATAACGTTACACAACGACGGTTAAGTTTTACCGCCGTTTTAAACAAAATATAACGTCTTGATTTAAAAAACTCCGTCGTTTTGACTGATTTACCACGACGGTTACTATTTGTATTTAAATTTTTTGTTTTGTCATTAACACCCTTTGTTTTTTTGTAACAGGTCAATTAAAATGTTTAACATTCATATAAACAAAAATTCACGTAAACAGCAGGCCATTTGGAAAAATCTACACGGCACTCCTGAACAACCAACAAGTGTAGAGTGTGGCTATTACGTGATGCGATTCATGAGAGATATAATTCATGATCCTGACCTAAATTTCGAGAAGAAGGTAAAACGCAACATTTTAGATATACTTTCTTTATTTTACTACGTCATATTTTTGTTTAAAACCGTCGTTTGTATCCTTATAACACGTCGGTTTTTTGGTTTATTTTGCAGTTTGACAAGAAAAAAGATAAACTTCAGTATAAACAAGAGGATATTGACGAAGTTAGGCATGAATGGGCAGAATTCGTGAACAAGCAATTACCGAAGGATAATTGATGTAGATAAATATTTATGAACAATGTTCAGGTTTAATTTAGTTTATTTAAAATGTACATAAATATTTTGTTTTAAAATTTGTTTAGTTCCCAAACACCGACGTCTGATTCTAATTTACACGTCTCATACGTGTACACAATGGTCGTCTTGCAGTAAATGGAAATATAACATCGACGGTAATTCTTAAAAACGACGTGTAATAGTCAAAACAACGACGGTTTATAATTAATTCATCCTGTATAAATGAATTTGTACTCATATACTACGTCCGTTAGTATAACCTTATCGACGTCTTAATAATATACAAAGGCGGATATTTCTAAATATCCGCCTTTATATAAATAAAAAACGTCAGTTATATACAACAAAATGACGTTTCATAGACATAACAACGACGGTATATAATTAATTCATCCTGCATAAAAGAATATGAATTCATATACTACGTCGGTTAGTATAACCTTATCGACGTCGTAATATTATACAAAGGCGGATATTCTTAAATATTCGCCTTTATATTCATATACAACGTCAGTTATATACACTAAAATGACGTTTAATATTAATAACAACGACGGTTTATAATTAATTCATCCTTTATAAATGAATTGTATTCATATACTACGTCGGTTAGTATAACTTAACGACGTTGTAATATTATACAAAGGCGGATATTATTAAATATCCCCCTTTATATATTTAAACAACGTCCGTTACATTAACTAAAATGACGTTTAATATTATAACAACGACGGTTTATAATTAATTCATCCTGTGTATATTCTTAAATATAGTTTCAACGTCGGTTGTTTATGTTTAAAGTCGTTGTAAAGGGATACAACGTCGGCTAAGTCATTTTTAATTTAATTGTTATTGACTTTTATATTTTATTTCAATCCATATTAAATTCATAACTATATCCAAAAATTATACTGAAAACTACCAAGCATTGGAATATTGTCTCTATCCTAAAGCTTTAAAAAATATAATTTTGGAAATATTTTTTTATTGTATTTAATTACTAATATTAATAATATATTCAAAACAAAATCCGAAAAATATACCGGCAAATTCTATGCACTGATTGAGACAATATCTTGCCCGTTAAGGCCTGAAAAATGTAATTTTAGTTTTCAAAGTTCAAATGATAACAAAATTCAAACAAATTTAGAGACAAAGCATTGTACTCCTTATACTTTACATAACATAACCCTAAGGTTTATGTGATCCATTGGTGCCCATAAATTCAAAATTATGAAATCCATATTTTAGCCTACTATTATAGAAGGCAATGTTGTAAGGAATCCATAGCAATTTTCGGTTCATTTTTCTCGTACTTGTGTATTTTTTAAAAATTATTTTAAAATTTAGGGTTTAGGGTTTAGGGTTTAGGGTTTAGGGTTTTTTGAAACGACGCCGGTTTTCTCCCGCTGTTTTTGGTCAACTAAATTAACAAAGACTAATTGAATTCGGTTGACGACGTCAGTTATAAAATAGCGACATCTTTAGTGTTTACAACGTCGAATCTTTATGGAAAACCGCCGTTGTAAGTAATTATTAGACGTCATTATAAGTGTTGACCGTCGTGGTTGAAAAACGCGGTACTTAAAAATTTTTGACCGCGACTTAAAATTTTCAGAATTTCCCTTTAACCCTCAAATAGTTCATTCTCTCTCTTCAACATAAATTTGTCTGAAAGTTTTCGTTCTCCAAGCTCTCTCTCAATATCCATGTAAGTACAACTCTAGTCCCTTTAATCCTAATTCTCTCAGCTCTGTCTAAACTTTTGTTATATTCTCTCAGCTCTCTCTCAAAGCATTGGGTACGTAGATTCTCCAAGATCTCTCTCAAAGCATTTGGTACGTAGATTTTCCAAGATCTCTCATTGGGTACGTAGATTCTCCAAGCTCTCTCTCAAAGCATTGGGTACGTAGATTCTCCAAGCTCTCTCTGAAGCAGTTGTTATATTCTCGCAGCTCTCTCTCAATATCCATGTAAGTACAACCCTAATCTCTTCTTAAATCCATAAATGTTTTCGTTGGTAGCTATATTAGGGTTTTGGTGTTTGCAATCTTGTAATAATTGCTCTCTGTTTGGGTTCTTTTATGTTTGTTTGGCCATGGGTTCTTGGAAAAGGAATGGGGATGGGAGATTTAAGCTGTTTTTTTTTTAACTACGACGACGGTTGAAGGATCAAACCGTCGTCCAAATGTTTATTATACGTCGGTTGTTCATTTACTCCCGTCGTCTGCGTTTTAAGCCGCAACTGGTAGCCTAAAGACGACTGTTTCTCCATTAAACGTCGTCTTTAGGCTACCAGAACACCGTTCAAATTTCTGGGTTTGGGTATCTTAATGACGACGGTGACTATAGATGCCGTCGTCGGAATGTATATTAAACGACGATTATTTTTATAAACCGTCGTCTTTTCCATGTTTTATATTTAATTTTCATTTTGTTCTCTGCTATTTGAATGAGGTAGTGTTTCATTGCTGGTCTTTCCACTTTAATATATATATATTTATATGAATTTGATAGAGTGTGAGATGGATAAGTCATGGATGCATGCGGATAGAAGATCGAAGGCATATGAGTTAGGGGTGGAAGGATTTTTGAATTTTGCGTTACAAAATCTTGGAAATACAACTGAGATTCGTTGTCCATGTGTTAAATGTGGGAATATTCGATTGTTTGGGGTTGGAATTATAAGGGAACACTTATACTTTAATGGAATTGACCAAAGCTATAAGATTTGGAGATGGCACGGAGAACCTTGGGAATGGACTACCAATGCTAGTAGAAATGTGGAAGAAGATGAGCAAAGTAGGTTTAGTTATGTTTCTGAAGAATTAGGGATGGATGATAATGATTTTGCCAATATTGGATCTGATCCTTATGAGTTTGCCAATATTGGATCTGATCCTTATGAGTTTGCCAATGTGATTGGGGATGGTGATGAACCCTTGTACCCTGGTTGCAGTAAGTACACGAAGTTGTCGGCTTTGGTGAAGTTATATAATTTGAAAGCAAAACATGGGATGAGTGATGTTTGCTTTACAGAATTATTGATACTTCAAGGAGAATTTCTTCCAGAAGGAAATACACTACCTTCCTCTATGTACGAGGCAAAAAAGACTTTGTCTGCTTTAGGGATGAGTTATGAGAAAATCCACGCATGTTCCAATGACTGCATTTTGTATCGGAAGGAGTATGAGAATGCAACTAATTGTCCTACTTGTGGTATCTCAAGGTGGAAGGAAACCAAGGATGGGTTCTTGAAAGAGGGTGTGGCAGCGAAGGTGGTGTGGTATTTTCCTCCAATTCCAAGGTTTAAAAGGATGTTTCAATCACATAAGACAGCTAAGAGTTTGACTTGGCATGCTGCAAGAAAATCAGTTGACGGTTATATGTCTCATCCAGCGGATTCCCCGTCTTGGAAACTTGTTGATGAAAAATGGCCCGACTTTGGTAATGAGCCAAGAAACTTGAGATTGGCTCTCTCATCTGATGGATTTAATCCCCACAGTTCTTTAAGTAGCAGATACAGTTGTTGGCCAGTTATGTTAGTTACATATAATCTCCCACCATGGCTATGCATGAAGCGGAAGTTCATGATGTTGACTATACTGATTTCCGGTCCTAAACAGCCCGGAAATGATATAGACGTCTACTTAGAGCCTTTGATTGATGATTTGAAATCTCTGTGGGATGGGATTAGAGGAGTGTATGATGCCCACATAGGAGAATACTTTACACTCAGAGCTGCATTACTGTGGACAATTAATGATTTTCCCGCTTATGGAAACTTATCTGGTTGTGTTGTTAAAGGATATAAAGCTTGTCCAATATGCGGCGATGATACACCTAGTCACAGGTTGAAAAATGGCCACAAAATTTGTTACATTGGGCATAGAAAGTGGTTACCAATCAATCATCCATATAGGAGGCAACGTGCAGCTTTTAATGGGAAACCTGAATATGGCATGCCCCCTGAGCCATTAACAGGAGAAGAAGTGCTGCATATGGTTGAAGATATTAATTACATATGGGGCTCGAAAATTGGGGGAAGTGTTGGTGAGAATGATGGTGATAGAGTTTGTTGGAAGAAGAAATCAAAATTCTTTGATCTCGAGTATTGGAAATACCTACCTGTGAGGCATGCCTTAGATGTTATGCACATTGAGAAGAATGTTTGCGATAGTATCATTGGTACATTGCTAGAGATCCCTGGAAAAAATAAAGATGGGATTGCTGCTCGGTTAGACTTATTGAACATGGGGGTAAAAATTGATTTGCAACCCGAGTATGGAGAAAGACGTACTCGCTTGCCTCCAGGGCCTTGGAATTTGTCAAGAGCAGAGAAGAGAGCGGTTTGCAATTCTTTTTATGGTATGAAGGTTCCTGAAGGTTATTCTTCAAATATAAAAAATCTTGTATCTTTAAAAGATTCAAGACTTATTGGCCTTAAATCTCATGATTGTCATACCTTGATGCAACAATTGCTCCCTGTGGCAATTCGTTCTGTTTTGGAGAAGCCTGCAAGGTATGCAATAACTCGATTGTGCTTCTTCTTCAATGCTTTATGTGCAAAGACGGTAGATGTTTCCAAGCTAGATAAGTTGGAAGAAGATGTAGTAGTTACTTTATGTTTGCTTGAGAAGTACTTTCCCCCTTCATTCTTTGATATCATGGTTCATCTAGTAGTACATCTTGTCAGAGAAGTTCGTCTATGTGGGCCAGTATATTTTAGATGGATGTATCCGTTTGAAAGATATATGAAAGTGCTAAAGGGGTATGTTCAGAATCGTACTCGTCCCGAAGGTTGCATTGCTGAGCGGTATATAGCTGAAGAAGCTGTAGAGTTTTGTACCGAGCATTTATCTGATGTTAGTACAGTTGGAGTGCCTTCAAGCCAGAATATGGGAGTTTCAAAGCCATTATCAGGTTGCACAGTGGGCTTAGTTGATATGGACTTGTTGAACCAGGCACATCTATATGTCTTGGAGAATACGGAGGAAGTCCTACCTTATATCGAGTACGTATGAGTTTAATTTTTCATATATATGTAGCCATGTTAAATATTATTACTCCTTATATTTATCTTATATATAAGGGACCGTAATGCGTGTTTTTTTCGTGTCAATTGTAGGGAACATATGATCCACATCAAGACCACTTATCCGAAATTTAGAAAGAGAACAAAGTGGCTACAAGATAAGCACAATAGCACTTTCATTCAATGGCTATGTGTTAAGGTATATATGTTATTGAATGACATATTCAATTTATTATTTTAATTTTCTTTCTTTCTATATATATGTTAGATTGAATTAATATATATGTTTAATTTGTAGGCTCAAAGTGAATTTAATGGGGAAGATTATAATGGCATATCAGAAAATTTGAGATGGTTAGCAGCTGGTCCAAGCATGGTAGTGCCATCATATAGGAGCTATCTTATTAATGGTGTCAAATTTAGCACCAAGGCACAAGATGATGTGCGAACTGTCCAAAATAGTGGAGTTTATTTACTTGCACATACTATGCAAGTTGCTAGTGCCAAGGATAAAAACCCTATTGTCTCCAATATGGGTTTTTATGGGGTTATTCAAGAAATTTGGGATCTTGACTACCAAAAGTTTAGAATCCCAGTCTTGAGGTGTGATTGGATAGATAACACTTCGGGCCTTGTAGTCGACGAACTTGGATTTACCCTTGTAGATCTGAGTAAAATTGGACATAGGAATGACCAATTTGTTATGGCTTCTCAAGTCAAACAAGTATTTTATGTTGACGACCCAATGCATCGTGGTTGGTCGGTAGTGTTATCAATGCCTAATAGAGAATATAATGATGTTATTGGTGATGATGTGCTAGGTGATATTAGAATTGAGTGTGAGCCATTTTCTAGAGGGATACCAAATGTTGACACATTTGATGACCTAGTGGGTGAGTTTGGTAGTGAGAACATTAGAGATGGGTGTGAAGATATATGGATTGATTGATTGTTGTAATGTATGACATTAGTTATGCAGTTAATTGTATGACATTAATTCATAGCTCTGTATATCATTTTAATTCCGATCACATTTTCATTCTGCAAGCTTTGGGCACAACGAATCAAAAATTAAAAAATAATCGGTTAAAGCTGAAAATACGACGGTCAAGTTACCAATATCGCAAAACGAGACGTCTTAAAAACAACCAACGTCGGGTTTTCACAACCGACGTGGAATGACAACACAAAAATGCAATAAATACCGCCATTTTAAAAAGCAAACACGTCGGGTAATTATAATTCATTTCAACCGTCGTCTATTATAGTCGAAAGGTCTCTTTTTTATGCGTTTATGTACCAAATAGACGTCGGTTTTAGTTTTTTTGTGACGTGTACTATATTAACCACGTCGTGGTTTTTGTGTTCAAGCCGTCAAAATCATTTTCAACGTCTGTTTTGATCTAAAGGGTCGTGGTTATTGTTGTTTTTACGTCTGTTCAAATAAATATATGCCATGTTATATATTTAAGACGTCAGTTTTTTCATTTAGTGAACGTAGTATTTATTAACCACAGCGGTTTCTAAGTTTGACAGGTCGGTTTTATTTAATTTAGAGACGTTGATAAAACTATTTACGTCGGTTTTATAGTTGTTTTTGACATTTAAAATTATTTAAACGTCTGTGTTTTAATACAAGCGTCGTCTATTATAGTCGAAAGGTCTCTTTTTTATGCGTTTATGTACCAAATCGACGTCGGTTTTAGTTCTTTTATGACGTGTACTATATTAACCACGTCGTTTTTTTTTGTGTTCAAGCCGTCAAAATCATTTTCAACGTCTGTGGTGATATAAAGGGTCGTGGTTATTGTTGTTTTTACGTCTGTTCAAGTAAATATATGCCATGTTATATGTTTAAGACGTCAGTTTTTTCATTTAGTGAACGTAGTATTTATTAACCACGGCGGTTTCTAAGTTTGACACGTCGGTTTTATTTAATTTAGGGACGTTGATAAAACTATTTACGTCGGTTTTATAGTTGTTTTTGACATTTAAAATTATTTAAACGTCTGTGTTTTAATGCAACCGTCGTCTATTATAGTCGAAAGGTCTCTTTTTTATGTCATTAAGTACAAAATCGACGTCGGTTTTAGTTCTTTTGTGACGTGTACTATATTAACCACGTCGTTTTTTTTGTGTTCAAGCCGTCAAAATCATTTTTAACGTCTGTGGTGATATAAAGGGTCGTGGTTATTGTTGTTTTTACGTCTGTTCAAGTAAATATATGCCATGTTATATGTTTAAGACGTCAGTTTTTTCATTTAGTGAACGTAGTATTTATTAACCAAGACGGTTTCTAAGTTTTACACCTCGGTTTTGGTGCATTTAGAGACGTTGATAAGCATATTTACGTCAGTTTTGTAGTTGTTTTTGACATTTAACATTATTCCAACGTCTGTGTTTTACTAAAACCGTCGTCTATTATAGTCGAAAGGTCTCTTTTTTTAGCTTTTATGTATGAAATCTACGTCGGTTTTAGTATTTTACTGACGTTTAATATATTAACTACGTCGGTTATTTGCCGTCGTTATTTCATGTATGAAAAAACGGCGGTCGATTTCTCGTCGGTTGTAAACCATGATACACGACGGTGGATTACCGTCGTCTATTTCGTTTTTTGTAGTAGTGGTTGCTGGACATGGGCTTAGACAAACACAACCCATGTGATTTTTTATATTTTTTTGTGAATTTTTTTGGTTCAACATTCACTAAATCTTTTGTTGACTTTTCTAACAAAATTATTGTAGACTTTTATAATATTAGAAAATCTCTAATAGACTTCGCTAATATTAGAAAGGCTTATCCGTTTGAGAAATGGACCTTTTCAAATCTCTCGCTCAATCTCAAGGCAGAAAAGAACATGTTGATAAAGGCCTCTCTCTTAATTCTATAATATGGCGTCTTCTGCAATCCACAAGTTTTGTCTACAAGACTAAATTAGGTAGAGTTTGTTTGATTATGTCTAAAATGGGGGTGTTATTTTTTCAGTAAAGCAAGTTGCACAACGTTATGATTCTTGTACACACTGAATATGTGATCAAGATAATTACCTTGAATCACATGGAAAATATTAAAATGATTGGTTGGTTGGTGAACATTAAATGAAATTCTTGTTATGAAAAAAAAAAATTCGAGTTAAATATTGGGTGTTAGGCACCCCATGGACTAATTGAAAAATTAATGCAAATTATATTAGGAAAGTATACAAATGGATTTTGCGCAGATGTTGGATGCCCCTAAGTCTAGAGAAGATGGGAGCCATTTTGACGGTGGAAAGGGAGTTTAGCAAAGTTTGTTTTGAAAGTGATGGGCTCCAGATCGTTACAGTTCTTGGTGCTAACTCTATTGATAGGTACTTCATCAGTCCTATGATAGTGGATACCGAGTTAGAAGGCATTGGTAACGGTTGAATGAGGCTCGGTGGATGAATTGCTTCGTAATGTTGGCGCTGACATGTATCACAAGTGGTGATAAAGTGCTTAGCATTCACTAGTAAAAAAAACCTCTTGCGTGACCAACTTTTGCACGACGAAAAAAAATTCATTGCTACAAGTCTTACACGACTAAATTTTGCGCAACGAAACACAATCGTCGCGCAAAGTCTTTACAAAAATTAAAAAAAAAATTATTTTAAAAAATCTTTCCATGACTTTGCGCGACCAATTACTAAACTTCGTTGCACAAAGTATTGCGCTACCAAGTGTGATTCGTCACGCAAAGTCTTTACAAAAATAAATAAAATAAAATAATTATTTTTAAAAATCTTTGCATGACTTTGCACGACGAAATATTAAACTTCATTGCACAAATTATTGCGCTACCAAGTGTGATTCGTCGCGCAAAGTCTTTACAAAAATAAATAAATAAAATTTAAAATCTTTGTATGACTTTGCGCGACCAATTACTAAGCTTCGTTGCACAAAGTACTGCGCTACCAAGAGTGTTTCGTCGCGCAAAGTCTTTACAAAAATAAATTAAATAAAGAAATTATTTTTTTAAATCTTTGCATGGCTTTGCGCGACCAATTACTAAACTTCTTTGCACAAAGTGTTGCGTTACCAAGTGTGGTTCGTCGCGCAGAGTCTTTACAAAAATAAATAAAATAAAATAATAAAATTTTAAAATATTTGCATGACGTAATCCAAATATTTCGTCGCCTAAACCAATTTATTTTTTATGCATAACACTTAAGAAATTAAACGGTATATATATTTATTAAGTATACTCTAAATTTATTATTTTAGTTCGGATCGGATTTTTGTTAGAAAAATATATTATTGTAGTTCGGATTGGGTTTTTGTTAGAAAATATATATTTTAAATTGACGATCGAATTAGTTCATTGTATTCATATAGGGTCAAGGAGTGTAGCTGTAAAAAACCATCAAAATCGAAATTGAAATAACCGTTAAGTCATGATTTTTCATTTATAACCGTCGAAATGTTTTGTCCCATTACTTGATCTCTGAATGTTTATTTTTTCCGATTTTTGGTGTATATGATCTTGAAGTATAAACAAATAAGTTTGACGGTTGGATCGTTGAAACTAGTTTCGTAGAATGCATATGCCATCAAAACAATATATTCACTAACAATTAAGAGCTTATTTATACTTTTGTTAAATATAACAGAAGATTTTGTGGTATCCACTAGTGTAAAAATTTTAAATTGACGATTGAATTAGTTCATTGTATTCATATAGGGTAAAGGAGTGTAGCTGTAAAAAATCATCAAAATCAGAGTTGAAATAACCGTTAAATCGTGATGTTTCATTTATAACTGTCGAAATGTTTTGTCCCGTTACTTAATCTATGAATGTTTATTTTTTCCGATTTTTGGCGTATATGATCTCGAAGTATAAACAAATAAGTTTGACAGTTGGATCGTTGAAACTAGTTTTGTAGAATGTGTATGCCATCAAAAAAATATATTCACTAACAATTAAGAGTTTATTTATACTTTTATTAAATATAACATAAGATTTTGTGGTATCCACTAGTGTATATATTTTAAATTGAAGATCAAATTCAGTCATTGTATTCACATAGGGTCAAGGAGTGTAGCTGTTAAAATTCATCAAAATCAGAGTTGAAATAACCGTTATATCGTGATTTTTCGTTTATAACTGTCAAAATGTTTTGCCCGTTACTTGATCTTTGAACGTTTATTTTTTTCCGATTTTTGGCGTATATGATCTCGAAGTATAAACAAACAAGTTTGACGATTGGATCGTTGAAACTAGTTTCGTAGAATGCGTATGCCATCAAAACAATATATTCACTAACAATTAAGAATTTATTTATACTTTTATTAAATATAACATAAGATTTTGTGGTATCCACTAGTGTAAATATTTTAAATTGACAATCGAATTCAGTCATTGTATTCATATAGGCTCAAGGAGTGTAGCTGTAAAAAATCATCAAAATTAGAGTTGACATAACTGTTAAATCTTGATTTTTCATTTATAACCGTTGAAATGTTTTGTCCCATTACTTGATCTCTTAATGTTTATTTTTTCCGATTTTTGGCGTATATGATCTCGAAGTATAAACAAACAAGTTTGACGGTTGGATCGTTAAAACTAGTTTCGTAGAATGCGTATGCCATCAAAACAATATATTAACTAACAATTAATAGTTTATTTATACCTTTATTAAATATAACATAAGATTTTACGACTTTGCATGACCAATATATTGTCGTTCGTCGCGCAAAGTATACTCTAAAAATTTGGGCAGATACCAAAAATGGGAATTTAAAAAAAAAAAATTTCAGACTTTGCACGACCAATACAATATTTCGTCGCGCAAAGTATACTCTAAAAATATGGGCGGGTACCAAAAATGGGAATTCATTTTTAAAAAAAATTTTACGACTTTGCGCGACCAATATATAGTCCTTCGTCGCACAAAGTATACTCTAAAAATTTGGGCGAGTGCCAAAAATGGGAAATTTTTTTAAGACTTTGCACGACCAATATAAAATTTTGTCGCGCAAAGTATACTCTAAAAATTTGGGTGATTACCAAAAATGGGAATTCTTTTTAAATTTTTTTTTTTTTATGACTTTGCGCGACCAATATATAGTCCTTCGTCGCACAAAGTATACTCTAAAAATTTGGGCTGGTACAAAAAATGGGAATTCTTTTTTTAAAAAAAAATTATGACTTCACGCGACCAATATATAGTCCTTCGTCGTGCAAAGTATACTCTAAAAATTTGGGCAGGTACCAAAAATGGAAATTTTTTTAAAATTTTTTTAAAGACTTTGCGCGACCAATATAATATTTCGTCGCACAAAGTATACTCTATAAATTTGGGCGGGTACCAAAAATGGGAATTTTGTTTAAATTTTTTTTTACGACTTTGCGCTACCAATATATAATCGTTCGTCGCGCAAAGTATACTCTAAAAATTTGGGTGGGTACCAAAAATGGGACGAGGGAATGTTTTGGTCGCGCAAAACTTTGAGCTTCCAAAAATTCGTCGCGCAAAACCCTAAAAATTTGGGTGGGCACCAAAAATGGGAAATTTAAATTTTTTTTTTTTAAAGACTTTGCGCTACCAATATAATATTTCGTCACGCAAAGTGATACGGTTTTTAAAACCAAAATAACTCCTCCACCATTTTCTCAATGTCTTCTACTCTTACCTCTCCTCTCTCTTTCCCACTTCCCAAATCCTACCCTTTCTCTCACACTCACTTCTCCCTCTCATTCTCACTCACTCAAAATCTTGCCAAATGGTATATTATCTCCAAATTTTAATTTTTTTTTTCATTAATATGTGTTTTTTTTCATTAATATGTGTTTTTTCATTATCGCCAATTTTTTGTTATTATTTTATGTTATTTTTTTTTGTTATTTGACAATATTTTTTTTTTGTATGGAATTGTCGAGACTTTGACGGCTAAAGTTGAGAATTTGGATGCTATCGAAAAACATATCCTCCGCCACTATCACCACTATAGGCTTGTAGATTTTATTGTTGTACTTTGTTAATTTATGTGTACATTTGAATATTATATATATTGGATAATTTGACCACTATTTTTCATATGTAATTTTATTTTGAATATGTCAATTTAAATTAAAGTTATTAAAAAAATAAAATCATACAATAAAATTAAATTTAAAAAGTAAAATTTTGAAAAAAATTAATATAATGAAATTGATATAAGAGAAACAATAAAACAAAATGTCAAAAACCTTGCGCGACAAAATATTTCGTTGCGCAAAATATTAAACTAGTTTATTTTAATTATTATTATTTTTTTTAAAATGAATATTTCGTCGCGCAAAGATTTGCGCGACATTAGGATTCGTCGCGCAAAGTATATTTGCGCAACGTTAACCTTCGTCGCGCAAAGTAGTTAATATTCGTCGCGCAAAGTTGTTATTATTCGTCGTGCAAAGTAGTTAGGATTCGTCACGCAAAGTGGTAGTATTCATCACGCGAAGTATCTTTGAGCGACGTTAGTATTCATCGCTCAAAGTTGTTATCTTTCGTCGCGCAAAGTAGCTCTGCGCGACGAAGAATATATTTCGTCGTGCAAACCCTTTCTTGACGAGCTTTGCGTGACAAAACTTGTGCGACCAAAAGTTCGTCGCACAAATTTTGAGCGACGAAATTGTACTTTGCGCGACGAACTTATTTCGTTGCGCAAAGTGTTTTTTATAGTAGTGATTTGACCGCATACTAGGCCACATAAAATTGAGTTGGATGCATTTGAGGGTTCACAAATATCGAAAATATTAATGCTTAGCAAATGGTAAGGAGGGTTCACAAACAATCAACGAAAATGGATTTTGGGAAAACAAACTAAAACCTTAGGGTGTGTTTGTATAATTTTTGAGACCTGAGGGGGTTTTGTGAAAACACTAGAAACTTCAGGAGGTTTTTCATTGTCTTAATCATCTCGATATTATTGATATTATCGATATTATAGCGATATTTTGGCCAAATATTATTGAAGTTTGAGAGAAATTATCGACATCGATATTTTCCGGTATTATCTATATTTATACGATATGTGTATGGATATTGTACCAATTTTCTTTTTCTAAATTGTTTAAGCAACAAGCTCTGTGTAAGCAATGCTTTTTTTTTTTTTTTTTTTTTGGTGGTCAAACTATGGAAGAAATTTATTAAAGCTGAATTGTAATGTTTACATAAGCAGCAAGAGTGTCAAACAACCACTCAGGCCAAAGTTGATCCCATTTAAACTTCCCACCCACACGAGATACATGCGTTGCTACCAGATGAGCAACTGCATTACATCTATGATTTACAAAAGCAAAAGATGCATGGCCCACATGAGAAGCTAGTAACTTAACATCATGAATAATGCCTTCAATAGTAGTATCCATGAGCAGCTACATTGCATCTATGATTCACAAAAGCAAAAGATGCATGGCCCACATGAGAAGCTAGTAACTTAATATCATGAATAATGCCTTCAATAGTAGTATCCATCTTCATACCATGCAACATTGCAACAAGCTATTTACAGTCTGTCTCCACCATTATCCTGGTAACCCGCGCCTCCAAACCCGCTGCCATCGCCTTCCGTACTGCTTTCGCTTATGCAGCTAGAGCCGACTGGCACAAAAAACCCCCCACACCCCCTGCTATTTTCATCTAGCCATTACTACCCCAAGCCACCCATCTTGCTCCACCCCTCATGCGCGCTTGCCTCCAAGCGCCATTGCAATTAAATTTGATCTAGTTATTAGCCGATTTTTGCCAAATTTGGAATTCGCTATGGTCCCACTTTGGAGGTCTCGGTTGATCATGTATAAGTAGTATACTTGCTTGTCCTACCGCCACAAACTCCACAATTTACTTATGACATGCGAAAGCAATATCTTGTGGGTGCATATGATGCCCCTTGAAAATTGCAGCATTTCGATTCTTCCATAACCTCCATAGCCCAAACGCCAACCATTGCAAAATATCATGATCATTGTCCTCCTTTTTATATTTTTGAATAAAGATATGCCAACATGAAAGAAAATCCCCTTCATCGAGCAACCTCGTATCTAACTGCAAAGGGCTAGTGAACCAGAATACCTTTGCGAACCCGCAGTGGAAAAAAAGATGTACTAGAGATTCCCCGTCACAGCCATAGAGAGCACAAACATCCTCAAGATCAACATGTCTTCGTTTAAGATTTTGGTGAACCACCAGAGCGTTCAAACAAGCTCCCCAGTTGAAGCTTCTAATTTTCGACGGTACCTGTAATCTCCAAATACTCGTCCAAAGCGGTATGTGGTTATTCCTAACACTGGGTTCCCCCTGCCCTTGTCTCCTCAACTCCCCATTTCTTTGTAAATATTTTGCTACCTCATAAGCTGACTTAACAGTAAAAAGGCCATGCTTCGTGAAATGCCATATGAGCTTGTCTGGGCACCCCCATTGGCTAATCGCCAGTCTATTTATCAGTTTGGCTTCCGACTCCACAAACAAACGTTCCACCTCGGCACCTCTCCATTGTTTCGTATTCGGGTGAATCAAGTCCTTCATATATCTCAGCATGTCAACATGTTGTGAGATGGTTATGAAAGTATACAGGATTAGTAACCATGGATCCTCTCACTCGAATGTTGTCACCATTTCCCACCCTCCATCGTAAACCCGCAACTAAAACATTACGGCCCTGCAGAATACCCTTCCAACCCCAGGACTACCCACTAACTGTTCCAACTGATAGAAAGCTTCCTCTTAGGTAGTACTTATCATGAAAAAACCGCCCTAAGAGTGAATCGGTGTGGAGAACTAATCACCATCCAATCTTAGCTAGCATAGCCAGATTAAAACAGATTAAATCGCAAAAACCCAATCCTCCATTTGTTTTACGTTGTGTCAACTTTTGCCATGCCACCCAATGTATTCCTTTGGTATCCTTTTGTCATTTCCACCAAAAGTTTGTAATCTCCCCGCTCAATCTCTTTGCATAGGCCAATGGGGATTTTGAAACATGACATAGTGTAGGTAGGCATAGCCATGGCAACAGCTTTAATAAGCACTTCCTTCCCGGCTATAGATAAATATTGTTCTGCCTATCCTTACAACTGCTGGGAAATCTTGACCAGCACATTCTCAAAAACTTTTTTCTTCGACTGCCCAAAGTCAGCATTTATACCCAGGTATTTGCCAAATTCCTCCTTCTGTTTTATTTGTAGGATTGTTTCCAGTTTTCGGTGCTGTCGTCTTGGACAGTTGTTACTAAAGAATAAGGAGCATTTGTCATAATTAATGCATTGCCCCAACTCATCCTCATAACACTTCAACACCCGCCACACACTTAATACCTCATGTTTCCCTGCTCTACAAAAAATGACCGAGTCATCGGCAAATAATAAATGAGAAATCTGCACGCCGTCGGGTTGAAGCTGAAAACCATGGATGAACTTGTCCTCTTCATATTTATGAAGCAAAACTGTCAATCCCTCCTCACAAATAAGAAAAAGGAAAAGAGAGAGAGGGTCTCCTTGACGGAGCCCTCTCAATGGCACAATGTTACCCGTAGCCTCCCCATTGATCATTATACTGTACGTGACTGTGGAGATACATTCCATTATTGAGTGACAAATTCTTGGCAAAGCCAAGGGTGCGTAACATAGCACCTACAAAACACCACTCCACTCTATCATAAGCTTCAGCGCCATCTCACACAACTCACCCCCCTTCTTCTGTTTCAAAGAATGTAATATCTCATGCACCACCAAAATATTATCTATGATCTGCCTTTCTGCCACAACGGCCGATTGGTGTTGGCTTATAATCTTTGGTAGGACCTTCTTTAGGTGATTTGTGATCACATTGGGTATGATTTTATAGATCACATTACAAAGAGAAATCAAGTCGGAACTGCATCATCGTTTTAGGGCTGGGTACCTAACCAAAAGCGTTTTTCTAGTTGAATATAATAATATACATATTGGTCATATGATACTGATACAATATCAGACTCAAGACAAATTCTAACCAAAACGTTTAAACAGGCTGATATGCAATATGAATATTTTCCCAATGGAAAGTTTTGTACCATGACTCTGATATGCAATATGAATATTTTCCCAATGGAAAGTTTTGTACCATGACTTTCAGGCAAATGCAGGTACTATGGTTTTTGTTGATAGGCTAACCCAAGAATAAAGAGAACATAACAAGCATTACAGATACTTGGATGGGATAACTTTTTCATAATTCATATAGCCTTTCTTCCTTTGGTTTTATTTTTTAGGGTTTGAAGTGGAAGAAGAAGGAGAAAGGGTGGTTAGGGAATTAATGTTTGGTGATGCATAAAGAAACTACTAGAAACTTTTACTGTTTGAAGGAGAAACACGATTAAAAATTCCTTAAAAATAGAGTTATGAAAGGAAGGGCCGGGAGATTGCAGGTGATTTGATTTTTTGGTCGAGATTGAAGGCTGGATGGTGGAGTTAAGGTTTGGAGCAATTGGGTAGAGAAAGAGAGAGAAGACAAGTGAATTTTGGAAAAACTAAAAGAGAGAGAGAGAGGTTTGCCCTGACTTTTGGGTAGCCCTAAGCTAGAAATGAAAATGAGGCCCATATTAGTCATTCTGTTAGTTAGGCCGCTAGTGGAGGCGTTAAGTGATTACGTGGTTGGTTCGACGTGGCTTTTTTTGCTGAGGTGGATACCACGTGAATTTAAAAATCAATCAAAACAATCTTTATTTTTTAAATTAACTAAAAAAATTTAAACCAAATATATAAAATAATAAAAATTAGGAAAAGTAACAACAACAAAAAAACCAAACCCAGCCGACCCCCCCATCTTATCCTCCCCGTATAAGGTTTAGCTTCCAATTGCCCTAATACTCCTATATATATAGGAATGGAAGGAAGACGACTCTCACAAAACCCCAAGAAACTCATTACAGAATCGACTCCATATTAAAGAATCCAACACCAACACCCTCTCTCTGCCAACCAGCCTACATACTCATTTTCTTTCCATTCCAAGACACCAATATCATCTTTAATCTTCTCTTCTCAACAAAAGTCGAAGAGGAACCTGCTACATAGCTTATATATGGCACCTTCTGAGTCTGTTGTTAATCTTCCAGTTGGTTTTAAATTTCGTCCAAGAGATGATCAGTTATTGGGATATTATCTTCTTAACAAGGTTCGTGGCACATCCTTTATGTATGAAAATGTTATTCCAGAAATGGATCTTTATGATCAGATAGAGCCATGGGATATATGGCATGAATATGGCGGACACAACTTAGCCAAAGGTGAAGACCTTTATTTCTTCACCAAATTGAAGAGCCTGAGTGACAAGGACTCCCGCGTGGCTCGCACGATAGGGTCCGGGACATGGAAAGGTGAGAACTCAGGGACCACAGTCAGTGATCCGAAGAATGAGGAGAACGATTTAGGTATATGGAAAAGGTTTCATTATGAAAACCCTAAATCTGTTCAAGACGGTTGCTGGATTATGCACGAGTACAGCCTTCACCCTTCATTGGTGAACCCCAAACCAAACTCAACCAATCAGTTTGTGCTGTGCCGGATTCGAAAGAATGACAAGGGGAAGAGAAAGTTGAGAACTGCAGAAGAGGATAATGAAACTGATACTCCATTACAATCTCAAAATAAGAGGCAAAGGCCGCAACAAGTGACTAGCTTTGAGGAATTTATTGGTAATTGCACTCCCATGTCTGAGGCTACTGGAGTTGGTGGGAGTGTTTCATACTTGCCTACTGGACTCACTCAATCTCAGCCGGACAGCTCTTTTGCATACCCAACAACTGTGGTCTCTTCCCAAGCCAGGGTAAACTATACTGATGACGTCAGCCAATTTCATGGCGGCGGTGATGGCGATGCCCTAATGAGCGATGTCTCACATTTGGACACCGCACAATCATTCACGGAACTGGCGTCGTACGCTGTTTGTAACCAAGAGAGGGCGTCAGATGTTAATGAGAATCAACAAGGCCTGGGCCTCACTGACAATAATATTGGATATTGGCCTAGTCCATTTGGTAGTGAAGAAGACCAAGTCAATGCCTTCGACTTCTCGATTGATTATGATTTACTCATCCACTTGAGCAACTGTGATGATGGTCCGCTGCAATCTTCCACAGCACAGTTTATGGGAACAGAGAACACTACTACTGCAAGTAGTGAAGCTAATATGGTCATCATAGATTTGACCAATTAAGTCATGTACATGTACCACGTTTACAATCAATTAATCTCTTTCTTGATTGGGTTGAAACTAGATTAAATTTATGTATGTTTCTTCAAGCAATATGGTGAAGTTAATTGCTGTCTGTTATAAAAAATTTAGAGATCAAAATACAAGTAGCCAAATATCATACCATACGCACTATATATGTGGCCAATTTTCTTCTTCTTTTTTATTATGGTGCTTTCAACATTGAAAAAAAAAAAGTTACTGGAATGGAAGCTAAAACTTATTGTAACACTTTATAGAAATTTATTAGAAAATTAGATAACGATACTAACACTTAATATTGAAGAACCAAAGAGTAACAATTAGCAAAGGATGATTGATAACTCATCCCTACCTAGCTCCCTTGATTATTTAATAGGAAAAAGAAAAGCCAAAAAAAGCCCCGCGTAACTCTAGTAAGCAATATATAAAACCCTAATAATTATAAATAATAATCAGCCCTAGCTAATTAACGGTAGATCTTTTATGCATGCATAACAAACCAAGAGAACGTTGTCAAGGCCTTTGAAGGACCATAGATACACAGTGTCTCCTTCTTCGAAATCCTCTGTTTGCATAACTGAGTTCCAATCTTTTAAAACATGTCACGACCCGACTCCCCTAGCACGATATTGTCCGCTGGGGTCCCCTCTCTGCCCTCACGGTTTTGTTTCTGAGAGCTCATGAGCAACTTCCCGGTGGGTCACCCATCCTGGGATTGCTCTAGCCCCCAACTCGCTTAACTTCGGAGTTCCTAAGAATCCGAAACCAGTGAGCTCCCAAAAGGCCTCGTGCTAGGAAGAGAAGTGCCCACACATTTAAAACACTTCACCTTTCCCTCCCCGAGCAATGTGGGATTGCTCACCGTTCTTGTTTCCCCATGACACGGGTCTTACAAAACATGCCCACCATCTGCACTCCTACTAAGAGTCATATCAAACACATTAAGTGAGGGTCCGATCATCCGTACGGTAAGCGACTGCCTTTTCTTGAGGTTGATTGGCACGCCAAACAAAATCTCGGGTAGCACTAGCACCAAACGATTGCCAAAATCGTGCTCACAAAACGTCAAATTGCAAACGAGCGTCGGTTTCACATTGGAACCTACTAACTATACTATTTTCATCTTCAGATCCTCAGGCAATGCAAAGTCCACCATCTTTGAAGATTTGTAGTTGAGCACACCTTAATTGTACGTAAAAGAACTGTTGTGATAAAGGGTTTGCACTATGCTCCTATATATATAGGACTTTAGAAAACTAGTTTCCCAATACTTTCGATGTTTAATTACTTTCGTAATTTGAAACTAGAAAGGTTGACTAGCTCGATTGCATGCATGAGATACGGAATAGGAGATCAACTTCAAATATCTGCTTACTTATTTTCAATTTCAAAGACATATATCCTTACCTGATTTTGTATGCATGACAGGTCATATGATTGAACAAATTTGAATATTTTCGAATCAAAGAGGAAAAAGAAAAAAAGGAAAAGAAGGAAGTTTCAAGATGTATTTCCGTATTTATTTTCTAACTTGATAAATACATTACGCATATATTTTTGTTTATTTTGGAGAAAGAGGAAACTTCCTATAACATCTTTCTTAACAAAAATAAAAAGACCCATAAGTTTAAATTTTTTGTGAATTAATACAAAAAAATTTCTGATTATTATTTGATCAATCCCTTTCTCGATGCACAAAGAAGTTCCTGAAAATTTATTCTCCAAAAGTTTGTGCGGCAATGGGAAATTAACAATAAAACCAAATTGAGAAGTAATGGGCGCACTATCCCTCCAAGCAACAATAGGACACAAGTGAAAGAAAAATATGTTCTTGGTTCTTTTATGGTTCTACAAATTACCATGAACACATGCATTTTCATCATATCGTTTCTTCATGCGATACCACACAATGAGATCTCATGTGATTCAGACTTTTACAATCCGTCGTGGCTTTCAAATTTTATAACAATTTTGCTATTTTTGCAAGTGAATATGGTATTTCAAGCATGGATTAGAAGAATGTTTGTGGAGGATACGAAATTTATACTCCGACAAATATAAAACTGAAAATAAATTTAATTTGAGGTAGGGGCCAGGACAAAACCAGTCGAATTGTTCAAACCAGCCAAACTAAACTAGTCCAACTAGTTTGGTTCGATTTTAACAATAAAAAAAATGTAAACTTGAACCAAACCATAATTAGTTCGGTTTGATTCAGTTGGACCTATACAGAATTCAACCAAATCGAATCAAAACATATCTACTAATCTTATTATTTTTTGGCACTGGGCTCTACAGGTTATCACCCTATCAACCTTTAATATAGTGGATGCAACCTTGACTTTGTATATGCTTGAAATTGTTAGGATTGCTAGGTTGATTATGAGAAGTAAGAAATATATATATGATGTGTATGTTTCAACTTTACTATTTGGATTTGGAAAGTATATAAATACAATCTCTTGAAAATGAACACTAAAAATAATAACAATAATACCAGACAAATTTTTATTTATTTATTAAAAATTGTTGTGTATGTACACACAAAGGTGGACCCAAAATTTTTTCAAGAAAGGAGCAATATTTTAAAATTTTAAAACTTAAATAAATAAATAAAAACAACCACATACCCTAATAATTTAAACGATATTTAAAAGGCTAAAAACACTATATTAATCATATTAACAAATTCACCATGTTAGGGTTTCTAAGTGATTGCTTGTGGTTCACGGCTGATTTCAACGGTGTCTGTTTCATCACACGTACAGTGTGGAATACGGCGGAACTATTGTTCAAGCAGGGTTTGGGTGTTGCCTTCGGCGTACAGAGGGAAGCACTTTTGTTCAAGCGGGGTTTGGGTGTTGCCTTCGGCTTACAGAGGGAAGCATTGAGTGGATGATGGCGGCTGTTGATGAACTGGTATCAGGTCTCACCTCTTCCTTGGCAATTTCAGAATCTGAATCATTGGAGGTTGTCGGGTTAGAGGATCTGGGAAACTTGAAGGCTGAACGGTTCTTGCTTGTTGGGAAATTGCTCACTTCAAAGGCGTTTCATAAGGAGGCTTTATTTGGCACGTTGAAGAGGATTTGGCATACCAGGGAGGAGTTCACTGCGGTGTCTCTGGACGACCCCAAGAGGTTCCTGTTCTCTTTTTCGATAGGAAGAAGGTGATGAGGGGCTCCCCTTGGACTTTTGATAGGGCGTTGTTGCTACTGGCGAGCACTGATGGTGAAGTGGATCCTATGTCCGTTTCGGTGGATTCGCCAAGTTTTTGGGTGCGTGTGCGCCATATTCCGCCGATTTTTCTGACCCCGGCCATGGGAGAAAAACTAGGTAATTTTTTGGGTACGTTCTACATGGTGGATCGTGGCTTAAATGGAGACTGCTTGGGGAGCTTTCTACGTATCAGGGTGGGTTTGAAAATCAATGAGCCGCTGAAACGATGTATCACACTGCGTTTGTCGGCAGATGAACCGGCAAAACAGTATGAAATCGAATATGAGCGGCTCCCGTATTTCTGTTTATATTGTGGGCGACTGGACCACGTGGGTGCTGCATGCAGTGTCAAGGCCTCAGGGGCTATTGAAGTTGAACAATACAGACGGTGGAAAACGATAATGAAGGATGTGTATAGTATCCGGGCAGAGAATCAGTTAACAAGCCAGCGGCTAGGTTTGTTTGATGACGAACCTCAAAAGGATGACACGGCTTCGATGCCGTCCAAGCGTATGGGGGTGGTTCGATCCTTCGACGAGGCCTTTGACGGGCAAGGAATGATGGAGATGGATAGTGGGATGGATTGCCCCTTGGCGCAAGTCTTTAAAAGGCGTCGAGTGCACAAGGAAAAGGAGGTCACGGTCTCCTCACAAGGGGCCGATGGTGATGTGGTTGGCCACAGGGAAGGTAGGGTGCATCTGAACCAAGAGGTCGCTGAGGCTGCGAGATCGGATATGGGTCCCCTGCGGCTGGATGGGGATATCTCACAGATTCTTCCTACTGCTCCAAGGCATTTGGACAAGGGCAAAACAGTTTTGGGGGAAGATATCACTGCGGCTTCTGCTATCTTGGGGCCGCCAACCTCATTCTGCAAAGGTAGTATACGACGTGGCTTTCAGCAAGGCCGTGCCAGGCCCCGGGGGAGTCCGGTGATGACTGATAATACATTTGGTGCTAAGCGCACACCCGTGATGGGTCCCGGGGGTCGGGCCCATCACGAGCAATGACAATCTTATGCTGGAATGTTCGGGGTCTGGGCAACCCACGAACATTCCGAGCTCTGAGATTCCTTCTCAGAGATAAAAAGCCTCGTATCATCTTTTTGTCGGAGACCAAAAAGACGGTGCGCCAGATGGAGTGTGTGCAACGGCAGTTGGGTATGATGGGGTGCTTCAGTGTGGGAAGAGAAGGAAGGGCGGGGGGTTTAGCTTTGTTATGGCAACACGGAGTGGAAGTATCTATTCTTTCTTCTTCTCCAGGTCATATTGACGCTATTTTAAAGGGTGTGGATATGGAGACTTTCCGCTTTACTGGGTTTTATGGTAATCCTGAAACGAGGTTACGACGGCACTCTTGGGATTTGCTACGACGAATTGCAGGGACAGTTCAAGGGCCATGGCTTGTAGGTGGGGATTTCAATGAAATACTTGAGGCTCATGAGTACTTGGGTCGCCGTTTCCGACCAATGTCACAAATGAGGGCCTTTCGGGAAGCTTTGGAGGAGTGTGGTTTGACAACAATTCGATTTCAGGGGTATAAGTTTACATGGTCTAACCGGTGGCAAGGTGATGGGAATGTAAAGCTTCGGCTGGATAGAATGGTGGCTAATGGTGACTTTGTTAGGACCTTTCCTGAGGTCACAACGCATCATCTGAATTCTATGGTGTCTGACCATCTCCCTTTGTTGTCATATTTAAGACCAAGTACTTGGGCACGGAAGCATAAGCGGTTTTTGTTCGAGGAAATGTGGACTACTGTTGAGGGTTGCCAAGACGTCATTACGCATGCTTGGGAGTCTGAGACTGGAACTGTCGTAGAGAAATTGAAGGCATGTCAAGGGCCTCTGCGGACGTGGAATAATGACCATGTAGGCCGAATACCCACAAAGCTCCGAAGTCTGCAGCGGAAGTTAGATGACACCCAAAGCAGAAGGTCTTCTCCAGTAGTTGAGGCTCAACAGAGAGATATTTGTAGGGAAATGGATGTGTTACTGGAACGAGAAGAAATGTTGTGGAGGCAGAGATCGCGAGTCTCATGGATGAAATATGGGGACAAAAATACTAGATTTTTCCATGAACATGCAAAAATGCGGGGACGACGGAATCTAATTAAGACTATTGTAGATGAACAGGGGATATGGCGTACATCTACAGAAAGTATTGGCATTGTTTTTTGTGATTATTTTCAAGGCTTGTTTGCTTCAAATGGACTTCATGAGGCAGGGGCAGTCACTGAGGTGGTCAAACCGATACTCACTCCATCTCAAAATTTGCGCCTCAACCAAGTTTTCTTAAGGGAGGAGATCGAAACTTCTTTGGGTCAAATGTTTCCTACTAAGTCTCCAGGAGTGGATGGTATGTCGGCACTGTTTTATCAGAAGTATTGGGGGGTGGTAGGCAATGATGTGGTAGGGTACTGCCTTAATGTATTGAATGGGGGTGCCAGTGTGAAAGCAATTAATCACACACTTTTGACGCTCATTCCTAAGGTTGACAATCCGGTAAAATTTACGGAGTTTCGGCCGATTAGTTTGTGTACAGTAATTTATAAGATGATTTCCAAGACTATAGTTAACAGGTTGAAGCTTATTATGCCGCTTATCATCTCCGAGTTTCAGAGCGCGTTTGTCCCTACACGGCTGATTACGGACAACATTCTTGCTGCTTTTGAAAGCATCCATGCTATTAAACGGCGTGGTGGGAGTAAGCTGAAGAAAATGGTACTAAAGCTGGATATGTCTAAAGCTTATGACAGGGTGGAATGGACATTTATTGAGGCTATGCTTAAGCGTTTGGGCTTTACCGATAGGTGGGTGCAGCTAATCATGGATTGTATATCCACTGTTACATACTCTGTTCAAGTTCGGGGGGTGGCGTCGGGACTGATTGTGCCATCAAGGGGGCTGCGTCAGGGAGATCCTCTCTCTCCTTATCTGTTTTTAATTTGTGCGGAGGGACTGTCTGCTTTGCTTTCTAACGCACTCAGAATCAAGCGTATTAGCGGCATTTCCGTGGCTCAGGGAGCACCTACTATTTCTCATTTATTTTTTGCAGATGATAGCCTATTTTTTTGTAATGCCCATCTTGCTGATTGTGCTTATTTGCTTCAAATTCTCAGCATGTATGAGAGAGCATCTGGTCAGAAAATAAATTTTGATAAGTCTGCAGTTTGTTTTAGCCCCAACACTGATCCGGTGATGAAGCAACTGATTGCTGAAATGCTTGGAGTGCCGATTGTTACATGTCATGAACGCTACCTTGGGCTGCCCACCTTAGCTCAACGCAACAAATCCCGGATGTTTAATCATGTGCGAGAACAAGTGTGGCGCAAGCTTAATACTTGGGATACGAAGTTGCTGTCAGCGGTGGGCAAGGAGGTCTTAATTAAGGCGGTTGGTCAGGCACTACCTACTTATACAATGGGAGTATTTCAGCTGCCAAAATCTTTGTGTCAGGAATTATCTGCTATGATTGCAAGGTACTGGTGGGGGAAGAGTGGTAGGAAAGGAATTCATTGGTTGGGTTGGAGAAAATTGTGTAAGCCAAAATGGCTGGGAGGCCTTGGTTTCAGACACTTTGAAGCTTTTAATAAAGCCATGGTCGCAAAACAGGCTTGGCGAATTTTAGAGAACCCCACCTCTCTGGTGGCTAAGATGCTTAAAGCCCGATATTTTCCAGAGGATGATTTTATGCAGGCTAGTTTGGGGAGTTCGCCGTCACTGATATGGAGATCTATTCTGTGGGGACGTGAGGTTATTGAGGATGGCTTTCTTTGGAGGGTGGGCAATGGAGCTTCTATCCGTGTTCTCCAAGATAAGTGGATTCCAAAACCATTTACCTTTAAACCATTGATGACTAGAGGGCTGGAGCAGACATCTATGGTCTCTGACCTTCTAACGGCTTCTGGCTCTTGGAATTTGCCACTGTTAGAGCAATATTTTAGCTTGGAAGATCGGGATATCATTTCTGGCATCGTTTTGGGATCAGTTTCACAGTTGGGTGATAGCAAATATTGGTTTTTCTCAAAGAACGGGAAATATTCCGTTAAAACTGGGTATCGTGTGGCGGAAAGGCAGTGCGATGAGAATTTTGGAGTGGGAGGATCGGATCAGAGTGCTCAAGAAGGCTTCTGGAAGCGAATTTGGAAGCTAGCTGTCCCCAACAAAATTAAGATGCTGCTGTGGCGGGCATGTACTGAAATTCTGCCAATTGCAGTCAATTTATTTAAGAAAAGGGTGCTTCCATCTCATGTGTGCTCAAGGTGTGGGAACTATCCTGAAGATGCTTTCCACGCTTTGTGGTCGTGTAAAATGAGTCAAAAGCTATGGAAGTGTACCCATTTCATCCGACGAATTAATATGGCGGGGGGCACCTTTGCTGATGCTTTTGAGGCTGTGGCTTCAATGCTGTCGAAAGCTGACTTAGAGCGCTTTGCTTGTTGTGCGTGGTGTGCGTGGAAACTACGTAATGATTCTTTGCATGGGAAACAGATTACACGGGTGGATAATATGGTGGAAAACACGATGGAAATGTTGGAAGTGTTTAAATCTTGTGAGGAGCGGTCCAAGCTCCCCCTCGTCTCTCCGCAGGCCCATTGGTTGAAACCACGGGTCAATACTCTTCTCCTTAACTGTGATGGGGCTGTGGGACATGAGCAAGGTGATCGGGGTCTGGGGGGAGTTTGTCGTGACCACGCCGGAAACTTTATCTGTGGTTTCGCATCGTTTGGTCCACCTGGTTTGGATGTTTTGGGCACGGAGTTGGTGGCTGTCCGGGAAGGGTTATTGATGATGGGATACATGGGTTTTACTCGGTTTACCATTGGTCTTGATTCTCAAGAAGCTGTTTCTATTCTTAAAGATGGTTTGGATTGGTGGAGTAATATTGGTAATGTGGTGGAGGATGTTCGTCAGTTAATGGTTGATCGAGAGGTGGCTGGAGTGTTCTACCAACACCGGCAGGGTAATGGGGTGGCACATAGTCTAGCTCAACATGGGTTGAGAGTGAGATCTCGCCTTTTTTGGAAAGACCGTGCTCCTCCAAGGTTAAGCATTCTTTTAGATAAGGATATAGCTATGGTGTAATTCATTGTTTGCTTTTGAGATGCGGTGGTACTCTTTTTCCTTGACCGGATTTTCCCCCATTGGGGGTTTTGGATGGCAAGGTTTTAATGAGGCCACACTAACGCTCTCCGTTCGTTTGTAAACGTTATCATTGGTTGGTGCTACGGTTGAATGAATCTTTCTATTTGATCAAAAAAAAAAAAAAAAAACAAGCTTTAATCAAACCACACCAATCTTTATTAATTAATTAAAAACTAAAAATATATACAAATAAATAAATTGAAAAAATCTATTCAAAATGCAACAATCCATCTTAATTAATTAAAGCATAAAGAGAAATTACTTTGAAATTTAAGAGAGAAATTAATTTTCCAAACAAATTGTGGAGGGTTGTTCCATTGGTGGATGGCTGATCTCTTGTGGTTCAGGAGCTGCCATGGCTTATGCCTACTTCACAATGCTTCTTTTACCTCTAAAAACAAATGGGTTTCTACCAAATGAATCAAAGAATACAGAGAGGGAGAGAGATCCTTTCAGGGTTTCGTTGCGTAATGAATGTAATGGAATTTATTTGTACCAATTTGAGAGAGTCAGAGATAGTCAATGATAATGAAAAAAGCACAAAGAGAAAAGCTAATGGATGATGGAGGCAAAGGAGGATTGAGGAAAAAGGAATGTGGTTGGGGAATTGGCTGGTGTGGGTAGCGGTGGTTCAGGTGTGGAAGGGTAGGGTTAAGAGTTGGGGATGATAGGGTTTATTTGGGGTATCCAATTTCGATTGAAACTCATTTGAGGAATGAGTGTCAACCTTTGCGTAGCTATTGGCCCTTTCTTTTTATTATTATTATTATTATTATTATATATATATTTTTTTTGGTGGTTTCACTTGGACCAAAACTATGTGTTTTGAACATATCACTTAAAAAAATAAACCAAGCAGTACTGCGCGCTACAGCCTGCGTAAAGGATCTGCTGCCTGGAGCTTCTTTGGACCTAAACCAAGTAGCCCTCTCCTATCACAAAATAAAGAAATCGTTATGGTACGTGTGTGTATTCGAAAAGAGTAATGCGTTTTGAATAGATCTTGCTATTTTGTTTTTGTTTTTTTTTCGTTCTTTCCTCCTTTTTAAATTTTCTTTTCATTTTTCTTACATATTTTTTAGAGGATGGGGATGGATAAATTTGGTGGAGGAAGGGAGGGCATGGGAGAAGCGGAGTAGAGAATATATGTGAGGCTACAGATAGGGACGCTAGAGTTTTATTTATTTATTTGTATATAATTTTTTTCACTTTTGTTTTAGGTTTTTTTTAAGGATTATTGAAAAAGAAGAAGAAAGAATACACATGTAAATCTATATTTATAAAGCAAAAGGCAGAGAATGGTGAAACATTCAAAATACTAGAAAATGCCCTTGGTTAATGCAAACATTAAGAATTGAAATTATTAATTAAATGAGGATAATATGGTAAATTCACACTTTTTCTTATTTAAAAAAATTAAAATTAAAAGAAAAATCGGATAATGGATCCTATTTTAATGGAAAACAACTACCCATTATCTTTTTTAATTCTAAAATAAAATTTAAATTTTTTAAAAAAAAACCTCTCGCAAGCGCGAAAGCGTGTGCGGAGAGGCTAGTATTCATTTAACCCGAACAATATTTACTACAAGGGTAATTAAAGAAAAATAACCTTTTGTAAAACAAATAGAGTGGACACCGGTTCCAACTTAGGACTCGGGTATGAGCCCCGGCCTTAGTGTTCTTCACATAAATTTGACGGCACGTTAGGTAGTAGGTGGCCCATTTGCTTGTATATATCGAAGCAAGTTGGACTGTTGATAGTTGAAGAACCCTATTCCCCTTACCTCTCAAAAGGTTCTACATTGTTGCATCGCAGTGCAAATTGTGAGAGCATAAGTTTGGGTTTTCGTTCGCTTTATACCAATTTTCTGTTTGCCAATGCTGATAATTTGAGTTAATGACGCATACCCACTTGGAATTTGGTCAAATATCATCCAGCAAATCAATCTTCAAGACGTTTGGAAGATTTGAGAATGGGGGTTTCGGTGTTGGGTTCAATTTCAATCGGTTGTCATGTTTTAGTAAAAAGTTGTCATGAAAGGACTTTGAAGATTCAATCTTTCGGGGCAAGAGAGAGACCCACCATTAGTTTCAAGCTCTCAAGGTCGAGGCCCTACCCACACCCAGGAAGACTTATATCATGCAAGTCTGAATTAGTTGATTTTGATGAGAGAACAAGCCCAAATGAGGTATGTAGCTTTCATGATCCTTTTGTATATGTTCATATGTGCTTGCTAATAATTGTTGTTAAGTTTGAATTAGACAATAAAAGAAGTAGACTGGTTCTGTTTGGAGATTTTTGTTCCATCTTATTAGAGTCTAAGGGAACTCCATTTGTATTAGAAAATCCCAAATTTTGATCGACTGTCTAAATGAAAATTTGAAGTAGAATAGAATAGTGAATTGGAAATCTAGTGCTTTTTGTCAAATGTTTTATGCTTGATATGTCAGACTCCGTTCGGAAGTTTTTTCAGGCAATAGTTTGGCAATAATGCTATTGTGACCAAGTTTGGTTGTCCCCCAAATTCTCAATAAGTGTTGAGAGTTTGATCTTTTGTATGAACTGTTTTAGCATCATGTAGAGCCCTGCTTTTAATACTGGTTATAAGCTTTATTTGCTTACTGGGGGTATACATTGAAAATTTGAAGGGCCTAGTTCCTAAATTTTTGGTTTGCTGTTGTTGAAAGATTGGGAAAGAGATGCAACAATGTTTTGAATTACTTATACACATGCCCGGGAGAGGAACATTATATTGCAAATTGATCTAATTCTTATATATAACTTGTTTTAGCATATCATCTGTAGCCCTGCTTTTATTACTGGTTCCGTTAATTTTAGCCCCGGAATGTTGCTCACTGTTATAGATCCTTAGTTTCAACATAATCATTTACTGGTTATAAGCTTAATTGACTGACTGGGAATATCTTGCAAATTTAAGAGCTTGTTTCCTAACTTTTAGTTTGTTGTTCAAAGGTCAGGAAAGAGATAGAACGATGTTATGAACTGATACACAGACTTGGGAGAGGAGTCGTGTATTTGGGTTCTTCAAGGATGGGACCTGATCATTCACATTATCTGCAAGCACTAGAGTTGGGTAGAGAGGTGGGTCACTTTGTCCCACATTGCTTTCACTAGCACACCCATTGATGTAAAAAGTATTTATGTATAGCATGCCTGTAAATGAAACAAAATTGCAGGGCAGACACATTAGTGTTGAAACTTGAATTGCATTTTGGAATTAAAATTTACAATAGTCTAATTGAGGAGATTTTCCGTTCCACACATCTTACTGGGCAGATTGCAAACCTTTTGGAATGTACTTCATGGACGGGTGCTGGTCCAGGGCTAATGGATGCTGCTACTAAAGGTGCTTTGCAAGCAGGAAAACCAGTTGGTGGATTTAAGATTGGTAAAGAGGCTGGCGAATGGACAGCATCAAATTTTCATCCTTACCTACCATCGGAAGTGTATCTCACATGCAGGAAAGATATATTTATCTGCTAGAAAGCTTACAAAGGCTTTTAGGGGTTAGCGTTTGCATAACTTACAAATGTGTTTTTAAACTGCTGCCAAATTGCATAACTGCTATATACTTGCAGGTTTTTCTCTGCTAGGAAGCATGGGTTGGTAGATGCTGCAGTTAGAAGCCGCAGTTCTGATAGGACCGCTGTTGTTGCTCTACCCGGTGGGATTGGTACTCTAGATGAAATTTTTGAGATTTTAGCATTAATTCAGCTAGAAAGGATCGGGTCAGAGCTTCCAGTTCCATTCTTGTTGATGAACTATGACTCATTCTATTCAAAGCTTCTAGGCTTCCTTGATGATTGTGAGGACTGGGGTACCCTCTCCAAGGGAGAGATTACATCTCTGTGGAAGGTTTGTGATAGTAACTCAGAGGCTTTGGTTTATTTGGCAGAGTTTTAC
This sequence comes from Prunus kanzakura, assembly GCA_020521455.1. Taxonomy (NCBI): domain Eukaryota; kingdom Viridiplantae; phylum Streptophyta; class Magnoliopsida; order Rosales; family Rosaceae; genus Prunus; species Prunus kanzakura. The sequence goes on from BPUM01000892.1 coordinate 676,253, forward strand.
AACCTACCTCCTCCTGGTGACAAAGCCCGGCTTGACAACAAATTGCAAAGCGCAAGTGGAACGTTTTCTTAAGATGATTTGGAGCTGAAGTGGTTGTCTGTAAAATGCTCTTCCCTTTTTAAGTGTATGTGCAAGAGATGATAATGGGCACAAAAACTGTTGTAACTCAACGACAACTTGAAGGTAGAAATATTGTTCATTACATGGATTTGAAATAAATTTCCCAATCATATTCGAATGCTTGCAAGTGCAGTAGCTACAACAGTACAATAATTCTATGATAAAAATTGCAACCATGCTCTACAAGCTACAGCCCGCCATCTGTTTGATGTTTTGCCTCTTCCGCCATTCCTATAATTCTATGACAATTCTTAGCTTCTTCCACCATTCCAGAGAATGAGTCTCCAGTTTTCTTCTGTAGACTGAGCACTTTAACACAGAAAAAATTAAGTGCAAAGAAATTACTTTCCTTGAAGAAAAGACAAAATAGAGAAATTTCATTAATAATCTATACAAAAATTAAAACAAATGCACGGAACCCTTTTTTTTGTTCTTTTTGTCTTTTGTGAATCCGTGGTCGAGAAGAGAGCAGCACAAATCAAGCGAGACGGTGGCGTTTCAATGTGTCGAACTTTTTGCATTTTTAGGCGGTCATATTAAATTCAAAATTTAAACCAACTGACAGCTGTAAAGCAACACAACAGTAAATCCTGGTTAGAATTGGAAACTCCAGCAACGGTCATATTTTATATATTGTATATATACTGAGGGGAGTCAACGATTAACTCACTCACAACACTCGCCATTCCAACCCACACTTCAAGTGCCTTTTGATGATCTCTCAGCTCTCCTCAAAGAAGAAACAGAGATTAATTCTCTGTACTTTTCAATCAAATCCAAAGAAACTCAGAGATAAATTCTTCATATTTGATTAAAGAAAGAAAACCCATCAAATCAATTGCAGAATCGGAGAATTAAAGAGAAAGCTGCTTGCTTTCCCAGAGAGAAATAACCATGGGCCCTTGTGCTGTTGATCTTCCGGTAGGTTTTTATTTTCATCCCAAAGATTCTGACTTGTTGGGCTATTATCTGTTCAACAAAGTTTTTGGAAAGCCAATGAAGTATGAGGTGCCAAAGATCAATCTTTATGGCACCTCTGAACCCTGGAAAATTTGGAAGGATTTTGGTGGAGATGACTTAGAGATTGGTGAAGACTTGTATTTCTTCACCACGTTGAAGACCAAAGGCACCCGTGTGTCTCGGAAGGCTGGAAATGGCTGCTGGCATGGAGAGAACTCTGCCAAAGTCCTTGATCCTAAGAATGAGCAGAAGGTTTTGGGGTTCTCGAGGAGGTTTCATTATAAAAACCCTAAATCTGATCAGAATGGTTGTTGGATTATGCATGAATATAGTCTTAAAGACTATCCTTCCATGCCCAAATCCAAAAATTCCAGGGCTAGTGATGATGATGGCGATCAATTGGTGTTGTGCCGGATTCGAAAAGAACGACCAAAAGCTTCACAAGAATGGAAGGAAGAGAAAATTTAAATCTGCCGCAAAGGATCATGGTATTGATGATGCTTCAGTAGAATCCAAAAGCAAGATTCAAAAGATTAATATTGATGACCATGATCCAATTGGCCTCACTAGTCATGAGCCAGAGTTCGTTACAAACCCAATTGGTCTCACTCAGTCAAACCATCAACCTGAGATGATTGATGACAACCAATTATTGGCTGACGATTTTGATGAAGCCCTGAATATTGCATTCTCATATTTGGACGGCCCTACTATTATTGATAACAACACCACACCCCAAATGCAATCATATTCAAGAATGCTACTGTGTGCAGAGAGGGAAGAAATGGGGAATACAACATATACAGATCATGAGACAAGGGAAGAAATGGGGAATACAACATATACAGATCTTGAGACTTCCCAAGGGATCGCTACTGGCTCCGAGATTATTGAAGCCACAGCTGACATTGGATTTGGGACAAGTGAAGAAACAAGCCATGAATATCTTGACATCGATGATCAAATTGCCCAAATCAACATGTCAGAGCCAGACTACTTGCAGCTTGACGATCATGTGTTCGAAATGAGCCCGTTTGACGATCATGTGTTCGAAATGAGCCTGTTTGACGATGATGATCCCCAGTAATCTTTCACAACACAGCCGTTTGGTTCGTATCTATACCCATCCTTGCACCAACTACTCCTCTAACCAAGAGAGCTGTGCTACTGTTGGTGCTGAAGCAACTAAAGGCAACAATATTGACATTGGCATTGATGTGTGCAATTGGTCACACAAGTCCATAATGGTCATATGATAGACTGATAATTAATGTCTCCATATGATCAATTAAATTACCACTTTTCCTTTTGATTTTGTTTTTCTGTTGTATTGTTTGTGCAACAATTGCAAGTACTGTATTCGTAAATTCTTTTGTAATTAACGTTTTAGTCAATTCAATAACATTTTTTTTTATCCATCTATACTGTTTGGTTTCACTTGGTTGATTAGAGCTGTTTACTTATATTTCTACAAGCAAAGCAAAGCTGTATTAAATGATTCAATTGGGAAAGTTATGAAATTCTTCAGAAATACTATTCCAACCCTATTTAAAATGCCCGCTTTTGAAACGATTTACCAGTTTTCTTTTTCTAAATTGTTTAAGCAACAACAAGAAGCTCTGTGTAATGGAGAATAAATGTTACTTAATGCCTAGGCTTGTTTTTCTAGTTGAATCTAATAATATACATATTGGTCATATGATACTGATACAATATCAAATTCAAGACAAATTCTAACCAAAGCGTTTAAACAGGCTGATATGCAATACGAGTATAATCAAGGACGTGACAGCAGTACAGATGGTAGCAAAGCATCCCTACTCACTTCCTCATAACTTGCTGAACTGAATGTTGAGTTGTTCAAAGCAGCAAGCTGTGTTATGTTCTCAATCACTTTCACCACTTCCCCCATTCTAGGCCTTTTATCCTGCAATTCTTCCACGCACGACATTGCCAAATCAACAAAAATTTCTAAACCTTTTAGCTCTGTTCCCAAACCAATATATGGGTCAAGAACTTCATGAAGGTTGTACAGATCTTTTGTCTTATCCATTGCCATCTGCACCACTCTCACTATATACTTCCCTTGCTCTATTGGCCTTCTTGCAGTTATCAGCTCCAACATTACCACGCCGAAGCTATAAACATCACTCTTTTCCGTCAACTGTTGAGTCATGTAATATTCAGGATCCAAGTAGCCCTATAACAATAAAGAACATTAAATACTCAGTCATAATTTAGGATGATATTGTGACAAACACAGGCCTTTAGTCCTCATTGCTTGAAGAACACTATTACCGTTAATAGTTGATATGGAAAAAGTGCATTACTTTTAGTAGAGGGGTGGGAAGTTTTCAATACTGACCATTGTTCCTTTAACTTGAGTAGTCACATGATCAGTTCCACTATCAGCCATAGACTTGGAGAGGCCAAAGTCAGCAACTTTTGCAGTTAAATCTTTATCAAGTAGTATGTTGTTTGATTTAATGTCTCGGTGTATAATCGGAGGGTTTGCAAGTTCATGGAGATAGGCCAGACCTCTTGCTGCACCAAGAATTATTTGAAGTCTCCTCAACCAGTCCAACCTGATTCCTGACTTCCCTGCATAATCAATTTTCTAATGTATAATTATTACATATTTAAAGAAAAATGATGAACAAGTGCTTCAGCTTTAAAAAGAATAAAAATTTCAAGATGAAGAGCTGCATGGAATACCTGAAAGACTATCCAACAAATCACCATTTGGAACGTACTCATATACCAAGATTTGTTCCCCTTGCTCCAAACAGAAACCAACAAGGCTGACAAGATTCTTATGGTGTACTCTTGATAGAAGCTCAACCTCAGCTGTGAATTCAGGCCCTCCCTGCATAGAATCCCTTTTAGCTCTTTTAATGGCAACCATTTGGCCTGTCGGAAGAATTCCCCGATACACCTGTAAAATGCTGCCAAATTATACATTTTGTAACCGTCTAGCGACTGTAATAGTTTTCATTGTAATGAGTTATTCTTCATATATCATTTCGTGGAGTCTGTTGAAGGGAATTGCAGTTTTGAGGATTGGAGTTTAGTGGTGAGGGTATATATAGATGAGATATATGGCAAGCCTGAAGTATCATAAACATTTTTTCATAAAGAAAAAAGAGGTATGTGCTGACTTTGCTTTTATTCCTACCTCATACTCGTCATTCCCACACCATTCTAATAAAACTTTTAATCATAAAATTCCTTATTCCTAAACTTACAAAAGTATTTACAAAATAAAAATGAAGAGCAAAAATCGGTGTTTCTTGCTGCAGTGGAAGCAATGACCATGACACGGTCTTGGATGTCATGTCTTGTGCCAGTCAATGCCACAAGCTGTTTATAGCTAGCCAAAAGAAAGTCAGAATTAGGGATTAGGAGTTGTTCTTTGGATTACTGAGAGCCAGGATATCTGCATAATCTGACTTCAAAATGAAACTGTGGTGAGGTGAGCAAGATAGGGTTGGAATAAAAGCACTCTTGTGGTGAATATAACAAACAAATGAATGGCATATGGTTTCTGGCAATTAGATCACCGTATTATGGAGTTGATGAAAATAAAGCACTGATATGTTGCTAGGCAAGGTAACATGGTGGACTCACACTTTCAGGAAATAATCTCTATGATAATGAAAGATAGTCAAACAAAGTTAACCTTTCCATAACCACCAGCTCCAACATCATTGGCTTCTGAAAAACCATTGGTGTATTTCTGAAGTTCTTCAAAAGAGAACAATCTTGCTCCTTTTAGCCGAGGAGCACTGGCACTGCTATTTGAAATCCCAGACTGTTGCATTGTAAGACATTGAACACAATAATTAACTCATGCTCGCACGATGAAACATAATTTGCTGCGTGTCCTTTAAATTTTTCTTGACCATTTTTTGAGTTATTGATGAACTACATCTTACCAAAGGGATTGATCTGCTCCATTTCTCATCTGCTCTTCTCTTTTGTTGGAGAGCATAAACCCCTACAAGGGCAAATAATAACAGAAGCACAGAACCACCAACTGCTGCACCAATTATCAAGCCTTTTTTTGATCCTACAGGCACCTCAAAATGATGAGAAATGGAAAGAGAGACGTGTCATCCATTATAAAATTGAGTTAACATTTCCACTTTTTGAAGCAGAACTACAACTAATATTTCCAAGTTCATTGTGGTTTCAGACTTACCACCTCCTCCTGAGTTGCCATAAGGAAAAACAGCAGAGTAGGGTCCAAAAAAACCTGGACGCGAAAGAGTCTGGTTGCTAATCACAGACGCAATTGCTGACGCTCCTGTTTGGTTGAAGCGATCTTGACCAGATGGGAAGACTTGTATGAACAGTTCAAGCTGATAAGATGAGCCCCAGGTAGGATAACCCAGAGAAACTGATTCCACAGGAAGGTTATAGGACTGAAAGGTTCTTACGAGTGAGTCTTGAAGAGTTGTGTAGTAACTAAAGTTTCCCAAATTGGAGAAAGAAACAAATATGAAGACCAGAGTCCCTGTGTAAGGATATGCACATTTACAGTTGGGGGAAGAAACCTGGCCCGGACTACAGGCAACAGAGGCACAGTTACTTGGTGGAATCAAATTTGAGGAATTTGATAGAGACACAATGCAGTAGTTATTTGTCGTGTTTGTTCCCTCACAAATCGGATTATCAGCGAGTCTGCAACAGATAATGGATGACATGACAGATAAGAACTAGGTATATCTTTTGGAAATTGGATCTTCCAAAATTCTTAACACCGAAAAGAAAGAAACTACAAATATGAATGAATACTAATGCTTACATTAATGTATAGTTGGATCCTCCAGCACTTGGTTTAAGGTCAGTAATGAAGTTCTTTTCCATATCAATCAGTTGCAAATGGTTTCTAGAAATGGTTTCGAGATCCAATAAACCATTGATCTTGTTGTTCCTCAGTACCCTGTCACAGATTAGAATAATCATTTCACAACTATCACTGCAACTATACCACGAAATATAAAAAGAGTACTACAAGCCTTGTTTTACATTCTCTTCTTTGGAACAGAGTCCATGCTCAAAATCAAAGCCGCTTAGATTAATGAAATTAAGTGTGGTGCTATTAGAGATCAGTAAGATACTCACAGTGTCTCCAAATTGTAATTGCTGAATAGAGCTTGAGGAACTTCTCCCTGAAGTCGCGTGTTTTCCATCATTCTGCCATTCAGGAACAAAAGGCAAATTAATTTGGAGCAATAAACTTTTCTCTTTAGGTTGATGATGTTTAAAATGCAGTTACATACACTTCAACTCGAAGTGCAAACAGATACACACTCACACACACAGAGGTTTATGGACGAGGAATGAAACATACAATGTCGTCAAATTCTGCAATGTCGAAAACCAACTAGGAACATCTGATACATCAAAAGTATTGTTGCTCATGTCCCTGCAGATCAAATTCAGTCAAGGACCACAAAGTGATATCAACAATGGTGAATATGGTTTTCAAATTTCGTAGAAAAATATGATTGTACCATTTTCTTGACGGGAAAAAGTGAAATAATTCTTATATTTTATTGGAAAGTACAATGCGTGAGCAGATAGAATTAATAAATCAGTAACGTGGTTCATACTTACACATAGCTTAGGCTATTCAGGTTAGTAAGGTTGGGCACGGGGCCAGTCAGCTGATTGTTGGACAAGTGCCTGAAACCATATTAATATTAGCCTCTCTTAGTAAAGTGAACTCCGAACAATATGTTCAAAAGTTTCCATATAAATCATTGACTTGGTATGCTGTATGCTTACAGTTCAGCGATGTTAGAAAGATTTTTGAGGTTTGAAGGTACGGACCCATTTAAAGAATTCCTATCAAGGCGTCTGTAGCAGAAGAAGATATTCAGTACAAACAACTTTACAGAGGTCGAAATCCAGCAGCAAAAACCTTGGAATAAATCTACTTTGGCGATATGAAATAAATACTCACACTGCCTGCAGAGACTGCACAAGTCCAAGTGTAGAAGGAATGCTGCCAGTCAGATTATTTCTGTCAAAAATCCTGCACAAAAAAAAGTAACAAGCAGATAAAGTAATGTGTTTCCCTTAAGAATTGGAATTTGCAGATGAAAAAAAAAGCTTCAGTCCTCAGTTTCCATATCAAAGACATTTCATCGGGTATTCCATTGCCAAAAGATGCAGCAATACCCTTTGAAATGAAATATGCACTAAGGAGAGGCTATTAGATACACATTTTTAATACACATCAACTCATACATTTCCTGTTCTACTCTGTTATGTAGTTAAGCCAAATTGAACAGGTTCTCTCTCTATATTCTCAAGCTATACCTTCAAGCAAATAGATGCTTTAACAAAACTTACACATGTATCAGAACCATCTGTGAGCTGAAAAGTTGAGGTGGAATTGTGCCTGAGAGCTGATTATTTTGAAAATGACTGTATTTAAAATAAATAGGAGAATCAGATGGGCATAGAGCCAAGGTAGAAAAAAAATAAAAAATTAGTCAGCTCAGAAGTAGCTAGAGTTGACATACAAGTGCCTCGCCTTATATAGCTTATCAAGACCAGTTGTAGTCCTGTTAGAGACTGGGAGGAGATCCCACAAGTTTGTTGTCAGAAATATCCAGAAAGGAAAGATTGGCCAGATTACCAATGGAAGGCGGAATCAGCCCATCGAAACTATTGTTCTTCAAAGATCTATAAATGCAGAGTTCCAAAGTTAGTGTATATCAGCCTGTTTAAACGCTTCGGTAGGAATGATGAAGGTAGAAGGGGGCCTTACAGATAAGACAGCTGCTGTAGAGATCCTATTGTGTCTGGGATACGTCCAAAGAAACTGCAACCAACTAGGTTTCTGGCTTGCAATGAAGAAAGCAACAAGGTGATTAGCAGAACAAGTCAATAAATACTTCAGTGGAAAAATCAATTATTCTTTTTGTTTTTCTTACAAGTATACTAGTTTCGTCAATTTTCCAATTGATGCCGGAATTAGTCCTTTCAGGCCCTTGTTGAAAGATAGATTCCTATATGAAAAAGGGGGAGAAGTGAGTTACACAAGACTGACAAATCTGTTATCAGTATCAGTAAATGTATATCCAATAATGGAGGAATTCATTAATGCAGTTAAAATGATTTGACTAGTGTTTAAAATTCTTTGAAACAGTCAGTGCCTATTAAGCACTGAACCTCATAATATATTCTTGAAAGAAAGACAATTCCTGGTTTGTGGCTCACATATTAGTTGTAATTTGCAAATTAAGTACCACAACAACTGTAAATTGAAAAATGGAGATAGAACCTACAGAATCTCTAACTCAGATAACAGCTCGATATCGCTTGGAAGCTGACCTGTCAAAGCCATATCTGCCAATGCTCTGAAATTAAAGAATTCGAATTATTATCAAATTTGAAGCAAGCAACATCCAGGAGCATTGAAAAAGGTGGAAATAGGCCAAGAACTTACATGGAGGTTATACGTGAATCGGTGCATTCAATACCTTCCCAGCCACCAACACAGGGATCTGAACCCACCCAACTGGGAGGTCTTATGTCCCATTCATCCATGAGAATCTTCATAGGAGCATCTGCATCAGAAATTGTAAACCAGTTCAATGCTTCAATCGTCGTTTACTGATTTATCAAAGCTGATATACCATACTACCATATTTCATTGACTGACTAGCTTAGTTTCCAATGAATTGATTAGTACTGAAGCAACTTATAAGACATGGATACACCTAACCACTTTCCAGGAGCTGATGTCTAGTTGACATGAGATTTCTCAACTAACATCTGCCAAATTACTGAAAACTATCGTAACGATAAAATCGAAACCATCAAACAATACTAGACCAACCCCCATGGCCAAATGTCTAGAATTGAATTACCCTATATAAGTCTAATGCTGATCCAAACTTTTGAATGCCACTTAAGAGTTCTACCTGGGGGAGAAGAAGCAGTCATACAAACAA